>JARACZ010000006.1:6255000-7505000 GCA_029255805.1 Keiferia lycopersicella | reverse complement strand
TTTGTAATTAATTGAGGTCCAGTTCCTTGTGTTGTATTAATTATGAAATAAAGCGAATTTGAAATGGTTAAAGGTATGAGAGGGTAATCTGAAATTTATTCAGGTGTTTAAGAGTGACCGCGATAGTTTAAAACAGTTTATATAAAGTTTAGTTTAGTTGAGTCCCTAGTGATCTAAGATCCGGCCATACTACGGATCTGTCTAATGACATAAATATATTGCGTATGGGTTGCCTAAAAAAATTTCGTCCAGAGTATAATTATATTTAAAAAAAAAATGCCGTGTGTAAAAGAGTGATTCTCGCATTTGGTCCGGATTTCGTGTGCAGGCATCAAATCGGTATAAAAACAAATAAATCGTAAGTTATTTATATCCGAAAAGGTCACTAATAAAAAAAAAAAAATGTGGCAGGATCGATATTTGGTACAAGTCTTCTCAAAAATTAGTTATCGAACTTTAGATAGGTAAAATCTCATTTCCATCCGTGTGATTTTCAGTTCATCTTACACTAAAATAATCATATCAAGTCATTTATACGATAAACTTCACAATGTTTTCCTGTTTTCCGATCATCAATAAAGGTAGCTTATGCACAATAAATAGTTCAAGCAATAATACTGAATGAAACCTAGAGAGAATCAACATTATATTTTTGTCACACGAAATCCTTCATTCCCGTCCGCGAGAATTGACATCAAGTTTTATCCTTAAATAAGCCTGCTAAAGACGTTGATTTCTCCACAAGCCCCTTCCTTGCAAGTCAGCCAAACCATCTGACTGGAGGTAGCTCCGTGAAAACGTTCGTAGAAAGTTAAATTTTGATTCTCGCACTTAAATTTTGGTTTTGTCACAGGTGAGAGGTCATTACCATCCAGTGATTATTATATTAACTGTTCTCTTTTAATGTTTTCTTTCTATATATAACAATAGCATTTCGTTATACTTTTATCCATTTCGTGTCATAACTTTGAGACATCTAGGTATCGTGAGAATTTGAAAAAAAACTGTCGAAACTTCATTTCCATCCTACTCATTTCCGTCCATTTTGGCCCAATTTGGACGGATGGTAATGAACAAATATGAAGAAAAATGCTTTTTTAAGTATCATTTTCATATTTCTACCCATATTTCTAACGAAAAATGATTTAGTTTTAACTTTTATACCTAGAATTGTTATGAATAGCCAAGCAGACATTGTTATGAATAACCAAGCAGACATAGTCCGGAGGCGCAGGGATGATGTCCAGAGGCTGCAGTGGAGGCGTAAGACATGGTAGGAAGCATTAGCCTGACCGTAGGAACGGACATCTCCTCTGTAGTGGAGTCAGTGAGGTAGAGGTGGGGTCATATTTTATTATTATCCATGTACTTTTCATTTCCATCCTTGGCTTCATTACCATCCTTTACATAACTTTATTGAAAATTATCCCACATGAGTGCCTTTCGAAACATATTATTAAAAAGGCAAATACGTATCACATTTATAAAAATTGTAGCCCTAATAGCGAAAAAATTTTTTTTTCGAAAAATGGCCAAATCCGGACCAAATGCGAGAATCACTCAAAAACATTAGTTGCAAATACTTCAAGGGGTAAATCAGCGCATGAAACTAAACAAGGAACCTAATTCCCTAGGAACATAGTTCGACTTGTGGACCTCTTATAGAAAATGTACCGTCAATTTGTATGGGGGCCCAAAATTTTTTTGCTTTCACGTTTATAGTGTGAGTACACCAAATGTCATTCATCATCTTCATGTAAATATAATATAATACTTTTATAGATAGTTAACGAAAAAAAACATTGACATAAATATTCATGGTAATTTGGCCACAGTTTTATTATCCTCAAAAATTTATAGTGACGTATTTTAATTCCTACATAACTACTTAGTATAAAGCAAAGTCGCTTTTCGCGTATGTCTGTATGTATGCTTAAATCTTTAAAACTACACAACGTATTTTGATACAGGTTTTTTAATAGATGGAGTGATTCAAGAGGAAGGTTTTTATATATAATACTTGCCAGGAAAAATCCTTATTCCCACGGGAAAATGAGTTGCAGCGGACACAGCCGCTGGGGTAGGCCGCTCGTAACAAACATAAAAGTGTTTAACAAAGTCCGAGATGCCTAATCAAAACGCAAAAGCAGGCCATGATTTTTGAAACGATGAATTCTGAAATCATGCACGGAAATACTGGTACAAATAATAAATGTCTGGTATCACACTTTCTACTTGTTGATTTTTTTAATGTCAAGTGTAGCTGTACGAGTGGTTTTCGAAAAAATTTTTAAAATGTGTGATCGAATCAAACATCGCAAATCGTTGCGGAGTTCCATGCACGATTTTAGAATTCATAAAATTGTTGTAAGAAATATAAAAATGTAGCCTACCTTTTTTCTATTTTTTACAATGACTGATACTTGTCCATCAAAACGTTAAATGTAACTACTTTGAATAAATAATTTGAGTTTTAAGCTTTCCTCTCTACGTTTCCTCTCTGGCGCATCGCACACTTGACGCACGATTGAGCGCTAAAACATCGCAGTAGTGGTCTGTCGGATCCATAGTAGAAATGTCAATCCCCATATTAAAACCGCTCAACCGGTGTTGAAGCAACGCTATTGCAGTATCATCCGTCAAGTGCAGTTTTAGTATGGGGAGTGACCTTTCTAGTATGGATCTGACAGACCGCTGCGATATTTCAGCGCTCCATCGTGCGTCAAGTGTGCGATCCGCCTATGCTAGCTGTATGCGCGCCGCTGCGGCCGCGCGTGCTGTTTTATCAATAATTGCTCTACAGCGACATCTATAATTTCGATCTAGTAACTTTACGTCTGGTCTCAGCTCTCGTTCACTTATTTTTTTTACACAAAGTGCGATGTTGACGTCATTTGTATTGAAAAATATTTGCAAATATGTGAATAATTTCGCGTGTCTTTTCCTCTCAATAAATCTTAAATAATGTATTCATATTTATCAAATAGTTTAGATTTTGTAAATTTCCCTTTATTTAAGACTTAAGTTATGTTGCATTCGTTACCTGTATCGGCATTCGGCATCTATTGTGTTTTTATTACTATATTACGGTTGGTAATTTTGTATGGTAGGTCTAAAATTGTTTTTTTGACTAGTTTGCTTTAGTAAGGAATTAAACCTCATGCCTCTGCCTCCAGTCATGACCTATGTTGTCGGAAGTCATCCACCCTTTTAAATATAATATTACGATTTTTTTCCGTATACCCGCACCACGGAGCGGGGTCCGTCGCGGGGGGATTCGGCTTACCGCCATTTGTGTGTTGGTTTTGCAAATATGTTCCCTCCTATTAGAGAACTGCGGCGTGGGCGGGTACTGGCAAGCTTCTACCTGTGTCAGAGGACGGCTCTCTTTGCGGATAATAACATAAAAAGTTGTTTGCAGCTAATTTTGCTACGCCTTATCAACTTTCCCCCAGAAACATAAGCGTTCCGTGTTTCGGATGACCCGTTAGGCCGTACGTCCCGGTTGCTGTCTTACTTAGACGGCGGTCGTTACACAACCATGTCAGTCAGAAGCCTGCTGTAGAAGGCGATTGAAAAATTCTGACACTGATTCACTGGGTCGTTGGACAACTCGGTGCCCCACACGAAAAGAAGAAGAATAAGCCTCTATCACACCACACTTCAGCGTAAAAATAGCACCTGTCAGATCCATATTCCATACTAGAAACGTCACACCCCATACTTAGCTAGCGTTAGCTAGCGCAACGTTGGTTTTGATGAGTATTCGCTTTCAACTTTCCTAGATTACGTATATAATAGGGGGTTATAAGTACATACATACACACTTCACGCATTTATCCCTTGCGGGTTAAGCAGTGTTAACGCTCTGAAAAAATACGTCATAGCACCACGTCTGATAAATATTGAGGGCCGTTTCAGATGATTCGTGATTTGTGTTTCAGTAGTGATAGGTAAAGTTGTAATACCCATGAAGCCCTCCAGGCCCTTAGTCGCCCACAGGAAAGAAATGGGGTGATGCTATTCTAGGCCGGCATCACACGGGACTTACAGTGATACATACAGTGTTCATAATTTACTTTTTGAATAGGTACAAAGCGCGTTGAGTCTCAGTAGCGGCATAAAATAGTTTTAGGTTTATTTTTTTGTAATACACTGGAGAGCAATGAATTAGGGTCATGTAGAAAATTAAAAATATCTCGGAAACTAAGGATGCTACCTTAATTAAATAAATTTGTGTTTAATGGTTTAATAGACTATTTAATACTCATTAAATGAGAGTATTAAACATTGTATTTCAAAGCTCAATTCGCAAAAAGTCTAACTAATTCCATTTTGTGAACGGAAGTCCGTAACCACTGGGAAAGTATGAATCGATAAGTTTTGTAGAACGTGCTATACTGAAAACGCACTCAGTTTCATGATTCAGAAATTTCAGTTTTAAAAAAGCTTCCTATTCCAATTTGAGGAATATATAAAAATGTGAATTCATAAAAAGCAATACCTACGCAGGATTTTTTAAAATAAAAAGCTCGTTCATATTAAAGTTTTCCAATAACGTCAATGCCTTCAGGGTGATATTTTTGAACAGTTAATATGGTCCTGTGTAGTACACTCACTCCAAAACGAAAAATTAATAAACTGAATTGCCTTTGGGGGAACAATTTTGGTCAGTTATTAAACACGCAGGCCTGCACGCTGGATTTGCTCATTTCAAAACGAAATATTAATAACACTGCGTTGCATTTTCTCATCAAAGATCAAAGATAAATATCGACATGAGCAAACATGAAATATATTATTTTGTTCAAATAAGATCGGACGGACCGATGCAAACAAAAATGAACAAGTTTTAATAATGTTTTACATCCCTTCCGTTTTAATTTAAACGACCGGCAAACAAACAACGGATATATGTAGGTAGGTACAGCCGCTTCCAAAAGAGCATACCTATAGTTGGGAATTTTAGTTCTATGATAAGAAATCGAACGTCATCTATCTTTTATTAATGACATCGCATATACCCTGTAGCTGTAACTGCATAGGCTCATCTTGATACTAGTTGCTCCATCAGATGGCGCTGCAATAAATTTTTAATTGAAAAAATTTTAGTATCTTGCATTAACCGTTTATCTGTAGATTATTTGGCAAATTTTATCACGATTAATAAGTTGAGGTCTTTAAAATAATTTTACGATATAGTTTTGTTTTCTCAAACATAAATAGCGGTAGAACAAACCAAGATACGAACCCTAAGCTCACCAGTTCCGAAGCATCAACTTGTAACCGCTGGGCTACCAACGCTTAGTGACTCATGATGAAATTAATCAATATGAAAGGATTTTTAAGAAAAAAAAAAAACTTCCGCCATCTTTGATTTCTCCTCCCTACCCCTACCACGACGCGATTTCTTGACGACTGTGGATCCCTATTCAGGGCATCACGACGAATCCAACGATACCAAACATGAGTATATAGTCGTGTGTAGCACGAAACTCAAGATCTTTATTATTACCTATTTTGTTTTGTTGTTGCTGCTGTTGATCGTATTTATAAAAATAACGCCAACTCATTTATATTTTATGATCTACTAAGGTTGAGAAACATAAAACTAGGTACTGCAAAGGATTATGAGGCTTACGGTACGCATGCTCTACTGGAAGCGACTGTACCTATGACGTACTATCGACAACAACCCCTTTAAAGGTCAAACTATACCGGTTTTTCTTACGTACTGCATGAGCAACTCATTTAAGGTGATCTCTTTAACCCCGGCTGCCATTTGGATATTGGCTGGCAGAGCAGTGGGACGGTGGAAATTGAATATTTAAAAATGTTAAAAATTGCCGTGTGATGCCGGCTTAGAAAAGCATCACCCCATTTCCCGTGGGTGTCGTAGAAGCCGAATAAGGGACAGGCTGACAATCTGTCACTATAGTGATATACGAATTATCTGAAACGACCCTCAAAAATTTGTCAGACGTGGCGATAACGGCCGCAATTTTACGGTCGTTGATGCTCTGCCTACCCCACCAGGGATACAGGCGTGATTTGTGTGTGTGCGTGTGTGTGTGTGTGTGTTAATAAATTAATAATAGGCTAGATCAGGAATGGGGACAATCCGGCCTGACCAGTGTTTTCATCCGGCCCGCGGTCACTGACTGATTTTTATAAAGTTAAGTTCAAGACTCAAGGGTATTGGTGTATTACAATTTTTAGGCGACAGGCTGACAACTTTTCACTATAGTGATACACGTGTTTTCCGAAACAACCTTGGAAAACAATCCTCAAAAATGTCAAACGCGGCGATAGCGACCGTATTCTTGCGGCCGTTAGCGCTCTGCCTACCCCGCAAGGGATAAAGGCATGATATATGTATGTATGTATGTAAGTTCAAGAAATAGTAGTAGTAGAAGTTGTTCGTCCATATTGGCGCGAACTACTGGTCGTCGTCCGATCAAAAGGAATTAAAAAGTGCAGCTTACTCAGAAATTAATTTCTATGTTTGGCTCGTCATATATCTGTGAGCAATTGCTTTCCACGATGTCTCTCTTCGTGTGAGACAACGAGTCGTGCAACGACCCAAACTGCGTAAGAACGAACTGAGGAATAAATTGTCTGATAAACACACCTTCATTGACAGATGAACAAAACTTATTTCGGTCCGCTTGCAAATAGAGATTCCTTGATATAGCCCTCCCCAAAAGGTAGGTATTTACAAAATTTGATTAGTCTATCTGACTTTTGATCATAAAAAGGAAGTTATCAATAATAATATAAATTCGACTGACCTTAACTTCATTTAGGTACTGTAACTATAATATAATTCATATCCTTCATATCATGTCGATGACTTTAGATTTTATGTGCCCAAAATTCAGCGCAACTATACCTAATAACAATATTCTGAAGTGTCGAGCGTATGCAGGTGACCGGTGTCGAGCTAGTGAAGCGAATTTCAGCTAACCTGTATTTCCCTAGGTACATAGGCTTGTATGTACCTACCTACGCCGCAGCGCTCCCCCTACCTGCCTAACAAGAGAGCGGTACTAATTGGGCTGCACGCTTTGTAGTTGTACGCGACTGACGCCCATAAATGAACCACCATAGCTTTTCAAAAGGGAACTCTTTGGATAAACATTTTCCGGGTTTTGGTTGGATAAAAGTTAAAATGCCTGCATATGAAAACTGGCTCTTTGAGGCAAACTGGCCAGTACGGATTTTGTGGGCCAGTATTGACCAGTAGTTTGGTATATCAGCATCATAGAGTCGGATTTGTATAGTACTCACTTGTGTCGGTAGGGTTATTTTTTCGTCAGTACACAAACTTTGTAGGGTGTTTCTACAGATTTTAAATAACTTTTGCTATGGGGCCACCTGCGGAAATATACCATACATTTTTGCCGAGTAGTAGGTATGAATTTTTCTATGGAACACCAAATTTGTTTAATGCGATTTCGCAGGTGGCCCCATAATAAAAGTAGTTCAGAATCATGAGAAACACCCTACAAAGTTTGTATAGTGACAAAAAAATTACCTGCTTATATTATTGTAATATTATTATTAATATAACATAACATGAGTTTTTGTATTCACTCACATACAGGAATTTAAATTGCAGCTTGTGTGCTCAACAGAAGGGTACTTATTCACGTCGAAATCTGTCTATTGTGATGCGTTCCAAAATGTTCATGTAAAGTGAAGTGAGCCTTTTGTGCGATAACTGGCTCGTATGCACACACACGTCCGTTTGTCAATTACTACGCCTGTCCCGAGCCGCTGATTATGATTTTCACGATCGAAACGCTGCGGGCTAACAAAGCCGTATTGAGGGGGTATGCGCGGCGGCGAGGAACACACTTGACGCACGACGGAGCGCAAAAATATCGCAGCGGTCTGTCAGATGCATACTAGAAACGTCACTCCACAGGCTAAAACCGTACTCGATGGATGACACTGCGATAGCGCTGCGTCAACAGCGGTTGAGCGGTTTTAGTATGGGGATCCTCAACTTACGCCTTTCGCCGACCGGTGCGATTCGCCAACTCTCTCTGTGCCTACTCGCGCGATTCTGGAGACACGATTATAGAAATCGGCTAAGGCGAGTCAGGTTCGCGTTCGTACGGTTAAATATTATTGCGGATATTCAAAAGTTAAATTTTGAGTCTAACGACATCTCATTATAGGTACATCTGTCCAGCCGTTAGGTTCGTAGCCCGTAAAAAAGAATTAATTAACTTGTCCACATACTCTCAAAAACGTAACCTTTTTACCGAGGCAGTTGGGTAAAAATTGTTGACTAGCATAGCGAATAACGTTAGTATTCTTTTGCTTGTTCCAACTACTATACTATCTCGTGGCGGATCGCACACTTAACGCACGACGGAGCGCTAAATTATCGCAGCAGCGGTCTGTCAAGTCCATACTAGAAACGTCACTCCCCATACCGGAACCGCACTCCACGATAGCGCTGCGTCGACAACGGTTGAGTGGTTTTAGTATGGGGATTGACATTTCTAGTATGGATCTGCCGGATCGCTGCGATATTTTAGCGCCCCGTCGTACGTCAAGTGTGCGATTTAGCCCCGCTTGCTGCCCCGCTTGCCCAGCTTGCTAACCCCGCTTACCCCACCCGCCTCTTCTCCATGTGTCACCCCTTACCGCCCCCCATAACGCCAGGACGCCCACCAATCTCAACAGGGAACTAAATATAATTATGATTCACTAGCGGACGCCCGCGGGTCCGCCCGCTATCGCAGTGTCGTCCGTCGAGTGCGGTTTTAGTATGGGGACACTCCATTTCTTGTATGGATCTGACAGACCGCTGCGATATTTTAGCGGTCCGTCGTGCGTTAAATCTGCGATTCTCCCAAATGCATTTGGCAACCGTTGCATTGTGGAAAACCATAAGTGGCAAATCCTTGTTTTAGGTTCGCCTATTAAATATCTCGTATCGCTTTTTCTACGGAAATTGATAATGGGAGCTTTGTTTTTGCGGCTACAACATTTATTTGACTGAGGCAATTAGAAAATAGACACCGTTTTTGTTACAAAGTCAATACAAACGAAACAAGTTGGAAAAACCATGGATACCGTAAAATCGTGCAACCGTGGTTCAAGTCTTACAACCTATAGTCCCTGTATTTTATTTAAGTTTATTATTTTGATCTGTCTTTCTTTTCGTGTGGGACACCGAGACATCCAACAAGTCAGACAAAAATCCATAGGTGGATCGCACACTTAACTCACAACGCTTCGATAAAATAACGTATCCGTAACGCAGTGGTCTGTCAGAATAAAACCGCTAAACCGCTGTTGACGCACCCGTAACGCAACCGTCAAAATAACGCAGCCGTACGGTTGAGCGGTTCTAGCATGGGGATTGACGTTTCTAGTATTGATCTGACAGACCGCCGCGTTACGGGTGCCTTATTTTAGCGCCCCGTTGTGCGTTAAGTGTGCGATCTGCCATACCAATCACTTTTCTCTCCAGGATGATGTGATTCTAAGCCGGCACCACACGGGTAACACCTCTGAACCTTAACCTTTCTTTAACCTTTGAACATGGCACGTTTTGAGCGAGAAACACTGGAATAATGTACAAAATGTAAAAGTTGAAAAGCATTTTCAAGCGCAGAAATTTATATTAAACTTTTCCGACACAGCATTTAAAATATCCCAATGCCATGATATTGCTCACACTTTTTATCGTGTATTTTTTTATTCCAACGTCAATAGGTACAAAAGTTATAAAAACATTTCCAAAAATATAACAAGTGTATAACAACTAAGTTAAGACTTTTAAAACAAGTAAGTCGTAGTTCTTCACATAATATACTCCATTCTGATATATAAATAAAATAAATCTTAATATATTACAAAGCTTTATACAAGTACCTTTTGCTTACACATGTAGCTTTTCAGTCAAATAATACATAAGTATAGCTATTGCTCTATAGCCATTACATTATCCCCTAAAATCTGACAAGCTCAATTTCTGCAACCTCGTAATTCGATTCTGGATTCTGGATCCAGTCCAGTGATCCATTAGTGATCCATTTAAGGGCTGCACAAACCCGCCCCCGCCCCGGCTTCACCCGCGAAATTTCAAACCTGCAGCAAAGACTCCAGCAAAGCCCAGAGCTGGGCTTGTGCTCTGCGGGGTTTATTAACATTACGAATTTTTAAACATACTTTGGGAAAGTAGTTCAGTTTCATAGGCTGGTTCACCCCTTAAAATATTTGCGGTTATTTTTTTTTATAACCTGTATAAAAGATATTTTGAATTTGATAATTCAATACGAGAACGTAATATTCGTAATGTTAATGAACCCCGCAGAGCACAAGCCCAGCTCTGGGCTTTGCTGGAGTCTTTGCTGCAGGTTTGAAATTTCGCGGGTGAAGCCGGGGCGGGGGCGGGCTCGCGGGGAGTGAGTGTCCGTTCTGTATGTACGTATATAATATATATTATTGGATAATTTGTGCCGATAGTTACGCCGTAGCTATAGCCGTAGCGTGGCCGTAGCATTGCGCTACGCGGACTCAAACTTGTTAACACGGCATAACGTGCGCTATGAAACACGGTACTATTTTTTTTTACGGACGATCAAGTTTCAAGCACATTGTGAGTGACCCACCGAGAATCGAACCCGGTACCTTCAGCTTGACTGTATTAGAAACCGCACGGATGAAGAAAGAACCTTGAGCTTGGCAGCTTGTTCGGTCGTCTCTCCATTGAAGCAGAAATATGGGCGTACTTTTCAATACCTGTTGCTTAAGCTAGCGCCCGGACAAAACCACAGCGCGCCTTTGATACGATACCACAGGTTTAATCTAGAGATGGGGCGCATATGTAGTTTCCTGGGCGGATCGCACACTTGACGCATGACGGAGCGCAAAAATATCGCAGCGGTCTATAAGATCCATACAAAATATGTCAATTCCCATACTTAAGCCGCTCAACCGCTGTCGACGTAGCGCTATCGCAGTGTCGTCCGTCGAGTGCGGTTTTAGTATGGGGAGTGACGTTTCTAGTATGGATCTGACAGACTGCTACGATATTGGTTGCGTCAAGTGTGCAATGCGCCGGTTCGGTACGACTCGAGTACGGGGAAACACAGTAGAAAAACGACTGATTTATCCTTCGGTAGAGAATACTACTATATTTAGACCCGCCATTTGTACAATTCTGAAATGAAATATTATAAGTTATAATACATAACTTATAAAAAAAAACTATAGTCTGTAAGTTTAGGTACTTATCTTTTTGAAAACAAAGTTTGTACGAAAGTGACACTTCTGAACTGTCAGTTTCGTACAAAGTGTGTTTTCAAAAAGATAAGTACCTAAACTTACAGACTATAGTAAGTTATTTTGTAGAGATACGTTTATTCGGCATACTTTTTTATGTATACTTGAACGTCGATTTCAAAGGTTTCAAAGGCAGATATTATTGAAAATTTAATTCCTGGCGCATCGCACATTTGACGCACGACGGAGCGCTAAATCATCGCAGCGGTCTATCAGATCCATACTAGAAATGTCAATCCCCATACGAAAACCGCTTAACCGTTGTTGACGCAGCGCTATCACAGTGTCATCCGTCGAGTGCGGTTTAAGTATGGGGCGTGACTTTTCTAGTATAGATCTGACAGACCGCTGCGATATTTTAGCGCTTCGTCGTGCGTCAAGTGTGTGATCCGCCAAAACACAATCGCACCGTTCGTTTGTGGCAAGAGTGACAAACAATTTTAAACACTCACTCACTGCTATGGCTTAAAATCAGTCGTACTCCAGTACCTTAAAATATTTTTTATTATTATTTAGTAACAGCAATAATAGTAGGTACCTAGTAAGTACCTATATGTTTTGTGAAAATTACAATTTTCTATTTCATTTCTTCCTCCGATTCTCTATCGAGGTCGGCTACCTTTTGCGCTGATTAAGTGGCAATTATGGCCTTTTGTCATGTCTGCGACGACGCTCTGTTAGGCGGGTCGCACCCTTGACGCACGACGGAGCGCAAAAATATCGCAGGGGTCTGTCAGATCCATAATTCAAATGTCAATCTCCATACTAAAATCGCTCGTCGTCCGCCGAGTACGGTTTTAGTATGGGGAATGACGTTTCTAGTATGGATCTAACAAACATACATAGATATATCACGCCTTTATCCCTTGCGGGGTAGGCAGAGCGTTAACAGCCGTAAGAATACGGTCGCTATCGCCACGTCTGACATTTTTGAGAATTTTTTTCCAAGGTTGTTTCAGAAAACATGTGTATCACTATAGTGACAGGTTGTTAGCCTGTTGCCTAAAGATTGTAATACACCAATACTCTCGAGTCCCTTAGTCGCCTCTTACGACACCCACGGGAATGATGTGAGGTGATGCTATTCTAAGCCGGCAACACACGACATCTAACAAACGCTGCGATATATTAGCGGCTCGTCGTGCGTTAAGTGTGCGGTCCACCTTAAGTTGTATAACTCGCTTGCACTAACCACCTTGTATACCTGAATCGTCCAAAGCGGTCTGAGTTTACAGGTAAGCTCTTGAATATTTAATAGTTCTGGTCCACTCTGTAAACTCGATATTGGAACGGATTATTTTTGCTCATATTTCAATTTACCGCCATTTATTGCCGTGTGATGCCGGGTTAGAATAGCATTACCCCACATCCTTCCCGTGGGTGTCGTATGAGGCGACTCAGGGACTCAAGAGTGTTGGTGATTTGATTACTATTTTTAGGCGACAGATTGACAACCTGTCACTATAGTTATACACATGTTTTCTGAAACAACCTAAGAAAACAATCCTCAAAAATGTCAGACGTGGCGGTAGTGGCCGTATTCTTACGACCGTTAACGCTCTGCCTACCCCGCAAGGGATAAAGGCGTGATAGATGTATGTATGTATGTATTTCAATTTACCCTGTCGAAGGCTTGGAACAATCGTGACACATCAGATATTATTAGATTTGATTAGGTAAATGGAATCGTACCGTAGCCTATACATAGGTACATCACACGATTTTACACTCGATACATATCTTGTCATGTGATGCCAGAGAAAGCATCATCCCATTTCTTTCCTGTGGGTGTTTTAAGAGGCAATTGGGGGACTCGAGGGTTTCAAGTGTATTGCAATTTTAAGCAACAGGCTCACTACTTGTCAGTGCTTTTAGTGATACGCGACTTATTTGAAACGACCCTCATTATTAGTCAGACGAGGCGAAAGCGAACGTGATTTTGCGTTCGTTATCGCTCTGCCTACCCTGCAATTTATTTTTGTATTATGTACAATAGGACGTCATATATTCCTATTTTCATACAATAAATATACCGTTATCGATCGTTCCACAACCACTTTCAACAGTTTCGACCGTAAGTGTAATAAGCGGTTATTGTTGCAGCGTGGGCCGCGATGCCTCGCTGCTACATGGTGAAAAAAGGGGTCCAGAGACACGCGGGGCCCCCGCCCTGCAGCCCCACCGAGGCCAGCGTGGCCCCGCCTTGCTACAGCCCTGCCGAGCACTCAGCGGTCACAGCTACAGGTAGGTGACACATCCTTTTGATTGATGAGGATAGCATCACCCAAGCCGCCACTGCAATGGAAGTAGATCACACTCCACTAGCTCCTCAAGCAACCGACGTCCCCGCCGTCGGGGTCGCGGAGGTCCTTCATTTGCAATTCACCACACCTACCTGCTATTTTTCCACTTTTTAGCGTTTGATACCCAAAGGTTCAAAGGGGCGCTATATATACTTCGCAGTCTGATAGTCTGTCCATCCATCTGTCACAACACCACGCCACCACAACAGTCACAATAGTCCACTGCTGGACACGGGCGATTTCAGTACACACACTTTGTAGGGTGCTTCTACTCATGATTCTGAACTGCCTTTATCATAGCGCCATCTCCGAAATCGTAAAAAATAAGTTGGAAGTTCCATAGAAAAATTAATGCCGACTCGGCAAAAATGTATGGAACATTAAATTTTTTTTTTTTTGCCATTTCGCAGGTGGCACCATAGAAAAAGTTGTTCAGAATATCTTGAGTAGAAGCACCCTACAAAGTACGTGTACTAGATAAAAAATAACCCTGTATTTGAGGAGTCTTATATTATAATATTATACAAACCAATCAAACGGACCTGGTTCGTCCGCGAATTCGACTCGCACTTGGCAGATTTTTAATATAAACACGAACGAATGGTGGGAACTGAAGAAAAGAGTTTTAAGTTGTAAAGGAATATCTTTTGCCTTTTGCTCTCTTCAATGTTTAATGTAAAAGCCTTATACTATAATTGAATTTAAAAGTTTTAGTATGAAAAGTATTTGGCCGGTCACTCCGGCAATATTTGAAGAGGTGTGTTTTTAAACGCCTCTTTCCGAGGCGTTGGACTTTAACATTCGAAACTGATGATATAAGCTTGTATGAAAACACAGAAATGGAAATGGACCCCCTGTAACTCTCACTAGAAGCATTGAGGTACCTTGGGGCTTATGCACAACTAGGGCCCCGCGCTGTAACTCATTTTCCCGTGGGAAAGCGTTGTTTTCCCGACAAGTATTATAAATATAAATCTTTCTCTTGAATCATTCTATCTATCAACCGATGTGGCGCAGTGGTAGTGCGAATGCCTTTAACGCAGAAGGTTCCGGGTTCGATTCTCGGTGGGTCACTCACAAAGTTGATATTTATCACTTTGTGGACTTTTTCCCAGTCTGGTTAGGACATTGCGGGCTGATCCACCCGATTGTCCGTAAGAAAAATGGTTCCGTGTTTCGGATGGCACGTTAAGCTGTAGGTTGCTGTCTATAATTACCTAGATGGCGGTCGTTACACAACCATGTCAGACGCCTGCTACTTGTAGAAGGCGGTTGCAAAATTCTGACACTAGGGTTCGTTGGGTCGTCGGAAAGACTCGGTGTCCCACACGAAAAGAGAAGAGATTCTATCTATTAATAAAAATTGCATCAAAATTCGTAATGTAGTTTTAAAGACCTGCATAGTTACATAAGTACGTGATACAGACGTAGGGACAGACGCGGGAAGTGACTTTACTGTATACTATGTAGTGACGTGATGGGACAGAATAGGTGCAATTTGGATAGAAAGACGTGATAAAGACCATCGGGTCGTTCGTAGACTTAATGACTCACACGATAGAAGATCTGCGAGAAGGATTCTGCGAAGAAAATAAATTATGTAAACAATGAAAGGTTTCAAAACAGAACGGTCGCTTCGAGTACAAATAAATAGAAATAGAAAGTGTGAGTACCGCCAACGGCGCAAAGGGATGTGAAAGTTTTCGTGTACCAAATAACGGTGCGATCATGGTGGATGAACCCGTGTCACGTTCCTTTAACCACCCACTACTGGTAGCAGGCCTCTGATGAGGTTGTGCAGCGACCACCGTCTCAGTAGTCTTAGACAGTAACCTTGTAGCAGAGTAGAACCTCTGCGCCCACATCCTTCATAAACCACCTGTCCTTTCACGAACCATTTCAAATTGGAAATTGGAATGTCGTCACACATTTTTCAGACTTTTTGACCCAGTCGCCATAAAATCAGCGAACAACGAGGATCAAAGGAAACATATAAGAATCCAGTGATCTGTATGTGATTAGTTAGTAACTAATGATTTTAATGTAGAGCTCGGTATGTAACAAAGTGCACATGTGAAGTTACAACGGAGTACGAAAGTTAGAAAAAACCCGATAAGGTAGCTATAAGCCTATGTTTTCCTTGTTATGTTTCTATAGTTCATCTACCATTCCCTAATGATATAATAATATTGTTTTAGGGTTTCTTTTTCCGTAATAAAATATCTCAAGTCATCAAGATCATCTTTCATTGGTTTGTGGTGGCACGCTAGTGCCACAACCTGGACCATTTTTTTGACGTGCCCTCCGAAGCACAGATCCATATGATTTTAATAAAATTCAGTACATTCCCAGAGTGTAAGAGGTAATTTTTAATATATTATTGTACCTGATCATAAATAAATTTTGCGAGTAGTTTAAAAAGTATTTGAAATTATATTTGTGAGAATGAATCGAGAATAAACTGTATTAAAAATACGTCTCCAGAATTATTTCCAAAGTCCCGGCGCTTTTGTTGAAGATTGAAGAAAAGCCTTCTTATTCCAAAAACTAGACTGCCGAGTTCTATGTTGCGTTTAAAATAATGAATTTATTTTGAAATTTTTGATAATATAGCCTGTATCATTGCGCTGCTAAGATGAATCCAATAAGCTCGTATCTAATGACACCTCTTAAAATATCGTCAACATCCGCGCCCGGCTGGGCTGTGTAGTGCCCGTGCAAAAGGAGTCTTCAGTTTTTGATGAAATAAAAATAATGTTGTGCCAAAGGCCTCTTTCACATTCAACGTCCAATGCAGCGCATATCTGACGTCCGTCAAACGGACGCTAAATTAACGCTGAACATGCGCTGAACCAACGCAGTGACAGCGCACGACGCACGATCAAAATGTCAGGCAAAATTAGTTTTTTGGCACGACGCAGCGCCAGCACTGCGCTAGCGGATGCGTCGTCAAGCAACGCAGCGGTTGTGCGCTGGGACATCCGTCGAGAGCGGTTTTTGTATGTGCGTGACGTTTCCAGTATAGATTTGACAGACGGACCCGTTAGCGCAGCGTTATTTTTGAGCTGCGTTGGACGTTGAGTGTGAAAGAGGCCAAAGTGAATGAATAAAAAAACTCATGAGTGAATAAAATTGTCTCGACTGTCTAGTGAATAATAATTAGTGTGCCGAACTGCCAATATAGGGTACGGGATTCGAATTTTAGTCATGAGTTTTTGACGACTATGCTCCTATAGTATCTACGCATATACTGAATACCATTACGGGGAAACTTAATCCCATTAAGAAACTTAATTATAGTCTGTAAGTTTAGGTACTTATCTTTTTGTAAACAAACTTTGTATGAAAGTGACACTTCAGAACTGTCAGTTTAATACAAAGTTTGTTTACAAAAAGATAAGTACCTAAACTTACAGACTATAGTGTCCCATTTTTCAATTTATCATGCTATAGATGTATAAAATATAGCACTATAGCAATTTTATAGTTTGAAATTAGTAAAAAAAGGAACCTACTTATCAACTGAATTCAAATTTCAATGTTGGTTTAAATGGTTATTTAATTGCGGGTTTCATCAGGATGTTTTTCCTTCACTGAAAAATCAGTCCGTAAAAGGTACGTTAGTAAAAATAAGTACACATTGGTACATGGCGGGGATCGAAGTCGGGTCTCATGATTGTAAGACCGGTGTCCCAACCACTTGGCCACTGACGCTCTAAAAAAACCAGAAGTTGATACTGACACAAACAACTTATTTTAGAGCAATGTTATTATTTTAAGGCTGAATATTTTTTTAAGTCATGAAGTCACGTCAACAGAAGAAAAAATAGGACTAAGTTCAGGCGAGGAACACACTTGACGCACGACCGAGCACAAAAATATCGCTATCTATTTTTATTTAATAATTTTTTCTACACTGATGGAAGAGAGGTAGGATAACCATAGACGATAAGTTTAAATGGCGAACGTCAATTTATGTTTAGGACATTTTGCGTTTATGTCATTGTTCGTTCAGGACACTTTTAGGATTTAAGACATTATGCGCTGGGAAACCATTATGCAATCGATCTCAGGGAGGAGGGATTGGCTGAAAACCAGCGCTGAGGAGACAATGGTCTCACTAGCACAAGCTGAGCCATTTCCTTTTGTCTTTTATAAAAGTTCCTATCTAGACAATACAAAATATGTATACTTAGTACAAGTTTAAAAGACAATAAATAGTATTTAATTTTTTATTTTTAAAATCTATAATGTACCTGAAACCATCTACAAACTTAATTTCATAAAAACGATTCAGCCGTTTTCTATAGCCGATAGCGGTCAGATATAAGCGACGCAAAAAACCCTAAAACTAGAAGTCCGTCTGTGGAGAGTGTTTCTCCGCAACTGTTAATTAATTACCCACCCTCGCTCAGCTCGGTTGTGCAAATTACATAGCTCCACTCGGGCGAGCTGTCGCACTAATTTATTGATAAACAGAAACTAAATGGACGACATACAACATGTAAACATCTAAATAATTCATTCATCCATACTAAAAATGTTCAGAATCAGAACTTTATTTGCAAAGAAAATGGTACAATTTAGCAGGTGATAGCAGGTGATGATAGGCTTAAGATTAATATTAATGTTCAACATTTTCAGTCACGTAAATCGTAACATGCAAATTCGAAATATATCTAACACAAAACAAATGTCAAAAAAATAAAATTCTAATTAAATATCAATTACATGTCAGTCAAAATGAGCTATCAAAATTACATAATTACCATATTATTGATTTATGCTGTAAAACTTACTCTCCAGTACCAGATTATATAAATTCACTTAGTGCCATTAACAATTCAATCTAATGCGTTTCTTCCGAAACACGAATCTCTGTAGCGTCTGCAGCATATTATTAAATCCATCTAAAATACCTATATTGTATCTCCGTAGCACGTTGCTACATTCGTAGCGTATTGCTACGCTGCTTCTACGATTCAAGTTTCGAAACTTTGAGGCAGTCTCTTTGATATTGTGTCGAATCCATACTAATATTATAAATTCGAAAGTAACTCTGTCTGTCTGCTACGCTTTCACGGCCAAACCACTGAACCGATCATCATGAAATTTCACACAGAGATTAGTAAGATACCGAGAACGGACATAGGCTACTTTTTTTCACCACTCGAGGGTCTGAAGTACCTTCAGTAGACCACCAGGTACACCACCAGGAGCCCGCCTAAACTATAGGAGATACAGACATGGCACCAAGCAAAAAATGTTTAACTTGATGGGTAGCTTCTGGTGGCATATAGACTTTGAAGGTTTGGAGTACCTGATGTAGACCACCAGGTGCACAACCAGGAGCCCACCTAAACTATACGAGATAAAGATATGGCACGAAAGCAAAAGTTGTTCTGCTTGATGGGTAGTTTCTGCTGGCATATAGACTTATAAGGTTTGGTGTTCCTGACGTAGTCCACAAGGAGCACTAATAGGAGCCCAGATTAGCATGTATAATTTTGGACGTTAGTGAAGGAAACAAGGTTATTTTATCATCTAAAATACTAAGTCAGCGAAACGAAGTCGCGGGTACCAGCTAGTAATAAATAAAGCACTTTTATGCTCAGATATTTTCCGCACGACATGCCATATTTTGTATAGATAGAACGGGCATGATGACCGGCAGGTCAAATGAGCTACTTTTTAAAACGATATTTTGTATGAAAAGACGAATAGATGACGTCATGTCTCTCTAGTTTCGATGGCGTCAAAACATTTACTTTACACATCAAATCCCCTAGTTGAGGTAACCGACTCCGACAGAGAACGGAATAAGTATACAGAATAATGATTTTATTCCTGCAAAGAAACAATATTTTACCTTGACACAGTAACTATCCATTATTTTTGCACAAACAAATTAACCGCCTATAGTTTTATTGATGGTTTCTCAGTTGGCTGACGTCTTTATTGAATCTGGTAGATTAATTTGCCCTTATTGGCTTAAGTGGGAAGCTATTCTTGGTTAATATTCAACCCCACTGTTCAATTTGTTTCTCGTTTATTAATTATCTAGCTTGCTGAGCGAAATGTCAAAGATAACAAGTGACGCGCCGTCATCTTAATGGTCGGCGACTAATAATAAGTCGGGTGTGGGCTAGATGACTATTGCAGGTCATGTGAGCTACTTTTTAAAATGATATTTTACATACACACATATATCACGCCTTTATCCCTTACGGGGTGTCTACCCCGCAAGAGAAGAGCGTTCACGGCCTTAAGAATACGGCCACTATTGCCACGACTGACATTTTTGAGGATTGTTTTCTAAGGTTGTTTCAGAAAACATATGTATCACTAAAGTGACAGGTTGTAAGCCTGCCGCCTAAAAATTCTAATACACCAATACCTTCGAGTCCCTTAGTCGCCCCTTACGACACCCGCGGGAAGGATGTGGGGTGATGCTATTCTAAGCCGGCATCACACGGCATCAGTGATATTTTGTATAAATTATTCAGTAATAACGTCATATCATCAATAAATAAATACATATAAAACACCATATGTATTCTGTGGGGATCCAACTCACAACTCTTGGCGTAGAAGGCAAGGGTACTATCCGCTACGCCATCGGGACAGTCATAGTAGTTAGTCACCATAGTCAAGTCAGCGTATCCAGGTCAGCTTCTGATCTGACGGTCAATAGCAAGTCAGCACAATGGTTGCGGGCAGCCGGCTCGCACAATGAGATCCCAGGTTCCTTGTTCGTTAACTGAACTATTGGTTTATCGTTCAACAAAGGGTTTGTAGATACAAACACACAAAGGTGCTGCTTTGAATAGCATCACTCCATTTCTATATGAGGACGTCGTACAGAGTAACTATGGGTAATGGTTTCAGCGTTTTCTGTGCCGTGTGATGCTGGCTTAGAATAGCATCACCTCATATCGTTTGGGATTTGAGGCTTGATGTGTATTGTAATTTTAGGCGACGGGCTGACAACCTGTCTCTATGATGGTATAGAGTCTTCAGAAATAACCCTCTAACTTTTGTTGGAGGTAGCGGAAATTGCTGCGTTCTTTACGGCCGTTTATGCTCTGCTTACCCCGCAAGGGATACAGGCGGTATGTAATATCAATGTATATGTCGTAGCAAGCGATATTTAAGCGACGGCGTCATACCATTTCGCAGCGGCAACCCAGTGATATTAGCAAAGTGGGAGTTTTCTGACATATGTTTCTAGAGAAAAGTTGTTCAGTTTCATATTCTGCTTGCACCCTATCAGTATTCGGGACGCTGCTGTCCCTAACACCCTGTATATGTTGCCTGTGCATACAGCCCTTGGTATTGCGCTCGCCTATCCGCATGCAAAGCGTTGTATGGTAAACATTCCTCGAGCTAGGTGATTGGAAGTGTTGTATACAAAGGGTCATCTGTTTACAAAGGCAAATCTGACGCCTAACGTCCTTTAGCACAAAAGCGACAGGTACCTAATTGCATATGCCATAATTAAGTGTTACAGAGGCACATGCCAACGCAACTTGCGTTGCTCCTGCGTCAGCATTCGACTAGATACATTAAAAAGAAAGGTGACATTCAGGTATAGGGACGTTTAGCGACGGGGACATTCAGCTACGAGATTTTTAGCCCCAGGGACCCCAGTTTCTTTTCCAAGGAATTCGATAATAATAATTTTTAAAACGTATATCAAGTGGGACCAATGTCATCACTTGTCCCAACGCATGTCGTGGCGGGATTAGTGGGAAAAATATGTCCCACCTGTTCTACTGTAGGTCTGATCGGTAGGACTACTGGGAACAAAAGTGCGTTACGAATGCGTTAAAACTACGCAACAACGGGCGTCATATCGGAACCGCCGACACACGCACTGGACGATATTAATTCATATTACAATACAACTTGTGATTTGACAGCCGCAATTTCATGCGGCATTGTGACATAGTATCCATTTATGTACGGTTTTTTTTACTCCGGTTTTCAGAAAATCAGATTCAGCAAAACAACGGAAAATATCTATTTAGATTTCAAAATTATGAATAATTTTAAAGCCTTGGACAGCTTTTCATTAATGGACATGCCCCAACATTCAATTAATAGGAACGTTAACGAAAGGCATTTAATAGAGATTAATTAGTAGCCAATAAACGCTGGAATTTTCAATTTATGTCAAAATACATTTCGTACCCATCAAAACTATATTTTGAATTCTCAACGTTTCAAATTGACGGGATTTAATTATGATTTTAATGATGATTAAAATACATAACTGTAATGATTAATGCCTTTTTAAATTAACTGATGCCGTGTAATAGCATCACCCAAATTCTCCCTATAGTGCGTCATAAAAAGAGAATAAGGGATAAATTCATTAAAAGAACGGGCAGTAGAGTTCCTTCCGGGCTGGTGGTAACCAGACTGGGAACAATGCACAAAAAGATGAATATCAACTTAGAGTGCTCCCGGAATTGAACCTGGGACCGAAGGCTGAAAGTTGTTTACGGTTGTGGCGAGAATGACCAAAAAGATGATAAATTAATTTTAATAAAGGGATAAGGGCTTTTTCACATTTAACGCATAACACAGCGCTAAAATAACGCAGCGGTCCGTCAGATCCAATACTAGAATCGTCGATCCCATACTGAAACCGCTAAACCGCTGTCGACGCAGCTGCGTTATTTTGACGCATCTACTTTATTTTGACGCAGCTACGTCAACAACGGTTGAGTGGTATTAGATTAACATTTCTAGTACGGATCTGACAGACCGCTGCGTTATATTATAACAGCGCTGTGTGTAAAAAGGTCAAAGTTTTCGCTATTGTCGTGTCGTTTCGCTTTTCTTGAATGAATCTTCGCGAAATGAATGTCCGACGGCATTCATAGAAGAAGAAAAGTCTCTCTGAGATATCAATTGAATATTGTTTGATTGAAGACTTTGTTGAAATAGGGAAACGGAAATTTCAAATGCAGTAACAATGATAAATATCTTTAAGGTTAGAGCTTATTCCGTTTCATTTCTACAATTGATCTATGTGACTTGAAAAAGTTGCCAACTTCCAATTTATAGGAGAAAATAATTTAAAAAATACATAATGGTCAACTTAAAAACTACTTAATAACTACTTAAAATTAACCTATTCAAACAGACCGCCTCTTAACGATCCGTGTGCAAAGGTTCCCATAACACTCGCAGCGTTACCGCGTTGAATTGCTCTGGCCAACCTTTGCATCAAGAAAGAACCAGCGCGGGGGTCACCACCTCTGTCCCGGATTCTACTACCCAGTTCAGGAACAAAACACCTCGCTTCCTTGCACCGGCATCCAGTCGTTTCCACAGCAAAAGGAATAAAGTGATAATTTGTCAAAAGTGCTGCATACATCATTGGTTTCAGGTGCTCTTGCTCTTGTAGTTGTCGTGCTTACGCACATGTCTATCAATGTAAACAGTTCATCGCCAATGACAGTTTTCAAGCACATACCTACTTATGTTTAGCGATTTTAATTTAATGTTTGTGATACTTGCATCGCTTCTGTGTTAATGCCTACATTCGTTTGTCAGCAGAGACCGAGAGCCGGGCGGCCGATTATGCAGACCACGGCACGCGGTTCGCCAGCGAGCGCTCGGCCGCAACCGCAACCAAGACTCGGGGGCCCGTAACCAAGACTCGGGAGGCCGTGACTGAGATCCGGCCGAAAGCAACTGAGACCCGGCTAGCCACAACCGAGACCCGACCGGCCGTAACCGAAAACCGACCGGCCGTGACCGAGAACCGACCGGCCGTGACCGAGAACCGACCGGCCGTGACCGAGAACCGACCGGCCGTGACCGAGAACCGACCGGCCGTGACCGAGACCCGACCAGCTGAGTATGCGGACCTAGCCCCGCGGCTATTCAGTGAGCGCTCGGCTGCCGACACCGAGGCGGCACACGAGCTCCTGTCACTCGCGCAGAGCGTGCCTCCCCTCCCCCCGGCCACGCTCGTCACCGTACTCGAACCCCACCCTCCCCCGCAGCTCCTCCCCGTCTACACCTACACCATACAGCCCACCAACATCTACATCCTCGCCGAGGAGCCCGCCGAACCCGTCTACACCACCGTGCAAACCGTCGCGCCCATTCAGACGGTCGAATACATCGAACCCCAAGTGAACTATGTCACCTACCAATCTAGCGAGGAGACACAGACCGAGTACATCGAGTACGGCGAGGAGGTCACCGAGTACACGGTGCAGGAGCTGGCCGAGGAGTCGTCGTTGTCGTGCGAGCCGCCGCCGCCGCCGCGTCGCACCAAGCACGCCAAGTACGACTGCGACGAGTGCGGTAAGCGTTACGCCACTTCCTCCAACCTGTCGCGGCACAAGCAGACGCACCGCAGCCTCGACTCGCAGTCCGCCAAACGCTGCGGCGAGTGTGGCAAGGCGTACGTCTCCATGCCAGCGCTGGCCATGCACGTGCTGACCCACCGCATGGGCCACGTATGCGGCGTCTGCGGCAAGCAGTTCTCGCGACCCTGGCTATTGCGCGGCCACCTGCGCTCTCACACCGGCGAGAAACCCTACAGCTGCGCCGAGTGCGGTAAGGCGTTCGCGGACCGATCCAACCTGCGCGCGCACCTGCAGACGCACTCGCTCGACAAGAAGTACGAGTGCGACCGTTGCCGGAAGAGCTTCGCGCTGAAAAGCTACCTGAACAAGCACCAGGAGGCCACGTGCGTGCGCTCCGACTCGGAGTAGCCCCCCTCCCCGCCTCCCCCCGCCCACAACCAGCTCGCGCGCGCGCTCCACATCGATTGCAACGAACCATTTCTCTATAAACTTCTTTACACCTTTATAAAAAGAGTATTTTATAGCGTAGTGGACAGCTGGTTTAGCTTCGACTATGTCGAAGGAATAATAAGCAATAATAATGTACCTAATAGGATATCGTTATGGCTCTTTCCATAATTCTAAAGTTTTAAAATTTTAAAATTAAATTGTATTTTTTCAATTATTAGTCCGGTATCGGCGAATGAAATCGTGTCAATTTATGGCAAGAGCCTGCAATGTTACAGCGTAGCGTTATATTATTTTAGAGTACTGTATAGATAAGTTAGCGTCGCACGACGTCGTGTGCTGACGTGTTTAGGTTAGGTAGTTACGGTGATACGTAGAGACTTATTGAAACCGTCGAGCTGTGGTACAAAGAGAGCAATAATGTACGAGCAAGTAGAGTGTCGCCGTGTGCGCACGAGTAGCGTGCGACGCGTCGTCCCGCGCCGCCTCCGCGCCCCCACGCGCCTGACCCGCGCCGGCGCCGCGGGCCCGGGAGGACCAAACTGTTGCCCGGCGCCCCGCGCCCCCCCGCGCCCCCCCTCGCCTCCAAGCCTCCTTTCTACTTCACCTCCACCCACCAATCCATGATTTATCATAAACCAATCTTCAAATTCTCGAAACGTTTCGAAAATACGGTTTAATCGCGGTCTGGTTAACTATAACTTTCAGCTCTGATTCGGCAGTTCTAATTAAGTAATAAGATCTGATTTATGTTAATTTTGATCCTTTTGGTAAAAATAGTGTGGAAGTACGGTTTATCTATCTATCTTTTCGTGTGAGACATCGGGTAGTTTGTAAAAGTTTGCAGAAATGCTATTACAAGCTTATAAAACGTGCTTGACACTGCCATTATTATGAAAAAAAAAGCAAAAAGAACTACCTAGACCATCCAACGTTCTCATAGTACTTATTTTACTACTTGGCGAATCGCACATTAAACGCACGAAGGAGCGCTAAAATATCGCAGCGGCCGGTCAGATCCATACTAGAAACGTCGCTCTCCATACTAAAACCGCACTCGACGGACGACTGCGGTTGAACGGTTTTAGTATGGGGAATAATGGAGATTGACTTTCTGGTATGGATCTGACAAACCGCTGCGATGTTTTAGCGGTCCGTCGTGCGATCCGCCTTTGGTACCCACATACCTAGTTGGGGACTTTTGCACGTGTTATTTCTTGTCCTTAATAGGTATAAAAAAAAAGTACACAGCTAAGGAAAAGCAGTATCCACGGCACATTTTACGCTACACAAAACATAAACTAGCACCGGAACATCAAAACCAAAAGTCCCAAACATGAGAAATTCCATTTTATAAAAATACGCGCAGGTTATAATGACCTAATGATAAAGACAAGTTACTAGAGATGCAGCAACTATGGTTTAGTTTAAAAAAATGGTACTAATATTAAAATTCATTGTCGTTATGACAGCAGTCCAAAATGGGGTGGAAAACTCAAAGCTTATTGCAGATGTTGCAGGCGCGACTGCGCTTAAACGCACCAATACGAAGTACCTACCTGAACTTTGAAATTTAAAATTCCAGAAAAAAGGCATATTTCAGAGTTGTCATTGGCTCCTCAGTTTCCTGCCTCATTAGGTTTAACGGACCACTCACCGTCTTCAAAAATTGCTTGTCTTTCTGGTATCTACGTTTTCTGCTTAAGACTTTTTAACAAACAGAAATTCTTTATCTTATTAAATTGCTTGTGATGCGTACTCTGGCGAAACGCACACTTAATGCGCGACAGACTATTACACGTTTGATGTTTTACCGCTCCGACGTGCGTTAAGTGTGCGATTCGCTTAAGGATTAAACATATCATTCATTAATTGTTATTGGGTAAGTATACGTTGAAAGTGCTTATTTTATTCAAATTTTGTAGAAAACTAAGCCAAAGCTTAGTTGATTTCTTAAAAAGTAGTTAATGATACTCATTTCAAATAATTAGTTATGTAGGTACGTTTCTTTCTTAAGAAAAATTCATGAGTTAATGTTTATGCAGCAAGATGATATGAGATAATTTAATATAATTGACCAACGCTACTATTATACTCAACGTCAAGCCCCGATGAGAAGTGACAGGATGAATTTGTGGAACTATCACGAAAATTAAAAATCCAAAAAATAAATAAACAAAACGAATCAATAATCTATCTAAAAAATCTGTTAAGTCACTTAGGGGAACAGTTCAAGAAATCAATCTTAAAATAGTTTTAATACTTAATAAATAAAAAAACAAAAATCTATCTAAAAAAATTAAATGTTAATCAGTGTTAAAGTTTAAAAATTTTAATGATCAAATATAATAACAGGTTACAATAACCGAAAAATTTATGCCTATAACTTTCGCACTTCATAGAACATCATTTTTTTTCTCAATGACATTAAAATTAATCCTGTTACCCGTTTTGGATTGACGTTGAGTTCCGGGTCACCTGTATTAAGCAGAACGTATATAAACGTTAAATCCACAGATCAGAATACTATAATTATAGCAAACAACTTTCACCAGTAATGACATGAATACCTATAATAGCATACACATCAAAGATGTAGTATGATATCGATTAACTATATCAAAGACATTAGCCGTTCTCTCTCATGATATAAGATTGACAGCTTAGTTAGGTACGACTGACAGTTCAATCAATTACAAGCAATACAAGATTTTCATAATGATCATAGGCCTCATACGTCTGAGACAGACGATTTAATCGGTGTCCGAGGCAAGACTTGTATCCGCATGGCGCGGGTGAAGTTTCCTCTCCACAGGCACTGCGTTACCTGGATCGCAATTATTGAAAACGCAGGATTGCCCAGGACCTGTACCTCTCGTCCTCCCTGGCTGACTCCACAGAAACGATTAGAACGTGCGAAGCCAGGCCTACCACACTATAGACCTCTGACACACGCGCCTGACGGAGACCCCGTTCCGGGTTTAATATGGAGTCTTGGGTCGGGTTAATCCCTCGGTCGCCTCTTACGACACACGAGAAGAGAGGGGGTTTTGTTATTCTACTCTGCCGACACCAAACGGTTTATAATTTCAGTATAATGAAAGAGACTGTCGTTTAGTCGTTTAAAATAAGACTAGCCTTTTTTACACGACTTGACTGCTGCTGTTAGACTTAAACAATACGACTCAATCGGGCGTGGTGCTCCCAAATGGATAAAAAGACTGTGGTTCTGCGGTATTAATCGAGACGAGAGCCTAATTTTGGACTATTTTTGGTGAGCTATGTTTCTTGGGGAAAATTGTTCAGTTTCATGAGCTGCTTTATCCCTGATCAGGAAGTTATTACTTACTAGGGTGGGGAATGCAATCTCGATCTGGCGAGATCTCGAAATACCCAAGATCTCGAGAATTTTTTTCAGTCGTGATCATGACTGTAAATGGTTAATGCAACGGATTTTTCAATGCGACGTTTCTAACCAATCGGTGGTTCTTCATCGGGCGTACACACACACATATCACGCCTTTATCCCTTTCGGGGTAGGCAGAGTGCTAATGGCCGTAAAAATACGGTCGCCAACGTCACGTCTGACAAATTGAGGGCTGTTTCAGTCGATTCGTGTATTACTATAGTGACAGGTTGTCAGCCTATCGCCTAAAAATTTAGGCGTAATGTCCCAGTAATACAAAAACATGACGAGTGATTCGTTGTATTAATCATTTACAGTTTACCAAGACAAGGCGAGTCTTTGTTAAACGCCTTAAAAGGCTTTAGTCTCTTTCTTAGTGAAGAAAGATTAGTGAATCAGCATAACATATTTATAAACCGTGAGCAAAGATTTTCATAATATGTATGTAATGAACATTATTTGAAGCATAGATTTGAAGCCATTGTGAAATAGCGATTATTTTAAGTTTATGTGAGCAAAAACTGTTCATTTCTTTGTACCACACAATGGATGTTATTTCAATTTTTTGAGTACCTAGTTATATTTTGAACTTCTTACGACATTCATTCAGCCACTAGCATAGCAATATTATTTAGCCTTGGGCACTATTATTTATTCTGTGCCTTGGGCATGGATGATCTTCACATGTTTAGAAATTTTACAATTGATTTCCATTTTTAATAACATTTTGTCAAAATGTTTATGACTAGCACCATGCGTATCTGACAACCTTTCCAAATTGGGGGCTACATATCCAAGCTATACATACCATATATTAAACCACCAACAGGCGCGAGTTCTACTTTTGTAGGTGGATCGCACACTTAACGCACGACGGACTGCTAAAATATCACAGCATTCTGTCAGATCTATACTAGAAATGTCAATCCCTAATATCCCTATACTAAAACCGCTCAACCGCTGTTGACGCAGCGTTATTGCAGAGTCGTTCGTCGAGTGCGGTTTTAGTATAGGAAGTGGCGTTTCTAGTAGGGATCTGACAGACCGCTGCGATATTTTAGCGGTTCGTCGTGCGCTTGGTGTGCGATGCGCTGTAGGCGTTTCATTCAAGCTACGCGTCAAAAGTGTTTGTAAACGAACTGACTGTCACCGATTGACCATTAGGCCCCGGTCTCGGGTTTTGCCGGCAGCGGAGCGGCAGCGGTAGCGGTGCTTTTTCCAGGAATTGCGCCGGTTTCCGAGAACCGGTCCATTTGAATGTATGCTAAAGATCCTGCCGCTGCCCGCAAATCGGAGACCGAGGCCTTTTGATACGATTCAGCAATTAGAGAAAGTGTCCTTTCTATCGGCAGCTTAAATTTTGTTAGTTAGAGCAGGAAAACAGTGAATCTCGGCAGTTCACTGTCTACTCACACAATGACTGTAAACTCAAAAGTCGTGAACAAAAGCAATACTCAATACAACATGTAATTAGAATAAGTATAGCGTAGTTATTAGATTAAGTAGTTTTTAAACAAGCTTCGTGTTTAATATTTATTACATTTTGTCCGTTTTTGTCGGTAATAAAACATAATTATAATATACTATTAAGTCAAAACGGTTTAAGATTAATTAATAAGTGTTAATTTTTGTGGAATGGAGATCGATAAGAGTCGGTTAAAAGTTGAAAGACTATTTTTATAGGGAGTTGGATAAGAATTGAGGTTGAAGTAGGCATGTTTGAATAACCGTTTGAGTTTTCGTTTCCGTAGAAATGCTAGATTATAATTATAATTTAAAATACAAAGCATGACAGTACAGTGTAGTTAAAAATTAAAAAAAGGAGAACTGATTTCAACATACAAAAATGGATCACAGATTTCTTGCCAATTCAATCATTCGTGGTTCATTTGATTATCCTTAGCTGCAGATTTTACTTGACACGGACTTTTCGTTCTTATTCTTTGCGGAATTCTTAATTAGTTTCAAATTTAAGAAAAGAAGAAAAATAGGAAAGCAATAAAAAATGTAATCGTAAGTTCAAAATTTTCAAAACAAAGTACGATAATCAACGAAAAATTACCATTTACAGAAATATATTGACGTTGCAAAAAAATATACATTATATATAAAATGAAGACGATTTATTTAAAAGAAAAAAAAACAATTAAAGAAAAGTTTCGTAAATCACAGAGGCAACTGGCGCGTCGTCTCGTCTCCCTATATTGTATTTATATATTTATTTTATTTTATTTCTTAAAGCTATATTGGCATGGCTTGATGCCATTAAACCTAAGAAAGGTTTTGGCACATTCCTCAGGCAAATAACTCGTCTATCATGAATTTGGTAGCTTCAATTAATTAGCTATACCAAAAAATATCTGATACTTAAATGTGTACCTACAGGGACGAAACACCAATAAATATAGATATTTTAACATGTCCGTCACAAAACCATAATGTTCAATAGTATAGTTCAAGTCGAGGCAAATCGAGTCCAATTAAGTCCAGTATTTCCTAAGCTATATACATTCATCACGTGGTGAGAAAGGAACCGATTGCTAACGAGCTCATCATTACACACGAGTTTGCAATCGGACTTTCTTCCAAGTGATACATAGTGATTTATATTACACCTGCAGGAATAAAAAAAAAACAGGAACTAATAGAAGAACAGTTCCAAAAACCCAATTAATGACATGAAAAAATCAAAGTGTTGCGAAGAAAAATTCGCGCGGAATCGGTTTTTTTAAAATAATATCGTCAAAAACAATAAGTCTTCCATAATGCCTGCAAAAATATTAGATTGACGTTCCGTCTTACGTACATTTTGACAGTTGCGTCTTTTCTCCCCTGGGGAGGAAAGTGATTTGTATGAACTTTTGTGTCCCGCTAATTTGAAACGTGAAAAACTACTTACGTACCTCTACGTTTCATTAAGCTATAGGGCATTTTCTATTTAGGTGTAGTATCAAAAATATTGTGCAAGCTGTAAAGGCATTATCTAGGAACAAAAGCCTGTTTATCTTGCGGTTTCTTGATCTCCTTATCTTTGTCTCGTCTCGCTGGCTTTTCTGCTTTCCATTTATAAAGAAAAAATTAAACGTTAAGAATTTTTTACCAGCATCGGCATCTGTATGCCTTACATCGTTAACCACATTGCTACTATTGCTAGTCAATTTTATACCAGTCAATTTCTGTATAAAGATTTTATTCTATCCAACGTATCGACATTTAAGAGTTTATTTTTAGATACGTCACGTGTTTGTTTTTTGTATCAGTACAATATGTTTGAAATTTAAAGGCCATGAACTATGAAGATATGGTTGTCCCTAGGTCATGCGCGCAGACACGTGCTTATGTGCAAGTTATTAGGTAAATACCCAACAATATGATTATGATTTGGTTGCGGACTGGGTCATTAATAAAACATAAAAATTTTACCCTTAATTTTATTGTCTAAAAATTCTACGGACTTCGTTCATAATTTTACAAAATAATTAAAGTTTGAGTAAGTAAACAGAAAAATTACATAATAGTAAGTGTTCTGACGCCATCAATGATAGCAATGTATGTCGTCATATATTCCTATTTTCATACAAAATACCGTTTTAGATCGTTTTAAAAAGTAGCTCATTTGACCGGTCAGTCCACGATCCTTCTGTGCAGCGAAGTGGACCGTGGTTAAAAGTTTTTTGTTAGTAAGTAGTTCCAACTATTTCAGGTCACATGCAATAACTGAGCGAACTAGTAATTCCAACCTGTTTTTATGAAACATACCTACTCATTTACTTACAAAATTAGGTATAAAAGAGTCCCTAGGGTTTTAGGCCTTTTTTACATTTAACGTACAACGCAGCGCTAAAATAACGCATCCTTAACGCAGCGGTCTTTCAGATACATACTAGAAACGTCAATTCAATACCAAAACCTCCCTACCGCTGTCGACGCAGCTTCGTTATTTTGACGCATCTATGTTCGATTTTCTTGACTCTGCTGCGTCGACAGCGGATGAACGGTTTTAGTATGGGGATTGACATTTCTAGTATGGATCTGACAGACCGCTGCGTTGTGTGTTAAGTTTGAAAAAGGCCTTAGTGTAAAAGCTTTCACTAGAAAATTTCGTACCTCGTTAGAAAAATCTTTAGCACACGTACTTACCCCTCGCGAATACATTATTTAACAAAATATTTACTTAAAGGCACTTCAGAACTCCGGGTTTTCAGTCTCTCTTCCTGAGTAATGCCGCTAGAATTCTGTTTTAAGCGCATGTTTAAACTAAGGCGTGCCCAGAGCGTGCCTTTACCATGAATATATGAAATGGAAGAAAATCATTTTTAAGGGAAGAAAATTGATATTATTTAAAAAAGAATAGATAGAGGTATGCCATGAGCAGGTCTTATTGTAATAAAAAAAGGAGTATACATCGAGAGGAGAATACGTTTGTATGAAAATGCCACACTAGGGGATCCTCATATTGAGGTTGCGTACGTATTGCGTGGGCGGAGCACACTGTTAACAACACATTAGCAGACTCAGGGAAACCTGTGCTGACTGGCCATGTCCTTAGGCGAATATCACACCTGACGCCCGTTGGTGTAAAAGAGATGGTCGTATATTGCATCCACCATAACAAGTGTAACAGAGACAGATACCAATACAAGTTTTTGCGTTGCACCCGCGTCAACGTCGGTTTTTAGTATAGGGAATCCGAAAATTCCCTACATCTGACTAGATTCTTGCGTGAGGCTGTTTCTCCACTTTTCCGGAATCTGGTTTTTATCAATCTGGTAATTTTCCAAACCGAAATTTGGTTTTTGTCGGTCCGAAGTGACAGACGTACAAAAAGGATGCGTGCTTTTGCATTCTGAACTCTACTTTCATCATTACTGTCCGTCTTTTACCGGATAGGTGAAAAACGAGCGTTATCCGGCTTTCGAATATTGTCGGAAGGCTACTTACGGCATCCGGCAACCGGACCGGAGTAGTGAAAACACTGAAACACTGTTACGGATGCGCAAAAAGTACTCGGCAACGGAAGCCAGATGTGTTTACAGCTTGTGCTGCTGACAGGGCAACAAATAATGAGGGTTCTGAATAGACATTTCTAATAACGCCTACACCATATAGGCCTACTTAGGTACGATATTGAGCGTATGTTAATGCCTAATTGTGTCAAACTAGCCATATCCTGAAACAAAGCATATAAATGGCTTACAAACTAAATCGATTATGCCTATATGCCAATCCATGCATGAGGTTGTATCTATTAGATGACAATAGATGACCAACATTGTTGTATGCACTAATAAAGTCAATGTATGTTGCAGAAACAATGAAGGAATATGCCACTTGACTAGACTATCATCATAATTCTCCTTGCCTTATTCCGTTCTCTGTCGGGGTCGGCTACCTAACATAGGCATTGGACATGGAGCCAAGTTTTTCACGTCTTTTTTGTTGTAACGTTCTTATTTTCGAGGGTGTAGGATTGGCATGTACACCAAAACTTAAGTCTGAGTGTTGCCATACGTCCTTGCAATGCGCAACAGCTATGTCACTTCTGATAACTGACACGTCATTTCATAAATGTGAAGATTTAGGGTACAGTTTCTGCGGAAGCTGTTCAGAATAAGACTGATAGCAGGAGGTTAACTAGCGTCGACTCGCATCTGTATAGTCTTCCAAAAATCGAAAACGCGTTGTTTTGCGATACCATCGGACATGTTGACATTTATAAAAATGAGATGTGCTGATTTACACACTTCTTACAAAATAAAATGAAAAACTCCACAATTTTTCTTTCTATTTTTATGTTTTTTTTTTTAATATTTTGATCTGTTTGTTTTCCTAGTTACTTTACATATACATTTTTTCGTGTGTTAGGTACATTTTTTTTATTATTTATGGTTACGGTCATTTATTCTCTACAACTCGTGTTATTTTTGTCTTTATTTTACATAACCTTACATTGTGTATACATCATTAAATGTCGGTTAGTTATCATATAATCTAACTAGCTGTTATATTTATACTAACTTATTTTACCTTTTAATATTAGAAAAATGTCTAAGTAAATTAGTATATCATTATACCTACTTAAAAAAATATAAAATTTTAGTCCTATAACTACCGATTAAATAAAGTAAAAAAATAGACTTAATAATTATAATTGCAAACAATACAAATATGGCCAAAAAGCAATATATTACGTACAATTACTGAAAAAATTATAAAATATTTAGCTTTTTTGTACAAATACGCAGAATCTTTACCTATTTCCTATAAGTACCTACATAAAAAATATAGGATAAAAAAACCAAAAATGAAAATTTATTTACTTCCATATCTTTACTATCATGACACGAATCAAATATTTTAATAATTGAAGCAAAGTGGTAGTCAAATAATATATTGAAAAGAGGCTTTAAACATTTGTACTACATCAGGTATTGTACTTCATTCATGTAAAGAAGTGAATACATTCTTTAAAAATCACTGAAGTAGTGGAGTGCTTGTAGTTTACGTGCCTACCTGCTCTGGTCCCCGCAAGCTTGCAAAGGCTGCAAAGCACGCGTTCTCGCCGGCGCGGCGTGGCTGCGGGTAGCTCGAGAAGTTATCCGAATGTGGCATTACGCGAGTGTGACGTTTAGAAACTAGCAAAATGTCCCCATTTCGGAACAGTGAATTTTGTCGAATCTCTTGAATCTTAGAAGCAATTGAACTTTGACGTTGATATTTTCTCGACCAATCACAAAAACAAACAGTCGATAGTGGCGTCATTAGTTACACGAATACTTTTTAAAACGTTTGTTTGAATAACACTAGTACACGATTCATAAATTATAATACCTACATTAAAATATTAACACTGAAACACAATGCTGAAAATAAACGGTTTTTTCGTAGTCATATACGAGTAAAACGTCATGAACAAGGGAACCTAGTTATCTAAGCGAGCAGAAATTGCGGGTGGTTTATATCATAGGGTTATAACCCTCCAGTTACCTCTCGGGTCAAAAGCATTCTACAACATTTTCAGTTTAAAATGCGGAGGGACATGAGAACTTTTTATTGTATTTTTCACCACAGACGAACTTGAAAATGCTTCTTGCTTTTTATCAGGCTATTATGTACTTGATCGCAACAGGTCTGATTTTGGCCTACGACTTTCATGTCAAATAAACATTACGTTTTCAAAAACACATTAAAATAAGTAAATAAATAATAATAAATAAATAAAAGATCCTTATCTATCAACCAAAAATATTCAAAACAAAGAGCATAAAACATACATCATTAAATAGTTGATAAAATGGATAAACCGCTCATCATTTCTGCTGATTTTCAGATGATCCACTTTTATCAGTCTAATAAAGTAGTACCTAAGTACATACTTTAAAAATTAATAGGGAATAAAAAAGGTCCTGAGAACCGCCCTGTGGAAATAACTGGTGTGGAGCAATTCGGGCCGCCTGTTGTCGGCTTTACTTGTCACGCCATGTTGACTGCGAGTGGGAATTGTGTAGCCTACTGCTACTGCTGCCTACTGCACTGTCAGAACCACACCAACTTACCTTTTTAAGGGATCAAATTAAACTGGTTCTTCATATAATCACCGAGAAAAACCAATATAAAATTATCTTTTAAATTAGGACGTGAACCTACTAAGGAATCTTATTGTACTGGTTTTTGATACAATTTCTAAGAATAACCAGGATAGGTTGGTTCCTGTGTAAGTGGGTGTGATGGTAACAGTACCTTGTACAGTGCAGGACTTGTATGGCTGAGTGAGGCGGATCGCACATTTAACGCACGATAGAGCGCTAAAACATCGCAGCGGTCTGTCAGACCCATACTAGAAATGTCAATACTAAAACCGCTCAACCGCTGTCGATGCAGCGCTAGCGCAGCGTCATCCGTCGAGTGCGGTTTTAGTATAGGCATACTCTATGGTATGGGCAGTGACGTTTATAGTATGGATTATAAGTTTATGGTCATAGTATTGACATGTATGGATCTGACAGACGGCTGCGATATTTTAGCGCTCCGTCGTGCTTTAAGTATGAACTGTGCTGTGGCTCTCTCGCCTGGCAGATTTTAAACTATGTTGACATAAGCGCTCTTGTAATTTCCAATAGGTAAACAAACTGGTCCCACTGTTTACGGGCCAGTCTCGCTAACAAGAGAATTAATCTTAATCAAAAACGTAAAGGAGAATGCACATACATGGGCTAACAATGTGTCTTGCGACACAAAACAAATAAATGCAATATAATATCGCCAATTTTAAAGACGAATAGCAACGTTTATTGTGGCACGGAACAGGGAAACTAATAAAAAGTACCTTTATCTATTTCAACCAAAGATTTTACTGACGTGTAAACTTTTTTACACTGCTTACCGAAGATAACGAATTTAGATCTCTTTAAATGCTTAACTTTAACATTCAATAACTTCAAAACTACTATGTTGCATAAAAATTGCCTGTTATTGAATATTTTTGCAATAAATAAACTCTATAAATATATTACTCCGGCTTTGATGCGAGGCCTGAAAGTGTGACGCAAGGCTGATTAAAAACAGGACGAGCATCCTAACAAAAGTTGACATGATCCTTTATATTTAAAATCTTGGCTCTTGTCGGTGGAGCATACTGCATACGTTAATAATGTCATTTATACATGACAGGACAACAATACATGACTGCCAAATATTCATATAAAATTGAACATAAAATACATGAGAGGCTTCGAGATATTTGACAAGACATTGACAAAATATGTAACTTACTACCTACCTGTTTCAGATCCGACAAAAAAAAACAATATGTCAAAGGTGCTTTACTTTCATGGAGCTAACAAATTTTGTTGAAATGAACTAAATTACTTTAAATAGAAAAATCTGTTTTTCATAAGCATTTTGTAAGGAAAATATTCTGAGTAAGAGTAATCTCGGGAAAATGGGTGTTCATTTCCAAAATTTTCTGCCTTCCACTGTACGAAACATGCGTTTGGTGTGAAAAAGATCACTTTTATTCCATTCTTCGCAAAATTTGTTTTCCACACGCACGTGACGCATAACGCGCACACTATACTTACGTGATGTAAGTGGCAGAAAAAATTGTTCGGTGATTGACTTTTTACCGCCTCCATAAGGTTTGAGGCCGTCGCCGGTACATTTTGCATAGGCGTCAGATACCGTCAGATTTCGTGTTTAACGTGTTAAAACGACATAACACCGCTCAATAATGTCAGATGGCGAGTTATGTCAGATGGCGTGTTATGTCACATCACGTAAGTTCTGTGTACACCTACGTTCACGAGTGTTAAACGTGTCGCTACCATAAGTTAATGTGTCATAATAATCACACATCAAATAGAATCTACTTGCACTGTACTTTACTTACTAATTTATATATAAGCTCTGCTATACTTGTCATAGTAGCCATGTACAATCTGTATCATTGCAACTTGTTCATCAAATTCATAATTTAAGTAATCATACCATACTTTTAACAATTTATTTTAAGAACATTATTTTAATGCATCGTAGGTACCTTACAATTAGTGGCAATAATTACACTTGATTGCACTTTTCTAGTCAGATAGCTTAACCATTCTAGTCAATAATCACACTTCTCCCTACAGTGTATTTAAGTTTAGGTTTAGTCCAATTAAGTGCATGTATTTCAATTAATATTTAGTCAATTAAATTAATTGTATCCCTGTCAATTCTTTAAACTTGAATGGTTTAACTAAAAACATATAGAGACTCGGGACTTCACGCTAATAAGTACATGAACAGCATATCAACCTACCCATTTGAGGTGTCAACTCGTACTGGTTGTTCTTAGAAATGTACAAATAGTTCCCTTAAATATGTATTACTAATCGCTTAGATAGTGCCGCGACCAGCGTTTCTTGACATCAGTGTTCAATACATGCACGTACTGACAGTTACGCTGGTCGTAACACTATGTAAGCGAATGAAGTATAATGTTGATGTGCTGCTGATCTTAAGGAAGTCCTTTGTTGATTTATTATGATTGTAATGTATGTATCAAATTAATCAAAATTTTAATTATGTATCTCTATTTCGTCTAAAACATAAATATGAACATATATTTTTATATTTAACGCTCGTTACAACGAAACTGAAATCAAATAACAATGAAAGTATCATAATTTATTTTTATAATATTGATTCGAATTACTTAAATAAAGTACCACCCCGAATTTATCACAACGATCACAGTACATGTACATAAATAATAATACATTATTTACTATTTATTATAATCATAAATTAATAACTAGTTTGATCAAAAAAATATCTTTATTGCAGAGCAATGTAGGAAGACCCGTTATAAAAATTAATAAACCTTGATTATTTCATAGAAAACCTTTGCTTTTACCGATGTATTTTCATTATCACTCTTCATTGTTATTATCATCTTTGAGGTTGTTAATACTGTTGTAAAAATCGAACAATCTGGAGGGTAACTGATCTATGTAAAATGGGTCACCTAATTTTGTCATAGTTGGCGACACTATAATTACATTATTGAACACGATTAAAATATATTTTAAGCCAAGTCATATCACACACAGAAAAAGAATAAATTTTATTCAATACTCGCTATATGTCCAAGTCAATCAATCTGTCGTAGTAGAAACTGATACGGCATTTTTATAGTAAAATACCTATATCTATTTATTGCCTTTGTTTGTATGTATTATGGTACCTATTTGTTTTTGTTCCTGTACAATGTTATGTTTTAATGTGGGCATTAAAGTGTTTCTGTCTGTCTGTATCTATTATTATTTTTATATATGATCATTTTTTGTACACGTTCTTTATTGAAATGCTGTATGACTTGGACAATGAAAGAGTAATAATAATATTTCGGTAGTAAATATTAGCTTTTTGTATTTTTCTAGTCATTCGCTTTCTACTGAAAAGAAAAAAGGTTGCATGTAATGTTCCAACAGTGAGAATATGGATGGACTGTTTTTATTTGGACATTTTGAATAAGTAGGTACGATGTTATTCGCATAATAAGATAATGATATCATCCAGCGGTGCGATCTAAAACTATAGCTTAGAAATAGTATGTTTCATAAAGTTATAAAGTAACTTTTCAAATTAGAGTTAAAAAAATCTGTTTGAGATTAATGAAGACTGCACATTGAAATGGTTGAAATTTTATGACATTAAGGGATGATCCCCAAAAATTTCGCTAACATTTTCAAAATCATTCGGCTCAGCCAGCAACAGTGAGATGACACCTACCTTATTAGTGTTAACAATAGCAATTTCTGACTAAGGTAAACTTAAGTAGATATTCGTCGGATCACCCATCTTTGTCGCCTGCTAGTCTGTTACCTACATACGTACGTTTTTATCACAGCGAAGTCGACAGTAAAGGTGCCGACACACTGGGCTTACGTGATTCCACGTGCGCGATATTATACACGTAAGAATGAAAAAATTTTAAAAATATATTTGATACAAAAAAACTTTACAAAATCTGCCAAATTTTATGAAACTTTGTCAGCAGTAGTATTGCTGTGAATAACATAAACTTCTCATGGAAGGGTTGTATTTTACATTATATCAATAGTCGCTCATAATCACTATCCTTGCAACGGTACAAGAAGACACCAGCCGTCAAAGATAAATTGAAAACAATAATGTGAACTTTTATATCTCTCAGAGCTAGTTTATGATATAATACCAGATGGAGTTGCATTAGTTTGAAATGTTTATATATGTATTGATACTCAACTAGACAGAATACATTTCCTTGTAAAGAAACTTTTTCAGTTTAGCGGAGCGCCATTCACGTACACTTGAAAATGGGCTATAAAATTTCCCATTGAGAACAATAATTTTTTTAGAAAGCAATTATAACCTACATGACGTCGCTGACGAGACCAAGTCCCACTCGACGTGTATTGCGTAGGTGACAGATACCCTCTGATTCCGTGTTTGGCGTAACACTCTGACGCATGTTTAACGCGTCATGTAACGTGTTATTTATTACATCACGTAAGCCAAATGTGTTCGCACCCTAGGGTATAATAAGATAGTTAGGTATTTATTTGTAATCAATCACAATATTGTCAGATCAAGAAATTCTGAGCGGACGCGTCGATTTTTCTGAGCTTATACCGATTATAATTTGAAATTTTGATGTATTTATTTTCAGTGATATTATATGCGGCATTGGCACTTAAGCGAACTTAGCAAGTTAGGAAGCACTTAGATTTAAGACGACGATGTTTGTACAATTGAAATGGTAACAGCAATAATCTAAGAACTGCTTAATTTATACGATTTATTGTAATTTAGAAGTTCGAAATATAAAATTGTAGTAACACTTATTATCGGTAGTTTCATTTAATATTCCGCTCCGTTTATCCTATCTTCACAATACATATACTTTATCCCTTACGGGGTAGGCAGAGCGTTAACGGCTGTAAAAATACGGTCGCTCTCGCCACGTCTGACAAATATAGAGGGCCGTTTGAGATAATTTGTGTATCACTATAGTGACACGTTCTCAGCCTGTCGCCTAAAAGTTGTAATACACCTGAAACCCTCAAGTCCCTCGGTCGCCTCTTACGACACTCACGGGTAGGAAATGGGGTGATGATATTCTAAGCTGGCATCACACGGCAGCTTCATAATACAGGGTGTTAGTAATTCATAATATGTACGTATGTGAGTTTACTGAGATCATGAATGAAACTAATAAGCGAATCGAAGTCGCGGGTACCAGCTAGTATTTCCTGCTACCTACCCATAATCAAATCCGTACACAACTGAAAAATGCATATAAATGCTAAGTTCCTTGAAACAACATCTGCTATCTATGAAGTAAGTATAGGTAAGTACGTAGAATGAAACATTCAGCTGCGTATACGCTACGAGCAAATTCGTCGAGAATTCGTATAATGCAAGGAAGGGACCCGGGTTCAATATCTGAAACGTTTGTTTTCGTTTCATGCTTATAATCTGTTACTTATTATGCTTGTATCACCCGTTCTACTTTACTTATCTATTCCCACATACCCTAGAAAACTTTCAGAGACCCTTGGCTATAAAACATCCGCTGCTGTCTCTTTATTTCTACCTAGCATGAATATTAGCGGCGTCGCATTCATTCAATCATGAACATAGGCTCTTATTTAAAAGTTTGAGTATAAATCTATAGATTGAGTATGTACAGTATTTTTGGGACAATACTTTTAAGCGTACCTAACTGCTTTTGTATTTTATTAATGGCCCAGTCATTTAGCGAGTTACGCTGGCCGTGATCGAGACACTATGTGAGCGAATGAAGTACCTATTCTATAACTTTGCTTGTAGACTTGTAACCGGTAGTTTGATAAAACAGGGCAGATCAGTCAGTCAGTCAGTATACAGATCGATACAGAGTTTCCGCATCACTTGAGTTGCAGTGAGTGATACTACGTATTGGTACAATAATACAACACCCACTCTCGCCCTGGACCGCCCCCGGATACAATTTCAGATGGAACGTCGCACTACTGGCGCCGCCGTCAATCATGCACAATATCTGACTGGCCGAGAAGCCTCTGAACCCGGCCGAGGAGTCTCCGAACCCGGCCGAGGAGCCTCCGAACCCGACCGAGGAGCCTCCGAACCCGGCCGAGGAGTCTCCGAACCCGGCCGAGGAGCCTCCGAACCCGGCCGAGGAGTCTCCGAACCCGGCCGAGGAGCCTCCGAACCCGGCCGACTACGGTATTCAGAAAGTATCCCACTAGATACATAAAATAAAATAGTAACAAAAAAAATGTGACACAAACAAATTGACTGTATTTTTGTCAGTTTCGAACTGTTTCGTTTCTTAGAGAAGGGAGCTGATTGCCAACTTTCACTAGTACCTAATAATTATGATTCTAATGAATATTTTTCTTTCTTTTTTAAATGTACATTTTACTCCTCTTGGAAGTTCTTCAGTTTAACCAGTAGTAGAACTCGCCCAAAAAGTTGAATGACCATTGTGATATAATTTTGAAGTATTTACTTAGTCAATTTGTCAAAAACACAAAAACGTCCCCTTTGACTAACACAACTCATAAGTTTTATTCACTCTTTCATGTAGGTAGTTTAAAAAAAAGTATTCATTACTTAACAAAACATCACGCAAAAGTAGTATTCTTAAAACTGTTGTCCAAAAATACTACATACCGACTGCATTTATAGTTTGTCGATTTAATAGTTCGAAATAATTAAACAGAAAAATAATATTTAAAAAATTGTTTTGACGCCATCCAAACTAGAGAAACAGCTATTCAGTAGCGTAACTACGGGGCTGTGAAAAATCAAAGTGTGATTGAAAAACTACCACTTATTGATAGTCAATGTACCTCCAGAAAATTCATTGTAGAAACCCTCTATGAATCCATGGATGGGTTTCTACACAGAAGAGGAAGAAATCCGCTCGCTTTGCTCGCGTAGGTACTAGTTTTGAAAGAGGCCCTCTAATAAACGGATGACAGCACTTTCCAGAGTATTGATGGTATGACCAGCACTTTGGCGCATTGCACACTTAACGCACGACTGACCGCTAAAATATCGCAGCTGTGTGCCAGATCCATACTAAAACCGCACTCGACGGGCGATAGCGTTGCGTCAACAGCGGTTGAGCGTTTTTAGTATGCGGATTGATATTTCTATTATGAATCCGACAGAGTGCTGCGATAATTTAGCGGTCCGTCGTGCGTTAAGTGTGCCATCCACCTTTGATTTTGCCCCAGGGCCTTTGGTCATCTAGTTACGCCACTGCATATTCGTAGTTTCATACAAAATGTCGTTTTATTAAGTAGCTCATTCGACCAGTCCATTTGCCAGTCATCATGCCTATTTGAACTATCGTCACATATCGCCGTCAAATATCTGCCGTGTGATGCCGGCTTAGAATAGCATCACCCCACATCCTTCCCGTGGGTGTCGTAAGAGGCGACTAAGGGACTCGAGAGTATTGGTGTATTACAATTTTTAGGCGACAGGCTGACAACCTGTCACTATAGTGATACACATGTTTTCTGTAACAACCTTGGAAAACAATTCTCAAAAATGTCAGACGTGGCGATAGCGGCCGTATTCTTACGACTGTTAACGCTCTGCCTACCCCGCAAGGGATAAAGGCGTGATATATGTATGTATGAATGTATGTCAAATATCGCGTGTTCAGTCGGTGAATATACATACATACGCACTAGTTTCGCTGACGTTGCACACTAACAAGTCAAATCATAGAATGTGACTATAACAACATTGTACGTATGCGACATTGTATGTGTATTGCATGTAACACGGATATATCCAATATGCAACTACCTTCAATGGGCAGCCGATTGAATGGTGTCAAAGCATTTGACAATACATGTTGTGGTATTGTATTGGAACGTTCCAATACTAATGCACACACACACACACGCGCACACACACACACACACACACACACACACACACATCACGCCTATTTCACCTGCGGCGTAGGCAGAGCATAAACGGCCGTAATAACGGACATTTACGCCACGTTTGACAAAAGTTACAGTGTAACAGAAGACTGCGACTATCTTAGAAAATTTGGATCAAGGCTTTATATCAATTTTGGACGGACGAAAATTGACGTAAGTATCATGCAAAATTTTGGTAAAATCTCAAGATAGCTTTAAAATATAAATTAAATGTAAATTATAGTAATGTAATGATGTTAATCTTTGTAAAACAGCGAGGTTATAAGGTGTAAAAATATTAGCTGCAAATATTTTAAGAGGTAAACCAGTCCATGAAACTGAACAACTTTCCCCAAGAATCATAGGTCAAAATAAGAAATAAATTTTCGGATCTCCCATACAAAACGTAGCAGCCGAGCGGGTCAACTGTATCCCAACTGGTCTAAAATTTTCCGTATACAGAGTGTAAAAAAATTTGCTGCAAATATTTTAATAGGTGAATCAGCCCATGAAACTGAACAAGTTTCCATATGAAACATCGAAATATGAGAAAAAGTTTTGAACCTCCCATACAAATTGACTTGTTCGGTTGGTAATTTTGTCATCATCAGCATTGTCATCATTTCAGGCCAAGACGTCCATACCAAGGTTCTCCAGGGAATCCGCGATGATGACTGATCGTCGGCAAAGTGAAAATGGATGATGTACTCGCCGTTTATGTTGATGCCGAACAGTTCCCAGGACAGAAGTTTGAATACATCTTCCAACGCAGCGGTAAGGCGGATCGCACACTTGACGCACGACGGAGCGCAAAAATATCGCAGCGGTCTGTCAGATCCATACTAGTAACGTCTCTCCCCATACTAAAACCGCTCAACCGCTGTTAATGCAGCGCTATCGAAGTGTTGTCCGTCGAAAGCGGTTTTAGTGTGAGGAGTGACGTTTCTAGCATGGATCTGACAGACCGCTGCGATATTTTTGCGTTCCGTCGTGCGTCAAGCGTGCGATCCACCTAAACAGCTTCGGAGAAATAATTTTGTATGTCTCATTTTTTTTTAAATATTTTGACCTATGTTCTTGGGGCAACTTGTTTAGTTTTGATGGGGTGGTTCGCCCTTTAAAATATTTGCAGAATATTTTTTTTAACCCTGTAGGTTGTATTGGTAATAATACATAGTTTATGAAAGTAAAAATTCTTTTAGAAAAGATGACGAAAAGTAAGTTGAATTGTAAGTGATCCTGAAGGAAAGCCGTAGCGTGTGTCTAGTGAGTGAGCAGGGGTGCATGAGTGGTCGCGTGCGGCGCGGCGGCGGTGCAGCGGCGGTGCGTCGGCCGTGCGGCGCGTTCCACCGGTTGCTCGACGACACCAGCCCCGAGTTGGCGCTCGGCGCGGGCAAACTTCGGCCGCCGTGGGGCCGATCGAAGCCGCGGCGCGCGCAGCGCCCCCGGGCACATATAAGCCGCGCGCCCCGCACCCGCGCGTCACAACCGCAAGGGAACGCGCGCGATCGCGACCGCCGCTCGCCCGGGGCGCCGCTCTCTCTCTTTTCTCTCTTTTTCTCTGTTTGTCTATCTCTTGATGCGGCCGCGCTAGGCCGATGCGGGCGCCGCCATGCCGCGCTGCCTCATGGCCAAGAAGTGGAAGGCGGCCCCGGGTGGCGAGCTGGGCGACGAGTCGGACGAGGAGATCGACGTGGTTGGCGAGGGGCGCGGCCGCAGCCCGGCGCCCGCCGCCACCGCGCCGGGCCCTCCGCCGCGCGACCCCGAGCCCACTCTCCTCTACAACGGTAAGCACTTGTTACTTCCTGACTCCCCGACCCTCTAACCCCACTGCATACAGACCTCGGCCCCCAGTTCTAGCCGCTACGCAGCTGACGACCCTGCAGCCCAGAAGCAACAGACGGCGATTGTTTATAATCCGTCGTAAACATGATTCTACTTTTTAGAATTTCCGCTACAGCATTCATTCTACTTCCAGCTTCGCAGAGAACCACATATCGCTTTCTTCCAACAGCTAAATCTCTTCGATCTTCGGATACCGGACCGATAAGCTTTGCCTAAATGCGACTGGCTCATGTTTGCGAATTCAATGTACCTAATCAATTGGCGTTGCGCATGCGAGAATAATATATGTCTGATTTATTTATCAACAAATAAATATAAAACATTTTATAAGCTTTATTTGTACAAAACACAAAAATATATGGAAATAATACTACCTATGATATGAAAAAATTCGGTACAGGCGTTATTAAGCAAAAATAAAAAGTAAAATATGGCCGCTCCTTTGTATTCAATATGAGTACATAACTACGTAGCTTATTGAAGGACCATCACATTCTGGTTTTTCATAACAACACTAACAAAAACCAGCACAAGTTGACATCTTTAATGTCAAACTAGTACTATTACTCTGTGGTTTCTCATACTGTTTTTAAGAAATACCAGAAAAGAGAAGAACCAACATTTTACAAAAAAAAACAGTGTAAGACGGATCGCACACCTAACGCACGACGGAGCGCTAAATTATCGCAGCGGTCTGGCAGATCCAAACTAGAAATGTCAATCCCCTTACTAAAACCGTTCAACCGCTGTCGACGCAGCGCTATCGCAGCGTCGTCCGTAGAGTGCGGTTTTAGTATGGGGGGGTAACGTTTCTAGCATGGTTCTGACAGACCGCTGCGATATTTTAGCGCCCCGATGTGCGTTAAGTGTGCGATCCGCCGTGGTACCTGCAAAGAAGAACTTGGCAACTATCTAGAAAGGACCTAGTCGCGTCTCCGTGCAACTTCGTAAGCGGCTTTAAAAACTTTCAAAGAAAATTGACGGAATATTCCTTCTCTACTCACTGCTTTCTACTCGCAATGTAATGAACGTCAAAGGCGGTACGGGGCGAAGTAGGTGTATTTATTCATTCATTGAACTCGATTGTTTGTGACAGACGATTCAGTGTCTGAGGCAATACTTTTCGTGGCTATATAAGCCGATAGGTATATTACAGGTATACCCAGTAAAAATAAGGGGTCTCTCTATGGCAAAATGGTATAACAGCAAGTTAAATATGATCGTATTTCTAACTGATTATTTAAAAAATTCGTTAAATTTTAAACGGATACATTGGTAAAAAAGGAAATTACAGTATTGCATAAAAAAATACAATACATATATTATTTTTTTCAACTAGCGTTATTTTAGTATAAAAAATAAATGAATTTAACGATTTCCGTCCTTGAAAGATATATTTCTTATCAAAAATAGTCTTACGGAATTTAAAAAAGAAATATAAATTATTTTACAATTACAATTTTTAGTCCAAGTTAACTGTTAAACATTTTAAATGAAGTAACAGGTGATGAGTGATTTGCTTGGTTCAAAATTTGCTTATTTATATTTATATAAATGTTTTTGGCATATAGGTAATTTCTTTGGTTAAATTAATAAATATAGTGTCTTAAAATCACTTTATATCTATAAATATAGTGTCTTATAATCTTTCCTTTCTTTTTTGATAATATATTGGCTGTTACACTTAATATTATTAATTTTAAAAACACATTTTTACTAGACGAGGCAGCTATGAGGCCAATATACAGGGTGTATGAGACGGTGTAACGAAAACTTTGCAGGCGTGATCAGACCATGTAACTGAACAACTTTCCCCAAGGAACATAGGCCGAATTATGAAAATATGATATGACAACCTGTCACACAAGTTTTCTGAAACAACCTTGGAAAGCAATCCTCAAAAATGTCAGACGCGGCAATAGCGACCATAGTCTGACGGCCTTGTTAAGTAGGTACACACATAAATCACGACTTTATCCCGTGCGGGGTAGGCAGAGCGTTAGCAATCGTAAATTAAGTAGGCGTTAAAAAAAGCAAGTAAAATAAAAGAAAGTAGGCGCATAAATTGCACCTAGTGCGAATGACGTGCTGGCTCCCACAATTTTCTTTTTATACAACACCCGAGGGTAAAACACGTTTTTCTGGCAGCTGTTATAATTCGCTAGACGACTGGGTCGTTAATAAAACATCAAAGTTGTACGTTTAAAACAATATCAAAAATACTACTGACTCCTTAAAGTTTTTCGATATATCCAACATTTGAAAACAGAAAAAATGAGCTGTTTGACACCACCCAGAATAGCTAGACATGCCAACATTGCCGGATAGCACACTTGACGCACGACGAAGCGCAAAAAGATCGCAGCGGTCTGTAAGATCCAGAAACCCTACCTACTAGAAACGTCACTCTCCATACTAAAACCGCACTCGACGGACGACACTGCGATAGCGCGGCGATAGTTGAGCGGTTTTAGTATGGGGATTGACATTTCTAGTATGAATCTGACAGACCGCTGCGATATTTTTGCGCTCCGTCGTGCGTCAAGTGTGCGATCCGCTAGATGTCTGGGTCATTAATAAAATTAAAAAGTTGTACGTTTAAAATTATGGTCGAAAAATGTTACAATATACTCCATTTAGGTTTTCAAAATATTCAATGTTTGAATTAATAAACAGAAAATAATATTAAAGTAAGTGTTTTTACGCCATAGGAATTAGAGAGTCATGACGTCATCTATTCGTATTTTCATACAAAATATCCTTTCAAAAAGTAGCATCAATAGACATCAATTTCAATTTTAATTGTTTATTGCATAAGTCAGTACACATAGATGTTAGTAGTACAATGTTGCACAATGTGCATAAACACTATAAATCCCGAATAAAGACACCCTGTTAGGGCACAGCAATATTTATGAGAGATGACCTTAAATATTTAGAATCTACAACTAAGTTTTGTAACATAACAAATAGAAATAAAAAATAACATCCTTATTATATATATATAGGTATTAAAACATCACGTCTTTTATATCATTACGAGCTACAAATAAATCACGGTACCTATTGATATATGCGCAACTCCCGGAGGGGGTTTAAAAAAGTTATCGCTCTTCGGAATATTTTCCTCTTGGAAAGTTGTGAGTGCTCCACCCTTCAGAGCCCAGGGACGGATTCGAAGTGCCATCAATTCTCGTTATTTATCGGTCGGCGGCATGTACGATGTTACAACGCTTACAACTGTGTTAGGGGTAGATCGCAAACTTAACGCACGACGAAGCCCTAAAATAACGCAGTGGTCTGCGATAGCGCTGTGTCTACAGCGGTTGAGCGGTTTTAGTATAGGGATCAATTGACATTTCTAGTATGGATCTGACAGACCCCTGCGATATTTTAGCGCTCCGTTGTGCGTTAAGTGTGGAAATGGCCTTTGAATTAATAAATAGAAAAAATACCTAGGTATATAAAAGTAAGCGTTCTGACGCCATCCAAAATAGATTGCAATGTATGACGTATACTATTTTTATACAAAATACTGTTTTAGATAGTTTTAAAAAGTAATTCGTTAGACCTGCCAGTCCACATACCCACTCACCGGGTAGATTCAGTCCGATCCGTTCCTCCCAGAACAACTCCTAAGCCCAGTCTCGCCCAAGGGCGTGATTGGGCTGGTTGTTTGAACAGCCAATTAATTATTTTCCGGGTGAGACCTCACTCCTCACCAAGCCGTCCGGCGTAGTTTAGATGGCCCCGGGGCCGTAAACATGTAGACCGTTACAAAAAAGGAAAACATAGGTACCCACTCAGTTAAGTAGGTATAGTTTGAAAACCCTACTTCCTTTCCACTTTGTCTGTTTTTGGTCTACCGGTACATTGTTGTGTAGAAGGCGATGCGCGCCACTGACACCTTCAGTTTTATAATTTGAAAAGATGCTTCTTTCTCATTCAACTCAGCATTTCCAGACTTACTTTTTGTCAGTGCATTTCTCGCGTCGCTCCCCCTCGTCGGAATCCAACGGCGCACGCTTCCAGTCATCTATTGTAAAACCTACTATTGTAAAACCGACTTGAAAACTTACAAAGCACCCAAACCAATACAACGGCTTACATTTCGTTTTCACCGTACTGTTCATTGCTCGCTTTGTTACCGCGTACTCGAGCTAGAGCCAGCAATGTAGGGCGACATACTACAATCCGCACACAGGCTGATCTTAAAAATCGGTAATCAATGTGGCTAGCAATATAGGTCACACCTTGCAAGATGTTACATTACAAAAAAAACGATTCTAAACTTATACATAACTAGGTTTGGATTCTGACGGTCCGAAGTGACAGACGTACAAAAAGTATGCATATAAAAGGTAATCTTTGAACTCTACCGTGACGTCATTCTACTGTCCATCTGGATAGGTGGAAAAGCGTCATCCGAATATTCGAATTCGCTGTAACTTAATGAATAAAAACATTTAAACCGAGATATTTTGGAATTTAAACTTACTCCGGTTGCAATGCAATTAAACTTCACAACTTGAAAACGTTTTGTATAGGTATGCATTTAAATTAAATTCTGCTCTCAAAAGCGTTTACTCGTCAACTATGCAAGGCGAGGAACACACTTGACGCACGATGGAGTGCAAAAAAATCGTAGCGGACTGTCAGATCCATACTAGAAATGTCAATCCCCATACTAAAACCGCTCAACCGCTGTTGACGCAGCGCTATCGCAGTCTCATGCGTCGCGTGAGGTGTTAGTATGGGGAGTGACGTTTCTAGTATGGATCTGACAGACCGCTGCGATATTTTTGCACTCCATCGTGTGTCTAGTGTGTTTCTCGCCTAGGCGACGGTGTAACGAAAACTTTACAGGCGTCATCAGACCATGAAACTGAACAACTTTTTATATGGGGGCATATGATGGGGAACGAAATTTTTTTTTTGGGTTTCCATACAAAGTCAGTCAGCAGATCAAGAATTTTGTATAGAAGGTCGAAACAATTTTTTCGTTTCCCAACAGACCCCCATATAAAAAGTTGTTCAGTTTCATGGTGAGCACGCCTGCAAAATTTCGTTACACCGTCTCTTACACCCTGTATTATAGGGTTGTGATAAATAACAAACACGGAGATCCCTTAAAGGGGAAAAATATTCCACTTTGCCAATCGCGCATCGCACCATTAACGTACGACGGACCGCTAAAATATCGCAGCGGTCTGTCTGATCCATACTGTAAAACGTCTCTCCCCATACTAAAACCGCACTCGACGGACGACGCTGCGATAGCGCTGCGTCGACAGCGGTTGGGCAGTTTTCAGTAACATTTCTAGTATGGATCTGACAGACCGCTGCGATGTTTTAGCGCGCTCCGTCGTGCGTTAAGTGTGCGATCCACCATATGCACTGCACCTGTAGAAATTCCAGACTCGCAGATAAATTGTATTCATCCACTTTACGGTGTTTCGGGAAAGCTTTTAAGATATTATGGCGTTTTCGTTAGAACATAATACCAAAGATAATACGAACTCAAATTGGAGCAGACCCAGACACTCGGTGTAATAAACATGTTTTTGGATAATACAATTTTAGTTAGGCAATTTTTGTTCTTGGATAATACAATTTTAGTTACCTTAGGTTTGCAGTAGTTATTAAATCGCGCGCGGGAAGACTTACGTGTCAAATCGTGACTATGAATTTTATCAAAACAAGTTAAGAATTTTGACATAAAGATGTACAGAAAATCTAAATCGCTGTGCGCATCGTAACTGGGCTATCTAATGTATAATAATACCTTTAAACGAGCAAGAATTGTATATATATATTAATAATACCTTTAAACGAGCAAGAATTGTATATATATATATACCTATATATATAATCGGGATCTCGGAAAATTGTAAATTGTATTTTAAGAATAGGAGCACTTCTGGGGAAGGTTTCTGGGTGGTTTACTGTCCAGGGGGTCCGGCTAACCATACGCATGTAACACAACATTTTCTCTTGGCATGAACTCGATGTTATTTTATTTAGCACCTAACGTTACATGTTGTTTGGTTAGCTTGGCCAGCCCCGAGGCAGTGCTTTAGGGGCTAGTTTTAAGTTTTTAGTCCACCTGAGCCGCGTTTACACTAGGTTCATAAAATTGTTATTGTTAAAATTGTTAATATTTGACCATCAAAAAGCGAAATGTAAAATTTACTACTTTGAATAAATAATTTGACTTGACTTGGCTCCAACGATTTTCTTGCAAACTCGTATATAGGGGGATTCGGGGGAGAAAAATCGATCTAGCTAGGTATTATTTTCCAGAAATCACTCTGAACGGCAAAAAAGCGGAATTTTGTGAACGTTGCATTTTGTGTGGAGACAGTACCGCTATTTCGTCGATCGACCATCAACAGAGTTAGCTCAGTTGGTTAAGCCGCTTGCCTATAAATCACATGAGCTTGAGTTCGAATCCAAATCTTAGTTTCCCTTTTGATACTATTTTTGCTCGTTTATTTTTACAAATGTATTAATTATATTTTTTTTACTATTTTTTTAATAACATATTTTTTATTTGTTGTATTCTACACAAAGCTCACACCTCATTATTGTAAAATTAACGCCATCTGTTGATTTGACGTGGTAGTTGATGTTGCGCGGGTCCGTGTGCAACCGGGCACTATGCCGTTCATCATCGACTAAACGATTTTTTATCGTAATAAAACAACGTTTAAAAACCTATTAACGTATTTCGTTTCTTACCTGTGCTAACACTATGATCCGTGAGTCGCGATAATTATGCCATCTATCGGAGAAAGAGAAGACTAATACGACATATGAACCGCGTTGGATATATTGACCTCCCATACGATGTGATGACGCCGAATCGACTGGTACACTTTGTATGGGGGCCAAAATTTTTTCTTCCGAACAAAAAAAGACTTCCGAACCTGAAAAGATTTGAAAAATAAAAGAGAAATAATGATATAAAGAGTTCCGAATCTCAATAAATTTGAACTCGCGTTTCAACGTTTCCAAGGCTGGCCGCTTAACCTCCACCGCCATCGTTGTCTGATAGTTAGATGACGAAATAGGGGTTCTCTATCCACAACAAAATGCAACGTGTTTTAATTCGTCTTTTTGTGCCGTTCAGAGTGATTTTAGGAAAATAAAACCTAGCTAGATCGATTTATCACCCCCGAATCCCTCAATATACGAATTTTCAAAAAAAATTGTGTATTTACGACCGTTTACGCTCTGCCTGCCCCGCAAGGGATAATGACGTGATATGTGTATGCATATCACTACGTAGTATAAAGCAAAGTCGCTTCGGTCGGTCGCAAAAATACCGCCGCCATCGCCACTTCTGACAAGATATATTGAGGACCCTTTCGAGATGATTCGTGTATCACTGTAGTGACAGGTTGTCAGCCTTTCGCCTAAAGTTGTAATATAATTCACATTAAACCCTCGAGTCCACTACTCGCCTCTTACGACACTCCCGGAAAAAACACGGGATGATGCTAGGTATTCGAAGCCGGCAAAACAGGGTATTATGGGGATATCTTAACAAAATTTGTTTTGGGAGCGATAGATCCGAGCTAGGCTCGGTCAGCCAGGTATATAATATAGTACAGTAGTATTACCTCGCGTACCTATGTGACTACTAATCTGATTTCGATTATTTTTTTATACTCATAAATATTTTTCTATTGGCTTCGAAATTTTTTACTGAAGTTGACGATAGTTTAACTTGCAGAAATTTCGTACAACACGTCAGAATAACTACTGAATTTGGGTACTACATACTATTAGTTCGCTGCAAATATTTCAAGGGGTGAACCAGTTCATGATACTGAATAACTTTCCCAAGAAGCATATGTCGAAATATGAAAAAAAATGTCAATTTGTATGAATGACCAAATTTTTTTTGCTTATTTCGCCCTATATTTCTTGTGGAAAGTTGTTCAGTTTCATGAGCTGATTCCGCCCTTCAAATATTTGCGGCTGATATTTTTACACCTTATATTAAGGTATGATCCATATGAATAAAATTTACATGGCATGATACTAAAGCCCGTAATTATAAACCGCACACAATTCTAAGATCGATCTTGAGTGCGATATTGAGATGGTGTTAGTATTGACTGATAAATGTCAGTCAATACTAACATCCAATACAACAGACAAGTGTCAGTCAATGCTCCAAATTTGCACTCAAAATTGATCTCTGAGTTGGGGGCAGTTTATATCTACAGGCCCTAGATAGCTAGATAGGTAAATGCCGCGAAAAGAAATCTGAAATTGAAGCATTTTGCCGTAATGTGGATTACATTAGCCGGATAAGTGGGTTAGGGGGGGGAGAGAGGGGCGGGGCGCCCGGAGGACCCTGCCTGATGAATGGCTCACGGATCACGTAGAGACGTACTTCCCCGCCTGATTACAGCGCATTCCCTTTGCCGTATAGATGAAGCAACAAGATTCTTTAATTCGATAATTGACAACTTTTTTGTTTTAATTTTTTTTTTCTTTCTTGATAGTTACAATCAATCCCGTCACTGCAAATCGAGGCTTGCCGTTGAGTTCTGAAACACCCAGTAAATTGAGATTGCCCATTCACAAGATAAACTTATTAATAGTATTCGTATGAGAAAACAGTCTCATAAACTACTTATATTTTTTTCTTTTCGCGTGGAACACAGTCGTCCTATGACCCAATGAACAAACTTTTAATCCACGGCTACAAGCTTATAATTTATTGCCGTAAAACTATAATCTGTTGCCGTTCACGATGACTAAAAATCCGAATACAATTCAAACTTTAGCCAACTGTGCTAAAACGAATGGTACTGAAAGCCGGCAAAGCCCCAGCACTACACGATCCTTCCATTAACCATCTATAGGTACATACTTAAACTGTCGTGTAGGTGCGGATATAGGCCTAGGGATGTGACTCTAGTTACGAAAAACTGATTTTTAATGATCGATTATTTCTTTTTAGACAAAATTCGATTTAAGTATAATAAAACCACATCGTCATCATTTTCGTGTGCATTTTGCACACGAAGTTGAGACTTTATAAACTTGATTAAAGTTTTTTAAACACTCAAATATATTTAATATAGTACTGGAATGAATACTCGCCAATATGTCCTAGTTACCTTCATGATTTTTCATATTCACTTAAAAAATAACAATCAACATCTAAATATTAAAAATGTGCTGAGTATATTTTTCTTGATTTGGGTATTTGGCCTCTTCTCTTTAACCTTCAATTATACATATACTAGAAATCTATCCGCAAATCCTATTCAAACTGTTTCAACTCCGTGAATATACAAAATTAAAATCTGAATATTGCAGAGCAATCGGCGGCAATATAGCACAATTGTATTAAGCATAGTTTATAGCATTTTTTCATTATCATTAGCACTAAAAATATTATAACAAATTTTAAGTAGCTGTATAAATGCTCACAACATAAGTTTATTTTTATGTTACTTTCTACATTTTAATGTAGGTAACTATTTTCCAGGAATGTTATGGAGCTCCGTAACCGAAACTGAAATTATCGGATATCCGATACAAAAAATATTCGTAACCTAAATCGAAACCGATATAAAAGTTTCGGATAACTTCGGATAAGGGCGGTTCCTCACTTACTCCGTTATGATTGTTTATTTTAGAAACATCCTTGTTCATTATTTGATTTATTCTAGTGTAATTTTTTAACACTTGGAAATTTTGTATTTAATGACGCTTATAGCAATACATTTTAAGAAAATTATTGTTTCTAGGTACAGCTATCCTTAACTGAAAATATCCGAAACTTACGGATAACGCGAAATAATTTAACATCCGTATCTGAATTCGGAATTATATTTTTCCATTATCTGTAACCTAAATTCTATATCCGTCACATCCATGCTATTTTCCCACACAAAGGTTAGTTAGGGTAAGTGCCCTCTTAAAGTTCCGTATGCAAATTATACCTACATTAATATGACAAGTGGAAATGATCTGTGTACTTGAAACCCGTACAAAAGCATAACGTTTTAGGGCCTAAACCTGACTGTTGGCACGATGCATAGCTTTCGTTCGATAAAACCTAAAGCAGGTAATATTTTTAATTAGCTGGAGTTGAATGACGTTTATAGTATTGTCACTTTTTGATCAAATAACAATAGTGTTGTTACCAAGTGAATGATTCAAAAACTTCCGAGTGGATAAAATTGATTCGATTATCTATTGAATATTAATTAGTGTGCTGAACTGCCGAAATCGGGTACGGGGTTCAAATTTTAATCGTGCTTTGTACAAACCAACGAGTTTTCGACGACCATCTTACTATAGTCTCTACGCTTATACTGAATACTATTGCGAGGACACTTATTAGCCTGTTCTATTTTTCAATACATCATGCAGTTGAAACTATAAATGTATGAAACATAGCAATATAGCCATTTTATAGTTTGAAATTAATGAAATGAGTGACGCATTGTTCATTCATCTGATTGAAAGAGATCTGAACGCGTCACTATTACTTTAAATATGGCAACATTATTTTACAAAATGACATTATAAACTGTCAGCTAGCTCAATATAATTAATATTGCGGTCGCTCGTTGGTATTCCATCATGGCGGGTCGTGTATTGGTTATAATTTGATATTTATTGTTCATTTGAGTGGTCGGTGAATAATTCAGATAGTGTATTAAGAGCAACAAATTATTATGAAAGTGATGATTAAATAGGAAATTGCAATTAATGCATATATTCGGCATTGTGCTATAGTGACGAGCGGTCACCACTATCGAGTTTTATGTACTACATAATTTTGCGCAACACAGCCCCTAGTCGTCAGACTAGGGTCACTGTGTTGTGGACTCTCCCTCGGCGTAATGCCACTAACTTTACATCACTTTGACTAACCTTACCGACGACTTGACTACTTTGACATTGGCAAAATACGTCTCGACCCATGAGATGTGACGCCACGACATAAAAAGAAATACTTTGGCAACTAGGTGAAACCGCGTACTGCACTGCATTTTATGGCAAGCCAATCGGGAAACGCCAATCAAACCAAAGTGGTGAAATATCTAAGAGACGAAACTTTAGGAAATTATGGTTTATAACACTCTTAACAACATATTGCTGTTCAATCACCAAAATCCAATAAAAATAAGTAGCTGTGGGCGTTATCACGTCACCCCTGCCCCTACTAATACACTTAATAGAATAGCCGGGTAGACGGCGGATCGCACACTTATTGCACGACGGAGCGCTAAAATATCGACGTTGAGATAGGTTTTAGTACGGGAATTAACACTTCTAATATGGATCTGACAGACCGCTGCGATGTTTTACCGATCCGTCGTGCGTTAAGTACCTATGCGATCCGCCGTGACTGCGGTTGCCAGGTCATGTAACGCACAACGATGCGCAATGTACGCGCATCCGTAACGTATCCAGATGCAAGGAAAGTTTTAATTATCGATACTAAAAACGGACGTTGACGAAAGGGCAATACACAAGTCTGCGCCGACAGATGCGTGTGTCAAACAACGCTTATGCGTGCAATATGCTAAAAATACGCAACGTTGTGCGTTAGATGTAGGACCGCCTTACAAGTAACCTCCGTCTCGACGTTTAGGCATTACGTACATACAAGTTGGCGACATCTGTTTAGGACAATAAATTCGGGCCGCGAGGGAAAGTTGCGACAACAACGCCCTCTACACGCCGCTGTTTACGTCGTTTCCGTAGTCACATTATTTATTATACAGGCTCGTACTCGTACCTCGCATGGTGGAAACAGCACTAAACTCCCAAACTTCCAGTTTCTTGATGCAACCTTTACCTACACAATAAAAGTATTTTATTCCACCTCATAAATCGTCATTACTAATATATATATATATTTATATATATATATATATATATATATATATATATATATATAATATTGTATTTATTTATTATTTAATATTATAAATTTCTACCCTATCTAGGGTAATTCAGCCAGTGTCAGTGAGAAGAGATTCCAGCGCAGCAGCTGCGCCGGACGGTGACTCCTGTAGGGTGATAGTGTCCTCTACAGGATCTGAAGGGCTCCCCTTGATACCACCCGGAAATGTGGCGAAAAATCTTCAAGTTCAATTCTTCATTGAATGTTTGCAATACGGCCACTTCATTGATCAAATTACTATATAAAAAAGACTTCATTGGTGAAATATAAAATAAAAAATTGTAATTGAAAATACGTCTTTCATTCACGGATGAAACAAAAGAAGTCATATAATACGTAAATATAATCATTGCAGGCGTCAGATTAGCAGAGGTACGCAGGTCGCAGACACGTCAAAAATGAAATTCCATATATATATTTCTCCGACAGTGAAACGAAACGTGATTTAGAAAATTAATTTGTTTATGGTCAAATGCTTATTGTCAAAGTAGGTTTGCCAATCAGCTGTTTTAGTGAATGTGGTGAGTAGAGTTCGCGCCGCGAAAGAAGTCCCGCGAAAAATGCTTCAATGACCCAATCTGACGGCTATAACGGTCATATAAGCTTTTTTCGCGGCGCGGACGCTAGTAGAAAATGGAAACGAGTGATTAGACCACTTTTTGTTCATTTTTGTGGACGATTTCAGTAAAAAAATGTATATTTTAGGATTTCGCTTACGAAACAGCTCTTTCGTAAGTTATCGCTCCTGGTGCTCAATTTCTGAATTGTTAGTTTCCGATTCCGTGCCGACAACGACTGGTCTAACCACACGTTTTTATTTAACCACATATTTAAAAATATGTGTGAATTTTTGATGGTATATGGGAATCGATAAGTACAGTAGAACGTGTGATACAAGCATACAAAGTAGCAGATTTGTGCATGAAACGAAAACAAACGTTTCAGAAATAGATTTCCTAGAATCTTTCTAGAATACTCCTCAGCGCGATGGCGACGGCACGGTTCCCGAAGTACTGTTCGTGACTCCAACACTAGGCCACTCTTGTCTGCCAAGCCGGGATCTAGGTCGACAACTATTTGTCCCCTAGTTAAAATTTTGGAACTAGCTTTCATTTCGTTAATTTTTATATGAAACTAGCGGCCCGCCCTGTGGTTGCAACCGCGTTGCATACTAAATCAATTCCCCGTGGGAATATACATTTTATATCTTTGCTTTTTCTTTCATCTGTTATTTTTATAATCAAAATTCATAATGGACATTATATAGTTTGAAACTTATAGTATGTTACATAATATGTAGTTTATTATCTGTCATATAAGAGAAGAGCCTTTTTTCTACGACTACGGAAAAATTGTTCAGATTCATGGACTGACTCACTCCTCTAACTTGCCTATAGCAGCATCACCTAAAAATCAGTCCATAAGTAGGCACCAAACAATTTGCTGCAATAAAAACACGTAGCTACCAATAATTATTTTACTTTCTACATAAGTAATTAGCTTAATAGATAATGTAACTATGATAAAGGTGGTTATTTTGACCTCTCATATTAATTTATTTTAGAATTATAAAACAATGAATTATAACAATTTCCTACCCCGGCCCGGAAAGGTGATCAGTTATTGGGACAATTCAGATTGTCACCAGTGGCCCAGCTGTCACTCCTCATGCGGCATCGGGACCACAGAGAGCATTTCTCCTGGCCGCTGCACCAGCCGCACTCGTACTGATCTGCGATCGCTTTACATGACGTGCAACTCCGCCCCATGGCTTCGCAACTGTACAAGGTCAACGGTACCTCTTCCGACAAGGGCGCTGCTCCACCCCAAATCAACTGCACGTTACCGGTAAGGTGGCTCTTATCGAAGTAATCAAAGCGTTCACAACTCACAGTGTCTTTAGTTATGTATCCTTTCACGAATATCTGCTTCTCGCCCAGTGTGATCTTGCAAACCAATCCATGCTGGTAAATACTCGGGTCTAGCATTTTGATTTTCAGAGAGATTGCTATAGGTCCGAGGTGTTTTCTTATTGGATCTGTTTGTTCAATAGATGGGCAGCTGTTATTGTAGTCCATACTCAGGTGTTTTACTTCGGGACAGAACAAGTCAGGCCTGTGAGTGCAACCGAACTGGTGACACCAAGTGCATGCAAACAGCGATGCGGTCATACATTCTTCGCACTTTTTGAATGACAAGCAATATCTGTAACGATCAAAGTCGAACCTCCTGTTCTTTTTTGGCTCGGTATAACCGATCCAGATGCTTCGTAGCTTAGAAGTGCTAATGTTAATAGGCAGTACAGTTGTTGCATTTTCAGTACTTCTGGTCCTCTTCGATTGGAAATGTTTACCTTGACAATTCACAAAAGTCGTCAGCAGTAAAACTTGAATCAACAGAGCACGCATGTTGACCGTTCTTCTTCTTTCCACCAAACCACTAAATGTTAATCGTTGCAGCGGTTCAAATATGAATAGAATAAGTATTTCTATGATCGCTCTTTTATACCGTCGGTATGCATATTTCCATTTGTTTGTTTATATAAAATATTTCCTATGTTTTTAAACTTTTACTGAAAACTAGCTCTTTACGAACAATGAAGAATATTTATGGGGAATAAATCTATTATGAATGGCGCAATGGATTAAACATCTCGTTCATCATTCATACAGTAGTGGGGTAAAGTATGCATCGGCTGGAATCAGCGCACTTTAGAAAAACAATCAGAAACATTATGGAGCATTCGACAAAAACTGCAACCAAATCTCCCGCACCAGACAGCATGGTGGCATTATAGAAAGAATAATAACATTTTCTCTTTTACGGAAGAAATTACAATTTTACGTATTTAGAAAAGCATAATACTTGTATTGTATTGTAAGTTTGAGAGTTACCTACAGCTGCTTAAACACAGCACACAGGATCACTTTTCTCATGCATGTGGGAAAAAGAAGGAATGTAATTTGTCGCGGTTGTTAACACTATTCATAGTTATAATTTACCGACGAATTGATTTTGTTTTGAGCTTCCGATATATCGACACTGCGGCAAGGAACGTTGATTGATTCATTGATCAGTTTCATGAGCTATGATGCTTGTATTGGAACAATGTCGAAATATCGGGAACTCAAAACAAAATAAATTCTTTGGCAAGAACCCGCATTTTTCTTAGGACTTTGGTCCAAATGCCATCCCGAATTGAGTCATAGTGGATAATAAGTGATCTTAAAAAGTTTCATTCCAATCCATCCAGTGGTTTCGGAAATTAGCCTGGACAAACCCACAGACAGAAGGACATTCATTTCTGGTTACATGTCGCTAGTTTAATCGTATTTTCCTTTTAGGAATAAGTGATTTTTCTCCAGTAAAAAATAATTTAGAATATCTAGACCAGTGCTAGTAGACGCAAAAAAAAAAATCAATCCGTGCAGTAGTTTTGGAACTTAGCTATAAGTAAAATACACAAAAAGGTTTTTAATCGATAACAATAGATGTCGCTGTTAGTTTTCTAAAGCACGCTATTCGTATGTTCCGCCTCAGCAAATGGGGTACTGAAACTTGTCACTCAGATTCTCTCCATAAACAGTGCTGGTTTTAGTATCCCATTGGCAAGCGAGGCATTCATGGCCTGGAGTGCAACTTGCTCCAATACACCACCGCCTATCATAGCTGACGTGCACCGCCTTTGGGATGACCCATGCGCAAAAGGTGTCCTCCAAAAATTGATAACGACATCTTCTGGTGCAGACCTAGCTCGCCTCAAGGCAGCCTGTTGCCACGAATCAGGGGCTTGGCTGAACGCCCTGCCTTTACCCCATCTCGGCACTTACTTAGATAACAACTCTTTAAGAATCGCCGCGGCTCTGAGACTCGGATGCAAAGTGTGTGAGCCGCATGTGTGTAGATGCGGAACAATGGTGGACGACAGAGGTCACCACGGTTTAAGTTGCAGGTTGTGCGCAGGTAGACACCCAAGACACCACGCCCTCAACGATTTAATACGCCGGGCGCTTGTATCTGCGAACATACCATGTGTCTTGGAACCACCGGGTCTATCTCGTACAGACGGAAAACAACCAGACGGCCTCACTCTCATCCCGTAGAAGAGAGGTTGCTCCTTGCTTTGGGATCTGCGCTTGCACATTTGCGGCCACTCACTTGCCGCGGACCACGCTGGCAGCTGAGTTCCTGGCAAAGCAGAAGACTGAAAAATACGCGGATCTGCGGCAGTCCTACGACTTTGTGCCGTTCGCGAGAGAGAAAGAGACCTCCTAGAGACCTCGGGCGTGTGGTGTGCCCCGGCAAGAGCTTTCGTTAGGGAGATAGGTCAGCGCCTGAGAGACTGCAGCCGTGACCCTCGTGCCGGCTCGTACCTGGTCCAACAGATTTCCCTTACTATCCTGCGGGGCAATACAACCAGTGTAATGGGTACTTTTGGACCAGGTACGAACAGAAATGAGCTTCTAGGATAAAGTATATTATAGTTAGGTATAGTTTAGCTTAGTATTTTATATAACTGTTAACATATTCTCAAGCATTTAATTAGACAAATAATTTTTTTTTCGATTAAGTTGTTGGATATTATATTTGAGCAATGGTCTTAGGTGGATCGCACACTTAACTCACGGCGGACCGCTTGAATATCGTAGCAGCGTTCTGTCCCATACTAGAAATGTCAATCCCCGTACGCAGCGTCGTGCGTCGACTGCGGTTTTAGTGTGGGGAGTGACGTTTCTAATACGGATCTGACATATTTTAGCGGTCCGTTGTGCGTTAAGTGTGCGATGCGCCTTAGGTTGTATTTTTTTTTTACTTACTAGATTATTCTAGCTTCCCCGGCAGAAATTATTTCGGCCTTCGATGAAACAGAGTGCAATATTCAAATCGGACCATCTTCAAACAATTTTCATTTTTGGATAATAATTTTATTAATAGCTCTGTGAACGCGTGGATAAAATAATCCAATACACAAAATTTTCCTTTCAGTCCACATAAATACTATAACAGCGTTTCTCCACTTATCCGGTCCGGCTGCCGGATCCAGAAGGCTACTTCCGGCAATATTCGAATGCCGGATGACGCTTTTCCACCTATCCGGTAAAAGACGGACAGTAGAATGACGTCATGCATGGTAGAGTTCAAAGAGTACATTTTATATGCATACATAATAATAAATACAAATAAATAAATAAATAAAATAAATAAATACCTACTTTTTCTACGACCGTCACTTTGGACCGTCAGAATCCAAATTTCGGTTTGGAAAATTTCCGGATCGATAAATTCCGGATGCCGGAATAGTGGAAAAGCATGTATAGTACATACATACATACATACATATATCACATTAACGGCCGTAAGAATACGGTCGCTATCGCCACGTCTGACATTTTTGAGAATTGTTTCCAAGGTAGTTTCAGAAAACATGCGTATCACTATAGTGACAGGTTGTCAGCCTGTCGCCTAAAAATTGTAATATACCAATACTCTCGAGTCCCTTAGTCGCCTCTTACGACACCCGCGGGAAGGGTGTGGGGTGATGCTATTCTACGCCGGCATCACACGGCATAGGTAGGTAGTGTAATAGATTTCTAAATCGGATCGGAAATTGACGGACCGGCAAATGACGGATGCCGGATAGCCTGTCTAGCCCAGCTCTCAATACCACTTGATATACGAGAATCAGTTTGCTGTGGAGCTATATCTGGTTAAATTCTGGGATATATTACTAAAGCGTTCTCGGTGGGTAACAGCATCCTTTACCACAGACTGTGTATCGATTAGATGTCGAAGTGTATACTAGATATGGAGTATGTCGTGGGTCGCTTTTGCTATAGAATGATATTGCAAATTGCAAAGAAAAGCGAAAACAGTACGTGTGTTCTTTTCAAATTTTATTGCATATAACAAAACTATGACAAATGATGATGATGATGATGATCTCTCTGACCGATTTCGGCCATATGACAAATATCTAAACATTGAAAACGTTAGTTCGGGAGATATAAATATGTATAACAACGTTATGTAATACTCATAAAAAGCTGGAAGAAACGGTCGTCAATTTATTTGGCAACATTCTGTTTCTATGTAGTGACAGGTTGTCGATTCCTAATAATATGAATAGACGGGTAAAAACAGCAATATCATGCAGACACACGGTAGTACATACATTGTAATACCGCAGACATAAGGTCTATCTTAACCAGTAGTAATTTAATATCATATGCTAGACTAGACTGCAAAGAGTGGTCTTGCCTATCCAATGTAAAATACATCTCCAGGTGCAACGCATGCGCCCGGTGTCACTGGTACCATCGATCAGTACCATTAATGGTACTAGTGACACAGATTTATTTCGCTATGCCAGTACCATTAATGGTACTAGTGCCACAGATTTATTTCGCTAGTATCGTCAATGGTGCTAGTGACACTACGACGTTTTACACCTGAGTCAGCAGTACCATATTTGCTGCGTGGTCTAACCTGACATAAGATCCGTGGCAACGCCGAAGCCACCTCTAACGGCAATTTATTGACAACGCAATAATAGGAGCGATCCGGTTCTATCCGCACTGATCCAGTCTTTGCTTGGTGTTGCCAGACGGTTGCAGTAAGAGTCAAAAAAACTTATCGCATAAGGCAGCGCTAAACTAACGCTGAGTAACGCATGCGTCTGTCAGATCCTTACTAGAAACATCATTTCTCATATATTCTCGCTCTTTCTTTCGTGCGTTGGACGGCCTGCGTCAACAGCGCTTTTAGTATGGGGATTGACGTTTCTAGTATGGATCTGACAGACGCGTGTGTTATGCAACGTTGTTGCAGTGGTGCGTTGTGCATTAAGCGTGAGATCGACCTTTAGAGTCCTTTGTCTATTGTCCAGTTTTTTTTATAGTAATTGTGCCTATTATAGTAAAAATACCTTTGAATTGACATGTTACATTATCATAATATTATGATTTGATTGATTTCTATATCTTCCGGTATGTAACGTCTCACGTACGCATGAACGTTTTATAATAATGAGGTAATGAAAAAGCGTGAACACCTTTTTATAGGCACGGTAGTAAAATAAAATAAAACAAACAAAAATAAAATCCGCAGCCCTCCTGATAACAGGGTCAAAATCCTAGGATTATGGCCGAAATTCTAGATCTGTTTAGTAATATGGCTTTAATTGCAGTTAAGGGCCACGAGGTGGGGATACAGAACGATATTATGTCAGCCAAAACAAATTTCATAAAGGTAGGTAGGAAATGTTAGTTAACTAAATGTTTAGTTACAGACTGTACAATAAAGTTTGGCTGATAGTTTCATTTTCTAGTACTTATTCACTACCTTGGAATGTGTTTCCGTTTTCAAAACATCAGATTAATCGCGGTATACGAAATAGCGGGGTTCTTTCTCCACACAAAATGCAATGTGTTTTAATACGACTTTTTTTGTTGTTCAGAGTCATTTCTGGAAAATAAAACCTAGCTAGATCGATTTATTGCCCCCGAGTCCCCCTATGTATCAGGTTACCTACAGTCACCGCCTGTCGCCTACGGTCGGTGATATTTGTCTACATTCAATATGGGAGCGATGAATACCATGTCGATGAGCAACATATTGCGACAATCCTCTTTATTAACGCCTAATGTTGATAGGCTTGTAAAACTAACAAACCAAAACCTTACATTACATTGTTTTTCTAAAAAATCACACCATAAATTACCTAGGCGAATGACATGTTTTCTCTACGGCAAAGGTTCTTTATGCCATTCATGCAGAAAGCAAACGACGAATGTGTTTTCATTTTCAAAACATCAGTTTGATCGCGGGATACGAATTGGAATCGTTAGCTTGAAAATCAATTGCTGATGCTACACAACACATCGTATAGCTTGTGCTATGTATGTAGATATCTACTGTTGTATAAACGAGTCAACAAGTAGGGAGCAGAGGGGGGAGTGGGGTTGCCAGAGCGTTTGGAAAGTTTTGAGCAGGCGAAAATCTGCGCTATGGTCTCGCTCTACAAATGAAGGCTCCTCCTTAGCATTATCCAAGTTTTTAAGTACCTAATGATATGCTGAAAGTTGATTATTCGATAACAAATAAATCTTTTTCTATTCTCTGCAACTTGGCCACCTAAAAATTTGTTAGATAGTCAAACCATACAAAAAGGACCGTTTTTCCATTTCAGTTTTGTGATGAATCACTTTTACTTCTAGAATCACTCACTGTTAGATGCATATTCAAAATAAGGTAGGTAAATCTACATGAAGCAATACTTCATCAATAAACAGTTTAGTTTATCCTGTCATAGCCCACGCAATAGATACTATCCTATGTTAGTTATGTTACCAAAACCACAGATTCAGTATTGTGGCTGGGCTGCGGTCATAATTCATAAGCTACCACGCTACATTACCGATCTCCTTATTAACAAAGCGCCCGGCCCCGCACCGAGACCTTTCAAGTAAAGGCTAGCCAGGCTGTCACTGGTGGCTGGCATCTCCGGCGGGGCGCTCCCCCTCCCCCGGGCGCTCCGCCCTCCCCCCGGCGCTCCCGGGCGAGATTCAACTGGTGCAATGCGGCTGGGCCCTGCGCCCCCGACACGTTCCCCGACTGCGGAAACAAGGGTTCCGATTTCAGCCGTCTATGCATTTCATTGTTCATGCAATGGAAATGTTTTTTTGTTCGTTCAGTTCCTATAGCACCCAGAGCGAATTATTTGGTGCAATTTGACACCTTTATCCCTTGAGCGGTATGCATAGCGTTTGTCATTTTTGAGGATTGTTGTTTTCGAAGTTTGTTTTAGAAAACACGTGTATCACTATAGTGGCAGGTTGTCAGCCTGTCGCCTAAAAAATATATTACACCAATACTCTCGAGTCTTTAGTCGCCTCTTACGACACCCGCGGGAAGGCTGTGGGGTGATGCTATTCTAAGCCGGCATCACACATTTCCCATAGAGGCGTATTAGGGCTAATTCAGAGTGGATAATTAGCTTTAGTTGACAGCCGCTAAACACCTTTGTTATTCTGAAATATCTGTCAAAATCAAATTACGGGACTAAATTGAATGTGACGTTTCTAATTTTAAACGGCGAAATCAACTTAGACTTAGCGGCTCAAGAGCTATTCTAGGATGGCCATTTGAGGAAGAAATAAGAACTGTCATCGCAAATTTTAGTCGGAACCTCCAGACGTGCCGCTTAAAATTAAAGTGTGTGTAAAACGTCAATTTGAATATGGTTTGAATTGCAATAACTATTCTAAATAAAAAAGAATCTTAATTTTTGTTTACGAGAATAATAAAGCACTGGACGCATTTTAAATCCCATTAAATAGTAGTAGGTAAGTTTTTATTGAGCACTAAACTGAACCTGAAAAATTCCTCAACCTGAAATAGGACTAGTGTTGCTACCACCCAAAAAAAGCACATTACACATATTATTACGCCTTTATCTGTTGCGGGGTGGGCAAAGCGGTAACGGACGCAAAAATACGGTCACCATCGCCACGTCTGACAAAAAATAATTAATATAATTTATAAATAAATTAATACAGTTTATAAATAAATTGATTGATTAATTAAATTTAATTAATTATTAACGTATACTACAAAGTTAATACAAACGAAAGAAGCGGAAAAAAATCATGCCACCGACGGGATTCGAACCCACGTCTTCTGACTTTCTGAGCCAGACGTGTTACGGTTGTCTCTGTCCCAGGCGGTTTCGCTAAATAATTAGTTGATTAATTTTGATACGAGTTACAAAAAAAATTTAAAACCTGGCCAAAGGACACTCGTGTATGATTTGCAAGAAGAGGTGTATTTGGTGAACTAACGCTAGTTTTGTGGAACCACTCGCCATAATAAAGCAACACCACAGAATAAAAATAGTACATACTAGTTTAGCACTGTCAAGAACGCACGACAGAGCGCAAAAATATCGCAGCGGTCTGTCAGATCCATACTAGAAACGTCACTCCCCATACTAAAACCGCACTCGACGGATGACACTGCGATAGCGCTGCGTTAACAGCGGTTCAGCGGGGATTGACATTTCTAGTATGGATCTGACAGACCGCTGCGATATTTTTGCGTTCCGTCGTGCGTCAAGCAAGTGTGTTCCTCGCCGAAGTCGGTTTTCACTTTTTGTCTGGTTTTCGGCTTGTTTTTGCTATTGTCCCTCCCCGCAGGGGCATCACAGGGGTGGCGGAGGGGGGGCAGTTGGCTTGGCACGCCACATCGCCAAATCTTTTGTCAGAAAACTAAATTCGAACAATATGTACTATTTTAATCTAGAAAACTATCAATAAGAAAAAAGATTGATAATTAATTATTCTATTCTTTGTCAGAGGTGGCGACAACCTATTTCTTTAGGGCAGCTGACGCTCTGCCTGCCTGTGGTTGTCACTCATACTTTTTTGGTATTTTGAAGAAAATAGATGAGATAATTCTTGTTGTTTTCTGATGGTAAAATGGGAAAATGTGCCGCGGGCGAGGTTTAGGTTAAGAAAGCGTTTCAAATACAGGGTGTAAGGGACGGTGTAACGAAAACTTTGCAGGCGTGCTCAGATCACGAAACTGAACAACTTTTTATATGGCGGCTTTGTCGAACAAATTTTTTCGTTTCCCAACATTGCCCCCATAGAAAAAGTTGTTCAGTTTCATAGTCTGATCATGCCTGCAAAGTTTTTACTACGCCGTCCCTTACACCCCGTATTATACACTAATCAGTAATTTATCGTGAAGGCAATTCCACCCTCTGCAAATAAAGCGATGTAATCCGTTTGTTCAAGTGTCTCGCACAAACGGCTCAAGTGAAGGGCGCGCGCAACGACCACGCGGTCTACTAGACGGCGCACTAAAGCATACGACTGATGTGGCGCAGTGGTAGTGTATATAGTATATGCTGCTGCATACTCACCTGCCGTTACCCGTTTACCCGCAAGAATGACATGTTTTCTCACCTATGGTCATCAGCGATATTGACTATGCATGCTGCACTACTAGTATCTTCGAAGAAGTAGTAGGGCTTTATGAGATCTAAATTTTAAGTGACAGCTGTCAAACTTTAAAGTTGTTTATCTCGATAACTATGCCTGCTACACTAATAGTTTCTACGAAGAAATAGTAGGGCTTTATAAGATTTTCATTTAAGTGACAGCTGTCAAACTTATTATGCTTTATATATTATAAATAAGTGATAAGTGATTTCAAGAAAATTGTAGATCTTTTTAAAAAAACACAAAACTGTTCTTAAAAGCAGATCGTCTAGCATGTGTAGTTTCCAAGACACATGACATGAGTTTTAAGTTTGACAGCTGTCACCACAAACCTAGATCTCATCAAGTACTTAAATATTGTTGTTTCTGTTGAAAAGAAAATGGAATCTAATTCGGTTGTAAATTTTTTTGGACTAGATTTTTCGAGCTGCCCCGGCAGTAATTATTTAATCACGGTTCATATTTCATATTTTCCTAGGTAAGCACTTATACCATCTTAGAGAAGTAGTTTTTTGAACAAAATTCTAACGGTAGGTACAGTGGCTTGAATCGATACGGTAAATATGTAACACATACAAGTTTCTACTGGTCAAGCAATAAAATGCTTATCAAAGACTATACCTACCTACTTACTAAATTCATTATTTATACGAAACGAAAATATATAGTGTTGATAACGCTGAACTGCACTTTAGCATTCGTCGAAAAATGAGCGAACTAAAATAACACAAAATGTAGCTTCTTCCTGAAATGGTTTCGGACATACTTCTATATGGAAACATACAGCGATACAAAAACAGCTGATAATGATAAACGAATTAACATTTTTTGGTGTGACAATAATTTTAGTGATGACTCCAGGTCATGGAAATGAAGTGAACTTCCGCGTAATCAAAGGGACTGATGACGTCCAGACGTCGTATCCCTACGTTGTAACTCTCACCCGTTGCGAAGACAGATTTTGCACTGGCTCACTAATAACTCCGCAGTGGGTTTTGACTGCCGCTCATTGCGTTCAGAACGTAAATTTGAATCAAATCAAAGTGAGATATGGAGATCTTACCGTAAAGCCAAAAAAGGGAACCTTCAGGAAAGTACTTAGTATAGTCAAGGCTCCTGGCTTTAAGAAGATAATAAATTTTAAATATTCTCGAAAAAAAACAGTTGAAGGGAATTTAAGAAACGACATTGCACTTTTGAAAATTGAGAGTTTGGACGAAGTCGAACCCGGCAAGGTGTCCGTGATGGACTATAAAACTTTGGTCGGTTATTCCGTACACTACATCGGTACGGAAAACACCATGAAAGATTCAGTCATGAGGCAGGCAGAGTATTTTGAGCCAGACTCTAAAGGTAAAAGAAGGCGTCCTCAGATCGGAAAGGCTGTTGTTGTGTTATGTCCAAAAGACGACCCTGCCGAAATGAAAGGAAATGCGGCTTTGTTGTGTCTACGGCCGAAATGTTCCAACAGCTACCAGAGGGCGCAGAAACGGGATTCAGGTGGTCCTTTGTTATTTAAGGGGAAAATAGTGGGGGTGGCGTGTACTGCAAAGCATGTGGATATTCACCACGAGGCGATGTACACAGCAATCAGCCCATACATCGACTGGATACAGAATGTCACGTATTCTAATGTTACGACAACAAAAGCATCTATGTTGCGATACAACTTGTTAAAGCCTGAAAAGCGGGGCTTCGATACAGAACTGTTTAATAATCTTTGGGATGCAAATTAACACAAACAGTGTAGACGCATTACACTGTTCTTCTATAATTATAATATTTCGAGTAGAACTCGACAAGTAAAAATATGCAAACTTAATTTGATATCCTCAGAATTTGCAAATTCATTTTGAAATCTGATTCTACAGCAGTTTCAGGATATTCCAGCTCCTCAGTACGCGTACTATTACTATTTGATATCCGAGAACCAGTTTGCTGTGAAGCTATAAATTCCGCGTATATTCTTGGATAACGTGGACTTGAATAAACTTATTTGTTCAGTTTGACAAGTAGAACACATGAATTAGAATTGTATATATCTGGGGGCACGGCAGTGCCCCCGCCAAGTCGATATATATATATACGATTCTAATAATTCTAATTCGTGGTGTTGTATATATATATACAATTCTTGCACGTTTAAAGGTATTAGAAGATAGAAGATAGATTAGATGACATGTATGTACCTACCAAATTTAACTTAAAAAATTATAATTTATGTCATGATTCCTGTGCCTGAAATAAATGCATTTTATTTTATTTTTATTTATTTTTATAGAATGACGAGGGGTAATTCAAGGTGACATTATATCCCCCAAACTTTTCACCAAATCAATGGAGGATATCTCCAACACCTTATAGTGGGATGGACTGGCCATCAACGTCAACAGTGAATTCCTCACGCATCTCCGCTTTGTCACCATTGCCATAATGGCCGATTCCCTGCAGGACCTGATGTCAAGTCTAAACACTGCCCCGAGACGTGTTGGACTCGGAATGAATCTAGATAACCAAGGTCATGTTTAATCAACACTTCATCCCGGATCAGGTTTTGCTATATCTCTCACAATCTCAAATAGATCTCAAATAAAATGTAAATAGGTAGTAGTCTTGTTTTTACGTGAAAGATAACTGATGGTTAATAAGTGGTTATTGATAAAACGCTTAGGACTACTTTGCTCTTCGCGCAATTCTAGACGAAACCCCCTACAACTACAATGGTCATGATCCTTTAAATTATTAAATTTGACCCACCCACGAATAAAACAAACGGGGCAAGCCAGATAAAGCCGTTTAATAATAATAAACTCACCCATGCAAAATGTTTCGCGAAATACGAACTGCAATAAATAAGATGAACCAATACGAGCAGTCTACAGTTCGTAGCTTCAAATAATAATTGGAACGTCAAATTGATCGCTTTAAAAATGATTAAAGCTTTTGAAGGACAATTCATTTTGCATTTTGTCTGGTGAATGGGTAATCGAAAAATTGTATAACTTTTTGTCGGTAACAAGCATGCGGATATATCTTGCAATAAGTACTCGTAACTGCCGTGCGGTGCTGGATTAGAATAGCATCACCCCATATCTTTCCTGCTGGTGTCATAAGGCTGCTTTTCGACCAGAGCTCTGCGAGGTAGGTAAGCGGCGTGTGAGGAAGAACCACCAAAAGAATCGGTTCATATTCCTAGCCTCCCACACATTTCACTGCTTCGCTACGCATCCTCGAAACGCACCTTAATGCGCATTTTGACAGCTCCGCTACGCACGCTCACGCTAGCTTTGGTGGAAGCCCCATACAATATTTCCGTGTAGAAACGAGTAGAAACTATTGGGGGTATGTGCCAATAGATTTGTGCCAAGAGCTTGTGTTTAGCCGATTCGTGGCAGAGTTTCGAATGCGAATTTGCCTGTTGCGTCCTTTTTCTATTCTTACTTATTTGTCTTACCTAAATTATTAAAAAATAATACTATTAAAAAATACGTCTCCAGGTCGTTGTTCAATACGTCTTTTTACTGGATACTCGTTGGAGTATTTGATTTCTATTGGATTTGCGCATTTCGGGGCGAATTGGATGAAACATATTAGAACCAATATTTATTAGTAAATATACAAACCTTGCAAACATTTCGGTTGAACAAGAATTTGGATTTCTACGCTACTTACGTGATCGACTGTGTGATGCAGGTTCAGAATAGCATTAGGTACCCCGTGTCCACCCGTGGGTGTCGAGGAAGTATGACTTCAGGGAATGGGCAGCAGCGTTCTCTGTATATCTGGAACAAATTTGCCCTAATTAGGTGAGGTACATTAAAAAATAGTGCAAGTAAAATAAAGACACTGCCCCAAAGGAACATTTAAATTATACCTTAAGAAATTTAAAAAATGCTCGATACCTGTGACGTCTGTCAGTTTCGGGCAAACGCTATGACATGTGAGGTCCCTTTTCTTTGTTTACTTCCCTTTTAGTATGGATCTGTCAAACGCCACAGGTATCAAGCTATCGTCATGCATGGCTGTCGTAGCTGTCATATCGTACTAATATTATAAATTCGAAATCGTATTAATGCTAAAGTTTGTATGTTTGTTTGTTACTCTTTCACGCAAAAACTGCTGAGCCGTTTTTCCTTAAATTTGGCACACACATAGTGGTTTATTTGAATTAACACATCCTGGGCAGACCCACGAACACCCGCTAGTATTTTATAAACTACTAGGTATTTGAATTCGGTTTTAAAAACCATCCCGTGGCACACTACAAGAACATTTTATGAAGACTATCCAATGTGTTATTCTAATTTACCTTCTATGAGCCAAATTGCATGAAAATCGTTTCAGCAGTTTTTGCGTGAAAGAGTAACAAATAAACAAACAAACAAACATACTTACATACAAACATTCGAATTTATAATATAAGTACTAAAGTCGCTTTTTACGATACCCACAGGTATAACTGGGGTGATGCTATTCTAAACCGGCATTATACGGTAGTGTACGTAATAGTAACAAATCACAAGTCACTTTTCACCATATAAATGTTACCACATGAATTTCTACAGTTTGCACGTTAACGGCCAAATGATTGGATATTGATTGAAACTGAATAATATAACAGGCACTCAGTTCAGCATGGTTTGTTTCTGAGAAATAGGAAGGTTAGGACTGGCTTTTTCACTCACTCATACATACTATATTGCAATCGGATTGATTTTCAGATGCAAGGTTTTTTAAAGAATTACTTACTAACTTGAGAATGTTGAGGAAGCGAAAGATGTATGTCAGGATCGTAGCAAGTGAAAGGATGTAGTTTCTGCCTAGCACTCCGGGAAAGAGGCGTGGTTATATGTATGTACTAACTTATAAATAAACTCCGCAAATATGATGGGACGTCCAATGAAATTGAAAGTACTACGTGCAAGGACCTTTTTATTATTTGATAGAATAGGGGTTGGTCCTGAGAGGACCAACAGCCACTGCGACCTTTGCAGATCTATTGTAAAGAATCACTAGACTTTACGCGTATCTAATATATCTATCTATCTAGTGCTTTCTTACGAGCAAGAACTGCATTGCACAAGGTATCTCGGAAATGACTCCAACGATTTTCATGACAATTCGTATTGATTTCTTTATTCCCACTGTAGGGCCAAGGCATACAGTCATGTGCCAGGTTATGCCATTCTTTATCTTGCGATCTTGATTTTACGTGATTACTTATTTTACTTGATTTTAAACAAAAAATACTTACCTACCCTAATTAGTAGAATAGAATATGTTCTAATTGTGTACACATCGAACACATTACTTCTTCTTCCATCGTGCAGGAAACCGAGTAGACGAATGACCCGATGAACCTTGGTGTCCCAGTTTTCCAAACACTTGTACATGAAATAGAGTAATTACATATTACATATTATTGCAAACGGAACAAGTTTCTACAGATTCAAAAATAGGCCCTTTTATTCACAGCTGATGACGTTCACACACACTAAATAATTATTCTCAAGGAGAATGCCCTGCCCTGCCCTGCGCTGCCCGCTGTAACTCATTTTCCCGTGGGAATTAGTTGTTTTTCCGGCAAGTATTATACATATAAACCTTTCTCTTGAATAACTCTATCTGTGAAAAGAAACTGCTTCTAAATCCGTTGTGAACATTTAAAGATATAAGCATGTATACATACGTACAGACGTGAAAAGTGAATTTGCTTTTTACTATGTAGTGATGTATCACGCCTTGGAGGGTAGGCAGAGCGTTTTTTTGTGTCAAGACTTCAAGCCGGTTGCTGTAGTCCGTTTCAGAACAAATCCGTGTATCCCTCACTATAGTGACAGGTTGTCAGCCTGTCGCCTTATCAAATGATTACTACCAGCCAGCGAGTTACATCACAATTCCCACATACCCTCAAATATTTAACATCAAGTAAAAGAATTTATAAAACATGTGATTCTACCAGTCGTTTTGGACTTTCGTGCAAGCAACCGAAAACGAACAATTCAGAAATTGAACTCCGGATCCCAAATCACTCTCTAACATCCTTTTTTTGAGCATTCCAGATGAAAAACACCGAGACTTTTCCCAGTTGACATGACCTTTATATAAAAAAGTTTTCGCAAAGTAGGTAATGGAAATTTTTCTATCTACCACTTTTTGACACAATTTTTTTTATATAGATTTCGCTGCGCTACGTTGAAATTTGGATTTAGAATTTGTATACTCTTTGGGTATGTATAGGTCGGGATTCGGGTCAAAAAAAAAAAAATATTAGGTAACTAAGTATATAACACCGCGAACCCCCTAAACCATCAAAGTCATCTTTCTGATGGTTTCGTTTCATTCGTCAATAATAGACGCCTCACCAAATTGAATTTCGCATTACATGGTTATTTGAGTATTCAGTGATTATTTTGGGTAGTATTACAATAAAGTACCCTTATTACAATTATTAAATGAAGAATTGAAGTTGAAGAGTTTTCTCCACATTTCCGGGTGGCATCAAGAGGATCACCCTCGGATCACCACCCGGCGCATCTGCGCTGGAATCTCTACCTACTGACACCGGCAGAATTACCTACCTACCTAATAAGGGTAGAAGTTCATATTATTAAATAATAAATAAATAAAACACTAACAGTATGGTAACAGCAGATCGGGAATTCAAGAGAGGTTTATTGAGTATAACCGAAAAAAGCCAAAATACGTCTTCTTTCTACGAGAGCAGTGAAAACGTTGAACAACAAGTGTTACCACTGGGCTGAACATTATAGTACTTTTTTTTAAGTAGCCTGTTCTTAGTTAGTACTTATTTTATAAATAAAAACATAGAAGCAATTTTAATTTTAAAAAGTCTTGTCAATCTTTATTTACCCAGCGCAGTTCTTTGTAACGTGATTCCGATGAAACTTTGTCTACAAAAAGCATTCCACTTTAGAATGTAGATTGAATATGCTCGCATCTGGGTAATGGAAAGGAAATGAACATTGGACTGCGGGTAGTTTTGAATTGCCGGCGCAGAGTGACAGATAAAGTAGAAGGAGTTACAGAATTCAATTCAATTTCTTGTTTAATGGCGTTTTCATTATGATTTCGCCAGTATCAAGTCACAGTGCACGACTTGTTCGTCATTATGTCTAGATGTCAGTAGTTAGTATAAAAAAATCACAAATAATATTGATAAACCCCTCTCAACGCTGAGATCGATCTCAAAAACGATATTGACAAATGTCAGGCAGTACTACCTACGTCTCTAATTGCACTCAACATCGATCTCAAAGTTCAGTGCAGTTTATTATACGGTCCTAAATGCTTGCTCTAGATACAGACTTTTTAAATGCTATTCCCGTTCTCAAGGCACTCTGTGTCTTTTATCTTAGTCCAACATTGCCAACGGGTGTTCGTTAGCGAATACAGATCGTATCTTGCACCTTGTGTAAGCAAAGCCCGGTGGAAATTGCTTGGCAACACTTTGTGCAATTTGCGACCATTGAGATACTTTTGTACCTATTCAGAATGCAGTATCGAGTTACGGCTACGGCCGTGTTTGTAATTAGTGTAACAGTATGAATAGTCATAAAAGGGTTGTAATTTAGGGCATATAACCTATGGAAATGGTAAACAGTCAATTACCGAACAAATTCTGCCACTTTAAGTATTGCGGGAGAGCAGGACGTACAGCACACAGCTATAACTTTACAACAACTTGACAAACACATACAAAATGGCAACTGTCAGTTTCATACAGTGTAAGGGACGGTGTAACGAAAACTTTGCAGGCATGATTAGACTATGAAACTGGACAGCTTTTTCTATGGGGGCTATGTTAGAAAACATGATTTTTTTTTCGACCTTACATACAAAATTTCCGATCAGCTGATTTTTTCGTTTCCCAACATAGCCACCATTGAAAAAGTTGTTCAGTTTCATGGTCTGAGCATGCCTGCAAAGTTTTCGTTAGACCGTCTCTTACACTCTGTATAACGTGCTGGATAAATGGGCACTGAATTCTGGCAGAGGGGTAAGCCCAGCTTTGCCATCTCCACAGGTTGAATGGTCTCCTCTCTAAGGGTTGTAATGATTGATATGCCGTTTCGACGCTCAAAACCAGCTCATACAGTTTCTGTACTTGTATTTTATTGCACTATAAGTGTTCTTGCATTTATATCTTATTTTTGTTTGCTGTGCGCTTTATACTCGTAATTCTTTGTCCCAGAGCGCTTGTGTATCATTTTGCTACAGAGTCTCTACGGCGTAGCATTCTGCTACAAAAGACCTTTGAGAACCAAATTCTATCTTTCTCTTTTCGTGTTGGGAAACTGAGTCGTCCAGCGACCCGATGAACCCAATGAAAACTAATTGAGAAACCATGAAATCCACATCCAAAGTATATTGCGCCACACAAAACAATAGCGCTGATTCGTGTCTGTTGTATCGGAAAAGTTGGAAACATTTTGTTATCAGTAGCTCCAAAAAACCATTTTTTTTCTTTTCAGTGCGTTAGAGAGAAACAGACGATGACAGTCCGAAAAAAGCGAAATTAGAGCGCAAAGAGAATATAATATAACTAGACTTTGCTATTTTTTTCTATGGAGGCAACTTTATCATATCGTGTTTTGGGCTTCGTTTTGAAGTAAAAGTACTAATTAAGTATATGTAGATAGATAGATATATAAACTCTTTTATTGCTTACAATATTAAAATACAATACGGCACAAAAACTATATCTATAAGTAAGGAAAGGCAGCCTTAAAAATAATTAAGTTTCTTTTTTGTAAATAAATAATTTAAATAATTCCGGACTCTTCACTTTTTCGATGAGGTTTTTGAGCTGATTTTCCGATAGATAAAAAACACGGGAACAGCATCAGTAAACTTTTCATAAGTACGTACGAACAACGTTCTGTTGGTAGTAGTTTTTTGATAGCATACTTTGTTCATTTGTCTAGAACGTTGCATCATTCTCCGCTCGAATTCACTGCTCGCTGTTTTTCCTCTATTGAAGCGCGCTCGGCTCGCGGCGCGGGGCCGGCAGCGCGCCCCAACTGCGAAGCGCTCGCTGGCTCAGGCTGCTTTTCCACCAGAGCCGTGCGAGTAAAATTTCTCGTACGAGGATGCATAGATAAGCTGTCAAAAGGCGCATTAAGAATAATGAGCGGTGTGAAGCTGTGAAATGTGTGAACGGGAGGTATGAAGTGTAGTAGGGGATCTTCGCAGCACATTTCTATCATTCCTTGCAACACATCCGTCGCAACACCCTCACACACATTTTTGTCTTGTTTTGTACGTAGAATGACCTCACTTCGCTAAACTCTTTTCCACCAGAGCTGAGCTGAGCGAGGCTTATAATATGAAGTGATTCTATTGGTGGATTTTTCCTCGCACACCGCTAAGCTTAGCTACCTCGCACAGCTCTGGTGGAAACGCAGCCTCAACTCGCAACAGCCTGCCGGCAGTTGCTTACAATTTGTTTGTTGAATGCTCGGTTAGTTACCCGCTGTTCGTTGATTTCTCCCGTTTCACCCAGTTTCGGAGCGTGAATACTTCCTAGTTCTTTTTTATGTAGTTGTGAGCTCGAAAAACCGAATTGGAAATTCGAAATTCATAGCAGCTTCCCTGTTCACTAAATTGTAACAGATTGCATCCCAGGTCGAGAGATGTACTTTGAAAACCAATACGATTTAGCAAACCCGAGTTGTCATTCATAAAACCTTAGCAGAGTTGGAAGTGTGGAAAGTCGGCGGTATACGGCGACTAAATCAACGAAAGGGCATATCGCTGGTGCAAACTCATGTTCCTGTACTTAAAAAAGTCGGTTTGGTGCATTATGATATATAAGAAAGTTTTTCAGAGTAGTCAAAGTGTGGAAAGTCGGCATACAGCGACTGAGCTGAGTTGAGTTGAGCAAAGCTGCCAATATTTTGTTTAGCGTTTTAATTTAAATTGACAAGTAAAGACATCGATAACCGATTATAGGCATAAATTTCGTACCGATTTACTGGCAACACAAGGTGGGTACTGTCAGGATATTTGGGCAGTAAAGCAGAGATTTAAAAAAAATGAAAAACTGAATCAAATTGGATTTATCTGTTGTTTTTCTTGTTATTTCTCTATAAGAGTGCGTAATTATAAAATTTTATATATATCAGACTTTAATTTACTATAATCTAATCTTATAAAAACAAAATAATGTCCTCGTTCCTTCTCTGACTCACTGATTCATCAACGCAGAGCCTAAACATTTTCATGGTACATTTTATCACAAAAACATTCACTTAGAACGAATTTTTAGAATTTCAACCCCTAAGGGGGTAAACAGGGGGAATGAGCGTTTGTATGAAAGTTCGTGGGCTTTAAGCCGATTTGTCTCAAAGTTTCTAATTAAATGGTTGAAAAATAAAAATAATTTAATACGTTTTTCAGCCTTTTATAAATTTTAACCTCTAAAGGGGTAAAAAGAGGGTTCAAATAAAATAAAATTATTTAATACATGTTTCAGGGATTTTTAAATCTTTAACTGATTCGGGATTAAAGATTTGTTGAAACTCCGTGTTCCTTGATACAATCTGTTTCAAAAGTTGTAATTCGAACATAAATTGAAATCGTTAAATACGTGTTTCGGGGGTTTTTAGTTTTCAGGCCCTAAAGGGGTAAAAGAGGGGTTAAACGTTTGTATAAAAGATCGTTGATCTTTGAAGGGATCCATTTTACCTGTTTTTTGCTGTAATAATGTGCCTGTGGACGGTCTGCCTGCGTCCACCCACTCATCAAATCTCATCTGTGCTGCTTTACAGCTATTTGGACATGATAGTTCCAACCAGTGACCTATATAAACAGCAAATCGAGCTCTGTCGGTAGGGTAGTGTAATTAGGTGCTTCGTCATCAGAGCTGTGGCCGGAAATTGTGGACGCAGCAGCGTAAACGTTTGTTTATCATTCATTACGTAATTTGCTTATTTTGCAGCTTTTTGCTGATAATTGGGGGCCACCGATTGTTATCTCGTAACTTTATTTTCTTTAATATTAGCTGCATAAGGGCTGAATCAGCCCATAAAACTGAACAACTTTCTTCAAGGAACTATTAGGTCGAATATGAAAATAAAATAGAAACTGACCCGGCCAACACTACGTTTTTCAAGGAAAATTGTTTTTGATAATAAATATAAATATCCTGGACAATTCACACAGCGCCATCTAGCCCCAAACTAAGCAAAGCTTGTACAATGGGAACTAGATAGCTGATACTAATATATATATACTTTTTTTTTTAAAATAAATACATATTATACATAGAAAGTTTCAAGAAGATAGTCAAGTTTGAGGAAAGTTGTTCAGCTCCATGGGCTGATTTATCCCTTAAAATTTTTGCAGCTAATATTTTTACACCTTTTAGATCATTTATTTAGCCCGATCGAAACCAAGCTGATACATACATACATACATACATATATCACGCCTTTATCCCTTGCGGGGTAGGCAGAGCGTTAACGGCCGTAAGAATACGGTCGCTATCGCCACGTCTGACATTTTTGAGGATTGTTTTCCAAGGTTGTTTTAGAAAACATGTGTATCACTATAGTGACAGGTTGTCAGCCTGTCGCCTAAAAATTGTAATACACCAATACCCTCAAGTCCCTTAGTCGCCTCTTACGACACCCGCGGGAAGGATGTGGGGTGATACTATTCTAAGCCGGCATCACACGGCCCAATCACCAAGCTGATGCGATTACTATATGGTATAAATCCATTAAGATACGTACCAATATACGAGATATAAGCTTAGTTAAGACCCTGAGTGTCACCAAAGCTAAACCGTACTATTAATCTACGAAACATATTACGAGTCAGTCTTAAGCTCTTTGGCTGTTTACTCCCTAAGCCAAAGTAGCGGAGTTAGATAACATCTATTCACTAGTCTTGGCTTTAATTAAAGAACAAAGCTTACTACTCGACCAAGCTAAGTTGTGTCACGAAATGATATTTGTGCTTGCAGCTTTTGCCGATCCAATACAATAATCGGTAGCACTTCCGTATGGACATATCTACCGCTAATAAAACAAATACTTCTCGTAATAACAAAAAATAATAATTAGCATTTCAGGCATTACAAATGACATTATGTCAATATCTGTGTATATTGATTTATTATTAAGTACGTAAAAAATATATTTATATTTTTCCATTGTTTTTTGAGATTGCGGTTTATTGAAGCGCTATATACGATCGACTTATAATTGGGTATTATGATACAAACCATCATTATTTCATAAAAATACGATTTTAACAAATCTACCCATTAGTTGAAACTATAGATGTATCAAACAAAGGATAGACAGATTCTCAAGCTCAATTATGCCAAATAATTACTCGCTTCTTTTTTCTGCTTACCTTTTTCGGTTGAATTTTTTTGACATGTAATGCCTGTGCACCCATTTTTTATCTATGATTGACGTGCCAGCTTAGAATAGCGGCTTCCCGTGCGTGTAGCATATAAGGCCAAATAATTTATAAGTAGAAACATGGGCCATGTACCTTAGGTCAGGGCATGGAGAAAGCTATTTGAGCGGGCGTTCGGCAAACTTGCTGTGTATGGAAATGCAAGAGTCCATGAGCACATCCAGAATTTCTAATAAGTCATATGCCTCCCGACGCATAGTGTCCTAAATCCTTAAATGTCCTAAACGCACAATGACCTACACTATTTGAGACGCATGGCCCAGGTCAGAAAAGAAGAACCAGCATCCAGAAATGGCCGGAAGTCTGAACAAATCGGTGACTTCCTGTAACAATTTTCAGGTACTATTTACGTCATGTAACATCATTACGAAACAGATGACACTGACACCGACATGGTTGTGAAAAGGCCATCGTGAAAGAAAAGTGTTATGCCAGATACGCCTAAGAGTTTTTGTGTTCACTGTACATCATAGCAGTTTACTAAGGTAGGTTTAGGTAAGGTAGGCTAAAGACGCGAGTAGGCACAGAGCAAGTTTGCAAATCGCGCCGGTCTGCGAATGTAGCAAGTGGCTTACCGCGCGTAGTTTATTACCACTGCGCCACATCTGCCGAAATATTAAAAGTATGAATTAATAATCTGAAAATTTATATGAAAATAATAAGTATTTTGATGCCAATCAAACTAGAGCCATCTAATCGTATTTTCATCCTAAAAAAAGTAGCTCATTTGACCTGCCCGTCATCATGCCCAATAGATTATGCTGGACAATGAGCGATCTCCAACATCAGCGGCCACTGGCCAGTATAAAAGTCGTTCTTACTGGATCTCTAAAGATGGTTACGTTATAATTATTGAGTCCTTAAGGGTTCCACAGGTAGTCGCTACAGGTTGCGGCCACCGGTTGCCGGGTTTATTAATGGCCGGGGCATAACTCCTGCAGAATTGCCGCCCCCCCCGCCCCCGCCCTTCGCCCCTACCCGCCACTTGAAACGCCCTGGTTTAGGGTTGCGACTTAATGCTTGTACTAATTAATTTATGCGGTTGACTTGGTGTGGAAAGTAAATAATAGAAGTGATTAGCGTTATTTTTTGATAACGTTTGGTGCTTGGGTTCGCAAGTCAAAGTAGAAATGTAAACTATCAAATGCAACTGTGGTTTTTTAAAGCCCCAACGGAGCGAGGGCGGTAACTTTGGAGGTTGCAATTGACGTTACATCCGCGGTGTGTATACCTGCTTTACATATCGAATGAAAAGTGAGTTAAATAAAGTAATAAAGTTACGCTTCTATCGCTCATTAAAATCTTCGGGAAAAATAGATAAGGCTACATTTTTTTAAACGATGTAATTTTCCCTGTTTTGTGCAACAACGAGTGTTGCTAAATCCTTCATATAAATTGACATTGCATTCATTTGTTTTGTGAGGCGGACATATTGCTATCCCATGTATGGGCTTTTTTCTTTGCTATCTGACGAAACTTTTTCAGTTTGGCTCAGCGTGCGTAGGTACACTTGAAGATTGCCTAGAAATTAGGATAGGATTAGGACAAAAGGTTTCTCATTTTATACAGCGACGGGTGCCGTAGTGTCAGTTTTATTGCTTAATTTTTGTATGAAAGGTCATAAACTCCCTAAAAATAATTTGATGCATGTGATTGACAATCGCATCACTTAAGTTGGGGCAAGTATATATAAAACTAGGTAGTACCCGCAACTTCGTTTCGCCGACTTAATTTCCTGAAATAATAATATAACTTATTTTCCACACCAACGTTCTAAAATTTACTCGCTCTAGGAGTAAGGACTAAAATATCCATAAAGTTCATTAGCGGTTGTTGTAACAACATTTTTCAAGCCAAAGATTGAGCACAGGTGATTTTCCAGGTGGTCTACATCTGGCAGTCTAGTCTTTCGATATTCACTTGCCGGCAGAAGTGGCCTATCACGCTGAACAACTTTTGTTTCGGTGCCAAGTTTGTATTTCCTACAGTTTACTAATTACTTTCGAATTTATAATATTAATATGGGCAATCTAATATAAAAAATAATCAAGAACATGAACTGTCAAAAGCTAGGTAAATGGTGAAACTGTTGTAATTTTTATTGTAGTGACAGCCCCAGCGTGCTCTATTGCAATGCAAGCTCGCGTGTGTATCTCATTTTCATTAGAGACTCATTTTTGCTGGAAACGCGCTCTGCAAATTTTGTCGGCATTTTACTTACAACTACAATGCTCTTTTCGATTCGATGTTTGATCTTTGTTCATTTAGTTAATACTTCTACAGGGTGTAAAAAAATTAGCAGCAAATATTTTAATGGGTGGACCGGCCCATTTAACTGAAAAACAACTAAAAAAGGAACGAAGGTCGAAATATGAAAAAAATATTTGGGCCTCCCGTCTTCTGCAACCGACCAAGTCAATTTGTCCAAAAATATTTGTCAAATTCGACCTATGTTTCTTGGGGAAAGTTGTTCAATTTCATGGGCTGATTTACCTCTTAATATTTGTAGCTAATATATTTACATTACAATACAAATATTGGATTGTGTCTGATACCAATGTTTTCCTTTAGCCAATGCGAATACTTGTGTGACAACTATGGAAGGAAGCCTCTTGTAAAGCTTTTGAATGCTAACTGGATCCGTTTGTTTGTTGGCAGGTTACACCGAGGAGCAGCCTTCCACGCAGTTCACGGCGCAGCTGCCGCGCGAAGTGACCGCGGGGGCTGCGCCGCCGGCCGCCTCCTACGCCCTTCTGCAGCTGTCCACCGACCAGCCCGACCAGCCCTTCCTGCACGTGCAGCTCCAGCCCTCTGTCTCCCCCCCTCCGCCTCCCCCTCCCCCTCCGCCACCGGCGAGCGGCAAGTCCATCTCCATGTGCTATACCAGCACCGGCGCCATCCTCTCTCTCCCGCCGAAGAAGAAGGACATCTACCGGCCCTACTGCCTCGGCGAGCGCGCCGCCGGCGCCGCGCACCTGCACCGCGCGGAAGAAGACCTCAACGCGGCCCACGCCATCCTCGACCTCAGCCAGCATGCCGTGTTCCTGAGCACCCCGCCGGCGCCCCGCGTGCAGCCCGCGCCGGAGGCGCCGCCGCCGCTCCCCGTCGAAGATCCCGCGCCTACCGAAAACACCGGCGAAGCGTCATCCGAACGTTCCAAAGAAACCGTCGCATACACTTACGACGCCTTCTTTGTAAGTGACGGTCGATCCAAGCGGCGCAACTACGCCAACGCGCCGGTCGAAAGCGCACAGCAGCCTGAGGCCAAGTCGAAGTACACCTGCAGCGAGTGCGGTAAGAGATACGCGACCTCGTCGAACCTGTCGCGGCACAAGCAGACGCACCGCAGCCTCGACTCGCAGTCCGCCAAGCGCTGCGGCGAGTGTGGCAAGGCGTACGTCTCCATGCCGGCGCTGGCGATGCACGTGCTGACCCACCAGCTGCAGCACGTCTGCGGCGTCTGCGGCAAGCTGTTTTCTCGGCCCTGGCTGCTGCAGGGACACCTGCGCTCCCACACCGGTGAGAAGCCCTACGGCTGCGCGCACTGCGGCAAAGCCTTCGCAGATCGCTCCAACCTGCGCGCGCACATGCAGACGCACTCCGCCGACAAGAACTTCGAATGTTCCCGCTGCCACAAGACATTCGCGCTGAAGAGCTACCTCAACAAGCACCAGGAGTCGGCCTGCGTGCGTGACGAGGACGCGTCCTCGCCCGAGCCGCCCGCTTGCGGCTAGCACGCTCACACCCACGCAACTAGGGACCGTAACCGCTGGTTTACACGTAAACTTAAAGTATTACTATGAATTTAGCTTGTTAGCGTAATAATATAAATTTACAAATCTTAAAGTAAGGGCGAGCGCGGTCGGCGCTGCCCGGCGCGCGCCGGCCGCGTCGCTGCAATCGAGCAACGTTTCGCAAACAACGAATCACGTACGACCCCGTAGGCCGCGACTGCCGCGGCAGTAGGCCGTAGCGACAGACGTCCCAACGTTACACTTTTAATTATGTATATACTCGTCGATAAAAATATACCCTTATTATACATAGAAGTATTGAAATATGAATGAAAATTAATATCTTTTGTAGGAGATTTTTACAACCGCAATGTAGGTTAGAGATTATGGTAAGTCTAGCGTTGAGAAGGAGCGGGAATGGAAAGCGGAGCGCGCGGCGCTCGCGCCCAGCCTCCGCGACACTGTCTGCAACACGAACATCATATTCCAAGTTAACAAACTGTAACTAAGAAGCAATCGAAACGTATACACTTGAACGATAATTATTTGTAGCTGCATGTAATGATTTCAACGCTACGCTTGATGATGACGACTATGCATTGCCGTAGCTAGCAAACGCTACATTCGTTTATTGATTCCGTGAGTAAGGGTGATTGCAGACGGTGCGGGTGGCTCGCCAAACGCAACCGTTCCGTCCGAGGGCCGCCCCGCGCGCGCCGCGCCTCCCCTCCCCGCCCCGCGCCCCGCGACAGTGCCTTAGAGCGCTTACAAATGACGATCGCATGACGCGCGATTCGTGAGCTATTTACTATGGTGAACTAGTAAAGTAACCTGCATGTCAAAGTGTGTTTTAATAATATATACCCACTGCATAGGCGATCTGTGGAATCATCAAATAAAATCCCTGAAAAAGTTACTCTACAAGTCACTGACCAGTAAATTGTAATTCGCTCACGAACCGCGCGTTTTTTGCCCGGCGTCTGAACGTAGCCTTAGCGGCGGCCGCGCGCCGCATGCCCGCCGCACAGAACAGCTCTAGATAATTTAAATTAGACAAATAAAAAACGGGACTTTTAGTCAGCATACAAATAAAAAAAAAACACCACTATAAAAAGTTACTAAGTAAACTGTAGCGTAGGTAGTATGTCGATTACAAGTCCACTTATTTTATTGCGTCTACTATACTAAAGCTACTATAATTGTTATTGTGTCCTAAATGTCGACGGACATGTTAAGTTCACGTTAGATGTTCACTGTTTACAGCAATACAATTAAACAAAGCAATATCAAATGTGATTATACTACATTGTGAGGTCTAATTAGGATTAAGTTTCACGAAGACTGGAAATGAAGGCATTTCAGCAGTCTCCATAGTATCTGTTGGGCGTTGGATAATGGTTCGTAAGGATAAGAAAACTAGACAAAACTGTAGGTACATTATGTCGATCTCGAGTGTATGCGTGGAAAAAAATACTTACGTGATGTGTCGATGTGAGTAGACCTGAGTAGACGGACATTTTGAGCAGAACACAATATGAGACCGCCGTTGGGGACTATTCAAATTCGCAGCTGTGCGCCTATATGAAAAGATCAGGTATAACCATTTACCGTATCGAATTATGGCTATTTATGAATCTAGACACAGACAGTTCCACGCACGCAAGGATAGTCATACGCTACAATGATGTAAACGACCGTATCCAAAGCCTCACAGATAGTCAAGTCAAACTGTAAAATGTTTGCCAATGCTGGCCGCGCTTTATATAGAGTTTGGCAAGTAAATTGGCGGGTTCGGCGGCGGCTAAAGCGGGCCGCACATAACAGCGAATATGCCTCAAATCGAGTGAAGTGTCGTATGCGGGTTGTATTTACAACTAAACATTTAAAAAAGTAAACGTATTTTGAATAAGAATTTTTTGAATGCGAACAAAAACTCTGAACCAGATGGAAACTTTGGAGTAACAATTGCAGCGCAAAAAGAATCGAAGTCTATGGCGAAGCGAAGTTTAAATAAAAATAAATTTCTGTTAAAGAAACCGATGTGAGTACGGTCCGCATGCGACATAGACAAGTTTGTATCTGGCAATAAACTAATATAGTATAAGATAGGAATAAATTAGGTTAAAAGTGAGCACGAGGTGCTCGGTGATGGGTATTCGAAAAGCAATAATAATGTAGGATCAAACGAGTTGCGCACCGCTGTCCCGCGACGCAGCAGACTTTATTCGCCCCGTAGTCACCTGTATGTGTAGTTGTACTTTACACTCTTTTGGGCCTCACTACCTGGATTAACAATTTATTGTGCACTTAAACAGATACAGGACAAGTATAAGCTATAAGGCCTCTTTCACACTCAACGTCCTACGCAGCGCATTTCTGACGTCCGTCAAACTGACGCTACAATAACGCTGAACCAACGCAGTGACAGCGCACGACAATCAAAATGTCAGGCAAAATAGCGTCGTTTGGCACGACGCAGCGCGTCGTCAAGCAACGCAGCGTTTGTGCATTGGGAAATCTGCCGAGAGCGGTTTTTGTATGGGGAGTGACGTTTCTAGTATGGACTAGACAGACGGATCCGTTAGCGCAGCGTTATTTTTGCGCTGCGTTGGACGTTGAGTGGGAAAGAGGCATAAGCATCAACAATTTATCAAAAACATGGGTATTAAATTTGATTCGAGATTTATTATATTTTAGTCGTCAATCACGAATGCCGATCGAATTTTAAACCAATATTTAATTTATAAAATGATTTAACTAGGGCCAAACCAGGATAGTGAGGCCCTTTCCCCCTAAGAGCGCCTGCATCATACACGGTCAGAGCCTGAAGTCAACTAACATACTTATACTTGACTTCCATTCTCGAACGTCTGGTGTTCATGTAACGCTGGTCAAAGAAACATTGCCTCTGCAACCAGCATAAGCTGAGCCTCCGCAAACCATGATCAAACGATGCAGACGCCCTCGTAGTCTTAGTAGTTCCTCGTATGTCAATTTCTCATCAATGAGTTCAGTTCAATCCTGTCAATTATCATATTTTAAAAAAGAATAGTTCGGTTTGAGCTGTTTTATTTTATTAAACAAATTGTTTAATTATTCGGGAAAAGTGCATTCATAAAAATCTGTACTTGAAAATTACCACGTCCAGATTGAGGAGAAATGGATAGTTCCTTATCGTTTTAGTGTTGTACTTTTTCGTCTCGATAGGCACTTTTCTCGGTAGTCATAGTTCCATCAAATATTCCTTAAAGAGTAGACGTAGTGCCACATTTTATCTACCTAGTTATAGCTCCTTTCACTTATAATGTTTATTTTTACATCTAGTCGTGGCAAGACAATGGTTGCGCGTAAAAAGCAATATAATGTAATTGAATAAGCAATACAGTAGAATTTACCTAGTTTATATTTCTTGTTTATTAATTAATATTTAGTAGATTTTTAGAAAGTTTTGGTGCTTTGGAATATTTATCGATTAAATAATGAAACGAATCTGACATCGAATATTTTGTGTAATGATAAAATTATGATAATTTATCGATTATTAATAGAAGGTGATAAAATTTGTATTTAAGAAGGTGGATCACAGTTAATACCAGCTTTTGTCGTAAGTTGTCACCAAAGATTTTGTTTGAACACGTTTAATTTGAGACACGGTCACATTGACACTAGTATCAAATCATATTGTTTAGAGCAGTCACACATTAAGGCCGATAGGCGTAGTTTTGATGGCCCCGGGGCCAACGTAGTGTTCATAAAAAAAACATAATAAGGGCATGTGTGGAACATTTTTAATTTTTATGTCATTGATTATAAAAAAAAGTTATATGATGTAGGGATGTGACCACCGTTATATGACATGAGAAACCTAGTAGAATTTTACCACCTTGTATAGAGTCTAAATTCCGTATATATAAATCGCACTCAACTTTCGAGATCGACATCAAAAGCGATTTTGACAAATGCCAGTCAGTACAAACAGCATCTCAAGTCACACTCAAGATCGATCTTAGAGTTGAGTGTGGTTTATAAATAAGGGCCTCAGTTTTTTCAACCTAACCACTAACCATCTTGTAGTGCTTTCTATCTATCTACTAATAGGATCTAGTTTCCTCTAAACATAGTTATTCGCGTATCCCTCCGTATTCTTTAGGGTCAGTTCACACTGAGCTGCGACGCGACGAGGCTGTATGCGACTTTCGAAAAACATGATAAATTAATGTAAATTAAGTAGGTATATGCATGACAGGCAATACATTTAATTTGTTGAGAATAACACACACACAATCTTATAAATGATTGTGTACGCCTTCGAACTTGTTAAATAATTATAATTGATAAAAACGACGACCGTTCTTCACCAAATTTTATTGAAGACTGCCAGAAGACAATAGAAAATTGGAACATGTCAACATTTTAAATCATGAAAGTAATAAAATACTTGCCCGCTTTAGTGGCCAGTGTCGGTTAGCAACAATAATACTTACAAGCACGATGTTACCGCGGGCAAGATCAAGCCACAAGTTATCTATCTCGTCACGTCGCGTTTTAGTACGAACAGACCCTTACTCTAGCTCCTTTTCCCAGTTCGTATTTTGTAGAGGTTAAATTCTAAGGCTTCTAAAATAAATCTGAGACGAGATATTTTATTCAAAATATTTATACTATCGTTATAGTAATTGTAGTGATTATATAGTTAGTTGAATAAGTAATTAACGAATAATATTATGAAACCAACTTATATACAAAAATATATACATTTGAATGTAAATATTTCCCAGTGTACCAAAAGTCCCTTCTTTACAATTTTTGTAGGAGTAGTAGTATTATGAAATATCTTTTATTATCTATTTATATAGAGAGGAAAAAGTTATTAATTGTAGATTGAAGTAGGATACCCCATTCTGGGCCGAAAATAGTCAACGTAAATAGCATACTTTGACGGGTTCTGGTTCATGAAAACTCGTTTTCTAAAAAAGCTCATCCAATTAATTGCGGAGATTTTTTTCTGCACGATCCGATTAGATTAGGAAACGATTTTTTATGAGCCAGATCCCGCACAAGTATACTACTAATGTATTATAAAACTATTGTTTTTTTTATACCAAATATTATTTTAACCGTAAAATGGGTAACATCTAAAAAAACTATTGAAATATGATAAATACAATTAATTCGGTTCACTGACAACAGTTAAATTATGTCACTTACCGAATCAGAGCAATAATAAAATTAATAACGTAAGCAATAAGCTATTGAAACTAAACCATTCCATAGATAAGTAAAATAAACAGTGATAAAAATTTAAAATGTCCAAACTAGCAATACTTAAGTAAGCAATTAACTTAGCATAATACCGGTTAATTAATAGTAAATTATAGTCAATAGCAACTAGGTAAAATATGAGCAATATAAACAAGCAATATTGTGTAGGTTTAGTTAAGCGAGGTTTATAATGGCGTCCATTCGATGATATCTTTATACTTAAAATAGCTGCCACTTTCGTTTGAATAAACTTAGATAGGGATAGAAGAGACATACATACATATATCACGCGTTTATCCCTTACTGGGTAAGCAGAACGTTGGCTACGTTCGACATCTACCATCAAAGCTGGGAGAAGTTTGCCGAGGATGGGGACGAATGGCGAAAGCGTGTATTTTATGGTCGTAAGGCTCGTGACGATGCCTAGTTCTCTGATCTCGCTAACAAACGCAGAAACGACACCTAAACATGCATTTGCTGGTCTCTAATTATACCTTCAACTGTAGAGCGCGCGGAAAGTCAAGCCGCTCCCGCACAAGTTTTTATAGTCACGAAAAGTATTATCTCAGACGACGGATGGATGAGGCCAATGATGATAATGACGGGGTAGACAGAACAAGAACGACTGTTTATTGTTGACTAAAATTGGGGGCCCTTTTAAATAACTCATGTATCACTGTAGCGACAAAAAATCGACGATTTAATTGACGATGAAAGACATACTAGGTAATGTATGAAATGCCGAAAAAACCAAAGACTTTTTAAACGTAGCACGACTGAAATAATTTTCGATATCGATATCTACCTCCCACAACGCCTCGAGACCAAAAACGTCATGAGTCGTGAGCTATAGAAAGTTCTAGGCTAGGGTTCTTGCTGATGGATAGAGTCCGAAATGAGACTATCCGCAAAAAAACCAATGTAACAGAAATAGTCCAAAAGTGTGGCAATGGGCTGGTCACATTATCGTAGAAACGATGGCCGGTGGGTTCTTGAGTGGAGACCACGCCTCGGCAAGCTTACCGTTGGACGCCCTCCGGCCAGATGGACCGATGACTTGTCGAGGGCGGCTGGTAGCGACTGGATGGCGAAAGCGGGAGATCGTTCATTGTGGCGTACCCCAGGGTACTCCCAGGAGAGGCCTAGGTCCAGCAGTGGGCTACAATAGGCTCATGATGTGATGTGTGATGATCTACTATCAATTTCTAAAACTATTTATCGAAAAGTGACGGCGCATTTTCAGTTAAGAGATATCATCAAATCGACATCAATGAAGTAGACTGCTACACGTGATAAATATGTAATAATATTTTAAATGTATTTATTTCTTTTACAGTTTACTGCTTAGGAAAGTTACTCGTACGATTATTCATATTAATGTACACGGTGAAATGCATTTGCCTGAATAGCTTATAATTTGTTGAACAGATAACATAATTTATAATTATTCGCGATTACAAAACAAAATATCATCACAACTGAGAACTTATTACAATTTATGCTGGTTTATACGTAGAAATGAAAGTACAATATGTAGCTTGATTAGATTTGCCATGATGTAATAATATTTGCTACGCCGTAGACCTCGTAGCCACCAGCTACGAGATTTCATAATAACTCGATAAAGTTTTATAACTTTAAACACAACAGCAGAACAATAACAAAACATTATATTAAGCATCATCATCCTCCCTGTCTTATCCCGTTTCTCTGATTCGTCAAAAATTGTAATACTCATAGAACTCTCGAGTCCCTTAGTCGCTTCATACGACACCCACGCGAAGATATGGGGTGATGCGATTCTTAAAAATTATAAAAAACTTTAAAAATAACGAAATATACGTCCTCGGAAGTTTTGACGAAAAAAATACAACGATAGCAATAAACGAATATGTAACAACGAAATGTTTTTAATCATTATTAAATTAATTAATTACTTATTATTATATATATACTTGATTTTTGCAACGAAACGTTTTTATACTGAATTGAATTATTTCCATGAAAACCTGCATAATTGTCATCATATTTAAATTAATGGATAGTTTTAGAGAAAATATAGTAAAATGAGATAATTTTGCAGGTTACATGTTAACATGGATATGAAATGTCCTGTGTACTTACGTAATTAGTTCTTTCGACTTTGGCGATGATGGCGCGAAATAATATGGCAAACAATGCACTTTTTGTTTAACTAAGTGCACACAGAATTAGCACAAAACAGTGTAAGCCTCGAATTATATTTTTCCGCCGACTGACGGCGGATAATTAATTCATTGTGTATATTTTTTGTGAATTTGCAATGAGTGACCAAGCCGTCGTGCGAATATGATTTGAGCCATTGACGTAGCCACTCTCTGGGCTAAAAGACTGTAGTCCGGGGATATTCGCAAAAATGAAGAAGAAGAATTCGAGCCATAAATAATTTTGCCAGAGCCGCAGAGAACCAAACCAGTTTTTAGTCTTATGTTCTAGAACATTATTTAGTTTTAGTTTAGGTGGTAGTGATAGTCATCTAGTCGATCTAGTAGTATGTACCAGTCAGTAGACGCAAAGTGATTACAGATATTGTGATGCATTGTGTAGTGTGTGAAAGTGAGTAGTAAGTATCTAAAATGACAGGAAGATAAACAAGGAAGAAGAAAATAATACTAGATTTGCCTTAATCGTATTGTCCACGTGAGACAGAAGAACACCTGCATACTGTTTTTACATTACATATAGCTATCTGATTTATTTTCATTTGAAATATAAGGTGTAAAAAAAATCTGCGAATATTTTTAGGGGTGAAGCAGCACAAGAAACTAAACAACTTTCCCCAAAAGCAGGTCGAAATATGAAATAAAAATTTGACCCTGCCCTCCCATACAATTTAAGGCCGGGCAACAAACACATTTTGTCTGCGAGGCAGGTCCAATTTATTTATTTTTCTACCTTTGTTTCTTAGGAAAAATTGTTCAGTTTCGTGGACTGGCTCAAAAATATTTGCCATTATTTTTTTATATCCTGTATAAGGCATTTGTATCAACACTTATATGCATTTATGTGTAAACAAGTATGTAGTTATTCTGCTCTCTTATTCAAACCAAGTACTGCATTTAATAATCCAAAATTAATAATATTCAAAATTGTAGCAACGATATTGGCTGAATTTTAAAATAATCGAATTAATGTCAGACTGATACAATAAACATAAAAGCAAACAAAACTGGACATAGGGGTGAGAGAAACAACTTTTAATCAGATTTAAACGGTTCCGATTTCAATAACTTGAAAAAATAAATATTTGGTTATGATGGATGATAAAGGCACAAAAGAACCACAATACTAAGGCGAGGAACACACTTGACGCATGACGAAGCGCAAAAATATAGCAACGGTCTGTCAGATCCATACTAGAAACGTCACTCGCCATACTAAAACCGCACTCAACGGATGACACTGCGATAGCGCTGCATCAACAGCGGTTGAGCGGTTTTAGTATGGGAATTGACATTTCTGGTATGTATCTGACAGACCGCTGCGACATTTTTGCGCTCCGTCGTGCGTCAAGTATGTTCCTCGCCGAAGGACAATTTTTGTTCATGTGAATGTTGAGATTGGTTCTATACGACTCCATGTGTACAACAAACACGTAAACAATTGCGCTCTTTAAATTTATAATAGATTAGTTCATCAAGATAATACAACAACACCTATTAGAAGAGCTTATTTCTTGCGGCTCTGAAGCAATAAATTGTTAACAATACCATCAACACGAAAAATACGATAACTTTACATTCAATCTCCTCTTAGGGTAACAAGTTGTTAATAATTAATATTACAATGATTTCAATTTGATGACCAATAAGTGTGGTAGGTATGTGTTTTTATATTACAGCGTACAGCCGGAAATATAGCCACGTAAAGACGTGTACGATGTGACGAAAAATGAAACTGATAACAGTACTGTATGTATATTATATGTTATAAAAAACATTATCAGGTGTTCAAACCTAGAAGTCTATAAATTGACCATATTTCAACATGTTTGTAAACGCACCAATCATAAGGGTCCAATCAAACCTATCACTTCACTACCAATACTATAAAAATTATGTGGTTTTATTTCTCGTCAAATCTTACACCTTTTCGTGTCCTCCGGCTAGACTAGTAGACTGCACTGACTAGACAACTGTCAAATGTGACAATGACATTCCACTGAACTGACATTCACATGGAATGTGAGTAGTTCTTGATGGGACAACAATACGTAAAAATAAAAAATCACCGGTTCGAAATGCATGTATGTATAAGCGAAAAAAATCGGTTTTCTGTAAAATCGGTTTACTGACGATAGTTGAGCATAACAACTTCATAAGAAAATACTGATGGATTAGTTGCATTTTTCAAAAGAAAATTTTAATTTTACTTGTTTGATAGATACGCTTCCGAACGCGGAGGCCGATTTTGCCTCTTTGTCGCTTGTTCCGTGCTCTCGTTTGCACTTTAACCTTAAAATAGAACGAGGTAACGCCTCAGAGCGAGGTGGCGTTACCTCGCTTTGAGGCGTTGCCATGAGTCATTATGGTGAGTGCAACCGGCTCCATCGAATTTTAAGACGTTGTCACGTCAAAAACACTAATTTAACTTATTGGATACCTAATTAATTTGTTAACGTCATCGTCACATTTCTGTCACAATGGTAGACACTTCGCACGAATGTCATCCGGTCGCGTTTTGCGGTTGCCTACTTGGAGTGGTCGAGTGGTACTGACGACCGCGACCAATAATAATAAAATAACGCACTCTAACTACTTGTAGACGGTAGCATGCTTGCTTTTACAATCTCTAAGCCGAAAATTAGTTCTCTAAATGTCTGCCAGACAATTTTGGATTTTTCAACCGCTACTAGTCAAATTAAATATAGAAATCGTATTATTTCTAATACCTTTCTTTCTACGGTTTATATCTTGTTTCGTCTAGTATTATATAAACCAATCATTTATTTTTATGGGAACTCTAAATTCTTTTAAACTTTTCATATTCGGCGTACTTTCTACTTGGAAAGTAGATACCTACATTAAGCCTTATACTATAACAATACCTGCATCTTTATACAACCTGTAACTTCAAATGCGCAAGACCTCAGACACACCAACTGATATTTAATTCAATGAACCTGAATCAAGAAAAAAGAAATTATATGTTTAACATAATTTTGCGCTGATTTTGATTTTCTTCAAATTCCGGCGGTTTCTTACGTCTGCGACGACGCGCTCTGATGAGGAGTCGTTAGGTTAGGTTAGCGTGTGTGTGCATGGGTCATATGGTCGTTGGACGACTCGGTGGCCCACACGAAAAAAGAAAAGAGATATGGTGTAAAAAAATTAGCTGCAAATATTTTAAGGGGTGAACCAGCCCATGAAACTGAACAACGTTCCCCAGGAAACATAGTTCGAAATATGAATAAAAATTTTGGACCTCCCATACAGAATTATCGACCGACTTGGTCGATTTGTATGGTCCAACAAATTTTCTTATATTTTGACCTATGTCTCGTAGGGAACGTTGTTCAGTTTCATGGGCTGATTAAAATAATATAAAATAAAATATGGGCTCCTTAAAATATTTTCAGCTAATATTTTTACCCCTTGTCATCATGGCAACGCATACAATATTTAAAAAAAACCTTTACGTTAAAAAGTGGATCAATCTATTCTGGTCGTAAAATTTTCAGGTTTTGCGCATTTAAAGTTACACCTTGTATTATTGGTATGTATATACCTACCTAATTATGTTGTACTTTTATCGGAAAAATATTTGTAAACTTTTATCATTTTGACAAAGTATTATAGTATAGGAAGTCAATTTTTCATTCACTTATTCCTTCCTCATATGCAATTACTATACTTACTAAAAGAACCTACATACAGAGTTAGTAAATACATTGCATGAATTATATTATTATATACCTAGTACCTTAGCGTAATATTAATTAAGTAAGCGGAATAAAACAAAAGAGTACCTATTAAAATTCCTATTGTTGCATTTTGATGATCAAACTTACGTTTTCACTTTGTATTTCAATTATTATTATTTTTAAGATTGGGTGAAAAATGCTATTTAAAATTGTTATTTGAGTCGCTTTGTACTGAATTTATATTGAACATTGATAAGGTGTAGTTTGGATCTATTTATATTATTCCCACGGCCGGCAACGGTCAGGCTCTGTCGCAACGAAGGTTAACAAGAAAACGAGAAAAAAAATCGGACACAAACACTTCGTTCCAACAGTTTTCTTGTTAACTTGCAACGGAGCGGACTGACCGCCAGCGGTCGGCGGACGAATATAATTTAAGTTTCAACCATATTATTCATGCTGGTATTTATTGTTTTCGTTGTTCACTGATGTTGTATTATCTAGGAAATGTTATATTTTAGATAACCCTATTTATTTTTTAATAATTAAGTACCTACAATTAAGTTGGTAATACGAACACAAGGTCCACATTGATTAGCCTGTATGTCTGATTTGTGAATGTTACTTATATTATCTACGTCTGTTTATCATGTATATTTCAAGATACTAAGCATAGTGTTAATTTTATATTTCGAAATTTAAAAAAATATTAAGGTACGGGAATATAGCACACTACTTTCGACACTTCCAATTTAACTGAAAATAATGGTCACTGTGACTGGCTTTCATAATTATATCTTTAAAACATAATTCTCTTTGCCTTATGCCGTTCTTTGTCAGGGTCTGCTACCTAACCCAGGGAATTTGACGTAGAACCAAGTTTTTACACAAAGCGACTTCTATCTGACCTCTGCAACCTGGTCCGAATGCCAGGTTAAGCCACATTTAAAATATCGCCCGATCTTTTTAGAAAAATGCATAAAAATTAGGTATGAGATTAACTTTAACCAAGCACGTGATACCGTTCCAGCATCTTTTGGAATGGATCAGAAAGACGCGCGTAGGTAAGTAGGATGTTCAGGCTTCTTTCCAACTTGAAATTAATATTTAGAGTGCCTCTTACAAGTCAGTAATCGCTTCCAGTATTGAAGCCATTGATGACAGTCAGAGTCATCATGTATTTAAGGATGACTCTGTCTGCAACAAGAACTACTTTTGGCTACGTACAACGGATGTACGCTACGACTGGATGAAAATCTCCAAATCCTTGAGGTAGAATTAGAAAAGATACGGTGGTACGTTCTTGGGTTGCCAGAAGTCCGAAGAGAGGGGGAGGACACGATAACTAGAATCAGGTCACCTATTCTACTTAAGGGAAGGGAGGAAGCAGGCGTAGGGTTCCTCGTCAACAAAGCCCTCCGTGACAATGTGAAGGAGATCTGTAGCGTCTCGACCAGGGTAGCATACCTCGTATTGAAGTTAATCTAGATATACTTTCTCAAGTTAGTACAGATATATTCACCGACTTCGAGCAGCACAGACGAGAAGGTGGAGGCCCTATACGATGATGTGTCGAAATCCATACACCGAAAGAGTAAAACCCACTAAAGTGTTGTCATGAGAGACCTCAACGCCACAGTAGGATATGAGTGCTGAAAATCAGGTCTGGGACCACATGGCTACCGGATCAGAAACCAGAAGGGGCAAATGCTGGTCAACTTCCTCAGCAGACGAGGGCTGTTCTGTATGAACACCTTTTTGCAGAAAAAGCCCCAACGAAAGCGGACCTGGAAGAGGCTCGGGCCTCGGTAGGACAAAGAACGAGATTGACTTCATCATGACGAATAAAAGGCATATACAGGATGTAAGAGACGGTGTAACGAAAATTTTGCAGGCGTGCTCAGACCATGAAACTGAACAAATTCCGGATCAGCTGACTGACTTTGTATGGGAGGTTGAAAAATTTTTTCGCTTCCCAAGATAGCCCCCATAATAAAAGTTTTATAATATAATAAATAAAAGGGGCTTTTTCTGCAAAAAGGTGTTCATACAGAACAGCCCTCGTCTGCTGAGGAAGTTGATTGCCCCCTCTGGTTTCTGATCCGGTAGCCATGTGGTCCCAGACCTGATTTTCAGCACTCATATCCTACTGTGGCGTTGAGGTCTCTCATGACAACACTTAAGTGAGTTTTACTCTTTCGGTGTATGGATTTCGACACATCATCGTATAGGGCCTCCACCTTCTCGTCTGTGCTGCTCGAAGTCGGTGAATATATCTGTACTAACTTGAGAAAGTATCTCTAGATTAACTTCAATACGAGGTATGCTACCCTGGTCGAGACACTACAGATCTCCTTCACATTGTCACGGAGGGCTTTGTTGACGAGGAACCCTACGCCTGCTTCCTCCCTTCCCTTAAGTAGAATAGGTGACCTGATTCTAGTTATCGTGTCCTCCCCCTCTCTTCGGACTTCTGGCAAACCAAGAACGTACCACCGTATCTCTTCTAATTCTACCTCAAGGACTTTCATCCAGTCGTAGCGTGCATACGTTGTACGTAGCCAAAAGTAGTTCTTGTTGGTAGCTACTGTCGCCGTGCCGTGTGGTGCCGGCTTAGAATAGCATCACACCATTTCTACCCGTGGGTGTCGTAAAACGCGACTGAGGGATGAATCCAGAGAGTGTGCAGCAGCGCTAGCTTCCTGTGAATACAACAACTTACGCTGCGCTCGCCAATCCACCTGCCAAGCGTGGTAAATATGCCAAAACCCTCCAAACGGGGGACGCCCGTGTCCAGTAGTGGACTGTGTGGCTGTTGTGGTGGTGTGCTTGGCCAGTAGAAGGGTAATCCATTTATCTGAGAGCATACCCCCACTCTTTTACATCCAATTTCGTTCTAGTTTCATCTTTTTTAGCCTTCTTCAACCATTTTGGTGTAGGCTTCCTTTCTTTTACGTCATTCTCGTCTCTCTTGTGCCACCTGAATCCACTTGGAACCAGCCGATCTTTTAATATCATTTTCTCCCCCATAGTCTACATTTAACAACAGTCTTACACCACGAATCATGCTGACGGGCTATATTAGCCTGTCCATTCCCACTTAAGTTTCGCTACTCGCTTGGCAAAGTCTGTTACTTTGCTTCGTTTTCTCAGCCACACGTTTGTCATACGATCCTGCAATGAAACTGCTACCAGTTTTCTCTCTATTGCTCTTAGGGCTACTTGCAGTTTGCTGATGGAATCTTTTGTACTGACCCAAGTTTCGGCATCGTATGTAAGCACTGGCATGATACATGCATCGAATATGCAAGCCTTTTGTTCGGCAGTAATTTTCATTTTGAGAGCGAATTCAAGCTTGAAGTATGCAGCCCAAGCCAAGGGCATGCGTCTGTTGATTTCGTTGACCTGGTTCTCCTCCCCCATCTTAATTTCCTGTCCAAGATAGACGTACTTTTTCGTTCTAGTTTATCTGTGTGATACTGTGTTGTACTTATGTCTTGTAGAAATAAGTCAGAAGATATTGTACCTATAATATTGTTCTAGGCATCGTGCATTATCGCACTCGCTTTTGTCGAATAGCCTAGCCCGGTTGGTCGAGAATCTCGTCGTATGTTACCACCTGAACCTGGCGTTGGGATACAAAGGAATGATGTAGCTAGATAGATGGCAAAGTGCATGTTTCTGTAGAACTGGCGTCACAGCGCCTTTTGTCGCCGTTTTAAGAAGCGAATTGTTTTTTTTAAATTTGACTATACTGAAATTGATATTGTTGCTTATTAATAATAAAAGATTTGGTTATTTTCGGATTGAGTGAATAAAGTTATTATAAACTGTTGTTCAGATTTATTTTGAACTAAGTTTGTATTTAACATAATTAGATATTGTTTGGGCCGACGGCCATCTCTCGTCGCAACAAAAGCTTACATCCAGATCCGTTTCTTCAAAATTTCCCTTGTTTAAACTTAACTCTACTATCTATACAAATACCACTGGTCACTGTGGGGAAGATAATTGGCAATTTACACTTGTTATGAGTTAATTTTACTTTATAAAAAATATAATCGAAAATACATTCGTTTTCAATTTGCTTCTAAAAACGGCCCATCAATCGGCACTATATAGATGTTAAGTGCCAAACAGAAAGTGTACACCATGAAACTGGTCAAGAATATTTTTGACAGGTTTAATGTTCGCCTTATAAACACATTCATAAGCTTAGTAAATAATACGAGTAGGTTTAGTAACATTGTGCGTTAGTGTCCCTTTGAACAATCCCAAGGTTATTGATGTGGTAGTGTTTTACTAGACAAGAATTCCCTAATAATCGATTTGCTAATCATTTTGTAATCACTTCGTAACTTATTTATTGAGTGAACAACTTGTTGTTCAGTGACCCGATGAACTGTTGTTAACTTGAACTTAGCAGCTATGTCGTCTTTTGCTAAGTGTATATCGTGTATAATAAGTCGGTACGCACCGAAAGTTTCGATAGATATTTCTCAATACGAGTATAATAGTTTAGTAAACGTATGTGTGTTTGTACTTATGTCAAATAGATTTAAAACGTCGGGAACTCTATAAAAAATACCTCAAAAAGACGATTTAATTTAATACGATAGATGCTAAGACGGTTCGTTTATATGCAACCGCGCTTAAACGCGGTTTCGCGAGTACCTACAGTACAGTAAGCGGATCACGTGTAATATCATACGGCCCGGTTAGTTGAGATCAACCATGTATGTTTACATCTGAACCTGGCTATGTTTATGGAATGAATTGACTAGAAAGATGGATACGTGGCATCGTAAGGTGTACACTACAGTTTTAGCTTAGTTTGTCTATAAAATTAAAATTCGGTGTCATTGCGCGGTGTTTCAGATATTGTCGTCTATAAATCTTAATGAATTGACGTCTATAGATATTAATGAATTCAAAGTCGTCTATACATACTAAGCTGTCTCTGTGTCTTTGTAGGTCTGATAGGTGTCGTAGTCGTTGTTCTTCCCTCCTCTACTCTCTACTGTTTGTCTAGCTACTCTGTTTTTTGTCTTTTTTGGCACTTCTCTTTTCCTACTTCTATATATTACCCTAAACGCACCATATCTAAATGTTATACACCATGTTTGGAAGGAAAGACGTTATTTAGGACATCGTACTGAACAACTTTCCCTATAGGACTAGTACTGGAAAACGGAAAAAAAATTCGACCTCAAATACAAAATCTGGTCTGATCTGGTCCCTTAGACGAAGTTGTTCAGTATGCTGCCCTAAACAATTCAAATTTCCCCCAAAACACGATGTATTATTTTACTATCAAAAATGCTTGTCACATTATTTTGTCTTCAAAGTTTAAATCCTAATTTCTCTGTAGGGTTGTACGTATTTGTCACACTAACTCAATGTCTTTCGTATTAGTTATAATTTAGAATAAGTAATGTAATGCCTTATGTAGAGTCCTATCAGAACATTAATCAGGTTTAGATGCCTGGTTAGTTGTTTGTAACCTGACGATAAGCATATAAAGAATGACATGGCTAGATAGAAATCGAAGTAAGCACGTGTCATTCTTTTACGATTATTTAGAAATAAGCGCGTAATTAAAGGTACTCATGTCGTCTAACTAATTATAAAGCAAGTACTCGTATTCTAGGTACTCATGTCGTCTAACTAATTATAAAGCAAGTACTCGTATTATAGGTACTCATGTCGTCTAACTAATTATAAAGCAAGTACTCGTATTCTAGTCACCGAAACTTTCTTCTCATGTGGAACCGTCGAACGACCAAGGCCCTGTTGTCAGAATTTTTAAACTGCCTCCTACAATTGGCAGGCTTCTGACATGGTAATGTAACGACTGCCGTCTAAACAATCATAGACAGCAACCGGGACCTACGGCTTAACTTGCCCTCTGAATCACGGAACCATCTATCTTACGGACAATAAACTAATTCACAAAGTTGATATTTATCACTTGTGGCCCGCCGAGGATCGAACCCGGGACCTTTTGCGTCGAAGGCAGTTGCACTACCACTGCGCCTCATCGGTCGAGACATCATACATGGTGCACTAGACCGTTTGCGAATTAGACTAGTGCGCTCGACCGGAAGTAACCACATGTCATTCTTTTACGATTATTTCGAAATACACGCGTAAACGGCGAAATAGTTATAAGTACGTATTGTCCGAAACATTTCTTTACAAGTCCGGTTAGTAGAGAATCGAAAAAAATGTTGTTTACATCTGGCGTCAGGAAATCAAGAATGATATTAGAAGATAGATGGCAAAATTTAACATATACGCGCGTAAGTAATTATAAGCAATTAGTGTAATGAAATCGTTAACTAAGTTCGAAAAATCCTTTCAATACAAGCCCGGTTAGTAGAGAATTATCGTATTGGTATGTTAACATATGAACCTGGCGATAAGAATAGAATGATATAGCAACTATAGGTGGCAAAAAAACACGTTCTGCGAAATAACTTTATGTAGGCGTAAGTAACTATAGGAAATTAGTTTTATTGATGTCGGGTCGCGTCTCCGAAGTCTTACAATAAATATATACCCGGTTCGTCGAGAATTCCCACTTTGCAAAGTTACCAACTGAACCTGGCGGCTAGTAACAAGGAATGATATAGCTAGATAGATGGCAAAAAAACCACGTCTCATTCTGCGAAATAACTTTATGTAGGCGTAAGTAACTATAGGAAATTAGTTTTATTGATGTCGCGTCGCGTCTCCGAAGCCTTACAATAAATATGTATGTACCCGGTTCGTCGAGAATTCCCACTTTGTAACGTTACCAACTGAACCTGGCGGCTAGTAACTAGGAATGATATAGCTAGATAGATGGCAAAAAACACGTCTCTTTCGTATGAGATTCCTCGTATTTAAAAGTAATAATTAATCCGATATCGTAAACTTAAGTATATTCAAGTCGTCTCTAAAGCCTCACAAATAGATACGAGCCCGGTTTGTCGAGAACTCCCACTTAGTAACGTTACCAACTGAACCTGGCGGCTGGTAACAAAGAATGATATAGCTAGATAGATGGCAAAATTAACACATCTCATTCTGCGAAATAGTTATAAGCGTGTAGGCGTAAGTAATTAAGTAAGTCTCGTCTCCGAAGCCTTAAAATAAATACGAGCACGGTGTGTCGCGTGGTGCCGACATAGAATAGCATTACCCCATTTCTACCCGTGGGTGTCGTAAAATGCGACTAAGGGATGAATCCAGGGAGTGGATAGCTACCTGGCTATGTTTATGGATTGAATTGACTAGAAAGATGGATAAGTGGCATCGTAAGGTGTACACTACAGTTTTAGCTTAGTTTATAAAATTAAAAATCGGTGTCATTGCGTGGTTTAAGATATTGTCGTCTATAGATCTTAATGAATTGTCGTCTAAAGCTCTTAATGAATTGTCGTCTATAGATCTTAATGAATTGTCGTCTATAGATATTAATGAATTCAAAGTCGTCTGTAGATATTAAGAATTATTAATTAGGTGTCGTAAAATGCGACTAAGGGATGAATCCAGGGAGTGGATAGCAGTTCTCCCTGTGAATAAGACAACTTGGCACTGCGCTCGCCAATCCGCCTGCTGAGCGTGGTGAGTATGGCCAAAATGCCCAAATGGGGAAGGCCCGTGTCCAGCAGTGGACTGTTGTGGCTGTTGTAGAAGCCGTAAGTTTATAAGAAATTAGTTTTAATTGATGTCGCGCTCGTCTCCGAAGCCTTTCAATAAATACGAGCCCGGTTTGTCGAGAATTCCCACTTTGTTACGTTACCAACTGAACCTGGCGGCTGGCAACAAAGAATGATATAGCTAGATAGATGGCAAAATTAACACATCTCATTCTGCGAAATAATTTTAAATGTAGGCGTAAGTAATTATAAGAAATTCGTTATATTGATGTCGCGTCGTAAACGTAATTTGAAACGAATACCTCGATTACACACCACAACCTTTCAATAGTAAGTAGTAGTAAGTAATAAAAAGCAGTTAGTTGTATGAGATCGTAAACCTCATTCGAAAAGTGTACTTAGTTTCCAATGCCTTTCAATAGTTAAAAAGCAGTTAGTTGTATGAGGTCGTAAACCTCATTCGAAAAGTGTACTTAGTTTCCAATGCCTTTCAATAGATAAAAAAGCAGTTAGTTGTATGAGGTCGTAAACCTCATTCGAAAAGTGTACTTAGTTTCCAATGCCTTTCAATAGATAAAAAAGCAGTTAGTTGTATGAGGTCGTAAACCTCATTCGAAAAGTGTACTTAGTTTCCAATGCCTTTCAATAGATAAAAAAGCAGTTAGTTGTATGAGGTCGTAAACCTCATTCGAAAAGTGTACTTAGTTTCCAATGCCTTTCAATAGATAAAAAAGCAGTTAGTTGTATGAGGTCGTAAACCTCATTCGAGAAGTGTACTTAGTTTCCAATGCCTTTCAATAGATAAATAAGTGAATAAAAACACCAGAATAAAACACGGCAGGCATCAAAGTAAAACAAAAAAAAATAAAAAAAATATAAAAAAAGAACAAAAATGGAAAAACACGTCTCATTCTTTTTTGGTATTATTTCAAGATTCATGCGTAGTATAAGTACTAACTTATTTGATTTTTTTTTTATCTCTACAACTTTGAAAAGTATATTTTTGTTTACAACGATACATTATTTTAATGATTTAATGAGTTGTTACAATCTTTTGCAATCTAATCTAAATTTTTTCTTGTCTATAATTTTCTATTAGCTTTTAGTTGCCCGGATATTCGAGAAGCGCCAATATGTTTGAATAGATAAATAAGTAAAAAATATGACATAATACGAAAAGTGTACTTAGTTTCCAATGCCTTTCAATAGTTAAATAAGTAAAGTAAAACACCGGAATAAGACGCGGCAGGCATAAAAAAAAACAAAAAACATTTTAAAAAGACAATAATAAAAAAAAAACAAAAAAAAGGAAAAAACTCGCCTCATTCTTTTCTGGTATTATTTCAAGATACATGCGTAATATAAGTACTTATTTGATTATTTCTATATCGAAAAGTTAATTTGAATATTATTTTTATTGTTTGAATATATTTCTGTTTACATCGATATATTATTTTAACGTATGATTGAGTTGAGTTGTTTCAATTTTTATTATAATATACTTTATTACCTAATTTATTTCTACTAAGTACTTATTTGATTATTTCTATATCGAAAAGTTAATTTGAATATTATTTTTATTATTTGAATATATTTCTGTTTACATCGATATATTATTTTAACGTTTGATTGAGTTGAGTTGTTTCAATTTTTATTATAATATACTTTATTACCTAATTTATTTCTATAAATTACTATTAGTTTTTACTTGCCCGGTTATTCGACAATCACCGTATATTTTAATAGCTAACTAAGTAAATAAATATGACCGTAATTAGTAATTATTGTGTGAGATCGTAAACATAATTCGAAAAGTGTACCTAGATTCCAATGCCTTTCAATAGATAATTAAGTAAATTAAAACACTAGTATAACACGCGACCGGCATGAAAAAATAATAATAAAAATCCCAAAAAAAACAATAAAAAGAAAAAAAAAGGAAAAACACGTCTTATTCTTTTCTGGTATTATATTTGATATTTTATATTTCGAAAACCTAATTTGAATAGTATATTTTTGTTTACAATGATACATTATTTGAATGATTGAATGAGTTGTTACAATTTTTTTGCAATCTCATTTAAATTCTTTTTTGTCTATAAATTTCTATTAGCTTTTAGTTGTCCGGTTATTCGAGAATCGCCATATGTTTTAATAGATAAATAAGTAAAAAATATGATCGGAATTAGTAAGTAATTATCAGAACTTAGTTATATGATATCGTAAACGTAATTCGAAAAGTATACCTCGATTCCATAACCTTTCAATAGAAAAATAAGAAAATTATAATAACTGGAATTAATAACTTATAAAAAGGAAGTAAGTATTATGATAGGTTAGACTTAATCCGAAAAGTGTACTTAGTTTCCAATGCCTTTCAATAGATAATTAAGAACATCAGAATAACACGCGACCGCGACCGGCATCAAAGAAAAACAAAAACCTCAAAAAAAAACAATAAAAATAAAAAAAAGGAAAAACACGTCTTATTATTTTCTGGTATTATTTCAAGCTACATGCGTTATAAGTACCTACTTATTTGGTATTTTTTATTTCGAAAACCTAATTTGAATTGTATATTTTTGTTAACATGGATACATTATTTAATAGAGTTGTTACAATTTTTATTATAAATTACTTTATTATTATATTTGTTAAATTACAATTAGGTTTTAGTTGCCCGGTTAATCGCGAATACTATATAAGTCACCATCAGAACCTGGCGAATGGCAACTAGGAATGATATAGCTAGATAGATGGGCATATGCACATTTCTCGTCACAAATGTGCATATTAAGATATTTGTTTTCAATTTTGTTAAACATAATTACTTTTTTTATATGTTTTTACTGGCCCGGTTATTTGAGAATACCGTATGTTACCATCTGAACCTGGCGGGTGGCAACTAGGAATGATATAGCTAGATAGATGGCCATATGCACATTTCTCGTAATAAATGTGCACATTTAGATATTTGTTTTCAATTATTTTTAAACATAATTACTATATTTTTTTATATTTTGTTTGGCTCGGTTATTTGAGAATACCGTATGTTACCATCTGAACCTGGCGGGTGGCAACTAGGAATGATATAGCTAGATAGATGGCCATATGCACATTTCTCGTAATAAATGTGCACATTTAGATATTTGTTTTCAATTATTTTTAAACATAATTACTATTTTTTTTTTATATTTTGTTTGGCCCGGTTATTGAGAATACCGTATGTTACTATCTGAACCTGGCGGGTGGCACCTAGGAATGATATAGCTAGATAGATAGCCATATACACACTTAAAAAGTGCGTATACATAGATTAATAATATTATTATCATCATGTAATGTGTGTCTGCTTAACTCTTTATCTATGCAATGTTAGAATAAAGTAAGTGTTTTTCGGTAAAAGTTTTCTCAATGGTTAGGTATAGGAATTTTGCGTATATCATTCTTCTGTGAAGAACTACGACTTACTTATTTTAAATTTGGTTGAGGGCTCGGGCCCCGACCAGTTTCGGCTGACAGATCTCGTCACACTCGCCCGCCCGTCAGCTGTGATTGTCGAATATTGTTGCGGGCCAGCCGTGTGTTCCGGAGTAACTGGATAAAATGTGTAGAGTATTTTACAAAACTGTCTTACTCAGCCGAAACTGGGCGGGGCCCGGGCCCTCAGCCAAATTCAAAACAAGTCGTAGTTCTTCACATAGTCATACTTGTCCGTTTAATAATACAATCATTCTTCTCTTTCTATATCGTCGTTTTCAACGATTTCGTGTGCGTGCTTCCCTTCCGCCAAAATACCACGGCTTTGCATTTCCTAACATTTAGGTCGTTGTCAAACTAGTCCTATAACTCTACATAAACTGTACTACCTTTCGTCTGGCCAAATTTTCTGATGTATATTAAATGTGGTGTTAGATATTAGCTTGTAAGATAAATAACGTTAGGTCTAAGGATATGATAGAGCCTAAAAAAACAAAGTGTCATCTTTTTGCAAGTAAATTGGAAGTAGTGTGCTATCTGTGCTGGCTTTGCGTGTGTAAAGCAAGTTTTACAAGATGGGAAACAGGTTCGATTAAAGAGTGATGTCTATCGTAATTTAGGGAGTTATTACGGGTTTTTACGGATACTAGAATCTGTATAGAGTTTTGAAGCGAGAGGCTAAGAAACAAGATTCGAAGGTAGACCACAGGTAGACCTGTGCAGTGTATTTAAAGATAGTTTGCACCGTTTTACAGATTCTATTTCCAGCCTCTAACGCACAACGTGTCTTAGCTTCAGCGTATCTCTACTGCACTGCACAAGCACTGTAGCCCTATAACCCCCGCACAAACTCACTTTTGACTTTGTTTGAAATATTGAATTAGTTTCTTTAACAACTTAACTCTTACTGTCTATCTACACAATAATTTTATAAGCATAAAACCAATTTTCGACACTTGTAAAGTAACATCTGTTAATAACAAGTCTATCTACGCTTGATACCTTTCTTGCACGCATTAACTTTCAAATGAACACTTACTTATACACAAAATATGTAATAGTACTAGCATGTACATTTCATCGTGGGCCATCTGCGAATGCTACCCTTATTTATAAGAACTTTTGAGAGTCCATAAGAACTTTTCAAGGTTCAACTTGTTTACTTAACAATTAGTTTATCTACTTATTTCCTAGTATTTTACATATGCACAGCCGAAGTTTAACATTTTCCAGTTTCTTCCAATTTCGTAGTAAAACTGAGTGAAAAGTCCAAACTCAGTGCACCAGATTAAGCTCCTTAGCCTAAACTACGTCACTTTCAGCGAGGGATGCGTCGTAGGCCATTAAACTGGCAAAATAAAATCTGTGCTGTATGCTTGTAACTAGTACATATTAATTAGACACCTTGAACACCTAGCACGAACCAAATACACCTGTACACACGAGGTACCTACTTAATTCGGACGGGTTACAATGGTAGCGCCACCTAGCACGTGCGAGCTCCCAGCTAATTCTACCCAATAAAAATTCTTCCATTAATTTTACTACTCAAATATTGCACATAATGCACGACATAGAGAGTCGGGAGGATTTATTGAAATACGGCCACCAATTTCAGCATTTAAGACCTAAATAGGAACCGTTCTATCACGCACAGTATTAAAAAATGAAGAAGTACTTAGATCATAATAATATAATCATACATTATAAAATATTGTACCTATACTTGGCATCTATTTGACTATAAATAGTTTTATCTAAGATAATAAAATAACAATTTTGGATTAGAAGCCACTATTTGAGCACATTTTTATGCACTTTAACTTATAACTCTTTTATAATAAAATCATTTGTGTAGGTAATACTTAATTACTTTTTCATTAATCATAACTTCCACATAGTTTAATTACATTTTCCGCACCTGAGTAGCTACTTTTCACTTGCAATTTAACATTAAACAAGTAACTTAATATTTACAATATAACGAAATTTTAAAATAATAATGTAATCTTAGCTATTATAATTAGTAATAACGAATTACGTTACATCACTCTTTTACATCTAATCTGTTAATACGGTTTTTAAAGATATTTGCAAAGTTTTTGACACATTATTGAATGATCTAACTGTTAGATTCTAACATGTATGAGTCACGCTCGAGGTAGCTACGTCTTCATGTGATCCACGTATACTCTTCAAACCAGTGTAATGTCGATCATATAAATGACGTAACTAGATCCACTGCAAATATTTAATACAAACATATACGTAGACTCGTCTTTGGATCATTCAAATACTGTGTCTATTCTTATACAAAGGCTAGAAATGTGGACCTAACAAACAAAAAAAATAGGTGTTCGGTGTTTAATATATGTGTCGATGTCAATATTTAGGCTCAAAGTATGTTTTTTCGTCAGCCGCCGCGGTGGGTCTACAACAGAACATTTACAACAAAGTAACTAAGTATTTGCGTCCGCTACGACAAGCGGACTAACCGCCGCGGACGGCGGATGAATATAATTCGAGTTTTATGAATGTTATTTTCAAAAGCACAAAATTCAAAACTTGCGCGTACCGTGAAAAGTGTTAGAATACATACTTCTGTGTCGTAGTTTTAACTAATTTTAGTTTCAGAGTGTATTTCAGCAATACTAACAACTAAAGCTTTGTAGGTACGTCTACGTATTTGAAAGATTATGTGCACATTTTGGTAATATCTAATAAGTTGGATAAAAGTAAACTTTCATCCTCGATTCTGGCAGCTGATTATTATGCTATTCATATCACTTTTTTATGTAAAGAATTTGGAAGAGACAGTAAATGTACAGCTGTCATTTAATTGCTCTAAAGTCTAGTGACGTTTATACTCCAATAGACCGATCAAACGTCACTGTTTTTGCCATCATAACTTACGGCGAAAAGATAAAGACTCCAACTTGACTGTATCAAATAACAGTTGGATATTTCCAGTCTCATTACTTATTTAGTAAGTAGTATGAATATCTACGAATTAGCTAAGGGACTGAGCCCACAGAATCGAAGACATTGCTCTAAAACCCGAGTTTGTGGGTTGTGTGTAAGGTTACATCTGGCAAGTGAGTGGTTCTTTACTAGCATCAGCAGCCCATCGACTTTTCCCGTTCAGGAATCAACTTACACTGGTCATTCTGTAAATTGTATGAAAAACTAGTTTAAGTTGAACCCTTAAAGAGATCGGTTGGGGCATGTACCGATACACTTTAGTTACACTGTGTACTACTTAATAACTTTTAGTATCGAACCACTCAGAAGACTCTAGCAACACCAAGAATCACCCTTATGAGATCAAACTATACTGGTCTTTCTCAGTATCTAGACCCGTATATCCTAACCCAATGGGTAATTCTACGTGCAGACCACATCTCACAGACAAGGGGACGAAACCTGTCTTAAGTGTCTAGTCATGTTGTATTTGTGTCGCCTAAGTTGTTCTGTTCATATTGCATTGTGTTCGCTGTGTGTTGTTTGTTTTTAATATTCGTAAAAATAAACAGTATTGTAATAATATCGGTGGTTTTCTTTGAGACCTCATCATCTGTTCTTACTATAGGCTAAAATGACGAAACGTTTTAGTAAGTATGTTTGAAATTCATCTTCCGCTTCCGCATCCTCACAGATTCGGAGAAAGCTAAGAGAAAGCCAACTTCAGTTACTCAAGTAACATGAAACAGAATATGCGGAGTGTGAAACATCTTTCAGTCTGAAATAATCATTCAGTCTCTCCGATATGTTCGTTTCCATCGTTTCTTGTTTTCTTTAACCACTTCCTGTAGTACCTCATCCGCATCATCCACTTCGAGCTTATTACTTCCTCTTCCTCATAACATCTTCCTCATCAACCCTAGTATATTTTGCCAAAGTGTGGCAAAACTTTAACATCAAATGTAAATCTCACTTAAAGATTCGTACCTACTAATGGTAGGGGATCCCGACATTCAACGACCTTCACCGAGCTGTTTCATGGAAGAAAGTTATTTATTAGGTAATAAAATATGCCAATAAATACATATATTATGTGCAAAATGCCTAAAAAAATTAGGAGTATGCGCGGTGTGCCAACTTGCGCCTTTCGCTGACCGGCGCGATTCGCCAACTCGCTCTGTGCCTACTAGTGCGTTTAGTTTGCTGCAGCGATTCGCGACATGCGCGATTGGTAAACTGTATTAGTCGTGAGTATGATTTAAAAAAGAAAACCTTTTTTATGTAAGATGTAGCAATATTAGGTGCAAGTATTTTAAGGGTGAAGCCCATGAAACTGAACGACTTTCCTCTAGGAACATAGGTTGAAATATGAAAAAATATTTTGCTCGTTCGAAAGCTCGTTTCGGAGGCCAAGATCCATTTTTGGTCTCTGGGCAGCCAGAGAAGTCAGTGAGTTAGAAAAACATTATTGAGAGGGTTTACATGAGAAAAACTAAGACAGAATCTTCAGCATTCGTTTATTCATTTGCATATTACAAAAAAAGACGAAATATCACTAAGTAACTATAAGTAGTTACATTTTCCCGTTCATAAGTGAGTGAAAAATTCATTGTTTAAAATGAGAGTTAATAAGTTAAAAAACAAATCCCACAAAGACAATCATAATCGATCCATTATAAACATTTAGACGACAATTCACAAGATTTATCAATTTTGTACATTAAAGTAATTAAAAATAATTCCATAAATTAGTGTTAATGGTAAAATAAAACCTTCACTCATGTTATAGTATATAATGTACTCCGCATCTTAAGTCATAATTTCATAACATAAGTACAAAACTAAATAAATTATTCACAAATTGTGATTATATGAAAATAAATGTTTTTGGTTCTATGATTCGCCTTATATAATATTTTGCTACGTCACCAAGCTTACTTTTTATATAAATATCGTTTGCGGATGAAAGATTATTTAACGCTTTGACAGCATGTCTCGAAAAACGGTGACAATTTCATAAAATTTATATAGGTGTCCCTGTTTAAGTGGTCCAAAGAATAAATCTAAATTCTGGACACCCTTAGCTACCAATCCGGAATAGTGATTTTTAATTTTCGAAGAAAAAATTTTGACCTCCATACTAACAATGCTGACTGAGAGCATTTTGTATGGAGTGCCCAATTTCTTTTTCGTAATGTACTCTATCTATCTATGCATATATTAAAGCTAAAGAGGATCGAAAGTCTGTACATACAAGATATCCGAAAAAGAATTGTTTCGTGATACTTAATGTTAATAACATTGTTTCAGCATCTTTTCTGTTTGTCTGTTTATCTGTATGGATGTGTATAGATGAGGAAGCATCACGCGAAAACGGATTTTCATGCAAATTGACCCTAAATGTAGGTAGCTAATGATGTCCAGAATCTAGATTTTTTCTATGGCCCACTTAAAGAGGGACACCCTGTATGATTGATTACAAATACGGTTTTAATACAATAATGATTGATGATAGATTTGTATATAATGTATATGTATATTGTTATTTGATTTAAAATATAATAGAATACTCTATAAGTTAATAGCTTTCGTCTGGTTTTTACCAACGCTTCGTTTTTTAACGCGAGTAAAATAAGTGAATCCTTTCTTCTCCTTCTCCTTGCCTTATCCCGTTTATTATACATTTATTTTCATTTCGTATCAATTGTTTCACACTTTTCGAGACACCTGCTCTACAACATTTACCTTACGCAATGTACAGATTAGCGAATTGTCTGACCCGGCCGCAGCCATACTGTTACATACATACTAAAGTACATATTAAATATATATATCGCAACAGCAGCAAAAATGGCTACAATATGACTGGGGACGGCTCGGACTTGCGTCCGAATTTGTAAATTTTCAAGTTCTTACCAAGTATACATTTGTAACACGACGATCTTGTCCCAGCTATAAGGTTTACTCAAACTAAAAATCCATTGATTTCAGTAAGAGAAAGTTGCCATAAGGACTATCGCCAGTACCCAATACAATTATTGTTATTTTTTAATTTATATATCACGCCTTTATCCCTTGCGGGGTAGGCAGAGCGTTAACGGCCGTAAGAATACGGTCGCTATCGCCTCGTCTGATATTTTTGAGGATTGTTGTTTTCGAAGGTTGTTTCAGAAAACATGTGTATCACTATAGTGACAGGTTGTCAACCTGTCGCCTAAAAAATGTAATATACTAATACTCGCGAGTCCCTTAGTCGCCTCTTACGACACCCGCGGGAATCATCGGGTCGTTGGACTACTCGATGTCCCACACGAAGAGAGAGTTGTTTTACTGGCGTTAGAACAAAAAATTACACCTGGCATATAAATAGTATTTCTTGTAACGCATTTTGGTACAACTGGCTCACTAATGGCTTCGTAATATCCTACATTAGTGGAATAGATAGTCATAAGAAAATGCGTGACCGTGTGATGCCGGCATAGAATAGCATCACCCCATTTCTTTTCCGTGGGTGTCGTAAGAAATTTTAGGCGATAGGTAACGACCCTCAAATATTGTCAGACGTGGCAATAACGACCGTAATTTTACGGTCGTCAACGCTCTGCCTACCCTACGAGGGATAAAGGCGTGATTTATCTATGTATTTAAGAAAATCCGATTCCATTTCAGCTTGATAAAAGTTACAATAGGCCAGAAAGAAACCATCTTTGTTTTAATATTTTATTTTAGTCATTAGGTGCGTACACACCGGCTGAGCAGTCTTAGGTGCTCACAGTCTTGCGCGGGACATTTTCGCCCGAGGCAGCACATGCTCGTGCTCGGGCGAAACGCGTGGGCAATATGGCGACTCAAACGTGCTACAAAAACATGTCCACATACTGACGAATTTGACTCACCCGAGCATGCGCCGAATGCCGCGCGCCGCAGAGAGCTCCTGAGGCTGCTCGGACGGTATGATACAGAATTATTTCAAAAACGGTTTTTATTTTTTTTACCAAAAAAGAAGACATGCCTTTGGCCAAGCATTAAAATGCTATTTTGAGAAGTGATGAGTTAAACACCTACCGGCGATATGGGAAAGTTCCAGCGTATTTGATAGCATCTACCTACTTACTTGTGAATTTACAAAATCGGACCACCTTACGATTAAAATATCTGAAAACCAAACGCCTAGCTAAATTTACACAACTAAGTCGATTGTTATTTTGACTAGGATTTACATTAGAATCTGGTATCGCTGCTTTCTACATCATACCAGTCTCTCTTGTAGATAAACTAACTAAAGCCGCCCGAATAGGCCATATTTGACTGCTATCAGAATCGTGTTAATGCTATGACATAAGGGCTGGTTTTGTTTGTGGAATGTCTTTTAGTATGGATTTGACAGCTGTCAAATACGGCCTATTCGGGTAGCGGCAATATTTAAATACAGATACACACTAAACACTAGAAAATAAACATGTGTCTTGAGGTAAATAAATATGTGACACTCGGTTATACAGAATGTATAAAAATATAAAGCACAAGGCAGTTTCGCGATTGCTCAATTTTTTACAGCCTGTATTACCGAATGTGGATCAAACATTAGTACTTGATATAGTTATGACTTATTTAAATAAATTAGTAAAGTAAATATATTAGAATTAAAGTATCTTAAGTGAATTAAATTTAGGTAGCAATCCATACCTAGCATAAATACAAGTGTATAATTATAATAATAAAGTCTGAATTATGCACCCAATAATGACGATAAATAATAAAAATGCTTAACATTTTTATGTTATTATAGATTACTTTATAAAAACACAAAAAAACACGCTAAGATATGGTGAATACAGATCAGTAAAATAAAGAATACAAAACTAATTTCAAATTGCTAGAATACAGATTCGGAGGCCAAGATCCATTTTGGGTCACTGAGCCAGAGAAGTTAGTTAGTTAGTTAGAATACGGATATAGTGACTCCCAAGCCTAGTGCGGCAGTTTTACACGTACCATATTCCCCTGTTTTCTTTGCGAGTAGTACCTATAGACCTGTATAAAGAAAGAAACGATGGCCGGTGGAGTAAGTGGGTTCTTGAGTGGAGACCACGCCTCGGCAAGCGTACCGTTGGGCGCCCTCCGGCCAAAGGGACCGATGACTTGTCGAGAGCGGCTGGTAGCGACTGAATGGCGAAAGCGGGAGATCGTTCATTGTTGCGTACCCTGGGGGAGGCTTGTCCAGCGGTGGACTGTTATAGGCTGATATGATTATGACGGTGATATTAATATGATTTTATTTTTTCGATATCTTTTTTAAAGATAATGATAGTCAATTACCTTAGTAGAACCACTACTCGCGAAGTAAACAGGGGAATACCTATGTATGAAAAGGCCGAAAGCCCGGAGCTCACAAAGTTTTTCATTAGTTCATTAGCTTTCACTATACAAGGTCTCAAACACTATACTATTGGTTTGGAAAAGCGCCGTCTGTTAAAATCAGGCTACTTTTTAAAAACTCATTTTGATTGGTTTCAAATCTATTTTGGCAGATGTCGAGAATAATAGACCTTATGCCTCATATTTATCCATCTTCCAAATAAGTAGTCCGCTGTATTAGCTTGATTAATTAACGCACATACAACGAAACGTTAAAAGACATATAGACTTTTCATACGAACCATAGATAACTTCGGACAAGACACGATTCAAGCTGCAATTATGTCTATTTATTTCAACATAATGCCCTAAAGTGTAATTCAAAGGTAAGTAGAGATAGTAGTTTGACAATTAGAGTGTTGCCATTTTTCAAAGTGAAAAAAATAGCGTTGGGCTAAATTACGATATTTCACTTTCGATGTGTAGTTTCCACTAGCTGTCAAACTACTGTCTCTAATTTCATTACGAAAACACTTTAAATGTATATTATTAGCGTATTGACGAAGTTCTATGATATTGACTACATTATTTTACAAAACAATACAAATATACTTTATTGCACAAAAGAACAACATGATACAAAAAAAAATTATAAAAGGACAAAAATTGTACAATTTTTACCGTAGTTAGGAATAACATAGGACGTTTTTCCAACCAAATACAAACATCATTACCTACGATAATATGTGATGCAGACGATGACCACAGCCTGTCTCTTATTAAATAGTTTCAATACACTATGACGATATAAATAAAACTTTATAGTTACAAAAATCTCCATGATCGCGTTTATTACTAAGTAACGTCTAACACTAGATAATAAATGAATTATTTGGTGGTTACAATTACAACTTGTACATAACGCCTATATGAGATTATACTTATAAAAGTGGGTATTCCACTCACCCAGCCCCGCCTCCCGATGCCTACCTCATGGTGTACATTGCGTGTTATCTTGAGTTTATTGTGATGACACTCATACGGTAAAAAGCAATGTATACCAAATCCGGCCCCGTCGGCAGAGTAGTGCAATATCCAGTAAACTCACGCACAGAAGTAAGTATGCAGTGCGATTCAAACCAACTTCATGAGACAATCTGTTCATTGCAGCCATTAAGGGGTCAATTTATACTGGTCGTTTTTGGTAACTGTTAAATTGATCCCATTATTGGAAAAGTTGCTATTTTGTTGATAGTACCTTCGAATTAGCGAAAAATACTCTAAAACACATTTTGATTATTTTTCCCTAAGCACATTGAATAATTAATAGATTTAAATATCGCACTGCTCGAATACTTCCTCTTAAATATGAGCAAACCCTCGAAAACTAACCGAAGCGCAAATGTAAAGAACGCCAAATAATAAGCACACACAAAGTAGTATCATAAATGTATGATTCACATAACAGTCCATAGTGCCGTGCACCGATACTCGGTCGGTTAATACGTGTGCCTTTTTGAGTTTTCAGTGAACACGCAAACACGATTTGGCGAAATGGCGACGTTCCAAGGTACGCGACAATTTATCAATTATTTGTAACCAGTTAATAACATTATTATTATAATATCTACTGCATCTACGCTTGATCTGAGATAACCTATTATATACATCTAAGAGATGACACAAAACGTATACCTTACTCTAGCGTAGGTACGTACAGAGCTTAAAATGTATGTGGCAATATGTTGCCACATAATCCTAGATGTCTTGCGCACGTTTCAGTGACAATCCGATGTTGCACTTCGTTCGAGGCGAAGGAGTTTTCTTTTGAAACTCAATTTAAGCCGTAGTCAAATACGATATCAGTTTTTTTTTAATTCGCTACAGGACAGTAAATACCTCCCTTTCATACGCCAATTGCGCGCGAACCCGTTAGTCAGTGATAGATTCTTAATATAATATCACATTGGCTTTGAAACAAATGTGTCATCCCTAGAATAGATCTCTCCTAAATCTCGGTAGGTACTGAATATTGCTTGTATTGTCTGCAAGGCGTGAGTATATGTAACACTAGCACTATACTAACACGACAAACTTCTTTTTAATCTATAAGTGTAAAACGTATATATTTCGCGTACCTCGAAACTGTTGAGTGAGATGGATTTCGAACGACCAACTTTAAAGGCGAACACACACCTACCGGAGGCGAACGCACCGAATTCTACGGAAGGCTCGCACACCATTCATACCGACTGCACCGAACGAATCGACCGCGCCGAAAGAATAGTTTTTGTTTTCCTTTACACCTTTTGCAGTGTAATAACCCTGAAAATTTTGATGACGTACCAACCAAGGTAATAATTGGTGACTTTAATAGCCACAGTACTAGCTGGGGGTATAGAGACACAGACACAAATGGCCAAGCTGTAGAAGAATGGGCAGACGCATGCCAATTAGTTCTGTTGCATAACGCGAAACTACCATCATCCTTCAATAGTGGGCGCTGGAAACGAGGGTATAACCCCGATCTCATCTTCACCAGCCCCAACGTTAATCAACAGGCTATAAAAACCGTTTGTCCATCCATACCTAGAACCCAGCATAGACCTATCTTGTGCTCAGTTGAACCAGTAGTCCGACCAATAAATGTGGCTTTTAGGCGCCGGTTTAATTACTCAAAGGCCGATTGGGTAAGTTATGCAATGACCATTGATAACATCCTCTTGAATGTTGACCCTAGAGCGGAAAACTACGACGTGTTCGTAGATACAGTAGCAACCACGTCTCGAAAATACATTCCAAGAGGATGCCGCTCTGCATACATACCCGGACTGTCTCGAGAATCCGCTGAAACTTTGAAACAATACGAGCGTCTCTTTGATGAAGATCCCTTTTCAGAGGAGACTATACAGAAGGGTGAAGAACTGTTGTTCCAAGTTCAAGAAATCCGGCGAGAGAAATGGACAGATACGGTCTCAAAAATACATATGACCCATAGCAGTAGGAGAGCGTGGACAACAATCAGGAAGCTTACCAGTGAGCCACCACAAGCTTCTCCTCCAAGTAGGGTAACGGCAAACCAAGTAGCTCACCAGCTCCTACTGAACGGCAAACCTAATGGTCGTCTCAGTAAAAATATCAACCCCAGCACTTGTCACAGCCCTGCGAATGTCATTAGCTCACTATTTTTGCTCCCTGACATTATTAAGGCTATTAAATGTCTTAAAAACGGAAAAGCTTCCGGGGTTGATGACATATCTGTGGAGCAAATTAAACATCTTGGGCCGGTTGCGGTGTCTTGGTTGCTCGCGATGTTCAACAATTGCATTGAGTCATCTAGGATACCCCGCCTCTGGAGAAAAACGAAAGTTATAGCTCTACTCAAACCAGGGAAGCCAAGTATTGACCCCAAAAGCTACCGTCCGATCTCGCTCCTGTGTCACACGTACAAACTCCTTGAGAGAATGCTGCTCAACCGCCTAATCAGTGTCGTGGACCCCAAACTCATCCCAGAACAGGCTGGCTTCAGACCTGGCAAGTCTTGTTGCAGCCAAACTCTGAAACTCACTCAACACCTAGAGGATGGCTTTGAATTAGGCCTAGTGACCGGCGTTGTGTACGTAGACTTGTCAGCAGCGTATGACACAGTGAACTTGAGAAGACTTCTGCGTAAGGTAACGGATATCACAGGCGACGTTAACTTTGTGAAGTTTCTAGGTGAGATGCTCCACAATCGCCGTTTCCAAGTCCACCTTAACACAGAAAAAAGCCGATGGAGGGCACAAAAAAACGGCCTGCCCCAGGGTAGTGTTCTGGCACCACTACTCTTCAACATGTACACAAACGACCAGCCTTCATCGCCGAACACTCATCGTTTCTTGTACGCGGATGATCTGGCGCTATCCTCACAGGCGCGGACGTTTGAAGAGGTTGAGTTCAGTCTGTCAGCAGCACTTGACACCTTAAGCTGCTACTACGATAGTAACTCACTGAAACCTAATCCTTCAAAAACCCAGTCCTGTGTTTACCACCTGAGGAACCGTGAGGCGGGTCGTAAATTAAATATCACCTGGCGTGGCGTTCCCATAGTTCACAATAGTGAACCTAAATACCTTGGTATAACCTTAGACAGAGCTCTAACATTCAAACCGCACTGCAAAAACACACAGCAGAAAGTGAATACGCGGAATAACCTACTGCGCCGCCTAACCTCAACCAAATGGGGAGCTTCGCCGGCAGTACTGCGAACGACAGGAATGGCTCTTTGCTTTTCGGCAGGCGAGTACGCCAGCCCGGTGTGGAGCCGTTCGGCACATGCGAAGCTGGTGGATACAGCTCTGAACGACACATGCCGAATCATAACGGGCTGTCTTAAACCAACTCCGGTTGAAAAGCTGTATCCACTGGCTGGCATTGCCCCTCCTGACGTGCGCAGAGAAATCGCAAGCTCAGTTGAGTGCTTTAAATCAACTCACGACTTGAGGCACCCACTTTACAACAGTACTCAGGGTCCCCAGAGACTAAAAAGTCGTAAGAGCTTTCTGAAGCACACTAGCCCAATTTCAGGCGATGCATCAGAAGCTCGATGTAAGCTATGGCGGGAGAAATACCCCACAGCTTCTCCAAAACCACCCGTTGAGAAGCTGCCCCCGGGGCATAAGCTCCCGTGGCCGACATGGAAGTCTCTTAACAGACTCCGGACCCAAGTCGGCCGCTGCAGGGACAATTTATGTCGATGGGGTTACAGCACGAACAACGAGTGTGTCTGTGGTGCCTCCCCACAAACGATGGCACATCTATTAAACTGCCCTGCGTGCTCTCCATCATGCACGCTAGAGGATCTTTACGACGCTACTGACGCCGCAGTGCGTCTGGCTGAGTTCTGGTCCGAATTAATATAATAACGCCAAAGCCGATCGACACGACAAAAAAAAAAAAAAAAAGTGTAATAACGTGAATTATGAGTGAAACAGCCAGTATTACTCATTTTTGTATTGACAAAAATAAAGAAGCGTTGCTCTATTGCACTCAACTGTCAGGATACAAGCGCATCGGCCGAATCCTAGGCCTAGGCATTCTTGGATCCTGTCGAATTCTACCGATTCAGCTCGGGCCAAGTGCGAGGATTTCATATAAAGAATTCTAAAATTCTGTTCGTTCGGTGCGTTTGTTTCGTTCGCCTGCGGTTGGTGTGCGTTCACCTTAAATCTATTCCTATCTTGCCGTTTGCAATCTAACTCGAATTTACAAAACACTACCTTACATCTTCGCGGAAACCCCTCCTACACTAACCCTTACACGGACTACAATGGGAAACTTCAGGTGATTGTTATTTTACAATTTACTCGTGCTCATTGTACCTTCAAATGTCAACATTTGCTTTTGTATATAATTGCTTGCAAGTAACATGGGTACGGGGTGTAATACACAGCTGGCGAATACTGATAGGGTTCATGCAGACTATGAAATTGAACAACTTCAGTCTCCTTGCCTTTGTCCGTTTCTCTGTCACGGTCGGCTACTTAACCTAGGGGATTTGACGTGGAACCAAGTTTTTACATAGAACGACTGCCATCTGACCTGTACGATTATTTTTGCAAGAATTTCTACACGTGGAAGATACAATTTTCAGTCAAACAATTAAGACACATCCGGATTTCTGAAACGTCTATAGTATCGCAATAAAATCACTTGAAAGTTCCCATTCATCCGTCGCCTAGTACCCTAGTACCGTACGCTGCGTCGTGCGTGATCGCGAAACGTAACAACTGATCAAGAAAATACAGGAAAATTGTTATTTTATTTTCTTTCAGCCACAGCTACATTTCTAAAACGTCGTAATAGCGCGGGCGACCTAAATAACGACCTTGCGTTTTGTCCTTGTTACTCTCAGAGAAAATCCTATTTCTGTACTGTTCAGCGATGACGTCACACCCTCACTCCTTTCCTTCCTGATCCTTTGATCGACTCATCACGCGCCGCGATCACTATACGCGTTTGCCCTATATAAGGTGTAAAAAGATTAGCTGCAAATATTTTAAGGGGTGAATCAGTTAATGAAACTGAACATCCTTTCCCCAAGAAACATAGGTCGAAATAGGAAGAAATAATTTGACCTCTCATACAAGCTGACTTGGTCCAATTTTTTTTTATGTATCTACCTATGTTCGTTGGGAAAAGCTGTTCAGTTTCATGGCCTGGTTCACCCCTTAAAATATTCGCAGCAATTTTTTTACACCCTGCATACTTCACGACCAGCGTGACTGTCAGTACGCTCCCGTGCGTGCGTGTATCGAGCATTACGTTACGCTGCTCGCGACTAACTAAAGTTATACAGCGTGATAGGTGTCAGCTGGTTTGGTGGATACGCACACGTACACGAAATCCGACTCGGAGCAGGCGCGGCGCGGCGGGCGTTATGCGGGCGTCACCTGCCACACGATCAGGTGGCTCTTGGACGCGCGCTCGGCCAGAGAGCTGTGGCCGCTGGAACTGCCGTCCTCGGCCACCACCACACTGTCCTCCATCTCGGAATCCGCTGTAAGTGAACAATCATGTGAGCAATTGGCTTTTGTATGCGGTATCACGAAAACTAACTGAAGAACTGGTAGGACACGTATATACTGAAGAAAATCCTAATAATATTGTAAATTCGAAAGTTTGTATGTTTGTTTGTTTTTTACTTCTTCACGCTAAAACTACAGAACCGATTTTCATGAAATTTGGCACACAGATAAAATGTAACTTGGATTGACACATAGGAAAGTTGTTATCCCCGAAAAGTGTTCCTGTGGGATGCTACGGGATTAAAACCGACTGAGCCACGGGCGCCCACTAGTACATTATAACTTCCGAAACTCCATTTATAACTACATATAAATCAAGTTTCGGAACACTATAATTCAATGACTTATATCTACACACGTTTCACAAAGACTTAATTATCAAAGTCGCAAACAATGTCTAAAACAGTTGTAAAAATGTTATACGACAATCTAACGGAGAAAGAGTGGTCAACAGTTAGTTATCGTAATACAAGAATTACTCCAAAATTGCGCAAGATAACGAAATAGTACTTACATAAAACGGCTTTTTACATTATTATGTTAAAATTAAACGAACACGGACCTCCTTGTACTATCAACAGCCCCTCGAGTTCATCATTTAATTTATATTGATTAATAAATTCTGACACTAAGATTCATCGAGTAGTTGGGCGACTCGGTGTCCCACACGAAAAGAGTGGGTTAAATTCTTAAATGGGATAACTCTAGTCGCTGATAATAGTACTGATCGCTGCCGAAGGTCTAAATAGTTAAGTGTTAAAAAATAAATAATCACAGTTGTGCGTGCATCCTTAGTAGATTTTCTTACAATATATCATCACATGTTAAATACGTAAACCATAACAGAGTTTAATAGCTTTACAAATAATTACACGCCTTATTAATACTACGATGTAACTTTATTTACAAGTAGATCGGATTAGCAATATACACGTTAGCCGTAATATGTAATGTAAAAACTTGCGGAATAAGAGAATAAAATGTTTATAATGATTATTGTTGGTGATGAATTGATAGCGTCCTGGGGGGTGTTTTTAAAAACAATTTCGCATGCAAAAGTCTGCCACGGATTGTCCAACCACTGCTCGTAATACATGTTATAACTAAACTACACATCATAAATCTATTAACACATATTCTTGACTTGAATAAATGAGATAGCAAATTTTCATCATTCTCCTTGCCGTATCCCGTTCTCTGTCGGAGTCGGCTCCCTAACCTAGAGGGTTTGACGTGGAACCAAGTTTTTACACAGCGCCACTGCGGTCTGACCTCTGTAACCCGAAAGCTAACATGGCCCGAATCCTAGGTTAAGTCCTAGGTTAAATTTTCCTTTCCATCGAAGTAGTAGAAAACGTAATCTCTTCTCTCTTCGTGTGGGACACCGAGTCGTCCAACAACCCAATGGACCTTAGTGTCAGAATTTTATTACCGCCTTTTACAAGTGGCAGGTTTCTGACATGGTTGTGTAACGACTGCCGTCTGAGTAATCATAGACAGCAACTGGGACCTACGGCGTAACGTGCCAGCCGAAACACGGAACCATCTTACTTACGGACAATAGGGTGGTACAGCCCGCAATGTCCTCACCAGACTGGGAACAAGTTCACAAAGTGATAAATATAAACTTTGTGAGTGATCCACCGAGAACCGAACCCGGGACCTTGTGCGTCAAAGGCAGTCGCACTACCGCTGCGCCACGTCGGTCAACAGAGACGTAATACGAATGGTTAGACAACCTGTTGCAGATATCCGCATGCGAAATTCTAATTGGACTCCCCCATAAACGAATACGATAAAATAGTATTTACGTATGAATGTTAAGTGTGTGCTCATTGATTATGTTATGAATATGTTATGTTAGTACGGGATGTTATTTATTATGGTCAATATGATGATGAGAATCGTCCCAATGGTTATGCGTGTTAACCTGCTCGGATGACAACATGCGTTTAGTAGCTGGTACATTAACAATGTCTGCTACGGATTTTTATATATTCAATGTTAATTATTTATACAGGATCTAGTTCTTAATGTGGTCCAAAGAAAAATCTAGATTGTGGGTACCCTTAGCCACCAATCTGGAATATTGTTTTTTTTTTTTATTAGAAAAATAAATACAAAACACATTCCATACAAAATGCTCTATCAATCAGCATTGTTAGTATGGGAGGTCCAATTTTATTTCGTCGAATATTTAAAAAAAAAATCCAGATTGGTAGCTAAGGATGCCCAGAGTCAAGATTTTTTCTTTGGACCACTTAAAGAAGGACATCCTGTATATTCAATGTGAAAATATAGAGCTCCCAAACCAAATGTATTATGAGCACTGACATTTTGTATTGGGAGGAGGATTGGTATATAATTTTTTTTTATTCAGGGTATAAAAAAACTTGCTGAAAATATTTTAAGGGGTGAACCAGCCCATAAAACTGAATACCCCTTAAAATATTCGCAGCTAATATTTTGACACTTTAAAAGACCTGAAGACGACTTGTGTTTCATGCAGAAAATAGTTCAATCTCATGAACTGGTTCATGCCTTGAAACATTTTCATATTTCTAAACATCTTATGCACAATTTTGTTATGAAAAACCGTTAGCAGAAACTACTGTTCACATGTTAGCATGATGTTTAATGGTATTAGTTGGGACTGTGATCATCCAAGCGACGCATGCCACTTTTTTGAGAAGTAACGTACCAAAACACTGTATATTACGTCTCTATCAGGTACGTAGTACTCATAGTATCTGCCAAACTATGAGATGGGAGGCGGTATCGCGCAAATCGTCCGCATGCTCTTCTAATGGCAAAAAAATAACAAAATGGCTGCGATTAAACTAGGGCACTGGTTAATGTAGTTCAATGTACTGAGAGTCGTGTTTATGATCGAAAAAACATTTCCTCTTTATTACAACTAGACACTATGTAACATTCATTTAAAAGGTCCTCATCACCTCAATCAAACAAAATTTATGTTTATTTCTGAGTTGTAATTTGGTTTGGAAAACTAATAAATTCAAGAACAAGTTGGGTCAAAATAATTACAAGTTTGAGGTTTATTTACTATGAAAGGGAAGGATGAACCTTTACGATTTTCATTATAATTTTAGATATTACACGCTCTCAATACATTAGACCTGTAGTCAGTCGTATGTCCATCCACTAAAACGTTCTATTGATGAAAAATGATCGATTGTTAATAAAGCTGAAATATAAGCGAGGTTATCGACTGAACAAACATTTTAGTAGAAAAACAATGATAATTTTAATTCAAATCAAACAATAGGCACTATGTGGATAAAATTACAATTACCAGGAAAGACCAGGAGTAAATAAAATCTTTCATAAAATCATAAAATATGGTCAAGAAAATAACACTTTTCCCTATTATTCCTTTAAGTATACTTACTGTCTCTAAATCTAATAGTCAAAAATCAACTGTGGACGGAATTTTGAATTATGAAATATCTTTAGTAACTATTAAGTATGATATCAAAGTTCAACATTTTTAAATTTCTTATCTGTTTAATCCGGGTGCAAGGGATCTTTACAGCCGCGACCTGACCAGCAAACTGAACAATTTCTTTATTGAGAAATATTTTTGATATCCTATAAAGAATCAGTCAACTGAATTTAGGTAGAAGAAGAAATCTAGTTAAAAAAGGTGGGATCTGTGGCGGCATAAGGGAAGTTGTACAAATTCAGGGTCTGATCACGCCTATAAAGTTTTCGTTACGTCCTTACTAGATGTATACCAATTCGCTAGACGACTAGGTCATTAATAAAAAAAGTAATACGCTTAAAACTATTGTCATAAAATACTAATTATAGTTTTTCGAAATATTCAAAGTTTGAAATAATAAACAGAAAAATTAATAAAGTATGTGTTTTGACGCCAGCCAAACTAGACAGACATGACAACATCTCTTTGTATTTTCATACAAACTATCGTTTTAAAAAGTAGCTCATTTGACCTGCCAGTCATCACGCCCATTACCAAAGTGAATTTGACCTTGAGATATAAGGTGATGGGATATAGTAAGCGTAAAGCGAATACTACTAGGTATGGGAAATAAGCAAAGCATTGGTATTTCTTCAACGTTTGCATTTACTAACGTGCATATTGCTTGCTTTGAAACTATTACACCATTATAAAATACCCAAATGAAATCAGAAAACGCTGATACTAAATCACGCGAATACTAAAAATAATACGTGGCGCTATGTCAATCTTTACACTTAGCGGTAGGATCACGAATTCTTTTTGGGTTGGATTGACGTGTGTGTCTAAAAAGTAATATTTTTAATTAGACGAAGCTGGATGACGTTTACAGTGTTGTCACTTTTTGATGAAATTAAAATAGTGTTGTGAGAAAGTGAATGATTCAAAAACTCCTGAGTGAAGAAAAATGTTTCGATTGTCTATTGAATAATAATTAGTGTGCTGAACTGCCGAAATCGGGTACGGGGTTCGAATTTTAGTCGTGCTTTGTACATACCAACGAGTTTTCGACAACGATGTTTCTATAGTCTCTACGCCTATACTGAACACCATTGCAAAGAAACTATAGATGTATAAAACATAGCAATACATCAATTTTATAGTTTGAAATTAGTCTAATGAGTGAATCATTGTTCATCTGATTGAACCAGAACTGAACGTATCACTATTACTTTAAATATGGCAACATTATTTTACAAAGTGACATTAGAAACTGTCAGCTAGCTCCATCTAATTAAAAATATTACTTTACTTTGTAGTAGACAATCTGTTACTAATGATCCTTAAATATTTATCAGACTTGTCTGAGAAAGCCCATCCTGCTACCCCTGAAGGTATTAAGGAGTGGTTGTGTACGTGATCACGAGTTTCTATATAGGCGGAGTACTCTTAAGAGCGTTCCCTTGGGTATGATTTTCATACAAACGTATTCCCCTGTTTTCTTTCCGAGTAATACTACTAGAGCTATAATTCTTTTTTTATTACATTAAGGCCTACTAATGCCCCTATTATTTTTTCGAAAAATAATTGTAGATGGAATATGAGCAATTTTTCTACGTTTTCCATTCCATAATTATTTTTTGGAAAGTAATAAGGGCATGCATTTAGTAGGCCTTATTTTTTTTTATAAAAACCAATTATTGCTCGAGGGAAGAATACAGGGGAATACGTTTGTATGAAAAGGCTGAAAACCAAGCGCCCTTAGGTAGGCTCTGTGTGGCGACAAAGTTTCCGGGCCGTTTGGCTTCCACGGATGTAATAGTAGGGATAGTAAGGGTAGTTTTCACAACGGATGTAATGGTCACTATTCGTAGTTATGATTTTAACGGGTTTTTTCCGAAGGTTGGCAACACTGACCATTATGAATATTGTTAACAACCGCGTTTAAAATGTAGTGGATGCTATAGTAGTATGCGCTGCGCTCACCTATCCTGAAGTCGATGTACCCCTCGCCGGCGGAGATGACGAGCATGGGCGGCGTGGCGGGCGGCGCGGCGCGCGCCGTGTCGGGCGAGCGCGCCGGCGAGCCCGCTGCGCCGGGCACCGCCACGAAGAACGTCACCGCGTCCCGGTGCCCGTGGAAGCTGCGGTAACAACGGGGCTGTTGTATTAAACTAATACAGGTGTTAGGGACAGCGCGGCGTCCCAAATACCGATAGGGTGCAAGCAGACTATGAAACTGAACAACTTTCCCCTAGGAACATATATCAGGAAACGACATAAAATTTTCGACCTCCCATACAAAATCGCGATCAGTTGACTGCATTTACTATGGGAAAACAAAAAAATATTTGACGTTTCCTGACATATGTTCCTAGGGGAAAGTTGTTCAGTTTCATGGTCTGCTTGCACCCTATCAGTATTTGGGATGCTGTCCCTTACACCCCGTATTGTACCATCATTAATTGAAGAACTAGTGCCCCAGCTCAACATAATCGGAGAGACTAGATCTCACCCATTTCGTTGGCACAGCCATATGGAGAGGATGGCAGAGGATTGGGGAGCAAAAAGAGCGCACGTGGGTAGTCCCACAGTACGGCGTCCAGTGGGGCGCCCCAGGCACCGCTGGAGAGACGTGGTAGAGGCTGACCTGCGCGATCTTGGGGTCAGCAATTGGCAGGAGATCGCGCAGGACAGATATCAGTGGAGACAGCTCGTTTTATTAATTGCAAAACAAAGCGAATATGAAATCATAATGTAGTGTATGTAAGGGTTTGTTTGTCCCTTACCATCTAAATAACTAAGCCCATGAAGATGCTCATATGAGCGAAACCAGTCGGGTTAACACCCCATAATAGTTTGTGAAGCGAGTAAAAGTGTCTCAATAAAAATAAGTAAACATGGAGTTACACCATTTCTTACCCGTGGGTGTCGTAAGAGGCGACTGAGGGACTTGAATCAGGTGTATTACAACTTTTAGGCGACAGGCTGACAATCTGTCACTATAGCTATACACGCCCTCAATATTTGTCAAACGTGGCGTCCGTGTTTTTACGGCCGTTATCGCTCTGCCTACCCCGTAAGGGCTAGAGGCGTGATATTTGTTTGTTTGTTCGTTGTGTCACAAGATGAAAGAGAAATGTGTTGTACCTGAGCTGAGCATGCGCCATGGAGCACCACGGGATGTTCCCGCCGGAAGTGGGGCTGGCGGACCGCGCGCGCACCAGCGTCGCGTGACCTGCGCACGTCAAACACAACTAATAAGTAACAGATACGTGATAAGTCGCGACGAAAACCACTCAACAAAAAGTAAACATTAACTTTTTATTAGAAATATACGGGGTGTAAGAGACGGTGTAACGAAAACTATGCAGGCGTGATCAGACCATGAAACTAAACAACTTTTTCTATGGCGGCTATGTTGGAAAACGATAAAAAAAAAATGAGTTTTCATTCAAAGTCAGTCAGCTCAGCAGATCGGGAATTTTGTATGGGAGGTCGAAAAAATTTTTTCATTTCCAAACATAGCCCCCATAGAAAAAGTTGTTCAGTTTCATGGTCTGAGCACGCCTGCAAATTTTTCGTTACACCGTCTCATACACCCTGTATACAATTGAAACTAGTGGAAAAAATTCACGCCACTTCATAAAAATTCACGCCACGAAACATGTTTCTAGGGGAAAGTTGTTCAGTTTCATGGTCTGCTTGCACCCTATCAGTATTCGGGACGCTGTAACTTACACCCCGTATTATATGTTATATGACATTATTCTATGTCACACTAATGTATGTTAGTGCTACGTTCGCTACGCTCACAGTACACATTATATTGAAATGAGCAACCCTTGTTTTTAGCTGACGTCGTCGTCTCACTCTCCGCACCAAAAACAGAGCCTCTCCATACGTGTTTTGTTACTGTGATACACACGGGAACTGAACCGGCCGCCTCCGAGAGCGGCATAGAGATCACCACGCCGTTACTCGTGCCGATCCACGACGCCTCGAGCTGAACAAGGGTTCACGAGTGGTCTCACCCGGTATCTTGTGTCCCTGTGGCAAGGAGCCGGCGATGAAGTCCCGAGAACTGCCAGCCGCCTCCGAGAGCGGCACAGAGATCACCACGCCGTTACTCGTGCCGATCCACAGACGCCTCGAGCTGAACAAGAGTTCACGAGTGGTCTCACCCGGTATCCTGTGTCCCTGTGGCAAGGAGCCGGCGATGGAGTCCCGGGAACTGCCGGCCGCCTCCGAGAGCGGCACAGAGATCACCACGCCGTTACTCGTGCCGATCCACAGACGCCTCGAGCTGAACAAGAGTTCACGAGTGGTCTCACCCGGTATCCTGTGTCCCTGTGGCAAGGAGCCGGCGATGGAGTCCCGGGAACTGCCGGCCGCCTCCGAGAGCGGCACAGAGATCACCACGCCGTTACTCGTGCCGATCCACAGACGCCTCGAGCTGAACAAGAGTTCACGAGTGGTCTCACCCGGTATCCTGTGTCCCTGTGGCAAGGAGCCGGCGATGGAGTCCCGGGAACTGCCGGCCGCCTCCGAGAGCGGCACAGAGATCACCACGCCGTTACTCGTGCCGATCCACAGACGCCTCGAGCTGAACAAGGGTTCACGAGTGGTCTCACCCGATATCTTGTGTCCCTGTGGCAAGGAGCCGGCGATGGAGTCCCGGGAACTGAACCGCCCGCTCCGAGAGCGGTACAGAGATCACCACGTGCCGATCCACAGACGTCTCAAGCTGAACAAGGGTTCACGAGTGGTCTCACCCGGTATCTTGTGTCCCTGTGGCAAGGAGCCGGCGATGGAGTCCCGGGAACTGCCGGCCGCCTCCGAGAGCGGCACAGAGATCACCACGCCGTTACTCGTGCCGATCCACAGACGCCTTGAGCTGAAAGTATGAGAGTTTAACTTTGAAACATAGTCAAACAGTTTGGGCATCCACAAATTTTATATTATTTAGGCTTAATTTATCAATGCCGTGTGATGCCGGCTTAGAATAGCATCACACCATTTCTTTTCCGTGGATGGCGTAGAAACTACCTCAACATTCAGCCTTTTCATACATGCTCTTCGGTTGAGGGTAGTTTTGACCTGACTTTTCCTCACGAACATTTACCGAATGCTCTTACGGTGAGGGAAAACATCGTGGTGAAAATAAAATTTGAATTCAGATGATATTTGAATGTCGTTCCACGTCAAATCCCCTAGGTTAGGTAGCCGACCCCGACAGAAAACGGGCTAAGGCAAGGAGAATGGTGAGTCATTCAACTAAACAACCATTTCAATCAATCTATTGCCTCCTGGAGAGCCATCACCACCAGTGTTACCAAGGGTAAGGTTTTGTCCTCACTTTCGCAAGGAAACCCAGTGTACGTTTGTCCGTATGCACTTGCCTGATGAGTAGCGCCGTGATCCTGACTAGAGAGAAGCCGAGCTTGCCCGTGCCCAGCATCTTGGACACGTACGGCTCGATGTCTACGTCGCATAGGTGTTGGTATGTGTGCGCGTGGTATAAACGCAAAGTGGAATCCATCTTTATTGATACCTGAGAGCGAAAATTACATTAAACGATATAACATTTATATTAACTTTTTATTAGAAAGTCAACACAAACGAAACAAGTGGAAAAAATTCACGCAACCTATGGGATTTGAACCCACGTCTTCTGACTTGGCGGGTCAGACATGTTTTCATATATTTTTTCGTTACATGACTACTTACGAGTAGCTTGTAACGCCAACACAACAACACCTATGACTGTATGGTAGAACTATAATAGTCACTCAACTGACAACATTACGGGTTTAAATCCCATAGGTGGCGTGATTTTTCTACAATTGCTTCGTTTGTATTGGCTTTCTAACAAAAAAATTAATATAAATATCTAGGGTTTGATTAGGTGCGTACACACTGGCCGGGCAGCCTCAGGTGCTCAACGCCGCGCGCAGCATGCGGCGCATTGCGCGGTCGGTGCGGACGTGTTTCACCTGAGCAGCGCATGCTAAAATTCTCATGCTATATATATCAATAACACAGTAACAATTTACACAGCGCCATCTAGCCTTAACCTAAGCGAGCTTGTGCTATGGAGACGATTACTGATAATAATCTACTTTCTTTGTAAATAAATACTTGTTATATATAGAAAACACCCATTGAAAATTTACTAAACAAACATTTGTGTCCGGTGGAAGGCCTACTATCCGCTACGCTATGTTTCCGCTACGCCATGTTTAAAAAATAATTTTGTATTTTTTATCAAAAGCCTGTATAAAAGTGATAGGGTATACGTACCCAGACGCCGTCCCCGTCCGCGGCCATTTGTCGTACTTGGCTCTCCTGCCTGGGGTGCGCCTCCAGCGAGTGCAGGAGGGTCATGGAGCGCGGGTCGATCACGTGCACCTTGTTGCGGTAGCCGCACCACACCGTGCACCCCACCGCGCTTAGGCAACGGACTAAAAAAAAAATATTTATTTATATACAGCGTAAACAGCAAGAAGCAGGGACACCGTCCCGAATACTGATAGGGTGCAAGCGGCCCTTCAAACTGAACAACTTTCCCCTAGGAACATATGTCAGGAAACGACAAAAAATTTCGACCTCCCATACAAAATCGCGATCAGCTGACTGCATTTACTATGGAAAACCAAAAAATTTTTTGCGTTTCCTGATATATGTTTCTAGGGGAAAGTTGTTCAGTTTCATGGTCTGCTTGCACCCTATCAGTATTCAGGGGCTGTCCGTAACACCCTGTATATTTTTTAAGCATAACAAATAATTTTCTCTGTAATAAAGGTTTGGTCACAGCGGAAAGCATTAAAAAAAACTCAAATCTATTTAAGTAAATTTAATGAACTGTTTCAAACTTTGGCGGTCACACATACTGACTCACAATAATTTAAGACGGGATACAATTTTGATGAATTGTCCGATATTTCAACCTAGTTACATAGTGTTGTGATTATGGCCTTTGTAACTGGGTTGAAATATCGGACAATTCATCACAATTGTATCGCGGTAAGAATCCCGTTTTAAAGTAAAGTGAGTCAGTAAATGTAATGAAAACTTTCACAGAGTAATTAAAATGAATTCCAAGTGAATCAAAATCGATGCCCGAAATGCAACGCGACCGTCGACATCAATAATCTGCCTCAAGACTCGTGCCGTAGCGCTGCCCGATGTTTTTCCATTATTCTGTACTCTCTCTCTCTCTCTCTTTCTCTCTCTCTTATATATAGATTATATTGATAAATTTGTTTCACCTGAGCACTTGGGGTCTCCGAGGACTAGGGTCCAGTACTGGGTGAGATCCCACTGGCCGTCTGCCTGGCGAGCGAAGATAGCGACGGTTCCGTCCGCCAGGGCGACTATGCAGCGAGACGCGCACGCCACTATTGCTAGGATCGCGTCGTTCAGTTTCACCCTGCGAAAGATAAATTACCAAAGCGTTTAAAATAGTCACAAACAACGTCAAAATCACCACAGTCTTTCTTTTTCGTGTCGTCCAACGACCCTATGAACCCTAGTGTCAGAATTTATCAACCGCCTTCTACATGTAGCAGGCTTCTGACATGGTTGCGTAACGACTGCCGTCAAGTGATCATAGACAGCAACCCGGATCTACAGCTTAACGTGCCATCCGAAACACGAAACCATCTTACTTACGGAAAATCGGGTGGTTCAGCCCGCAATGTCCTAACCAGAATGGGAACAAATTCAAAACAAGAAAGACCACACAATATGAAGCAAGGCACACGGTTACCGGTCCTTCGAGCAATGTGGCATGCCCATTTCCACTTTAGCTTATTGACTCTCTTAGCCATGTCGGTTACCTTGGTTCGTCCACGGACCGCCTCGTTTTTATTTGATCACGTAGAAAAACGCCGAGCATAGCTTGCTGAGTGACTCCGAGCCTATTCAAGAGGCCCGACACTCAGAGACCACGTCTCGGCACCGTAGGTCATCACTGGCAGCACACACTGTTCAATCACTTGAGGAATGTCCTGGGCCTTATTCAACTATTGACCCCCCCTCCACTCACCTAGCGAGGCACTTGCTGTAGTTGGCCATGGCGGAGTGTATGTAGAGGTTGCCGCTCTTGGTGCCGAGCCAGACTGTCGCCATCACTGTGGACATCGCGCGGTCTTGAGGTATGTCTGAACGGATCTCCGCGTCAGACTGCTCCTGGGCGAACGCGTCTACGCCCGGCTCGGGGGAATTCACGTGCTCCGTGGACGCTGAAACATTCAATTTCAGTGGAAATTACTAGATAAGAACGTGTTGGAACCGAAGTCTAGTTTTTTCTGGCTGCAGCTGTCAAGGTTTTGGAGACGTAATTAAGGTATTTTGTAGTCATGCCAAGTTGATTCAAAGCCTCTTTTCTACTTTGAATCACATCATAATATACATACATACATACACACACATTTCACTCCTTTATCCCTTGCGGAGTAGGCAGAGCATTAACGGTCGTAAGAATACGCTACCTATCGCCACGTCTGATAAATATTGAGGGCCGTTTCAGATAATTAGTGTATCACTATAGTGACAGATTGTCAGCCTGTGACTTAAAAAAATAAGGTGTGTGTGTGTGTGTGTGTATTCACAGTGTGTGTGTGTGTGTGTGTGTGTGTGTGTATGTTGTGCGCGCGTGTGTGTATGTGTGTGCGCGTGTGTTTGTTAGTGTGTGTGTGTGTGTGTGCGCGCTCACCAGTGACGGGCGTGGAGCTGAGCGGCGGGCTGTCAGGCGTGTCTGTTGTTGTGTGTGTGTTTGTTAGTGTGTGTGTGTGTGTGTGTGTGTTTGTTAGTGTGTGTGTGTATGTGTTTGTGTTTGTGCTCACCAGTGACGGGCGTGGAGATGAGCGGCGGGCTGTCAAGCGTGTGTGTGCGTCTGTGTGTTTGCTAGTGTGTGCGTGTGCGCTCACCAGTGATGGGCGTGGAGCTGAGCGGCGGGCTGTCAGGCGTGTGTGTTGTTGTGTGTGTGTGTTTGTTAGTGTGTGTGTGTGTGTTTGTTAGTGTGTGTGTGTGTGTTTGTGTTTGTGCTCACCAGTGACGGGCGTGGAGATGAGCGGCGGGCTTTCAGGCGTGTGTGTGCGTCTGTGTGTTTGCTAGTGTGTGCGTGTGTGCGCTCACCAGTGACGGGCGTGGAGCTGAGCGGCGGGCTGTCAGGCGGCGCGGCGGTGTCGTACTCCTCCACGTTCTTCACCGTCGACTCCTTCACTGGGGAACTCTTCGGCGGCTCCGGCTCCCTTACTGGCGTGGTGGGTGGCGTTAGTAGCGTGGCTTTCACCTGTTATTTAATATTATATTATTATATTTTAGCCTAGATCACTAATAATCAATAGTATGTATCATATTATACATACAGAGCGGACACTCACTAATAACAGACTAACGATGAAGCGCGAAATTATTAATTATATTGCAACTACGTATTATTTTGTATTGAGCTATTTTGTATTACTGGACCTTTTGACTGGCGAAACTAATTTGTGTATTAATATGTAAAATTGTGTGTGTATTATATTATTATCTGTGTAGTACTAGTAGGTAATATTTGCACCATCCCGCTTCCATAGTCGCACTTTCTCTTTCATCCTAAGATTGTCTGGTAGAGAATGCTACCGAGCATTAAGGCCACCTTGTTGTACTGTTTTCTTTGTTTGTGTTTATCTACTTTTGTTCCAATTTCGTGCAATAAATAATGTTGTTATGTTTTTTGATATATAAGGTGTAAAAAAATAGCTGCTAATATTTTAGGGGGTGAATCTGCCCATGAAACTGAACAACTTTCCCCAAGTAACATAGGTCGAAAAATTAATAATAAATTGTGCCTCCCATACAAAATGTAAAAAAAAATTGTGCCTCTCATACAAAATGTAGCAGCCGAGTCCAAAATTGTTTTTCATCTTTCGACTTACGTTCTTCGGGCAAAGTTGTTCTATTTCATGGGCTGGTTCACCCCTTAAAATATTGGCAGCTAATATTTTTACACCTTATATATCAAAAAACATAACAACATTATTTCTACAGGAGAAAGGACAGACTTACCAGTTTCGTGGTTCCTACTATGACTTCTTTCTCTCCCGCTTCGCTGCCCACGGGACCGTTGCTTTGACTGTCCGTTGACTCGCTCTTACCCACGCTGAATAGCGGCTGCTGGAAAAAAAACTATTAAGATAGAGGGAAGCTCATGTCCAGCAGTGGTTTGTTGTGGCTCAGTAATGTATGGAAGTATATAAAAAAATAAGGTTTTAATGTTCTGAATGAGGTAGCATGCTCAGGCGAAACACGTCCACACCGACCGCGCATTGCGCCGCATGCTGCGCGCGGCAGTGAGCATCTGAGGCTGCTCGTTCAATGGAGACCCATCTATTGAGGTATTTAATTTTTCTTATAGTTGGGTAATTGTTTTTCATTACTCTACAGGGCGTTAGCATAAGTACTACGGTCCTTTCAAGAGATAAACTAGCCCATCACACTGATCAACTTTCCACAAGGAACATAGGTCAAAACATGTCCTAATCATAACGACACTGGGAACAAATTCACAAAGTTAATATTTATCACTTCGTGAAATCGTCCCCAGTCTGGTTAGGACATTGCGGGCTGAACCACCCGATTGTCCGCAGATAGGCTGCCTTATGACCTACGTCAGCTATTTGTGTGCGGGAGCGCAGCGTTGTATTTCTGACTCGGTTAATTAACCTGACCCCGAGTATACTGCGCTCCATACTTCGTTGTTTGACAACGAAGTATTATTGAAAATCAATAGCTCGGTCTCCTTTGAACGAGCAGCCTCAGATGCTCACTGCCGCGCGCAGCATGCGGCGCAATGAGCGGTCTGTGTGGACGGTTTTTCGCCCGAGCATGAGAATTTTAACATGCGCTGCTCAGGCGAAACACGTCCACACCGACCGCGCAATGCGCGGCATGCTGCGCGCGGCAGTGAGCATCTGAAGCTGCTCGTTCAATGGACACCCAGCTTATAATGAAAATGAAACGGTACTCACTGAATGCTGTGTATTCTCGTGTTGCTGGGCCATTCTCTCCTCGTAGTGCGTGTAGTCGTCGGCGGTGGCGCCCGGCACCGACGCCACGCAGAGGATGTGCTTGTCGCTCACGGGGAACGACTCGATCACCTCCGCTGGGTTGTTCGCGTCTATTATCTGTGGATTTACATTTCAATCGTTTAGTCATACATACATATATCACGCCTTTATCCCTTGCAGGGTAGGCAGAGCGTGAACGGTCGTAAGAATACGATCAAATCCCCTAGGTTAGGTAGCCGACCCCGACAGAGAACGGGATAAGGCAAGGGGAATGATGAATGATGATTCGCTAGTTTCCTGGGTCATTAAAAAAATATAACAGTTGTAGGCTTAAAACTATTGTGCAAAAATACTACGAACTATATTCATAATTCTTCGAAATATTCAATGTTTGAGTTAATAAACAGAAAAATAATATAAAAGTAAGTGTTTTGGCGCCATCCAAATACTTACGGCGTACTTACTTATTTACTTCATACAAAATACCGTTTTAAATTGTTTTAAAAAGTAGCTCATTTGACCTGCTAGGAACAAGCCATTACCATGACTACGCCCTTGTTCTGCGTGCTGGAACAGATCCACACGAGTGAGGATAGGTTCTTCTCGTGGGAGCCGCTGTGCGTCGACTGCAGCTGCCGGTCTATCTGTTCGATTTCCGGCGAGTGCACCGACTGCGCCTTGCTCATCTCGTACGCTGTCAAAACGTCCATCGTTGTATAATCAAGTATCAGCTCGCACATATTATTATGGTATTAAGAAAGAAACTATCTTTAATTTTTGTATTAACTTTTTGTTAGAAAGTTAATACAAAACGAAACAAGCGGAAAAAATTCCCGCCGCCGATGGGATTCGAACCCACGTCTTCTGACTAGCAGGGTCAGACGTGTTGACCACACCACGGTCGGCTCTAACCCAGACGGCGGAATTGTGATCAATTTGTTTCGTGATGACTCAAACTCAAACAAAATGAGGAATTACTCACCGAGGCACTCTGGTTTATCGTCTTCTTTGGCATAGAACACGCTCTCGCCGATCATACAGCCGCCATCAGGAGTGCGACCGCCGTTCAGGTTCACACCAGCGGCACACAGCAACGTCATTAGAGGCTCACTCTCCGCCAGTGGTCTGGTCGAGTAAAGGATAATTTATTGGTAAAGTATTTTTCAAACATGATCAGGAAATCGAAAAGAATGTTCACGTGGTTCGTGCATACATTGAATCCCTTGCTTTACTCAGGATTCTACTCTAAAATCCCGAGCGTAGCGAGGATAACTTAAACCGCCACCCTGCTCGGGATTTTAGAGTAGAATCCTAAGTAAAGCGAGAGATTCAATTTATGTATTTACTCTAGAAATCTTCGTTTCGCTCGTGTTTCAAAATAATGCCCTCGCTTTAAATATTACTTTAATCTCTTGTCATAAAAGAAATGATGATTTTCCAAAACAAAGATTTTAACCATTTGCAATACCGTAAACTGATAAGCTCGACAACCCACATCCACGCGTATTTCTCGCAAGGCAGCTCGCGCGGTGTGGGCGCACCAATTCTTCAACTATTATCCGTGTTCATTTTAGTTTAACTTTTTTTTTATTGTACACAATAGAACACAGAGGGCATAACATTAAAAACAATACACAGCTGACCTAGCTTATTTCTAAAAAGAAATCTCTTCCAGCAGACCTAGGGAAGTGAGATGGCATAAAGTGAGGCAGTTGACGTGTACAACATACTATGATACATACATACTTACATACATACACACACATATCACGCCTTTATCCCTTGCGGGGTAGGCAATAACGGCCGTTAAAATACGGTCGCTATTGCCACGTCTGACATTTTTGAGGATTGTTTTCCAAGATTGTTCCAGAAAACATGCGTATCACTATAGTGACAGGTTGTCAGCATCTCGCCTAAAAATTGTAATACACCAATACTCTCGAGTCCCTTAGTCGCCTCTAACGACACCCGCGGGAAGGATTTGGGGTGATGCTATTCTAAGCCGGCATCACACGGCATATATCTACAAAAATATAAAATTTTAATAATATTCACTTACATAAATAATTTAATTATACTAAATCATTATTGTACATTCTAGGAAATACCTATATATAATATTGTTACATAAATACACTATAAATATACCTAGGTCTTGACCTAGGTACACGTATTAGTTTGAAAGATAAAAATAATGCTCTTTTACGCGTCTGTCCATATGTCTGTATGTATGTATATACGTAGTCGGTCCCAAAGTTCTGTCATATATGAAAATACTGATAAAATAAAAAGTACCAATCCGTTTTTAAAAATTTATATATCAATTAAAAATACAATCATCGAAGAATCAAAATAACATAAAACTATTCGAAATGACCTCCCTTGCTTTTAACAACGGCCTTCAACCGCGGCGGCCAGTCGTCTATCGCAGCACGCACCATATCCATGTCGATTTCAGCGACTGCTTTAACTATGGCTGACTTCAGACTCTCCAAATTTTTATGGGGCTTAGCACAGACCTTGCTCTCTAAGACCTGCCAAATTTTATAGTCCAGAGGATTAAGGTCCGGACTGGAGGAAGGCCAATCTTCGTGTCTTATAAACTCAATGTTTTGACGTTCAAACCAGGCTTGAGTGGTCCTGGCTTTGTGAGCGGGCGCAGAATCCTCCTGGAATACAAAGTGATGTCCTGAAAATAGTGTGTTGGGCAGGTCTTTGACGTACCGATCCAAAACCGTCTCATGGTACACTTTTGCGCTGGTTTTGACCCCCTTTTCGCAAAAATGAACCTCAGTTGGCCCATAGTAGGAGACTCCTAACCAGACCATGACTGAAGAGGGATGATGCCCATGTTGCACCCGCGGAACTTTGTTTCCTGCTTCTTCAGAGCTGGTAGCGTACACTCTATCGTTTTGTTTATTATACTTTTCTTCTATATCAAAAATTTTTTCGTCTGTAAAAAGTATATCGCGGTGCCGGTTTTTCGCGTACCGTTTTAACAACACCCGAGATCTTTTGAGTCTAATTTCTTTTAAACGGGCATTAAGTAAGTGCCCACTCTTTTTTTTGTATGCTCGCAGCTTAAGGTCTTCGTTTAAAACCTTTTTGACTGTTTTTCTACTAACCTTCATCTGCAAAGCCATAAGTTTCTGTTTTCGGACAGGATTTCTTCGTATGCGCTCCTTGATCGCTTTGATCACTGCTGGTGTTCTGGCGGAGCGAGGCCGGCCAGTTCTTTTCTTGTCCTCAACACTAGAGACTTCAGTGTACCTAGTTATAGTACGATACCCAAACCTAAGCGTTATTTTCAATTTTTTGAGCAACTTGAAAATGGTACTCGGCGAGTGCCCACAGCGATGCAACGCCAAAACTGCTATTCGGTTTTCTTTCAAAGTCCACTCCATCGTGAAAAATCGCGCCAAATGATTATTTATTGTTTTAAAATAATTGTTAAACATTCAAAAACGGAATGCAATAAAACTTTTCCAAATCCGTGTTATAAATTCAAAAATAATATGCCAGTGACAGAACTTTGGGACCGACTACGTATATAAGCGACGGTGTAACGAAAACTTTGCAGGCGTGATCAGACCATGAAACTGAAAAACTTTTTCTATGGCGGCTATGTTGGTAAATGAAAAAACTTTTTCGCGTTCTCCTACAAAGTCAGTAGGTAAGCTGATCGAGAGTTTTGTATGGGAGGTCGAAAAAATTTTCACGTTTACCAGCATAGTCCCCATAGAAAAAATTGTTCAGTTTCATGGTCTGATCACGCCTGCAAAATTTTCGTTACACCGTCCCTTACACCCTGCATACATACATACTGAAATAAGGACAGACGCGACAAGCGACTATGCTTTATACCATGTAGTTAATAATAATAATAAATAAATAGTTTATTTAATCAATAATTTTGGCGACTCACAATATTGGGCCCGCCAAACCGTAAACACAGTTTGTTGGCGGAGACACGAGACTCTCATTCTACATTTTAGTTTGCCATCAATTACCCTAATAGGTGCCTACTTAAGATTAATACATGCTTAACATAACATAGATCTTTTTAAGTTACTTAACTAATTTGAAGGTTTGACATAACAATTCTTTAATTTTTCTTTTAAATGTATTTTTGACACATCAGTTTCATTTACGGTTAATCATTAAATACAGAGTGTAAAAAAATATGCAGCAAATACTTTAAGGGGTGCATCAGTCCATGAAACTGAACAACTTTCCCCAAGGAACATAATGTCGAAATATGAAAAAAAAATTGGCCCCATCTACAAATTGACTTGTTCGGCCGGTACATTTTGTATGGAAGAAGGTCCAAATTTTTTTCATGTCGACCTATGTTCCTTGGGGAAAGTTGTGCATTTTCATGGACTGATTAACCCCTTAAAATATTTGCAGCTATTTTTTTTACGCCCTGTATTTTAACACATCATTTTCTTTTACGGTTAAATCATGAAATATTTTTGCGACTAGTGATATTATGATAACAGCCACACGTCACTGACCTGCAGAATATCGGCACGGGGACCGGCACGGCGCCGGACGGCAGCGATGCGCAGGGGCTCGGCCCCTTCTGCCCGCTCTTCCCCGGCAGGCTCCAGCCGTACGCCTGCGTGCGCCCGTCCTCCTTGCGCACGTGCGCTCGCACCTAAACGGACGATCGGGGGATGCAGTTATCGTTCACATACGCTCATGTGGATTATGTTAATGACAAAAGTTTATAAGCAACAATAGATAAACTTCGCATCAAAGAGATCCGGACACTTCCGTTTTTTATGATTTGATAAAACACACAAACTATTGCGGATTTGGGACATTTTGATGAATATTTATAAACCTCATTTTAGTCACTCACTATTACACGACATCAGACGTTTATACCAAAATAAACTTTATAATTAATGTTATTCGTACATAACATAAACTTGCAAGGTGTCCTGGATATCTTGATGAGAAGTATAGATTGTGTGTCAGAATTTCAACGATTAGTTACACAAAGAATAAAGATTTCCTTTCATAGTCATATTATTGAATCTTTCTTTATAAGGAGTCAAATGCATCCGATTGTTACACTACGTGGTGCTACGCGGATGTTTTTTTTTTAACACGCGCGCATCCCGAGTACGTCTAAACCCGCCCTAAGGCTGCTTTTCCACCAGAGCTGTGCGAGTAAAATGCGTCGCACAAGGATAAATTAGCTGTGCTATGGAAATGTGTATATATAATTAGGGGTTTCCACCAAAGCTGCGGATGCAAGAGCAAGATGAAAGTAAGAGGATGCGTAGCGGAGCTGTCGAAATGTGCTGCGAGGAATATGTTACGCGGTTTGCGTCGCTCCCACTACATCGCATACTCCCCGCTCATACATTTCACAGTTTCGCAACATTAAGCTAGGAGTATGCGATGTATTGGGAGCGACGCAAACCACGTAACATATTCCTCGCAGTACATTTCTAGCACCGCATTTCTCGCGACGTCTTCCTCGCAACAATCCTTCATACACATCTCGCTCGTTTTGTGTGTGGAATCACCTAGACCCTTTCCCACCAGAGTGAGCTGAGCGAGGCTAGGGAAATGAAGTGATTCTATTGGTGGATTTGTTCCTCGCACACCGCTTAGCAACCTCGCGCAGCTCTGGTGGAAAAGCAGCCTAATGCTCATTGAAACGATGTGGATTACTATTTTCATGTAGAGTTACGTACGGTATTTAACACTAATAAAGATTCAACAATTAAAATACGTATTTTAGTTAGGTAAAGATCCTTTATATTTTTACTACGTTTATAAGTCAAGTCATACAAAAATATGCGTTTAAGAAAAAATAAAATATGCTAAGTTATGTAGTTAACATAAAAAGAAAAACTATACAGAAAAGGAGAAAGGAATAAAAGAAAAATAAACAGACTTAAAATATGTTTATTTAATAAACATAACACAGTTTAAAACGAATTAATACTTTACGACTACTATAATACAAATTAATTCAAATATCACTTATCACTTGAAAAACTATGGCGATAAACTCTTTCATAAGGGAGTTTCTTCTTTCGGCTGAAAAAAGAAACGAGAGGGATTTATTAGGTACGGGAAGTGGGTGAAAATAAATAATTAGTAACAAAATAATTAAAACAAAGCCATTATACAGACACAAAGAAAATCAGGCTGATGAGAATGATACTAAACCAATGACGAACTATGGATGAAATGCCGTTTTTCTATTATTTTAGGGTTACCACCACCAGCCACTAGAGTATGTCACTATTGATGGGTCAACATCGTGCGTGAATAACAATAGGGCTGTTGTGGCAGGTCAAATAAGCTACTTTTTAAAACGATCTACAACGGTATTTTGTATGAAAATAGGAACATATGACGTCATATGTTGTTATTTTGGATTGTGTCAGAATATTTACTTTTATATATTTTTTTCTGTTAATTAATTCAAAGTTTGAATATTTTGAAACATTATGAATGAAATCCGTAGTATTTTTGGACAGTAGTTTTAAGCGTACAACTTTTGTATTTTATTAATGACCCAGCCCACAAGCGAATTAATATCATCATCATCATTATCATTTCAGCCGGAAGACGTCCACTGCTGCACATAGGCCTACCCCAAAGATTTCCAAAGTGAACGATCCTGCGCAACTTGCTTCCACTGGCGTCCAGTGATCTTCACCAGATCATCTGTCCACCTTGTGGGAGGCCGGCCAAGACTATGTCTTCCGACATGTAGCCGCCATTCGAGAACCTTTTTTTCCCATGGGTTTTCGGTTCGTCGAGCTATGTGGCCTGCACATTTCAACTTGCTTATGCTGAGAGCTATGTCTGTAACATTCGTTCTTCTACGGATTTCCTCATTTCTGATTAGGAGTAATTCCAAGCATAGCTCACTCCGTCGCTCGTTGAGTGACCTTGAGCCTGTGTATAAGGCCAACAGTTAGGGGCTACGTCTCAGTACCATAAGTCATCACTGGTAACACACACTGGTTGACGAACTTAGCCTTCAAACACTGAGACGTATTTGGGACGAGAAGACATGTCGTACTTTACCGAACGCTACCCATCCGAGTTGGATTCATCTGTTGACCTCCTTGTTGAAGTTGGATCTACCCTTGGACAACTTGTCCCAGGTATGTATATACTGATCTACAACTTCTATAGCTGCGCTCCCAATGATAACCAGTATTGGTACGACATGGGTATTCGACATGATTTTCGTCTTGTCCATGTTCTTTTTAAGATCAACCTGTTGGAAAGCGCTGCTAAGGTCCCTGAGCATTGTACCAAGGTCCTGCAGGGAATCCGCCATGATGACTATATCGTCGGCAAAGCGAAGATGGGTGATGTACTCGTCGTGTATGTTGATGCCGAACCGTTCCCAGGACAGAAGTTTGAAGACATCTTCCAACGCAGCGGTAAACAGTTTCGGAGAAATAACGTCTCCCTGTCTGACCCCTCGCCGCAGTTGGATCGGTTAATCAGTGGGGAATTAATATATCGATGTTTTTTTTATACTTATCGATTTATTTGTATTATCACATGTTAATCCAATTTTTAATGGATAGTCAATCGTTCGCGTTTGTCATTTAAATGTTATAGAACAGTGTAAAATGTCAGTCAATGTCGTGTCGTATCAAGAGGTCAAATCACTTGCAGACATGAGAGAACTACATCGACAAGAGTTGTAACTCTTAAAATCGAACAAAATTTCAACGTTGCACAATATCACATAAAATTAGAAAAACGTCAATGTCGCAAAATGTCCCACAATCAACACCTGCAAGACTCGTTGATCACTGAACTGTTTTTTTTTCACTATATATGTTTTCGACTAAAATATTTTTTTGCGATTAATATAATAGATTTACAAACGGTATTTTGAAATCACACGCGTGCGTTGTTATTGCGATATTGTTAGTTATTTATTATGCAAAAGCATATAAGTAACAATTTTATCAAGTTTATATAAGGTGTAAAAATATTAGCTGCAAATATTCATATGAAATTGAGTAACTTTCCCTAAGAAACAGGTCGACAATGAGAAAAATTTTTAACCTCCTATAAAACTTGACTTGGTTGGTAATTTTGTATGGCAGGTTCAAATTTTTTTTTCAATTTCGATTAAGTTTCTTAGGGAAAGTTATTCATTTTCATGGGCTGGTTCACCTCTTAAAATATTTGCAGCATTTTTTTTACATCCTGTATTTTGAAACAAGTCAAATGGATTTTTAGTAGTATTAGTTAAAATCAGGCAACCAATAATCTATGATGGTTTTATTCCGGTCATAGCTCGCACTCCTTTTAAGACATACCAAGTCCTTTACTCTTTCTTTATAAGGTGTGCGCATAAAGAAAGGATCTGTAAATGTGAGGTTACCTAAATGTGAGGGAGAAAGCATGAACGCCTGGTATAACCCTAGTGGGAGAGGGAAAGCATGACAATCGGCATATTTACGGCGGCGACATTTACAGATCCCTTTTTTAACCAACCAACTGGGAGTACGTCTATTATGTACTTCTCATAAACAAACCGCGACACCTTGCAAGTTTATATTTCGTACGAATCTCATTATTTAAAAAGTATGTTTATAATGGACTAAATGTCATATATTGTGTAATACTGGGTAGAATGAGGTTTATAAATGTTAATAGAAATGTTCCAAATTCGAAAAATTTTTCATGTTTTATCGAATTATAAATATGAAAGTTTCTCGATTTCTTTGATGAGAATGAGAACTGTAGTTTAAAAAAATTCTTTACTATTACAACAATTTATTCCAAAAATGCTATTTAGAACCAGAATATAACCATCACGTTGTTATCACGCTGTATCATTCGTTCGTCACACACACGAACCGCAAAAATACGGTCACTATCGCCACGTCTGACAAATATTGAGGGCTGGTTGAGATAATTCGTGTATCACTATGGTTGTCAGCCTATCGCCCAAAAGTTGTAATACACATGAAACCCTCAAGACCCTCAGCCGCCTCTACACCTACGGGAAAAAAATGGGGTGATGCTATTCGAAGCGGGCATCAGACGGCATTGGTGCATACCTGTCGGAACTGCTCGCTGCGCTCGTGCCGGCGATGGTGGTGGTCGGAGAGCTGCGTCTCGATGAAGTCGGCCTGGGTCCGCGAGTGCCGCATCGCCGGCTGCGGCGCCGCGACCGCGCGCAAGTGTGGCGTCGACAGCGGCCGCTGGGGACGCTCGCCCGTGCTGTGGACATTCCAACAAATAAATCAATCTCGTTGCCTTATCTCGTATCTGTCGGGGTCGGCTAAAATATCCTGGACAATCCGCTAGTTTCCTGAGTCATTAAAAAATATAACAGTTGTACGCTTGAAATTATTGTCCAAAATACTACGGACTTCATCCATCATTTTTCGGCATATTCTAAGTTTGAATTAATAAACAGAAAAATAATATTAAAGTAAATGTTTTGACGCCATCCAAATACTTACGGCGTGACGTCATAATTCTAATTCTTCAAACAAAATACCGTTTTAGATCGTTTTAAAAAGTAGTTCATTTGACCTGTCAGGAAACAAGCCTATTCACGTAGCCCCAAACTAAGCAAAGCTTGTACTATGGTAACTAGATAGCTGATATATAACTTCCTTTGAACAGCCAATGAAACTGAGCAACTTTCCCCTAGAAATATAGGTGGAAATATGGAAAATGTTTTTGGACCACCCATACCAAATCTCCAGCTAACCGAGTCAGGTTGTTGTACGTGAGGCCAATTTTTTTTTCATGTTTCAACCTATGTTCCATGGGAAAGGTTGTTCAATTTCATGAGCTGGTTCATCCCTTGAAAGGAAGTTATCACTCTTCCAAATACCCTGTTTCCTTTTTTTGTAAATAAATAGAGAAATGTCATTTTATAATGGGGCATCCCACGAAAAAGTCAACTTTTGTCCGTACGTACTCTAATGGCTTAGCTATGATTGATGGTCGGCTACCTAACCTAGAGGATTTGACGTGGAACCAAGTTTTTACACAGAGCGACTGCCATCTGACCTCTGCAACCCGAAGGCTAACCTGGCCGGATTACTAGGTTATCATCTGAATTCAAATTTTATTTGAATGTGGGTTTCACCACGATGATTTTCCTTTACCGTAAGAGCAGTCGGAAAAAGTACGTGAATAAAAACACATTGGTACACGGCGGCGATCGAAATCGGGTCTCACGATTGTAAGACCAGTGTCCTAACCACTTGGCCACCGACGATCTAATTGTGATTTATGATTTATCATAATAACTATAACTAACTATAAAAACTTTTCGAACTACTTATTTTACTACTTTACAATTTAACTTTTTAAAGTTCCAGTAAACATAAAGCTTTCAAGTTAATGTCGTTTTATTTTTATGAAATCTTTGTACCATACATGGAAAGTTGCTAATATTAAGTTTCTAAATCTAAAAATATGATACGCTCACTACGAAATAAGTTCGAAATATTTTAGATTACACTATATATTTACTTATTCTAAAGCGTTTAAATAAAAAGGATCGAAATTTTTACTCATACATTCCTTTAACAGATCTTGTAATTGAATCGCTGCGTCTGTAAGAAATTATCGTTAAATAAACGCTTGTTGCTACATGCATGTGATCATCACTCGCCAATAAATAAAATATAAAAGTTGTAGGCTTAAAACTATTGTCCAAAAATACTATGGGCTTCATTCATAATTTATCGAAATATTGCAAGTTTGAATTAAAAAACAGAAAAATAATACAAAGGTGTATATAATACAAATCATTTGACGCCATCCAAATACTTACGGCATGACGTCGTACTTTCAGTTTTGCACACAAAATACCAGTAGCTCATTTGACCTGTCAGGAATGTAGCCTCAACAACAATGCACCGCTGAACATGGGCCATTCGGGTATTTTATAAAGTCAAGTTTCGCTTGGCATGCGGATTCACGAAAGCAGAGCAAGGTATTATAATTTTACAGGGAATGCTGTTGTCCATTCCACGGATTTATCTCATAGTAGCCTTTCACGATACGCACTGGCGCTGGTAGGAATAGGTCTATGCTACTTGGTAGAACAACTCCTTATTCAGATCTTACATATTGTCCTCGAAATTTATATAAATCAATCCGGGTCGTCGAAGTAAGTAATTAATCCGCTTCTTCTTATTGTGTCGATGTCTAGCAAATAAAATATATGATTTTGTTTTTTTATTTATTTTGGTGGCAAATTAAGATTTTATGTGGCCACCCGGACAGCATTTTCTGTGGCCTTCATGAGTACATCAAGCGTGCAAGTATTGGGGCACGCGGGGCAGGACAGGATATGTTCCATGGTCTGAGAAGTTACACCACATTCGCCAAGGGGGTAGGTTTTCAGATGATGCAACGAATGGAGTGGGAGCAAAGCCTCGCAAGCAGTAACAATAATCAATACACATCAGGCCACCGCTGGACATGAGCCTCCCCTTTTTGATGGACCTCTTTCTATATTCAAAAACATTTGGTTATAAGATGCTGAGTGACTTGTGAAAAAAAATATTTTCAAATTGACGAATACATCAAGCATCGAAGCCGATAACTTTTGTTTTTAGTATTTTAAGACCCGCAATCTACAATGGGCGTTTGCCGTTCACCATCCTTGGCAAACGATCTTATAAGTGCTTTATTACCAAGGGTCAGCTTTTGCTTATTTCCCTCGATCTGCCCCTTAGTCGTTTCTTACGAATATCACTTAAAAAATCGGCTGCGAATTTAATTTGGTAACTCTACACTGAAGATTATAACATACTAGCTGGTACCCGAGACGTCTATATGCCAGCAGAAACTACCCATCAAGCAGAACAACTTTTGCTTTCGTGCCATATCTTTATCTCGTATAGTTTAGGCGGGCTCCTGGTTGTGCACCTGGTGGTCTACATCAGGTACTCCAAACCTTCAAAGTCTATATGCCACCAGAAGCTACCCATCAAGTTAAACATTTTTTGCTTGGTGCCATGTCTGTATCTCCTATAGTTTAGGCGGGCTCCTGGTGGTGTACCTGGTGGTCTACTGAAGGTACTTCAGACCCTCGAGTGGTGAAAAAAAGTAGCCTATGTCCGTTCTCGGTATCTTACTAATCTCTGTGTGAAATTTCATGATGATCGGTTCAGTGGTTTGTCCGTGAAAGCGTAGCAGACAGACAGAGTTACTTTCGAATTTATAATATTAGTATGGATATAGCTTAGCTTAGTTCGCTGTGCGTAAGTACTGCGATGCGCGGCTGCTACATTTATAAACAACGAAAACAAAATAGCACAATATTCAATATAACTTTCGCAAAGCATGAAAGGATGTGTTAAATGTCTTCATGTACGTTTTTTTTACTCGGATAGTATTTTCTCAAGGTCAACTTTTCACTGACGACCGGTGTGGCGGAATGGTAGTGAGAGTGCCTGCGACGCAGAAGGTTCGACTTTCGGTGAGATCGCTCACAAAGTTAATATTTACTCACTTTGTGAATTAGTTCCCAGTCTGGTTAGGCCATTGCGGCCTGAACCACTCGATTGTCCGCAAGAAAGATGGTTCCGTGTTTCGGATGGCAGGTTAAGCTGTAGGTAGGTTGATGTCTATGATTACTTAGACGGCGGTCGTTACTCAACCATGTCAAAAGCCTGCTACTAGTAGTAGGCGGTTGAAAAACTGACACCATTGTTCATCGGGTTGTTGTACGACTTGGTGACGTACATGAATGGCGACTTCTACCGATACCTCAAGTGTTGTTGGGGCAGTGATATGAAGTTATCTACGCATGGATAGGTTGTCCCATACAAATGCCAGCTAGTTTTGCGGACCCAATTGAAGCGCCACCTACGAAAGTACCGCGTACTTTGGTATTTACTTTCCTTGACTGCCAGCGCCACAGTGGCGACTTCGGAACTAACTTTCCTTGACTGCCAGCGCCAAATTGGCGATTTTCAAAGAGTGCCACCAATATTGTAGCAACAACCAGTCCAGAGCTAATTTCAGGTCAGTGTGTTGGGGACATGAAGGGGGCGCTGTAAGGGGTGGTTACCTGAACAGGTTGCTGAAGAACTTCCAGATGCTCTGCTTGTTCTTCTTGTCCATAGTGGAGTCGACGCGGCTGGCGCGCACCATCTCAGTCCAGCGGACCGCGTCCTGCAGCTCCATGAAACGCTCCTGGATATCACAATATGGTCACAGATTAGATAATACGCAGGCTACTTTATAAAACAACATTCTGTATGAAAATACTGATAGATCACGGCATATTACTCTACTTAGAATGATGACAAAACACGTGCTTTGCACACTTTTTTCAGCATGCTGCGCGCAGCGGTGAGCATCTGAGGCTGCTCGGTCGATGTGTACGCACACTAATCGTCTGTCACAGACGTCCGAGGCCATTAATGATGATGACGAGTAAGTGTAGGGAGAAAGGGGCTAACCTTGTACTGGTTCCTCTCCATGAGAACTCTCGCCATCTCGACCCTGGTGAACCGACGGCGCTGCGCCATCGGGACGTCGGATTCGTCCTCGTTTTCCCCACCGCCCGCGTTGTTCGCCACTGTCTCCTGGAAGACGATACGAAAATGAATCGGTATTAAACTGTTTCAAAATTTTGCGGTCACACATACTGACTCACAATAGGTGCTAGAGTTAGTTGTTCCTAGTTGTTCTTAGGGCTACGTGACTCTCTAAGCGTGTCCAGGGTTCATCGGGTCGTGGGCGTACCTTCAGGTGCCTAAGTTGTTCCTCCAGCTGAGTGACCCGCTCCCGGAGCTTTTCCCGCGCCGAGGACAAGTTGGCCACCTCCTCTCTCAGGATCTCCTGTTCGCCGGTCAACTCGTCCACTTTCACTATCAGGTCGTCTTTCACCACGTTAAGCGCGTTCCTGGCACACAGGGAAATTATACATTACATCTGCATCATCATTAGTCTCATACGTCTGTGATAGACGATTTAATACAGACACGAGGCAAGACCACAGACACAGCGTTGCGTGGGACGTAATAATGGTTGCCCAGATCCTGCGCCACCCTCTCGGCCTCCCTGGCTGACTCTACAGGAACGACGAGTCGATACGTGCGGAGCCAGGTCAGCTGCAACAGTCTACCGCACGATAGACCTCTGTCGCACGCGCAGGACGGAGACCCCGCTCCGGACTTAATGTGGAGTTGTTCTTGTCCAGGACCGGTCTTGGGTCGGGGTAACCCCGACCGGACCAAGAAAGAAGTTTGAATAAAGAGACGTAAATAAATATCCTACACACTTTGTGGCCAACAGTTCGTTGTTTTCGAGGCTTATGACGTCATAATTCTATATTTCCGTACAAAACGTCGTTTTAAAAAGTAGTTAATTTGACCTGTCAGTCAAGTACCGGATTGACATTATATCGATTTGGTTAGTGATAGAAGTTTAGTTAAAGAGACGTAGGTAAATATCCTACTCACTTTGTGGCCAACAGTTCGTTGTTTTCGAGGATAAGATTTTCCACTTCCTTGCCCATTCCTGCAACAAAATGCAACTGAATAAATTATCCGTATAAAATTGAAAATTGTGTTTCCTTAACCTTGATCTGATGTCTTATTTTCACGGGAAAACAATTAGAGTCGGGCGAAAGCTTTAGATTAGCTTTAAAAATAAAATATTTGCAACTTGTGCTTTCGCTCTCATTATTCTCCTTGCCTTGTACCCTTATACCTTATCCCTTTCGCTGTCGCGGTGGGCTACCTAACCTAGAGGATTTGACGTGGAGCCAAGTTATTATACAGAGCGACTGCCATCTGGCCTCTGCAACCCAAAGGCTAACCTGGCCCGAATCCGAGGTTAAGTCACATTCAAATATCACCTGAATTCAAATTTTATTGAATGTGGGTTTCATCACGACGTTTTTCCTTTACCGTAAGAGCAGTCGGTAAATGTACGTGAGTAAAAACACATGGGTACATGGCGGGGATCGAACGCGGGTCTCACGATTGTAAGATCGGTGTCCTAATCACTAACCTTTCGCTCTATTCTTTCAAATAAAATAGGTAACATTTTTATAATAAAAATACTGCATTAATTTTTAACCTTGGCAGTGTGACGTTATACTTGCTTTGATGCACCAAGCACCACATTAACTAATAATGATTGTGAGAAACACCAAGCGGATCGATCATAATGACTGGGTGGCCGAAGGCAACTGTTTTATACGATATTCTAATACAATTTAAAAACCTAAATAATTACTACACTTCTAAAGTTTTGCAGTATTCTCAGAGGACGCGTCTGTAAGCTGATAGCCATTATTTCAAAAATTGTAATTTATCGTGAATCGGCTGGTCGAGACAGAAGTACTTACAGATACGAAGTTTACTTACAAAATTACTTTTTAATAATAAACGGGCCACTACTTACAGATAAGAAGTTTACTTACAAAATGGCTTTTCAATAATAAACGGGTCACTATACTGTAGTTACAGACAGCAATACAAGTGGCCGCTGTTAGCAATTTTGTTATAAAGAAAAACATTATTTACGAGTCAATATTAACCAGCAAATTTACGATAACTTATGTTTTCAATTAATTTATAACGGCATCACTAGCCCAGGGCATCTTAAATATACAGGGTGTAAAAAAAATAGCTGCAAATACTTTAAGGGTTGAACCAGCCCATGAAACTGAACAACTTTTCCCAAAGAACATAGGTCGAAATATGAGAAAAAATTTTGGACCTCCCATACAAATAGACTGGGGCGGTCGGTAAATTTGTATGGGAGGTCCTAAATTTTATTTCATATTTAGACTTATGTTCCTTGGGGAAAGTCGTTGAGTTTCATGGGCTGGTTCACCCCTAAAATATTTGCAGCTAATATTTTTACACCCTATATAAAAATATTTACAAGTATTGATACCTAGGAAATAATCCAATACGGCAGAACGTAAGTAATCATTACACCTTTACACGCTCGGTTGAAACGCATTCAACTGGAATATACACATATTATTTTCTTCCGTTTGCTCGTAAGGCGACATAATTGAAAAAAAACATAAAAGGAATCATTTCAGTAGTCAGGTTTAAAGAGGCACGCAAACAGGACAATAATGAAATTCCTTACTGCTTTTCCTTTATTCCCGTTCGTGACCCTGTTGGTCACCGTGGTGACGATCGGGAACAATGACAACCCCGGTGGTCGACAGGGGGGTGACGAACGGGAATAAAGGCTGCCAATATTACTCGACCAGAAATTGGTCTTTTATGGGCCAATGCTATAATGTAGTATTTTTACATTTTGAAATAAAATATTATAAACGAAATATGACAATGTACAGTGGCTACAATAAAATGTTTAGGCAGTTAGAAATAGTGAAGACGATCGATCACAAATCGATAACGGAAATAAACATCAACGAAATTTAGAAAGAATATTTGAGGAAGTGACCGGAATAGTCAAGATATAGATGGGAAAAGCGTACAAGAATTGAGGCCAGGAGCTCTATTTTTTAATTTCCTATTCTCAGTCAAGCATATGTGTGAATTGAATACGATATTTGTGAATGGATTTAACGTGTGATAGAAGCACAATTAGTAGCAGGCTTTCGCATGCAAAAAGCAAAAATTGAGCTCCCGCTCACGAAAAGTTACGAATAATATTTTGTTATAATATTGCACAAAGTAATTAGAAATTAGTAAATGTACTATATTAGCAAACAGAAAATACTTACCGAAATAGTTATCGTTAACTGCAAGTTGTTGATGCATGGTTAGAATGCATGGAAATAAAACAAACACATTTATCATTAGTTCATATGTACATACAAGTAAGAGTTAAATTGGCCAATCAGCTAAATATAAATTTATCAGGGTCTACCTATCAGTCACAAATCAGATAAGTGAGTTGCGAGACTGGTCTGTATTACGTCTTATATTTTTGATGTGATTATTTATTTACAAAGACGCTTGTGATCAAAGCCATCCCTAGCGGCGAAATTTCATACAAACGTATTCCCCTATTTTCTTCCCGAATAATGCTTCTAGAGTATTTTTTTTTTTTGGGTCCTCAAATTTACAAAATGTATTACGTCCTTTTTTCAAAAAAATATACCCAAAATAAAATATTTACATCTAAAAACCGGCTAAGATTGATGATTTTTGTAAATATGTTCGAAGAGCTAAAAGATACCCAAGCAGCAAAATAGTCAAATAAGAATTTGTTTACTCAGCTTACAATCGTATAAGAGCCAAGTAACCGTTCTTAAAACACCCATGTATCGTATAATAGCAGTTATCTCGACTATTTGGCAATATTTGCTAATGTGTGCTATAAGGGGGGCGTCGAATAAACGTTTACAGCACTATGTTATAGCACTTTTACTCCACCTTTTATCAGATGCTGAGTTAAAGTGGCTAAAATACTCGTTATTCGAACGACTGATCTATAACAGTCGTATAATAGCAGTAGAATAGCTGATTGTCTGAATAGGGCGCTTTTATACAGCCGTTATTCAGCATGCTTTTATGTCTCTATAAAAGCTCTATAAATGCAATCGAATTGCTCATAGCAACATGGCTGCTGTTACTGCATGCTTATAGAGTAACTCGTATAATAGAACTCAAAACGTTTGAATAGGATCTGTAGTAATTTTAAGAGCTTTTATACGATATTCACTCAGCTTAAAGTAGAATTGTAGAATTCTGGGAAACAGTAATAACACAAGTCCGTCCATTTTGTGCGCAATTCAATTTCTGCTAGTAATGCTAGTACACTTCCAAGCGCGAGTTCGCCTAGAGTTTCAAGTGGTTCCGTTGACACAAGTAACGAAACCATCTGTTACATTTATCTGATAATATAAAATGCGTTTCCTTCCAAGGCCAGCGCAATTGGTCAAATTGTTTTTAATCATCTCTGTTAAAAAAGATATCAACATCCAAGAAGTCTGGCATTGTTTTATAAAATAAAGTGTTCCTTTAAAGAAAAAAGAAACACAATTTAATTGGTTTTTTGGTCTTGTACCAAAGGAACCCTAAATATTATCATGGCGACACCTTGTGCTATAAATGTGGTGAGCAAGTACTCTTATTCGACTTTTAACGGAATAAGTGAGATGTAACTGCAACTAGATTACCAATATGGACATTAGCTTATACAATTTATTATTTAAAATAAATTTATTTAATAAATTAGTCGTCAAATTTAATAAAATAGGCGGCGCATGAATGTTTATGTAAAAATTGCTTTAGGTTTGTCAGTAAAGCTTTTTGCGTAAGATGTTTTGGAGTACCTACACAAATATTAAAAATGAACACATGTACTGCTGAAAAACTTGATACGAAAGTCATAAATATTACCTTTAAAACTTATTTAGGTTACTTTACATATATTTTATACACCACAGATTACCTTTAAAACTTATTTAGGTTACTTTACATATATTTTTATACACCACAGCCAGATCGTTGAGATCAAAAATTATCAGTAACTTAGTTGTAAAAAAGCCTCCCTAAGATCTTTTACTGCACTTATTAGTCGAGTAAAAGCATTCCATTCGCTGTCATAGCACTAAAATGGCGAATAAAAGCGATAAGGCTGTTATTATAGCACTTTTAATCTGAATAAAGGCAAATCGATTGCGTTTATTGAACTAAATATCCCATACACGCATTTTGGTTGCATTTTGGTTGGTTGCAATCTTAGTTGTTTGTAACACGTTTACTCAACTCTTACAGCACCTTTTTGCTGCTTACTCAGCGCTTATTCTACTTTTATGGGACTTTAGTCTGAATAATTTGCGCCTTTTTCGCGTCGAGTAAACGTTTACAGCGCTTTTACTCGACCGTTTTTAGAACTTTTATAGAACTTAAGCAGGAATAAGGAACGTGCTCTCGACCATCATACGTCCATTTGCTGCTTGGGTACATTCGAAAAACTTCCTGAAATGTACCAAAATGGTACCAAAAATATGTGAATCCATTCAGAATTAGAGAAGAAAACAGGGGAATACGAAACCTCAAATACGTAAAAGATTTTGCTGGTAAAATCGGTTCAAGCTGCAGTTTTCTCTTTTGCACACTATGGGGGAGATCGGTGGAAGGCGAATCCCTAAATAAAAAATATGTAAACAATGACCATAGACAAGCAACAATAGTCGATCGTTTATCGATATTGTAGTTATGTGTATCGAAATTGATTAGACTGATTTTGTGGGGCAATTCGGTTGATATAGAGGACGCCTTTAAGCTACAAAAGAAGTATGTTCGTGCCATCACGAATGCATGGTTTTATAATCGCTGTAGACCTATATTTGTGAAACTAAATAAAAGCTGTAAAAAATATTAGCTGCAAATATTATAAGGGGTGAATCAGCCCATGAAACTGTATACCTTTTCCCAAGAAACATAGGGCGAAATATGAGAAATTTTTTTGGACATCCCATACAAACTGACGTAGTCAGTTGGTAATATTGTATGGGAGGTCCAAATAATTTTTACATATTTCGATCTATGTCCTTGGGGAAAGTTGTTCAGTTTGATGGGCTGGTTCACCCCTTAAAATATTTGCAGAATTTTTTTTTACTTCCGTTGCCATGTAAAAATTTAAATTATGAAAGTGAACCTTATAATTCAATTATTGTACCTACATAACATAAGTCAAATTTGCATGTCTGCTTGCAGGCTAAATACACTGAACTACCATTGTAATATATTCTATAAAATACCAATAACTGTATTCTGGCAAATAAATATGTTTATAAGATATTACCTGATGACGCGTATTCGCCTGGATGTACCCAACTCCCTGTGAACAAAAATATTCAAATTATCTAAAATAAGAAAAGAAAAAGATGCGTCGGCTGGGGCTCGAACACGGACCGACACGTACCAAATTTTCAATAGGTATCTGCTGATCGTCTCGAAGCGACATCTAGTAGAAACTGAATACAACTTTATTACCCGACTACGGCAAGGCAAAAAGGGTTATGATTTTGACCGCTATGTATGTATGTAAGTATGTGGCTCTACTATCTCACCTGATGTTAATTGACGATGCAGACGATGATGGAATATGCTTGCCTAGATAACTATAGTGACAGGTTGTCAGCTTGTCGCCTAAAAATTGTAATACACCAATACCCTCAAGTCCCTTAGTCGCTTCTTACGACACCCGCGGGAAGAATGTGGGGTGATGGTATTCTAAGCCGGCATCACACGTGCATATCAAAGCTGCATATAATGGTATAACCTTAGTTATTGAACTCTGTGTCTAACTACTTAAAAAAAGTATATAATGTAAAAATATTAGCCAAAAAAATTTGGACCTCCTATTCAAATTGACCGGTTGGTCAGTTGGTAATTTTGTATGGGAGGTTCAAAATTTTTTAAATATTTCGACCTATGTTCCTTGGGGAAAGTTGTTCAGTTTCATGGGCTGGTTCACCCCTTAAAATATTTGCAGCTAATATTTTTACACCCTGTATGTCTCACCAGTGATATCGGCTCCTTCGTCGATCTCCGCAATGCTGGCGTCCGTGTCGTGAAAGGAGAGCTCCTGGTACAAGGTGTTCCCGCTTCGTTTCTCGCTCTTCGTCTGCGACTTGCCCGAATCGCCCTTGGGCGGCGCCACCGGTGATGTCGCCTAAAAAAAAAAAATTACACATATATATATATCACGTTGATATCCCTTGCGGGGTAGGCAGAGCGTTAACGGCGCAATAATACCACATGATGTAAAAAGTACCTCATTATTGTTATAACGGAAATCATAAATTTTTCCAACTTCCGATAAATTTCTGGGTGGTGATTCTTACAACTCTTGCTTACTTGATAAAGGCGAGATTTATGTATGTATGTAGGTTTCTAGTAGTAGATATAACATATTGTACTAATGATAGTGCCACGTGCAAAATCCGATTATTGAAAAATGCGGGAAAAATTGATCAAAAGATTATTGTTGCTCCATATGACATATAATTATCATAATCTCTTTCATTATCGAAATCACTACCAAAGACTACATTATATTTATTTGAGGGAGGCTCTACACTGATTTGTTTGACATCTGAGGTTCGCATTTTGAATTATGTATGACACCATGCACTGACATTGAAATTACTAAAATTGTGTCAATGTCCAAGACAATGTTGTTGTGAAATATCGGTAGAAAAGGGCAGAATTGTCCCTGTAGATACTAAAAATTTAATTGAGCTTAACATATTTTCTCATATAAAATGCAATGTCCCTTAGATGTAAGAGCATTGACGATTCTGATAGTGATAATTTTCGGATCATTCAAACACGCGCACGGACTTCAGTGTTACCAGTGCTCGACGATAAAAAACTCGCACGGATGCTATCCACATGACTTGAAAAAGGAGTATCTGGCAGACTGCCCTGAGAAAGGGGCGAGGCCGATGTGCCGAACGATATCGCAAGTTCAATACTTCACTCCAGACCAGGAACTGACGGTGATAAGAGAGTGTGCCTACATACACTCGAAGGAGGACGAATGTCAGTTATCAAGGTTCAGTACAATGCATTACTCCCAGTCGTGCGAGTGTAGCGAAGACGGGTGTAATAGTTCAAACAAACTCGGTATAAACTGGAGTCTACTAGTCTTACTACTGGTGTTAGCCCTAGCGTAGCACGTAAGGGATACCTAAGTAAGAGAATGTGGCAGAACCGGCTGAAGACATGGACATGGAACGCTAGTATCAGCGCGCCCTCAACATAGTATCAACGATATGTGAAACTATAGATGCTTGCAGAGAAATCAAGAAACCAAATCACACGATTGAGATTTTGAGCTGAATCTAGGCAGACTTTATTTCGCATCTGACAGGAAGCGTATGCCGGTGTAGGAAGGTGCCAACTACATAAACAGAATCAAGAGGGGTTTCTCGGTAGATGATAGTTGCGATTGCGGTGCTGTTCAAAGAATGGGGCTTTACACACTTCAAGATCTCCAGGAAGCAAACGCCAGAGGCAGCAAACAGATTATTTAAATTGTTCCCTCTTGACTCGAAGAAGACCTCTTTCATGTAGAACCTGTTTCTTTTACTGCAAATATTATAAGTGGTGAACCATCCTATGAAACTGAACAACTTTCTTCAAGGAACATAGGTTTTCCCCAAGGAATTTTGGACCTCCCATACTAAGTGTTCTAGCCGAGTAAGTCAATTTGTATGGGAGGTCCAACATTTTCTTTCATATTTCGACCTATGTTCCTTGGTGAAAGTTTATTAGTTTCATAGGCTGGTTCACCCCTTTACAATATTTGCAGATTTTTACATCCTGTATTTGTAATTAATGAATATACAGTCATATAAATGTAGATACTTTACTGAAATAAAAATTTTCAAGAAAACGTGCCAAAATTTCGCCAATTTCAACAGAGTTAAATGTTAGTTCAAATGCCAAATTAGTTAAAATGTTACTTTCGGATCTTAAATGCAAACTGACTCATTCGGCTGGTACAATTTTGTATATGAGGTACATTTTTTTATTCATATTTCCACCTAATGTTCCTTGGGGAAAGTTGGTCAGTTTCATGGGCTGATTCATACCTGGAAATGAAGTAAGTACTTTTCCTAACAGCCTGTATGACTTTTTTCATGCATGCTTTGAAGCGCATTCTAGAGTTCCTAAGCCTCGACTCAAAAATACTTTTCTTCCATTTGCGGGCGTCGTAAGAGACGACTGAGGGTGCGACTCCACTGAAGCGGGGCGGGGATTTTGAGGCTCATGATTGGTCAATTCATACCGCGCTTAGCTTAGCTTAGCGCAGCCTCGCTGCCATGGAGACGCCCCCCAGGGCCTGGAGGATTTCATATTTATTACAAAACTAGGTGACAGGCTGACAACCTGTCACTTACAGTGATACACAAATCAATCTGAAAAGGCCTTCAATATTTGTCAGACGTGGAGATTGCGACCGTATTTTTATAGCCTGACCAGGAAAATAAAAACCCTGGGTTGAGGGCGCCACAAACTGCTTTTATGTGGTACCACTGTAATACATTATTTTATGATTAGCTGGGCGGTCATTGCGCGGTCGGTGCGGACGTGTTTCGCCTGAGCAGCGCATGCTAAAATTCTCATGCTCGGGCGAAAACGTCTACACCGACCGCGCATTGCACCGCGTGCCGCGCCCGGCGGTGAGCATCTGAGGCTGCTCGCTCTATGGAGCCGCACCTATTAATTTATTGGCTTAAGAAAACTATGTTAGAAATCACTTTTTCTTTGGCGCAGAAAAACATTTGAAGTCTGTCCTTTTTTTGCAAAGGATAGTGGGCAAATCACTAAGCGCTTCACACTCAGGCCCTTGAGTACTGACCCTACACTTGTTGGAGAGATAGTATACTTATGTAGCTTTGTTAAAAAGCGCATCAAATTATAGCTACTGGTTTTAAAAGTATTTTAACTTAAAATCTCCTTATTGTTTCTGAAATAAAAAGGGTCACTCCATAATAATGAGTTGTATCTTTTGACCTGCGGGATGGATTACGATGGTACAGTCAGAACCCTTAACTATTCAATAAGTTTATTGACCGATAAAATCAGTCAATAAGCTTATTGACTTCAGGTGTCGGTCAAAACCCTTATTGAATAATGCTATGTGTTCAAACCAGTCAATAAGCTTATTTATTGACCGACACCTTCAATCAATATCCTTAAAGTGCGTCTCCACTGAAGCCGGGCTGCGTAAATACAAACCCGACTACAACACAGACATCCATACTCTGTGTTGTAGTCTGGTTGGTACAGAGTTCGGACGTACAAACCCGACTACAACACAGAGCACTCATACCAACCTCTTCGCAATTACATTAGTTTTGAAATGCCCTGTGTCGGTTCTGACTCGCTCGGCTCGTGCGTTGTGGACGCTGTTCTAACCTAACCTAACCTTACCTGGCGTTGACGCCAGGTTAGGATAGGTTGTGCCTAACAAGCCTATATTTGAGCTTGAGTGGCCTTTGTATTTATCATAAAAATTTCATTAATCATTAAAAATAGCATTTACCATTAAACTATCATTAATAATTTAAGTGTCATTAATCATTAAAGTTATTATTAATAATTTCATTAATTATTCATTATGATTGGTTATTCATCATTAAAATATCATTAAAGTATAATTTATTATCAAAACATCATTAGGTAATCGTTAAAACAATAATAATCACAATCGTTAACTTGGCATTGATCATTAATCGATGATGTCTGTGTTGTAGTCGCCTTTGTAGCATAATTTAATGTTCCAACCCGACTACAGCACAAACAGTCCCCTGTCTGTGCTGTAGTCCGGTTTGTACTAACGCAGCCCGGCTGCGCTAAGCTGAGCTGAGCGGGGCATGAATTGGCCAATCTAGTGTCTCCACTGAAGCGGGGCGGGGATTTTGAGGCTCATGATTGGTCAATTCATGCCGCGCTTAGCTTGGCTTAGCGCAGCCCCGCTTCAATGGAGACGCACCCTTATTGACCGACGTGCCCAGTCAAAACTCTGACTGCGCTACACTGGCAGGGAGTAGGAGAGCCAATACGCCTGGTCTCCTCTAGAGCCATCAACAAGTACTGAATTGTCCTGTACTGCTTCCCGCCGTTTGGAGGTTTTCCGAACGTCTTCATGAGGGCACTAAAATGTCTGGTCTATACAAAGAGTTTGTCCACCATTATTGGGGGTAACGTTCCTTCTTGGTCACGGATGGAACAAGCTTCATGGTGGGCTTCATCTGGCTGTTCGTCTACGTCATCTCTTGAGGAAAATGGAGACTTTAATTAATTTTGGCTACTGCAATAACGATTATATTTCATACATCACTGACTTCACACACACCACACATCAGCCTATATCAATCCACTTCTAGAAGTAGGCCTCCCCAAGCGTACGTCACAAGGCCCGATCTCCCGTTTATGCCATCCAGTCCTTACCAGTCGCTCTCTTTAAGCCCAAATCAGCCGTAATTTTCTAAATCATTTCTGAAATTATATATTACTCTAGAAGCATTATTCAGAAAGAAAACAGGGGAATAATTTGTATAAAAAATAGCCCCTAGGGAATGCTCTTAAGTCATCGGTTCATCTGGTCGGTGGTCCAAAACGGTACGCTTTACTTACTTTAGACGACCCATTTTTTCCGCACATAATACTCTAATCTGAATAAGGGATGTCAAAACATACGCAACCACCCTTTCTTCTCTTACATACGGACAGCGTCCATACGGACTACTGACCGCTCTGTGACGCAGTGGTAGTTCGACTGCCTGCCATGCAGAGGGTTCCGGGTTCGTATGTTGTTATTATTATCACTTTGTGAATTTCTTCCCTGCCTGGTTAGGACATTGCGGACTGAACTACCCGAATGTCTGTAAGAAAGCCCTTCGGCCGCGTAAGAAACCAAGATGGATTCGTGTTTCGGGTTGCACGTTAAGCCGTAGGTCCCGGTCGCTGTCTATGATTAATTTGACGGCAGTTGTTACACAACCATTTCAGAAGCCTGCTACTTGTAGAAAGCGGTTGAAGAATTTTGACACTAGGATTTATTGGGTCGTTGAACGACTCGGTGTCCCACACGAAAAGAGAAGAGACGGGCTACTGGTGCGAATCTGCGAAGCAGCGGTCTCATGATGAGTTTACGACAACTCTGCATGAATTTCGTCTATTACGATAAGCTTCTTGTAGCCTATTAACATTATAAACGTGAAAATTTGTGTATTTATTTGTTAGTACTTCACGCAACAACTGCAGAACCGATTATCATGAAATTTGGCATTCAGATAGTGGGTAACTTGGATTAAAATTACATTTTGATTTAAATACCTAGTTTTATGACTACAAAAATAAGGATAATACCCACCACATTATTCTTAATTAAAATTTATTGTTTTCTTTTAGTAACTATACAATATTTAATTTTTATATATTTTATAATATTTAATAAAGTATAAAATAATACACACAACATACAAAATAATACAATACGCGTAAAAAAATGTATGTAAAAAGTAAAATAAAATGGCCGACAGGGCCTGATTTGGCATACTATGTATATAGGCGGTTATTATCCATGGGTTCATTGGGTCGTCGGTCCCACAATGTAATGCATAATCCCGATCGCCATTACTCATTACATTACAAAAAAAAACAGTAATCGGGCCCTGACGGCAACAGCGTACCTAATCCGCTTGTCGCAGTAGTTCGGTTGTTTAGTTCGGCCCCGGACTACTGTTACTAAAAAGTCTATAGTTCGGTTGTGACGTCCCATCGTACCACTAATAATAGTAATATCATTTCGTCAACCGGAGTAATACCAAACACCCTTCATACCGCACTTAAACTACTCGAACTACATAAAAACACCTACATACCACAAAAATCCATAGTTTTAGACACCTGCTCAATAGCCCATAGATTTTTAAACCCTACATCATTGACAGTTAAAAATAATCAAGATATTCATTCTAACAACCTTACAAACAACATTCACAACCACACATCACAAACCACACCTCATACACAACGACACGCACACACACATCTCACAAAAGACAAACACATTTGATTCTCTTAATCGCCGACTTTACGTCAAAATAAAAATAAAAACAAAACAATAGAACTACGCAATAAATAAAATAAAATAAAAAAGAATACTACGATAAATTTAAAAAAATCATAGCAGGGCTTCGGTCCTCAAACTACGCCCTCATTAGCAATCGCTCCTATCGTGAATTGAGAGATAACAGTAAAACCATATGGATCACTGTATTCTTAGGCTGCTTTTCGACCAGAGCTGTGCGAGGTAAATATCTCGTACGAGGATGCGTAGCGCAGCTGTAAAAATGCGCATTAATGTGAGTTTCGAGGATGCGTTGCGAATCTGTGAAATGTGTAAGCGGGGAGTATACGGTGGGGGTTCCACGCAGCACATTTCTTGCTAGTTTTGTGTGTAGAGTGACCTCGCTTCCCTAAACCCTTTTCCACTAGAAATGAATTGATGGATTTTTTCCTAGCATACCGCTTAGCTACCTCGCACATGTGGAAAAGCAGACTTAAACAATTTTTAGAACTATTTTAACAAAAACTTAAATGTAGTCTAATAAATAGCCGTTTGACGTGTGGGCTATTTTGTTACCCAAAGTACATATTAACTTGCTACTAGTCGGTTTGATAGTAGGTATCGACAATAAAACAGTATGATTAAATAAATAAAATAAAATAAATAAATATCCTGGACAATTCACACAGCGCCATCTAGCCCCAAACTAAGCAAAGCTTGTACTATAGGAACTAGATATCTGATACTAATACATTTACACTTTTTTTTCTTTTATTCTTTTTCTGTCGTGATGACGAGTGACCCAATATAGCCTGATATTCGAATCGATATGACTCGAATCGATATGACAAGATGAGTCTAATAATTCGATGAATTTGATGGAATCATTCTATGACCTAATCTAGTCTAGTGCCGACTTTCTGCACTTTGACGACTGTAAAATTATTTCATACACTTATCACTTACCAAGGCGACTTTTTATATACAGGAAAATGAAATCTAACCAGGGATTATTATTATTATTATTAGCCACTGTCGTCCCACTGCAGGGCAAAGGCCTCCCTCCCTTTCTTCCATTCTTCCCTATTTTGGACCGTCTCCATCCGATTCCGGTCTTGCGCATGTATCTCATCTTTCCATCTCTTTCGAGGTCTACCATGGATACATTTGTTTATTTATATGTATTTAGTATCAGAAAGCCAACTTTTAGGAAACTGTTGTATTCTTTGAACAGAGTACGAATTTCAGTCGGCGGATATTAGCCCACAAACCTGTCCATCATTGCTGGCTCACAAACTGGATTCGCTTTAGCTTCGATGGCGCATCCTCACCTGGCTTTGCTGCGTGATGGGGTCTGTCTGGTGCGCGCGCTCCATGGTCCTGACTGCAGCCAGCTCGGAGCCGATGGGCGGCGACGCCGGTGATGAGGAGAGGCTGATGGGACTGCCGGGGATGCTCTCAGTCTGCTCCGCGATGTGGACGGACCCCTCGAGTGACGCGAACCCGAACGAGATTGGACCTAAAATATGGTAAGTATTTTTATACTACACCTACACGGAGAATGCCCTATAGCGTGAATCATTATTCACGTTTAAAATTTGCGGGAGACAAAACTCCATACAGATCACTTTTCTCTAGGTACTCACCGCTGGACCGGCCGACCGGGTTGAGTCCCAGTCTGCCGCGCACCTCGCCGCGGTCGCTGGCCGTGCTGAGCAGCAACTTGGTGCGCTCCATGTAATCCATGTGGGTCTTGAACAACTCAGTGTACCGGTCGTGCAGTTTCGCGTATTCCTACGACAATCGAGCAATGTGAAAAAATATATATATTAGATGTAAAAATATTAGCTGCAACTACTTTAAGTGGTGAATCAGCCCATGAAACTGAACAACTTACCTCAAGGAACATAGGTCGAAATTTGAGATAATTTTTTTGGATCTCCCATACAAATTGGGTTGGTCGCACAGTGTTTTTTTCGTCCCAAAAAAGTGACATCTGCCTTTTATTGAATATATCTACTAAAAACATAATTCCAAATGCAAGAGTAGAACTCCCATGTGTCAATTTTCAATAACTGATTTTTAAAAAAATATCTAAGTTTTCGTGACCTTTACACTAAAAATATTGAAAACATATCATAAAAGCTGAAATAATAAATAAATAAATAAATTTGTATTGCAGTTTTATGAAGCCTTTCTCGATGCATATTGTGCAGTATTTTAAAATTAAAAAAGTAGAAAAACGCCATGAACAAAAAATGTTTTATCGAAATCAGTATTTATTTTTTTATAATTTTTCTAACACGAAGTAGAACCTCTGTCTAACACAAAAAGATTCCTCACACTAAGGTTTATCACCCACAAAAATATCACATTCAACTTGGGCCTAGGTTTTGAGAAAATGATTTTTACGTACTGAGGTCAAATTTCCAAATTTAGGGCTACCACACAAAAGGTCAAAATTTTCTTTTTCTTCTGGTACATCATAGGTAGGTAAGTTATTGTGTCAATATAATAGAACCTATATTTTGTATTAATAATTATTCTTCAATTAGATTTTCTTCGTTACTTAAAATTATAGAATTCATCGGGAATAAATAGATATCCAAACTATTAGCTTACGAAAATAAGATAAAACAATTTACATATATTCATACATACATTCTCTAAAGAACATTTTCGTGAAAAAGCTCCTAATAATAGGTAAAAAAAAATACATGAAAGGTCATATTAGTGGCATCCCTGATGTAAATATTTAGAACACAACCCTCCTTCGTTAGTAAAGATAAAAAGCTGCCAATATAAAGTAAAAAAAAAAATTAACGCGAAAGGTCATATTAGTGGCAACCCTGATCCAAATGTTTAAAAATCATTTTCTCAAAACCTAGGCCCAAGTTGAATGTGATATTTTTGTGGGTGATAAACCTCAGTATGAGGAACCTTTTTGTGCTAGACAGAGGTTCTACTTCGTGCTAGAAAAAATATAAAAAAATAAATACTGATTTCGATAAAACATTTTTTTTTCATGGCGTTTTTCTACTTTTTTAATTTTAAAATACTGCATAATATGCATCGAGAAAGGCTTTATAAGACTGCAATACAAATTTATTTATTTATTTATTATTTCAGTTTTTATGATATTTTTTCAGTATTTTTAGTGTAAAGGTCACGAAAACTTAGATATTTTTTTAAAAATCAGCTATTGAAAATTGACACATGGGAGTTCTACTCTTGCATTTGGAATTATGTTTTTAGTAGATATATTCAATAAAAGGCGGATGTCACTTTTTTGGGGTGGAAAAAACACTGTGGGTCGGTCGGTAGTTTTGTATGGGAGGTCAAACTTTGTTTTTTTCATATTTTGACCTATGACTTTGGGGAAAGTTGTCCAGTTTCATGAGAGTCTTGATCTTGAACCCTAGTTGTAACATGCTGTATAAGGGCCCACTTATTATAAGAGTAGGCTTGTACACGTAGGTGACCTACTTCTCGTTTATGGTTCAATCAATCATCAGGAGTATTGACACAAACGTTATAGGATTAGCCAGTTCTTACCGTAATCCTGTGTGACAAGGTATTTCAATGAAAAAGGAATGATTGCCTATTCAATACCAAATGAACCAAAATGTACAGAAGAGAATGTACAAATGTACAAAAAAAATAAAGTTCCCACTTTTACACGTTCTTTGAAGTTGGTTCCCTTTCTTAAAAAGTTATTAATTAATTTCTTATTTTCATTTATGGCGACCGCGGTAGTGCGACAGCCATTGACGCAGATAGTTCCGGGTTCGATTCTCCGTGGGTTCCTCACACAGTTGATATTTGGACATTGCTGGCTGAACCACCCGATTGTCCGTAGGTAAGATGGTTCCGTGTTTTGGATGGCACGTTAAACCGTAGACCCCCGTTGCTGTCTATGATCACTTAGACTTCGGTCGTTACACACCCATGTCAGAAGCCTGCTACTTGTAGAAGGCGATTGAAAAATTCTGACACTAGGGTTCATCAGGTCGTTGGACGACTAGGTGGGATACATGAAAAGAAAATTTACGAGTACAAAAAGAATGCTCACCTTTTTGAGTTCATTCTCTCTCTCCTCGAGCCGGTTGGCGTGGTCGAGGGAGTTCTTGTGTTTCAGCTCAAGCATTCTGACGATGCTATCAAGCGCCTCCAGTCGCCCAGTCAGCTCCTTCCGCTCGCCCTCATAGTGGTCTTCGGCTTCCAACAGCTGGAGAACAAACAAATAAATAAATATCTTGGACAATTCACACAGCACCATCTACACCCAAACTAAGCATAGCTTGTACTATGGGAACTAGATAGCTGATACTAATACTTATATACTTTTTTTTTGTAAATAAATATATATCAACGGGTTCCGGGCTATTTGTATTAACCGCCATTTTTGGAACTTTACACCAGAGCAGTTTAGATTTTCAGGGAAAAAATCATAAGTTACTCAAATCGCATTATTTTTCTAAGCAAGGCAAATTTCTGATTCAGTAACATAATATTATACATAGAAAATACCCAGCCTATTTGAAAATTCTTAACAAATATTTGTGTCCTGTGGGGATTGAACCCATGACTCTCGGCGTAGAAGGCACGGGTATTATCCGCTACGCCCCATCGGGACAGTCAAACATACGCAACTGTTACTAACAAGCACAATAAAGATCCGACAGTGGCAATTTTAAATTAGCGTCGGCTACACAGGGCGTAAAAAAATTTGCTGCAAATATTTTGAGGAGTGAACCAAATGATACTGCACAACTTTCTCCAAGGAACAGAGGTAGAAATAAACTGGAGGAACTGATTAACAAAATGGTAAGGACATTTAAGCAATTTGGATTGAAATATTTCAAGGTCTTATGTGCATGTATACCTCTACAATTTTTGGCGACAGGCTGACAAACTGTCTCTTTAGTGATAGGTGCATTTTTTTCAAATGGCGTCAAATATTTATCAGATGTGGCGATAGCGACCGTAGTTTTACATCCGCTAACGGTATGCCTACCTCGCAATGGATTACGACGCGATATGTGTATGTCTTAAATCAAATGGTTAAAGCCTTCTAAAAGTGCTGCTTCAGCAACAGCTTTATACGCGTTCCTAATAGATATTGTCTTGCTACCATAGTGTGTATTAACATACATATTTTGATTTCAATTATTAAAGGATGTGGTTTGGAAATGGATATTTTACCAGCGGGACGAAGTTCGCGGGTACCAGCTAGTAATTAATATAACAAACGCAATTAAATACAAATTTGCGTTGGTTATATTGAATTTATGTAATTTTCGCATAGCCAGTCTCGGTCGCGCTGCTGAAACGACTCGAACGACACCTCATATGTCAAGCTGTCTGCTTAGCTGTTTGGGTTGTCGGTGAAAAAGATTTACTTATCCACATACATAGTAGTACATTTATCACGTGGTGAGAAAGGAACCGATTGGTAACGAGGGTGTGGCTTGCAATCGGACTTTCTTCCGAGTGATACATAGTGCTTTATACTACACCTGCAAGAATAGAAAAACAGGAATACTAATAGAGAAACAGTTCAATAAACCTAAAAAATTACATAAAAATCCAGAGCAGATTTGCGCGATAAAAGCAAATGATCTATTTGCCTGCAAAAATCTTACAAATACGTTCCGTTTTACATAAGTTTTCACAGTTGCATCTTTTCTCCCCCAAAGAGGAAAGTGATTTGTATGGATTTTTATCTCCTGCTAATTTGAAACGTAAACAATGACTCACGTTCCTCTCTACGTTTAATAAATGTAGATCATTTTCTATGTACGTGTAGTACAAACATATTAATTCCTGAATTCACCCATTAGCCATTATTTACCGTTCGAATAGGTCATATTTGACAGCTGTCAAATATCTGGTGTCATAAATGCAAATTCGCATCGCATCGCTTGTGTGTAATATCCAATCTTTCGTATTTGTAAAACATGAGGAGCAATTAAATAAAAGTACCAAAAAGGCTTTACATAATTTTATGCACATAATGAATGCAATAAAGTTAAAAATTTATAAAGGAAAACATTACTTTATGTATCATTATACAATATGTTGCATAACACTGTTCTCTTGAATTGCAGTAACTGGCAGTTATTTACTTTGTAATCATAAGAATACATACAAGTTCTAGTAGAGCAAGCAGTTAGTTTTTATAGGAAAGGGCATGATGACTGATAGGTGAAATGAACTTCTTTTTAAAACATTATTTTGTATGAAAATAATATGACATCATGTCTTTTCAGTTTAGCAGGCATCAAAACACTCTTAAAACTTTGGATATTTCGAAAAACTATAAATGTTTAGCCTTTTCTAAAATAGTTTTATGCGTACTACTTATGTATTTTATTAATTTGCCAGTCATCTAGCAAAGTAAAAGTACATGCATATGGTTGGTGTGGTGCCAGCTTATAGCCATATATATATCTAGCGACCCGTCCCGCAGATGCTTCCCATGGGAAAAAGCTTTTTCCTAGCAAGTATAATACAGGCAGATGCAGGAAGCGACTATACTTTATACTGTTATAGCTGTTGGTTCTCATATCTTCATTTTCCAGTTTAAAACTCAAAAGAACATGGGGTCATAGATGTGTGATTCACACTCACAATATGTGTATTGTTTAAGAGAGTTGTATAAACAATAACAAATATGTATACCTGTTGTGTCATACATGCAGATTACTGAAGGAAATTCTGAACAACCCACTGCAACTGTTTTTCCTGTTTGATTTTCTTTTCAGGCATGTTTTATACCTGAAAACCTTCCTCTTGAACAAGCAGTTAGTGGTGTTCATGATTTATAAAACCGACAGGATTTCAGTTGTTTGTTTTCAAGTAGATTCACAATGATTACTTTAACAATGTCAGTGATGTACAATACTGTCACGGAATAAATAAATAAACAGGGAAACACAAAAAGCAATTACTTTATGCCATCTCGCTACCCTAGGTTTGCTGGAAGAGATTTCTTTTTAGAAATAAGCTGACCTGTTGTGTATTGTTCTCAATGTTATGTCCTTTGTGTTCTATTGTGTACAATAAATGGTTAAATAAATAAATAAATGAGCCATTTTATTTTATACTAGGTATTGTTATGAGAGGAGAAAATAATTTCATTTTAGTAACCCTCTTTGAGAACTGAAGAGAATGCATCTTCATTCTCCTTGCCTTATTCCGTTTCTTTGTCGAGCCCGGCTACCTAACCTAGGCAATTTGATGTGGATTCAAGATTTTACACAGACTTCTACCTGATCTCTGCAACCCGAAGGCTGACCTGGCCTGAATCCTACATTTAGTCAAATTGAATATCATCGGAATTATAATCTTATTTGAATGTCAGTTTCATCCCAATGTTCTTCTTGCACTGTAAGAGCAGTCGGTAAATGTATGTGAGTAAAAACAGATTGGTACATAGTTGGAATCAAATTTGAGTCTCATGATTGTAAGACCAGTGTTCTAACCACTTAGTCACCAATGCTCCTCCCAAGAACAGAAGAAAATGCATATATAAAAATTTAAAGATGGGTCTGGAAAGAGAACCTTAATCGTCATGTTTCCTGACCAAGTATTAATGGGAAGATAAAAAAAAGGCATTGGTCTACATAAAGGGAAACACCTTAACAGTGTGTGACTCTTGCTTAAGATATACAGTATTAGGCAAATTAGGCAAACACCTTGCTTACCTTGAAACTCAGATAACAGAAAGGATGGCACATACTAATTATATACAAAATACCTAATATGAAGTCACAAATGAATTAGATCACATTTGTACAATATTTTGCAAAGCGGAATCAATGCACAATGCACAGTAGCAAACAAGAATATAATAAGATGTTCAACCTTGAAGGTGGAACAAAGAAATTTAACTGATACAAGGTGAAGCATACCTTCTGTTCCGCGTGCTTCCTGGCCGCCTTCTCGCGCTCATACTGCGTCACCAGCTGTTCGTTGTCTTCCCTCAGCAGCTCCAGCTCCACCTCATGCTCCTGGTTCGTCTGGTACGCGGAGTCCAGGCACTCCAGCACGTTCACCAGAAGCGGCATCAGCGTCTTCACCACGTCCTCGTCGTACCGCGCGATCATGCGCTCGAACTCCTGGTAGATGCTCCCGGCCAGGGACTGGACCTTCTCCGACATCACTACGTGGGAATCCTCGTGCGTGCCGTAGATCGTCTCGGTGGTAACGTACGCGCTACTGGCGCTGTCTTCGAAATTCATGATTGCGCACTAAGGAAACCAGCGAGGATATTACGTTCTATAATGCAAGGACGGCTAATGAATTTTACGCGAAAACATAGTAGGTTGATTTGTGGCAGATCGCTCGCTGTGTTGTGTTGTTCACTGATAGACTTAGAGCATGTTGGATTGGAGAAAGTAGAGCTCGATAGTTTGTTGAATATTAGAAAGAAACGATAGGATAAATTAAAATACACACACACTTCTCATTTGTTTGACGTATTTTGTTGCGATATCACATAAAAATTCACTCCTCTCCCTCTCGTCTGTCTATTGACGACGTTGGTTGGATTAGGGCGGAGAAACGTCACCCAATCGTTTCCGTGCTGTCATTTCTCTCTCGGACTCGGTCGTGGTCGTGGTCCATGGTCGTCAATCCGTTCCGTCATGTCTATGATTCCGTTCAGTCCCTAGTCCTTACATTTGCGTCAGGTCAGGTCAGGTCGGAACTAGAGACCCGCGAAAAAAGTTTAAATGACCCTTATGAACGTCAGATTAAGGGTCATTGAAACGTTTTTTCACGCGACTTCTTTCGCGGCGCGAACTCTACTCAAATCACACAACCGCTTTAACTTGGGCTTTAGATAAATTTTTAATTTAGATAAATTTAATAAATTGATCAAAGTTTTCATGTGACGCGCATTTTTCGGATGAGGCAGAGTATGCACGCTCATGCATAATTGCATGTACATGATGTGCACGATGTGATGTGCCTGCTGAGTGCTGAGCACGCCATACTTCTGTGGTCTGTCGTGTTTCATACACCATCACTAACAATATAAATTATTACGTAGACGAGCTATTTATTACACCACCACCGTTACTCAAAGCCTCCATACATTTGAAGTAAGGTAGGTTTTTCGGCAGTCAAACGCGAATATGTCACCCGAAAACCTACATGTATTCAGAAATATGGCGCCATTTTGAAAGCGATTATGTCAAACCCCTAGGAGGACGAACATTCCAGTCTCAAAAAAAAGATCGTAATTTTGAGACTTCACTGGAATGTTCTTCCGCAGGCGTTCGCACTATCACTAAAGCGTATAAATAAAATGATCTTGTATTCTTGTAGAAGCTTCTTCAGTTCGATTTTCAACAAAGGCCATGCATGGTAATTACTTGCGAGATTATGAGATTGTTTTCAGTTTGTTTAGAGATTGTCGTGATTGTCTTGCAAGTAAAACTTTTTGTGCTTTGGAAAGCAAGCAAATTTTGGTTGCCTGGTAGAGAATGCTACCTAGCATTAAGGTCGCCTTGTTGTACTGTTTTATTTTTTGTGTTATTCTACTGTCGTTCAAATTTTGTGCAATAAAAAAAAATGTTATATTATATTAAACTTTTGGTTAGTAGGTATCAAAAAAAAATACTTGCAAAATATTATCCACGAAACATAACTATTATTACACATACACATGCATACACAAATCACGCCTTTATCCCTTGCGGGGTAGGCAGGGCGTTAAAATCGCAAAATAACGGTCGTTATTGCCACGTCTGATAAGTATTTAGGGCCTTTTCAGGTGATTCGTGTATCACTGTAGCGACAGGTTGCCAGCCTGTCGCCTAAAATTTTAATACACATGAAACCCTCGAGTCCCTTAACTATTAACTGTCTGGTAATTCTTTACCTTTCTCTGTATATACCTATCTAATAGATATTCGTACGTACATACATACATATATCACGCCTTTATCTCTTGCGGGGTAGGCAGAGCGTTAACGGCCGTAAGAATACGGTCGCTATCGCCACGTCTGACATTTTTGAGGATTGTTTTCCAAGGTTGTTCCAGAAAAACATGTGTATCACTATAGTGACAGGTTGTCAGCCTGTCGCCTAAAAATTGTAATACACCAATACCCTCGAGTCCCTTAGTCGCCTCTTACGACACCCACGGGAAGGATGTACGGGAAGGATTCGTACGTTCCTGCTATCTATCTGTACACCTAGGTGTGATAAGCCCTATAGGTGGGTATTTCGATACCTTCATATTCAATCATCTTAACCTGTAAATAATTTTAACTTAGGCAAGCACCACTTTTAGGAATAAGCTTCTAAAAAAGTCACAAACGCACTGTACTCGCGGTTTCTCTGTTAATTTAATCAAGGTATACCATAAAAGATTAGTATACTAATATAAATAGTTCAAATAGTATAATAGGTCTGTGTAGCGGTAGGTTATACACAGTTAAAATTGGAATGACATAACAAAATTCCAACCACTGTCCAGATTGGTATCGCTCTGAATAGCGGTAGCATTTCCATAAGCGCCACCGCGCTACATGTAGTGCCGTCAAGTAAGCACTCACGCAGGTAGAGGTACGCGTTCGATCTGTGCGCTTTTTGTCCTGAAATCTATCCGTATGTTGTTACTAAATGATTTTCTAGCTTTGATGATTCTGTGCTAGCTCAGTATCGAACGAACAAAATAATGATTACTGTTTTGTCACATCGTCCGATATGTACTAAACTAACGACTGACTCGTGCACAAATCCAAAAAAAATATATAGGAAATTATTTTCCAATTTCCCATCATCACACGAAGCAAGGTTTCCATGTCCAATGCACATTAGGTAATATTTTGTTGCGCATTATACGTAGGTCATCACGTATCGTGCGTGATATGAAGTTTAAAAAAAAAACTCCGAATGAAAATGGAATGGAATGTGTACCGCTGATCTAAAACTATCCGTGGACTAGTTGTTCCTTCAATATTGGTGGCATGGCACTCATTGAAAATTTCCATTTTGGCGCTGACAGTCAAGGAAAGCAAAAACAAAAGTACCCGGAACTACATAATTTAGTTCCGAAGTCGGTACTGTGGCGCCGGTAGTCAAGGAAAGCAACCGTCGTAGCCGCATTTTTATGGGACTACCTATCCGCTGTGTAGATAACTTTATATCAATGTTATGTACACGTGTGTATGTATGCTCTTTTCTGTCACGTCGTCGTTCGTGTGACGTTTTGACTTCCAAACTTCACTCCGATACTCCGATTTCGATGGATGTGGATAATTTAGTTCGGCTTTCTATTGAATAACTCGGTTTATTGTGAGAAATAGTCTGATTAGTCCATAGACCTTAGGTGCAAAAAGTCGTGAGCAAGTTTCTGGTAAGTCTACTTTAATTTTCATTGACGAAGAACCATTATTATTTTGTAATTCGGTGTCGTGCGTAATTACCAACGAATTTCTCGTATTTCTCCTCAGATAAAAATGGATAAGGATAAAGAGACCGTTCGGGGGTCGAAATCGACAATCCTGGCGTACATTCTGTGGCTGTTTGGAGGCTATTTGGGGATGCATCACTTCTATTTGCGGAGGGATCGCCACGGCTTCGTGTGGTGGAGCACCATGGGCGGCTTCGGCGTGGGGTGGCTTGGAGAGGTGTTCCGCATCCCGCGGTACGTGCGCGACGCTAACGAGGACCCGGTCTACATGCAGCAGCTTCACAGCAGGATGGCCAGCAACAAAAAGGTAATGGGGTTACGGGGTCACTGTCTCCTTGGCACTTGGTTAATGGAATATTTGTAAACCCCATTCTTATTATTTGATAGAGCAGGAGTTGGTCCTGATAAGACCAACAGCCACTGCGATCTTTGCAGATCTATTGTGTGTGAACCCCATAGTAAAAAGAAAGGAATGTTTGAGGTTAAATGTCTTATGAAAAACCAGAAAAAAGCCAAGAAATGCACATTTAAGTCAGATTTTATCAGCCAAGCGCACTAAAATGTAACCAACTGCATTTATGAACAATTATGTTGTATCTCTATCTGTACATTCAAGTTCTCTGTAGCTCATTTTGGATCAGCCTTATAAAATAAACCCTTAACCATTCAACTTGAGATTACAAGACGCCAGTGGGGTGGCTACCACTTGATCTCTCTTTTCGTGTGGGATACCAAGTCATCCAATGACCAACTTGATTGAATCTGGTTACATAAATAAAGTGTTCTCAGTATTGTTAAGCATGGTATGTTACATTGTGGAGTTTGTAGTGAAACAAGCTTCTTTGTTGTGTAATAATATAAATATTTGAGCCATTGTTATTTTGACAATCTTAACCTGAAGTGGAAAAACGACATATACTTTTCAGCCAAGTCTTGGTCCCTACACTGTTTAGAGCAAAATAGCAGCCAACATACATACATACATATATCACGCCTTTATCCCTTGCGGGGTAGGCAGAGCGCTAACAGCCGTAAGAATACGGCCGCTATCGCCACGTCTGACATTTGTGAGGATTGTTTTCCAAGGTTGTTTCAGAAAACATGTGTATCACTATAGTGACAGGTTGTCAGCCCGTCGCCTAAAAATTGTAATACACCAATACCCTCGAGTCCCTTAGTCGCCTCTTACGACACCCACGGGAAGGATGTGGGGTGATGCTATTCTAAGCCGGCATCACACGGCATATAATAGCAGCCAAGTCTTGGCTTATAGGCAGTTCAGGGGTTCAGTACACACACATACTTAGCATTTTTTATATTTATGCATTTGGTAGCGATAGTGCATTTTTAAATAAAATTTTAAGGCATATGTCTTATGCCAGATAACACAGAGTTTTTGTCTTCCTGGAACTGGTAACTTCAATCTGTAATGCCATACCTTTTTATATCAAACTATAATGCAAAATACTCTTATGGTGATGCATTGTTGTGTTTGATGACACAGGTGCAAAAAATATTAATGTTTGCTATTTATGACTAAAATGTTCGCTGGGTGAATTTTTGGTATTTTATTACATTTATCTAAGAAATAACATGATTTCCTTTTGTAACAAACAAATGCACCCTGTCTTATTTCTTTTATGTGTGTGTACCTAAAAATATAAATTGTTTAATTACTGTAACAAAAAAACTAAGAATATGGGACTATATACTGGGATGTATCATGTCTATTTATTTATTGTACTTAATGAATTTTCTATTTGTTTATCTTTATTAAGTTACCTATTGAATTTTGTAAATAACTGTTTTAATTTTGTATACTTTTCCTAGTTTCAAGCTTATCCAAGGTGGCTAGTGGACTCGTAAGCAAGGATGAGGTGAAGGTATGACTGTGTGTTAAAGCATGACTTTACCATTTGTGCTGTACCTTGCCATTCATCTTATTAACTAAAGCTACAGCATCCTGATAATACTAACTCAAAACATTTTGACGTAATAATGTCTTACAATTCGATGGGGCCGGCTGCATACATAAAAAACATTACTTTTGCAGCATTACCTCGCTCTGAGGTGTTTTTAAAGTGCAAAAGTAAACCGACTTTACAGACAACCATTTTTTGATGACTAATGTATTTTTTTCTAACACGTCACCTATTTCACAAGATATTGAAGTTGTACTACTTGTACTTGGCTGTATATTGGAGCGAACTAAAATTGATTTGATAACAAGAACAATTGCAAGAAATCAATTTTGCTATGGATGAGATAACGCAACAGACTGTAGTTATTAATATCTTTTGAGCAGTGTGTTCCGTCTATTATGCTTTTGAACTGTAGTTATAACTATTGCATACTTTATTGATAATAAGTTCTTTGCCATTTACGAACATAACACTTTTTTTCTTTTCATTTTGCAGTGACTTTGTAACACTATTAAAATAAGTGACCTAAAAAATAACCACGTACGTAAAATAACTCGCAACACGCAAACACGGTCGTAAAATTGCTGTGCCTGCCATTTCATCAAATTAAAAACATTTTTATAGTCAGCTTGAAATACGTAAAATATTTTTGTTGATTGTCGTAGTTTTTCTAACAACCTGTAACCTGATTTACAGTTACTGGCAAATAACCGGCATAATGCTTTGTTTTTTGTTTTATTTACGTAATTAATTAAGATGCGATGTGTATGATGAAAACTTGGATGTGCACAAGCGTAAAAAAGTTTGTTTCTTGAATGCGTATCTACACTATACGGCCCCGGTCTTGAATTTTGCGGGCAGCGGGGCGGCGGAAGCGGCGGCGCGCGCTCGCCCTTTTTTCCCATTTAGTGCGCCGCTCGTTGCCCGCTCCCACGCTGCTTTGTCTGGAAAGCGGTCCATTTGAATGTGTACAAAATTCCTGCCGCCCCGCTGCCAGCAAAATTCGAGAACGGGGCCTAATATACTTCTCTTCACTATTGTACTGTACCTACCGTATAACAGTACACTTAATTCGCTTATACCTTATAGTGTAACAGCGTAACTTGACGTTCATGCTGGATCCACACACGTATGGGCGCGCACTGATAGTTACGCTGGTCGTGACATTATATGAGCGAATGAGCTATATCTGTATTTTCCCTTATTTTAGAGAGAAGATTATAACAGATCAACATTTGCTAATGACATATCCAGCCTCAAGCTACAACAGCCACAAAAGTCCACTGCTGGACATGGGCCTCTCCCAGTTGCCAGGTGGGTTGGTGAGCGCAGTGCAAGATATTGTAGATATTCACAGGAAACGCTGCTGCCCATTCCCTGGATTCATCTCTTAGTCGCCTTTTACGACACCCACAGGTAGAAATGGGAGATGTCCAGACTTAAGGCCAAATCAGCGCAGAAACCTCCCTGAATAAGTGAAATAGTGTCCGGGATTTTCTAAAGTATTTCTCGAAATCTCTAAAAAGGAGACGAAATTATTTTTAGTACTAATTCAAGATACTTATATTCTACAAAACTTTGGGATCCAAAACACGATTTGATAAAGTTCTCATTCGCATTTAAATCTGGTTTCGCGTTTTTCGCTCCGATTTAAGGGTAAAAACCTTAACGATTTGATTGTAATTCAATGTTTCACTTTTTATTTTCTACTGTCTTCTTCCTCTTTAAATGAACATTAAATCTATTGGCTTACTTTTTAAATAATTCAAATGTAAAGGGCATATTTAGATTTCATGATGAACCGTCATCGTCTGTTTGTCTCTAACGCACTGAAATGTAACGAGACTTACTTTTGGAGCTGGTGTCAGCTTAAAAACTGATCATTTTCACTTGTATATTCACCCAGAACAGCTTTCGCTACATCTTGTACCACTTTATGGTTGTCATGTCTTGATTGTATTGCAGTTTGCTCATAATTTTATTAAGTCTCAAGTTGCATGATGGGTCAACATTCTCCAAGGAACGTAGATCGAAATATAAAAAGGTTTTTGAATCCCATTGAAGATGTATCACCCGAGAAATTTGATTTGTAAGGGTTCTCCAAATTTTTTTTTACAATTTTGAGCTACGTTCCTTGGGGAATTTTTCATTTTCATGGACTCGTTGATTCATGCCTTAAAATATGTGAAGTGTTTTTTTTATATACAAGGTGTAACTTTAAATGCGCAAAACCTGAAAATAGTAGAAAAACGAGCAGAATAGATTGAAACACTTTTTAACAATAACAAATTTAAAAGTATATGTTAATAAAATTATAATGATGCCATGTCTATTTATGAATCAATCCACCCCATGCGCACGCAAAACCGGCTAACGCCGTTGCGCTGTTATACCTATCTACTGAGTCCTTATGAATTTAGAGCGTCGTCGCAAAGATAAGAAACGGCTGAAATTGCTACTAAATCAGCGCAAAAAATATTTCCAACAATAATTCTTTTCAATATTTTCTCGATTTTGTTTAATTGAATTAAAAATCAGTTTGGGTGTCCGAGTTTTGCGCATTTAAAAGTTACACGCTGTATACCAATTGCCGTCTCCCCAGCCGCCGTTCTCGATGAACCGTTTCACCGGCATGCTGATGGTGGGCTACTCCTGGGGCCAGATGATGATGTCCGCTGTCCCACCAGATGAGTTCTACGGCATCAACCTGAGATACCTCAACCTGCTCGTGCCTCTGGTGGCTGCTCTAGGTGAGCACTTCTATGACTCAAGTTTATTTTTTTGTGTTGGACTCTACGTTTTCGGCACCGGGTTCATCAAAACTACGCCTATCGACTTGATGGGGAGCAAGGGCTCACCCGGAAACAATTGAATGGTAGCTCAAACAACTAGCCCAATCACGCCCTCGTTAATATGAAGCAGCATGAAGAAGCGGCTCTGGCATACCGCAACGTAATTTGTTTTCATTCTGGTTGCACCAACGGTTCCCCATGAAATCTTGCTCTGAGTCTCTTCCTTTTTCTTTTCGTGTGGGACACCGAGTCGTCCAACGAACACTGAACCATAGCGTCAGAATTTTTCAACTGCCTTCTACATAAAATGGTTGTTTCACGACCGCCGTCTAAGTAATCATAGACAGCAACCGGGACCTACGGCTTAACGTGCCGTCCGAAACACGGAACCATCTTTCTTACGGACAATCGGGTGGTTCAGTCCGCTATGTCCTAACCAGACAGGAAACAAGTTCACAAAGTGATAAATACCAACTTTGTGAGTGACCCATCGAGAATCAAACCCGGAACCTTCTGCGTCAAAGGCAGTCGCACTACCATTGCGCCACATCGGTATCGGTGTCCCTTTAACAGTCTTAACATGTCACCTACAGGAATCTGGACGGTGGGCAACATCGGTCGCGAGCAAGGCTCGCTCAAGTGGCCGCTGCTGGCTGCTTACGCAGTGTACCCCCTTCGATACTACGTGTATGACGAGTCTGTCTGGTTCACCTGCATGGTGCTCGCGTCCGCGCTCGCATTCGACTCCTACTCCAAGGAGTGGCGGAGGAAGAGGACGAAAAGGGCGCTTATCAAGTAAGTTAATCTTATAAATTTCATCATCAATCCCCTTAACTTATCCCGTTCTATGTCGGCTACCTAACGTGGAACCAAGTTTTTACACAGTGCGACAGCCATCTGACCTCTGCAACCCGAAAGCTAACGCGAAAGGGTTTCATCGCGATGTTTTTCCTTCACCGTAAGAGCAGTCGGCAAATGTACTTGAGAAAATCACATTGGTACAGGGCGGGGATTGAACTTGGGTCTCACGATTGTAAAACCGGAGTCCTAATCATTTGGCCACCGACGCTTGTATGTATGTCTGACACGTGTATAACGGCTTCCGTTTCAGACGAGACTGCCGTGTGATACCGGCTTAGAATAGCATCACCCCACATCCTTCCCCGGGTGTCGTAAGAGGCGACTTAGGGACTCGAGAGTATTGGTGTATTACAATTTTTAGGCGACAGGCTGACAACCTGTCACTATAGTAATACAGATGTTTTCTGAAACAACCTTGGAAAACAATCCTCAAAAATGTCAGACGTGGCAATAGCGACCATATTCTTCCGGCCGTTAACGCTCTGCCTACCCCGCAAGGGTTAAAGGCGTGATATATGTATGTATGTGTGTAAGGCGTGATATATGTATGTACGTACATGGCGGGGATCGAAATCGGGTCTCACGATTGTAAAACCGGAGCCCTAACCACTTGGCCACCGACGCTTGTATGTATGTCTGACACGTGTATAATTGCTTCCGTTTCAGACGAGTGGTGGTGGTAGCGGTGTGCATGTGCCTCTACCTGTCGCTGTGGTGTAGCTACCTGTACTTCCACGGAACGATCACCGACGGCGACGGCGACGAGATACCCGTTTACGAGGCGGTGCACCACTTCTTTACCAGCCCTTGGTGAGCTATTGCAAACCAGTTATCCATTTAACAATAATGTAAAAAGGGGATGTGTGTGGCACTTGAAGGTGCCACAAAATAACTAAAACTCTTGGACTCTTCTAGTACTTCTTTATTAATGTAGCAAAAAAACCCCAAAAACAAAAAAAATAAAAAATAACACAGTGATGGTGGATTCGTAAGGAGTGAAGATGAATAAACTAGGACAGATAAATAAGTACCTCCGTGAGAGTTTCCTTGTGGGTGTTATTGTTATGACACAATAACGGTGATGATTTCCATACCACCCGATTGTCCGTAAGAAAGATGGTTCCGTGTTTCGGATGGCACGTCCCGGTTGCTGTCTATGATTACTTATATAGCGGTCCTTACACAACCATGTCAGAAGCCTGCTACTTGTAGAAGGCGGTTGCAAAATTCTGACGCCATGGTTCATTCGGTTTTTGAACTCGGTGTCCCACACGAAATGAAAGAAAAGAAGAAGAAAGAAATTATGTTTTCTTTGAAAGAGGCATATCAAAGTCATGTAAATGCTTTCAGGTGGCTCGACGTGAAGCAATGTCTGCTGGACACGTATCAGTACGCACAACACCATGGCTGGTACGAGGTTTGGAAGCAGATCATCGAGCTCTCCGACCCGCACGGCGAACAGAACGCTTATAAGGTAATCAGTACCTGGTTGACCGAGCCTAGCTCGGATTTATCGCCCCCAAAACGTGATTTGTTAAGATATCCGCATAGTTCCCTGTTTTGCCGGCTTCGAATACCATCACCCCATTTCTTTACCGCGGGTGTCGTAAGAGGCGACTAAGGGACTTGAGAGTTTTATGTGTATTACAATTTTTAGGTGATAACTTGTCACCATAGTGATACACTTAGTATATGAAACTGCCCTCAATATTTGTCAGACGGGACGATAGGACCGTATTTTTACTCTGTTATTGCTACATGTATATATTGTTACAAGTTGTCTAATATCCGTTGCAGGTGCTAGGCTTAGGCCCCGACGCGAGTCAGCAAGAGATCACGTCCACTTGGCGACGTCTCTCGCGCGAGAATCATCCAGATAAGGTGAAAGACGAGGTGCAAAGACGGGCCGCTCAAGAACGCTTCATGGAAATCCAGCAAGCGTACGAAATCCTGTCCAACAGCAAACACAGGCGGAACCGGAGGAATAAGAAGGACAACTCCGAGCCAGCGGGAAATGGCAACCAGAAAATTGAACTTTAGTCGTAAGGTGAACTTGAATTTGAATGTATTTATTTAGAGGTTTGATTAATATTTTTACTATTCATGAAAGGCTTTGCGAATTTTGACTTCAGAACTAGGACAAAGTAGGTACAGGCCTTTTGTCTGACGAGTGCGCGTTAGCCATACTTGTGTGTTATTTCTCTCTCTCGTTTTAAACACCGAGTCGTCCAACGAAGAGAGAGATAACACACACATGTATGGCTAACGCGCACTCGTGAGATAAAAAGGCTGTATTCATGGTTATGATTTTAATGAATTCTTACCGACGAATTGATTTTGTTTTGAGTTCGAGGAGTTTTATTTCGACGCGGTTTCAAGCGTCATGATCACGGGTAAACTGGAGTATCCGCGGGTAGCTGCTAAAGGGAAACATATCTGTCTACACTCATTCTTTTTATTTTTTTTGAACACAATCGTCACTATTGAAACTGACTCGAAAGTCGTATCGACAACACATATTCACCACGTCACATGACTTTACTGAATGTTTAAAGACAGAGTTGTTCTTGTACACAAGTTCACCACTGGATTCCAAGCACTTGACAATTTAAATCCATCCCCTATTTTGAAATTTTTGTACTTTGTTATTCCAATACCTAATATTTCAAGAAAATTAACTGAAGCGTTTAGAGTTTGTGTAGGTTGTATCAAAAACATTCCAATTCAAGTGCGTTCGCTCAAATGCGGTCGCGCGTACCGGCACTAGCCAAAGAAGGTTAAAGGTGAACGCACTCTTATCCGAATCTAACGAACCGCATTTTTTTGAATTCTTTATAAGAAATCCTATGAAACCTCGCACATTTGTCTGAACCGAATCGGTCGATTCCGGCAAATGTGCGAGGTTTCATAGGATTTCAAACAGAGAATTCTAAAAAATTCGCTTCGTTTGGTGCGGATAAGTTTGCGTTCACCTCAAAGGATGCCGCCTCCTAAACAAAAGACGTCGCGGCCGATTTTGACCGAACGGACTTTAAAAAGAATTCAGAGTCTGATAGTTAAGAGATAATAAAAGAAGAATATAGTTTATATGAATATTTTTGTATATTCAGTAATGCCTCCACCAGCTACGCTTCCCACAGTACTGACTTAAAAATAACCCTGTATATTTAAAACATAGTTTTGAAAATATTTCAATGCATTCTATTATTGTTCTCTTTCTTACTTTGTCTTTCTCAGTCTATCACATCTGTTTTCATAATTTATGTCTGGGTCATTAATAAAATACAAAAGTTGTTCGCTTAAAACTACTGCCCAAAAATACTACATACTTCATTTACAGTTTCCTCAAATATTAAAGTTTGAATTAATATACAGAAGAATTATATGAAAGTAAGTGTTTTGACGGTATCGAAACTAGAGAGACATGACATCATCTATTCGTATTTTCACACAAAATTTCGTTTTAAAAAGTAGTTCAATTGACGTGGCAATGATCATGTCTAGTTCGCTTGGTTAATGCCTAGAGCAAACCGGCTCTAGCTTTTCAACCTTTTCATACAAACGTATTTCCCCGCATTCTGCCCGGATTATGCCCCTTGACCTATAATTCATTTTTTCTAGTCAATTTTAATTTTCCAGAAAATCATAATGAAATGAATAATGATTCTAAAGTTTAGTCCTAAAGGCATGCGCCCATTATTTTACTTTATCAAAAAATTATTACAAGAAAATATAACTCACAAAACAATGAATTGCTATACAAAGTGTAAAAGTATTAGCTGCAAATATTTTAAGGGTGAAACATGAACAAAAATTGTCCAACCAAGCAAGACAATTAAAAAAAAAATCATATTTCGACTTAAGTTTCTTGGAGAAAGTTGTTCAGTTTCATGGGTTGATTCACCCCTTAAATATTTGCAGCAAATATTTTACACCCTATATTTGTAGCGACAGTCAATACAAATAAATTGGGGCACAGAATGTAAGACACAATTAAATAGAGAAATATGAGTAACTTATTTTTAACATCTCATCTATTATAATAATTTATTTACGTATCTTGTTATATTTTTGTGTTGGATAATCCTACTAATATTATAAATGCACTTTTGCATGGTTGTTTGTTGCTTCTTCACGCTAAAACTAATAAACCTGTTTTCATGATATTTGGCACACAGATAAAGGGTAACTTGGGTTAATACATGAACAGTTATCCCGAAAAAATATTCTTGTGGGATGCTAAGGGATTAAAACCGACTACCATGGTGGCGGAGCCGCGGGCGCCCACTAGTATTATAATATAACCAAGAATCTCCAATGAGGTAGGAAACTGAGGAATTAACGGCGCCACTCTCGACTGTGCCTTTTTTCTGTGATTGGTCAAAAATGTGTCAATGTCAAAGTTCAGTTGCTTCTTATTGGTGCGTTTAGGCACAGTCGCGCCTGCTGCCATCTGCAATAAGCTTTTGAGTTTTCCTCTCCATTATTTATATTGTCGTCCAAAGTATATTTGTCGTAAATATTGATTGAGAGAAGTAGTAGTATAATAGTAGTACATATTATTTAATTTTTAACCTCCAGTTAAATCTAGGGTAATTTTATTTATTATAAAGTAATTTTTAATTAAGCAGAGTATTTGAATGCTTCCGTAATTTTGCTTTATAAAATTTTGTTTGATATCTGTGAAGTTGGACAGATCCATACTTAAAGAGAAGTAAACAAAGGAACTTATGTCTTAGCATTAGCCTGAAACTGTCACAGGCACCAAGCAAAATTTTATAAAGTGTAAAAATACAAGTATTTAGTACATTTAGAATTTTGAAAATATATGTATGTGTATATGGCGCTCAGCTAAACTGAAAAAGAGTTTTCCAATGAAATGTTTATTGTCTAATTGAGTATCAATATAGCTCATATATGTCAAAAGAAACGCCATCTGGTATGACATCATAAACTAGCTCGAGATCTATCAACTACAGACAGATAAGACTTCGATAGCCTTCGTATTTTCATACAAAATATCGTTTTAAAAAGTAGCTCATTTGACCTGCAAGTCAACATCATACCTATAAAAAAAACTCACATGTAATTTTATTTACAACCTGTTGAATCAAGCATTTATGAATCCAAAGTTTCTTGCGCATTTAAAATAAGTAAGTTTTTTTTATTTACAATATAAAGTGTTTGTAACTTTCATATAAATTCTACATTTTTTTTCCATCAATCCATCTATTATCCACTTGGAGAATTCACCCTATGAAATGGCAAAGCTGGGCTTGGGCAGTCCATTTGCCCAGCACTTTATATGACACAGACAGTTGCCATTTTGTATGTGGATGTCAAGTTGTTGTAAAATTATCGTTGTGTGCTGTACGTGTTTACCTCCCCTCCCGCAAAATGTGTTAGAAAAATTTGTTCGGCAATTGACCGTTTACCGCCATCATAGGGTGAATGCTCTAAAGGTTAGAACATGTTATGTAATTAGTGAAGAACTTCGTACACGCATTTGCACCAAATATTACATTATGCCCTTGTTACACGCCGGCTTAGAACAGCATCACCCCATTTATTTCCCGCGGGTGTCGTATGAGGCGACAAAGAGATTGGAGGGTTATGTGCTTTGCACTTTTAGGCGACAGGCTGACAACCTGTCACTATATTCATACACGTATATCTCCAACAACCCTCAAATATTTGTCAGACGTGGCAGTAACGACCGTTACTTTGCAGTCATTAACGCCCTGCCCTACCCGGGATAAAGACATTATTTGGAACATGTCATATTGCGCACAATGACATTGTTCAAAGTCAGCATTTAATTAGATATTTTTAAATTTATTTATTTTATTTTATTTACTCTTTGGGCATTATTTTTTGTACTTTGTATTATTGTAATGTACTTAATTTTTCAAGATGTTTTTGGAAAACTTGCAAATTTTTCCACTGCAGGCTGAATTTGAATTTAAACCAGCGACTTTCGCCTTCTGTAGCCCATTTTTTTATTGGACTCTACAATTTCGGCCCCGGGTCCATCAAATCTACGCCTGTCGGCTTGGTGGGGAGCGAGGGCTCACCCGGAAATAATTGAATGGTAGTTGAAACAAACTAGCCCAATCAACCAAGCACGCCCTTGGTGATACTGGGCTTAGGAGTTGTTCTGGGAAGAACGGAGCGGATTGAATCTGTAGCTCAGATGGTAGAGGCGTCAGAAAGTAGCAGGTTCAAACCAAGCTGTGGTAAAAATTTAGTGAGTTTCCAAATATTTTGTACTAACACGGGTAGCGTGTTAAGATTTGGTTTTCATGAAGTTCTTATTTATTTAAAAAGTTTCTTATTTATTTAGTTTGTTAAAATGTTTAAAAACGTCCATTAGCAGGTAGTCGTTAATCTTTCTAAATATATTTTGTATAATTTATATTTTGTCTTGTAATTCATTAAATCCATTTTTGTTAACATCCCAATTTCTATGGTGGGTTTCCTCACTACAAAACCCACACAAGTTGCAAGTTAATTACCTAATTGAAGTACATACAGGGTGTAAAAAAAATTGCTGCAAATATTTTAAGGGGCGAAGCAGCCCATGAAACTGAACAACTTTCCCTAATGAGCATAGGTCGAAATATGAAAAAATATTTTTGACCTCCCATAGAAATTTACCAACCAACCAAGTCAATTCAATCAGCCCTGTATATACATACACACCTGACTGCGATATGAGATAAAGAATGTAAGCAAACACTCATTTAAACCATACGACAACAAGTAAGAAGAGATCTTTAAAGAGTCATGAAACAGAACAAGTTTCCCCAAGACACAAGTCATAGTATGAAAAAAAACATTGATTTGTATGGGGAGCCCAATTTTTATTACATATTTCGATCTTCGTTTCTTGGGGAAAGTTTTCTGTTTTATGGGCTGATTCACCCCATAAAATATCTGCAACCAATTTTTTACACTTTTTAGTATTAGTTACATTCTTCACCTCGTTTCGCTGAAACTATGCTTTAGTGAAAGTGTAAAGGTACCGATGAATTTTCAGGCATAACTGTATAACTTTTTTCTACGGACAACTCTCAATCAACTGGTTTTATATGGAAACTTGAAATAATTAATGTTTCCCAACTCCAAAATAGGCTTTAATGTACATAAAAGAGTGATTCTCGCATTTGGTCCGGATTTGGCCATTTTTCAAAAAAAAAAAAAATTTTTGCTAGTAGGGCTACAATTTTTATAAATGTGATACGTATTTGCCTTTTTAATAATATTTTTTGAAAGGCACTCATGTGGGATAATTATCAATAAAGTTATGTAAAGGATGGTAATGAAGCCAGGGATGGAAATGAAAAGTTCATGGATAATAATGAAATATGACCTCACTGACTGCACTACTAAGGAGATGTCCAGTTCCTACGGTCAGGCTAATGCTTCCTACCATGTCTTACGCCTCCACTGCAGCCCCTGGACATCATCCCTGCGCCTCTGGGCTATATCTGCTTGGTTATTCATAACAATGTCTGCTTGGTTATCCATAACAATTCTAGGTATAAAAGTTGAAACTAAATCATTTTTCGTAAAAAATATGGGTAGAAATATAAAAATGATACTTAAAAAAGCATTTTTCTTCATATTTGCTCATTACCGTCCGTCAAAATTGGGCCGAAATGGACGGAAATGAATAGGATGGAAATGAAGTTTCGACAGTTTTTTTTCAAATTCTCACGATACCTAGATGTTTCAAAGTTATGATACGAAATGGATAAAAGTATAACGAAATGCTATTGTTATATATGGAAAGAAAACATTAAAAGAGAACAGTTAATATAATAATCACTGGATGGTAATGACCTCTCACCTGTGACAAAACCAAAATTTGAGTGCGAGAATCAAAATTTAACTTTCTACGAACGTTTTCACGGAGCCACCTCTAGTCAGATGGTTTGGCTGACTTGCAAGGAAGGGGCTTGTGGAGAAAGCAACGTCTTTAGTAGGCTTATTTAAGGATAAAACTTGATGTCAATTCTCGCGGACGGAAATGAAGGATTTCGTGTGACAAAAATATAATGTTGATTCTCTCTAGGTTTCATTCAGTATTATTGCTTGAACTATTTACTATGCATAAGCTATCTTCATTGATGATCGGAAAACAGGAAAACATTGTGCAGTTTATCGTATAAATGGCTTGATATGATTATTTTAGTGTAGGAAGGACTGAAAATCACACGGATGGAAATGAGATTTTACCTATCTAAAGTTCGATAACTAATTTTTGAAAAGACTTGTACCAAATATCGATCCTGCCACATTTTTTTATTTTTATTAGTGACCTTTTCGGATATAAATAACTTTCGATTTATTTGTTTTCATACCAATTTGATGCCTGCACACGAAATCCGGACCAAATGCGAGAATCACTCAAAAGTTTTTCAGTTTCGTGGACGGAATGTGCCCTATATTATCAAACTACAGGCTAAAATGTGTACAGGTTTTTTTAGTATAAGTATTTCGTAACTGGTTTAATAATGGGATCATAACCTTGGCATTGTACATGGCTACAGCATGTAGTTTGATTATATTGGGTACTCACTGGTATTGGAAGGGATATTTTATATATATATTATATTTTATATTTTATATATATATTATATTACAGCTATAAAAGAAAACCAAATTTATTTATTTATATTTCGTTTATTAAGGTACTAGTACCTAAATTAAACTCTTTGACCGCTAACGGTCGGTATCTACAAAACAAATAATTATGTTAGCCATGTAAACTAAGAATACCCATGTAAAAAACCTTTACATACGTAAAAATATACCATACGTTCACACAAACCATTTCACATAATAGGAAAAAGAGAAAAGATAGATTCATGAAAATAAATTTAAAAAAATAGTATAAAATGGGTTGTATAAACATATAAAAACAGTCATAATCAGAATATTTATATAATTATTTCATTGTCATCATATCTATTTCATTAATGGCACTAGTTAATTAACATATAATTAAGAAGTTGTCTTTTTACATTTCGAGAGGTCCTTCAGATGTGTAGTTACTACACACATACATTCTTTGAGAAACATTACTAAGGTAATATTTACATTTATAATATTTACATATTACATGGCAAACGGTTTGGTCTAAATATAAAATAATAAAAAAACACTTAACTAAAATATTAACAAGATATACTTTGCATTTTATTTTAAATTTTTGAGCTGATCATTGTGCTTACAACAGTGCTCGATACTTAAAATTAGTGTCTTTTATTGTCTGCTTTTATTTTACAGAATTCACCATATGGAGGTACTAAACACTTAATTACCGAACAAATTTTTCTGTCACTTTTTGAGAAAGGGGAGGTAAACACGGTACAGCACGCAACGATAATTTACAACAACTTGACAACCACATAGAAAATGGCAACTGTCAGTTTCATATAACGTGCTGGGCAAATGGACAGTGAATTCTGGCATCTCCTTAGGGTGAATGTTCTATGGCTTTTATAGTCAGTAGTACAGAACTATAACCTGGTCAGTAGGTACTATAGGCAGCAGCTCGATTTACCCGTCGAGAGGCCAACCCGGACACTGATCTTCGATCAGGTACCTTTCGAAACGAATATTGGTCAAGTCATGTTATGACAAATAACACGACATTTATATATCAAAAGAAAATAATTGTAACTAATTCCACAGCACTGCGTTATTTTTAGTCAGACTATGTAGGATGTTTCTACTCATGATTGTGCCACAACTTTAACTATGGCGCTACCTGAAGAGTCACAAAAAAAATGATGGTATGAACTTTTCTATGGAACAACCATATTTTTTTCCGATTTTGCAGGAGGCCCCACAGTAAAAGTTGTCCAGGATCATGAGTAGAAACACCCTACAAAGTAGTGTAATGACTGAAAAATAACTCTGTACAGGATTGATTGATTGATTGAGAATAGCCAGTATAATAAAATCGACAGCACAGCACAGGATTATTTTATCGAGAATAAGAAATGAACTATTACGAATGAACTATTAATGAATAAAAAATTATGTTTTCTAAGACATGTAAATAACGAAATTAACTGGCATGAAACACTAAAATGTTCACATCCAATGTCAGTGACGGTTGATCGATCAAATGGTACATCGGAATGCTGCTCATAGCCTATTTATCTTAGTGCAACACGGGTACCCAGGGAATATTGTTTCAGAAACTATTGTTAGGTTGTACTAACTAATCGGTTAAATTGCAGGTTCATGGCACCACAAAAGATAGTACTATAAAAACATTAAAATATCTATTTGTAGCTGCTATCTATAGCTTTAAACACCCCAGTCAGCGTCAAATATAACACCGTTTCGGAGAAAATGCATTAAATTAAATACGTTATTCAGGGCATTTCAAACCAATTTTAGGTCCTGAGTTGCTCAAAGACGATATAGGTAGTCTTATTTTTATTTAAAAATAAATTATATAACTTATTTACATGAATGTAGCTGCGGGCATTTGCAACCGGCAAGTTGTATAAAAAGCAAGTTACGTTTATTCTAAATGGTCCCAATATTGGCAAGATCTCACTCTGGGAATGGAAGAACACGTTCTACAATATAATATACTTAGGTATATTTTTATATACTTAAAAAAAATATCGGGTGATATTTTACTATTGACCGATACTGGAAATCAAGATTGGGTTAGTTGGCGATAGACAGCGTTAATTAACAACTGTCTATAGCTTTGCTAGAAAGAGTACAAATTAAATAAAATGTAACTAAAAATTTGTATCACTTTCTTCATATAACGTCTTGTTTTTAAAATAAAAATGAATAAATTGTTACGTACGGTAATTAACATAGAAATTAAGTTTATACGAGAAAAAAAGATGAGAATATAATAAGTATCACGGATGTAGAAATTGGAATAGAAAACTATTTTTATAAATATTAACTTTTTGTTACAAAGTTCATACAAACGAGACAAGTGGAAAAAAAACACGCCACCGACGGTATTTAAACACACATCTTCCGAATTTTCGGGTCAGACTGTGTGACCTCTGAACCACTTGTTTGGTTCGTATATTTTTGTAAAATTTGCCATGATAAGGTTTAAAAAAGTGTCACAACCTACCGTATGATTGACTTTACTCTACCCCACTGTATTGCAATTAATCTAATTATCACAGTTTAACAATTAATATAACGCTCGCTTAGCTACTTAAGCTAAAACTTTCGGAATCGTAAACATAGCCTTTCTTAACCCTAAATTAATAAATAACTTAAGTAAGTATAAAAATAGTTTTGTTAAGTGCATCGCAGCAGCACCTTATAAGTATTCTATATTTCATTGCTTTATAACAAGTCCTTTACAAAAAATTAAGTAATTATATAAAACAAATTGTTTTGTGTATAACTATGATAAAACTCTTATTTGTAGTTCATTCAACAAACTAACACTAGCCATCACACCAATGGCACGAGGACGCGCGCGGGCGCTTTAAGTAAACAGTCACAGACGCGGGAGATCAGTCTTAAGTTGTAGAGTTATCACAAGAGCACTCGAAAGGGGGGGCACTCACACCGTAGTCTCGTTCCGGCGCAGCGGCTGCAGCTCCCGCTGCAAGTCGTTGTAGTACTCGTGGTCAGACATGGACTCCTCCTCGACGGAGCGCTGGCCGAGGAACTTGCTGGTGCCGGGGCGCGGCGTCGTGTCCCCGCTGCCCTCGCTGACGCACAGCGACTCCAGCGGCACCGGCTCCGTGGGGATGCCCAGCGTCTGCGGCGGCGCTCCCTCTTCCGACATCAGATACTCCGGGTTGTCCAAGCAGCCGCGCTTCATGCCCACGAACGTGCTGAAACGCAGATCCTTCACGTCCTGCCCCTCGCCGGCCTCCCCGATCAGGTCCATATACGTGGACGCGTTCTGGTTGTGCTGCGGCGACGGCATCAGGTAGTCGTCCTCGTCGAGTGGCAGGTTCAGCTTCAGGTTGCCCACTTGAGCCTCTTTTGTTTTGATGCTGTCGCAGTTGCCGTCTATGGTGCCGTCTGGCCTGAGCTTCATCGGGTCGCTGCAATACCTCGAGCTGGAGCTGTCGGAGGCGCAGACGCCGTTGTTGTAGTAGTGTCGTGTCTCTGTGCCGTCGGGGTTGAGTTGCTGGTTGTAGCGGAGCAGTTCGTGGTCCCACGTGTCAGGGCGCACGGAGCCGTCGGGCGAGGCGCACTCGGGGCTGGTCGCGTTGTTTGCCCATGAAGAAGACGTGCACGGCTTCAACGAGCTGGTCTGCGTCTCGACGCCGCCGCTCATGCCGGAGTTAGACGTAGCCGTTCCGGGTAGGGTCTTGAACTTGGGCTGCAGGTACTCGTCTGCTTCTACCAGAGGCTCTGGTCCCTCCATGGCCGAAGACAGATTTCTTATCAACTCTTTTTCATCCTGAAATGGATTGACAATGCCAGGTTACTTTTAATGTGATAAATGCTGATTAAACTGTATGGCAACTTTATAAAACATTTTAGAACATAATTTGAGGACAGACAATTCATTTAGTTTCGGTTTCAGCATATCCTAAAACGTGTGGGTGTTGGGTCTTCAAAGTTAAGAGGTATGTTATGTACGTATGCTAAGTAATACTTCTGCTTGTAGAAGGCAGTTGAAAAATTCTGACACTAGGGTTCATCGGGCCGTTGGACGACCATGTGTACCACACGAAAAAGAAAAACAAGAAAGAAGTTATCTTAAAATCTAGTTCTAGTTACCTGAGTAGAATAGGACGGCAATCGCATAAATTTATCCCCTGGTATGACGAGGTATCGGCCGGGATCTCGCGCCATTTCTGCAAACTTCTCGGCTAGTTCCTTGAACGTCGGCCTGCTGTCTGCATCCAGCATCCAGCACCTTATCATTATGCAGTATATGTCCAATGTGCATATACTGGGCTGTGGCAGCTTGTGGCCGTTTTCTATCAGTTCTGGGACGTTCCTCGCCGATATGTTTTCGTAGGGGCGAGCGCCGTAGCTCAGAATCTCCCATATCGTAACACCAAATGCCCACACATCACTTTTGTGTGTGAATATCCTATGCTGGATACACTCGAGTGCTAACCATTTGATCGGCATTTTGCCTCCAGCAGCTTTGTACTCGTCTTCGTTTATATCTAATAGTTTTGCTAAACCGAAGTCTGTTATTTTGACTGTATTTGGGTTTTGTACTAACACGTTCCTCGCGGCTAAATCTCTGTGCACCAGTCTCTTCTCCTCTAAGTACGCCATGCCGCGAGCTATCTGCGTACACCAATTCAAAAATGCTTTCGACCCTATCTTCTCTTTGTGCGTTCTAACATAATCTAATAAGCATCCAAGTGGCATTAGTTGCGTGATGAGCATCATTTGGTTCGTCATGCAAACGGCTAACAATTGGAGTAGATTATGGTGTTCAACACTCGCCATTATGTATGCCTCTTCTAGGAACTCTTTACTTGAGTTTGTACCTGTGCCTTCTTTTAACACTTTGATGGCTACTGGGATTTTTACGTTTTCACCTTCGGGTACCCAGACACCCTTGTATACTTTTCCAAAAGCACCGAATCCTAACATGCCTCCTCTTCGTAATTCCGCTTCTTTGACAATACGTAGTTTGGCTAGATTTGGTTTCACATTGGTCGGTCGCAAGGGTTCATTGTCCTCGCAACCCGCTAGTGCGTCTAGGGTGAATTTGACAGCCTCTTTCTTTACCTTTGCTTTCTGCCTGCACGAGTAACCTATGTATCCAAGAATAATTATCATTACGCAGGCTAGCACCAATATAATCACTAAGAAGGTCGGTGCTCTCGCCGTAGCCATGGGAGGCATACCGCTCGTCATTTCTGAACAGTATGGCTCATCAATTGGGTTCTGTAGCTGCTCATCGAAATAAATTTTATGTGGTTTGTCTTCGGGACAAGTGTCGGTACAGTTGAAGGGTAGTTCCTTATCAATAGAATTAGAGTCGCCTAAAAATATCTTAAGGTTAGAGCATCTGATGCAATCTGTTGAGCCTGGACCAGTGCAGCCTTTGCATTCATGATGGCACGGTGAACAGATTCTACTGGACTCGTCAGTGTAGTGGTCAGTAGGGCATTCATCTTCGCACTGATTTCCCTTCTTGAAGCCATTGCAAACTTGGCACACTTGCTCATGAATACCAAATCCAGTGCACTTTCGACATAGCGGATGGCATTTCCTGCATACAACTATTACTTTATCTTGTAATAGTTTTACGTTTCCAACCCATTCGTTGTAGTATCCATCGGGGCAGGGTTCGTTTTCTTCGAGGCAGCTTTCGACGGTCGCTTCGATGCTGATGATGGCTTTCTTGCAGGAGTGGCACCCGCCTTCTCCTACAGTGTTGTCCGGGCCGGAGCATCCCTTGTCGCAGTTGCTGTGGCATGGGAGGCAAGTGCCGTTTTTGGAGGCGTATGTTCTCTCCGGGCATTCAGAGATACAGAACGGGCCGTGTCGGACGTGTCTGCAACGCGTACAGTTGGCCCCGGTGGGACCTGTGCAACCGTCGAGACACTCATCGTGACATTTCTCGCAGATCTTGTGTCCTAACTTGTATAACCTGAAAAGCCAATAGTAAAATATGTTTTAGTAGTATAATGGGATCATAATGAACGAGACAGACAGAAGGTGCATTGTGTTCTACAGAAACTGTGTCTAAATTCGATTCACAATGAAACCGAAACGTTCGGGCGTCGAACCGGTAAAGGTGGCTGCCCACACGAAATTTGCTTTGTTATGGAAAACTACTGCCAAGTTGGATAAAGGCTAACTTGATTGACGTACTTCTCTCTAGCCGGAGAAAACTAACTATCGACAAGAGATGATTTTAAAGGTGAAGTTCAAGTTTTAAACTATTAATTCGCAAGGCATATACAAATTAAGGTTCGTTTCAACTCAAACCGAGTACTGCTAATAACGTATGAAAAGATTGAATTTGAATTCGACGGTTTGATACGGTTTTGTATTCTACGCGCCACGTATCAGGTTAAAAGGAACTCTAACAAGAAAAAGTTAAGATCCGTATCTAGCATTTGGCTAAAACACTAATTACTATCGTGTGGATATTTCTACAAAATAGTAAACATTCACAAAACTACTACAAATCGGAAAAAGCTCTATCTCTCGTCAAGCTTGGTCAAAAGGGTAGAAATTAAATAAATGGAACTAAAAATTTTAAAAATTGTTGCCATAGTTAAGCGTTGTCTGTCAGATTTGACAGATCGCGAAGAAAGTTGCGCCCTCATTTTTTATCTACTCCTTAAGGTCAAGCTTATACTTACATAAAGGTAATGTTGTCAGTTGAGTGACTATAGTTTTACTACAAAGTCATATGTGGCGCTAAAAGCTACTCGTAAGTAGTCAAGTAACGAAAATATTAGAACGAAACAAGAGGGTTCACAATTACACCGCCTAGGATAGAGCCAACCGTGGTGTAGTGGTTAACACGTGTGTGTGAGCCAGCAAGTCAGAAGACGTGGTTGCAGCGGTGACGTGAACTTTTTCCACTTGTTTCGTTTTTACTGTGTAACAAAAAGTTAATTGAAATGTAACAAAATGAATTTCTTGGATACCTACCCAGGTTGTATGGTGCAGTTTTGTATGCAGGCCTCCCCGAATTTGTAGTTCTGGCAGGAGAGGCACTGGTTCGGCCCTGGACCCCAGCAGCCGTCGGGGGAGCATTGCGGATCGCACGTCAAGTTTGCTTTCTCTGTGGAACACTTCTTGGTTAGGAACATACAATTTAAAGAAATCAAAACCAACCCAAGACCTGGGCAAAAGTGACTGGGTACTAAGAAAATTTCAGAATTCGCTTTGCTGTTCATTATTAGTTATGTTAGTGAGGTGTGTAAAGGTGAAATACAAAATTAGTTTGAAATTCGCATCTTTTGTCTAATTGTCGGTCAGTCTGGTCAGTCAAATATAGATTTAGCCATCGCATTTGCAAAATATTAAACTAATGACTATCTTGAGGATCCTCAAAACAAAAACGTCTCGCTGAGCTAACTCACCACAAGTCTTCAGGTCGCCGTTCTTCTGTATTATTTGCTTGTGCTCCTTCGACTTGACTAACTTGTTCCAGGCAATGTTTTCGGCAAAGCAAAGATTATGGTTCTCCATTATCGCTATAGCGCCGGAGTTCACCTTCTTCAACGACTTCAAACCGAGCGACTTGAGAGACGTCTTCACGATGTACAGAGAAGCGAACAGGTTTTCCACCACTTGGCGCCCTCCGATGACTTCCAGGTTGCGGAAGTAAGAGAGGCTGGTGAAGTTCGGGTGATGCGCCTGCACGTTCAGGTAGCCGGTCACCTCGCGAACTGTGCTGAACACCTCCAGAGCGTCCGGGGCCATCGGGCCGTAGCGCTCGCCAAACGAATAATCAGCATTAATCTGCTGGAACCCAGTAAATGTCATCTCCAGTATTTCGATAGATCCATCTATTATCGTACAGTCTCTAAAACTTTCTATGTTTCCTGAATGGATAGGCTTTTCTGCTCGGCATGTTTTTGGGCAAGTAACGTTGCAGGGTATGCATTCTCCGTTCACAGCCGTTTTATTAGGAGGGCAGCTTCTCACACACGCCCCATTGTCTTTCAGGAGATGCTCAGGGCAATTTCGTACACAGGTTGCTCCGTACGCATATTTCCCTTTGGGATTAGGCTCCCAAGAATATGATATAGGATTGTATATTTGCATCGGTGGACACTCTTGTGAACAAGTTCCTTCATCGTAAAAGTTCCGACAGGCGAGACAATCGGTCGGCAGCGGCCCTTTGCAGCCTCCAGCGCAGAACTGGTTGCAGCAATCGCGTGGATTCGGTCCGAAACAACGTCCTTGCGCACATTGCGGACTGCAATTAATCTTGGAGAATTTCTGGCAGTTTTCCGGGCCTTCACCCCAACAGCCTGCTTCACAGCTGGGATGGCACCGCGGACAGTCACGTTCAGGTGCCGAAAAATTGTAAAGATAAACATAAGTGGAGTTGGCACCTGTAATTATCTCATCCCAATTGATTGTTTTTACGTGGCAGAGGTTGTAGTTGTTGTAAATACCGACGCTGCCGCGGAGGACGTCGCGCAGCGCCGGCAGCTCGAGAGTGTACGCGGACGACATGGTCACCATGAGGGCGAACTCCTCTTCCCTCACGTTCAGCTTGAATAGCGTTCGTCCGCGAATGATCTGCAGCTGCGGCAAGATAATCTGACGCACGTTGACGTGCGAAATCAGCACGTATCCGGTGACTTCCCGAATGTACTTGAGGAACGACAAGTCCATCGTGTCGTTCTGGAGCCATGTCAGCTCCAGGTTGCCGTCGACGTAGGTACAGTTTGAGAAGCGGTCGCGAAGATTCCGGTAGTGAGTGTCCCGGTTCGAGGGAACCGACATTCGACCGTTGGTCCCGATGCATACTGAAAAGAGAGAAAAGGAATCGTAAAATAACAATATAACTGACACGTAGGTAAAAGTAACAAATAATGGACAAGTTTACAGAAAATCTTTATCGTCGATTAGGTAATGTTGTTGTGTAGTGCAGTAAAACCACAGTAAAATGGTATTTATTTAAGGTCGACGGATCGACAAGTTAGAAGATGTTTGCGTCTAGCGAAGAGGCGTGCCGTGTGGGCGGGCTCTAAGCCAGTTTCTACCACCGCGCTACACGGAGCACCGCTAGTCGCGACTTAACTATGGTTATCTCGTACAATGCCGGCTATTGGCGTAACACTATCCACATATTGGAATCGCAAACGCAAATGTATATCGAACTGTGGAATGTTATAGAAACTTTCTGGTTTTCGGATAGGTATTTACCGTTGCACAGCTTGTTTTTACAACGCAACGTACTTTGGTACAATAATACACAGTTGTGACTATTTAAGCTCTAATGTAGTGAGACAAAATTCGACCGCGTCACCTTTGGAAATCAAATTCGTTATTCTTTTGAATTTTATGAAGCCTTATTTTGATCGATTAATTTATCATTTTCGGAAAATAGCTCTGCCTATGAAATAGAATAAAGTCATTGTAATAAATCAATCAATACTTCTAATACTAGGCGACCTGCAAGAAAATAGAAACTTGCTCCAAAAAACACATACCTAAATATATTTTTTTAAGTTTTTTCTGATATCGTATCACTCACTCGGTTATAATATTACATTACCATTATTATATTACTATTTTGTAGCGGAATTATATAGTACTTTAAAGTAAAACACCGTTGTTTTTGTAAGTTCGTAGACAATCTTCCCGGCTTTTGGAGAGCATTTTTACCTGCTCGAAACATAAACTTAAGCTGGTGTGTCCAACAAAAGAATAATACAACGTTCTTGGTTCGGAATAGATCTTTATAGTGCAAGGATACCAAGGTGCAACGTTTTTACCTGCTCTAGTCAAATAATAGATAGTTTTTTCTGATGACTCGTCTACGGAGTGTCAAGTTGCAGTCATATGATACGTTTCCCTTACAAATATTTCCGCATGCATTCAAGTATTTAGTAACGAATGGAATTTATCGACGTGGAAAGTCACGATACTGTTTGCCAGTTTTAGTGTTTCGGAGAATAAGTTTCTCATGGCTGAGATTTACGAGATGGATGTACCTACTGTGTGTAGACGCCTTGGAAACTCGTGTTACCTACATTATGCCCAAAAACCGATTTGGCTCCAAATAACGATCTGTTAATTTAACATCTCGTCAATGTTCGAACGAAGCTCGAAACTTTCGAAAATACCACCCATACGCGACAACGTAACCGACCAATATAAAACCGCTCGTCAGCTCCGCGTGTGCCACCTACAAGCCCTGGTTGTATCACCTCGACTCCCACACATATACGACAGATTTCAGATGTCGTCGCCCGCACAGACTGAGCTTGCGATTTAACAACTTTCAATTTGGTAGTTTTACGTGTAGGCAGTAGAAATCCGGTGTCCGGTCGACCCAGTTGGCCGGCGATGTCATACGCCGATAGTATTGAAGTGTGGAAGTTGCGTTGCGCTCACTGAGCGCTTGTTTGATCCCGGCCACAACTAAATTATGCGCAAACCGGCTGCCATATGGTAAATGTTGTCGTGCTGTTGACACGTAAATCTCGAATATGGCGATTTCAACATGAATGCTAAAAGCAGCTGCGAGTTGCCGAAATGCAATTTTAAACTGTGCATAAATAACCGTTCATAACTGGTATAAAAGTATCTCGTTTACAAGTTCTCTCCTGATAGCAGCCGCGAGACGTCTTTTCTTGAGCAATCGCCGCTTGTGTAAGAATGCTCGGTGCGCCGTACGACTGGTTTGTCCCGGCCCTGTCTTTTTATCCACTTGGAACCAGTTTAGTCCCTCTACCATTTCATTCTGGCAACACGACCTTTCACTACAATTCCTTATTGTACGCTATAGAATGCTGCTCGGATATGGTTCGCGGTCATAACGATTATACTAAAGCAGCGTTGGGCCGGCTGGCATCTCGTGTTGAAACATTCGAGACGTTTCTGAGTGGATGCTGGATGCTGTATCAAAACAGGACCAAGCTTTTCCACGAAAGTGAAATATTTTGTTTTGCTCTACACTTTAAAGATTGATGAAAGGTACTAACGAGATCATGCGTTCTTAATATGTTTAAATGGTTTTGCAACTATCTTGCGAATATGCGGCGCGTTTCCAAACTAATTAAAAAGTGAAAGATTTTCTGCGAATGAATGTAACCGTTGTCGCATTACGGGTCACTTGGAAACATATTGTCCATATTTGAAAGATAAATGCAACATGCGACGACCTCCACACTGTCATGTCATGTCGCAATATTGTAGTATTCTCCTTGCTTTATCCCGTTCTCTTTCGGGGTCGGCTACCTAACCTGGGGTATTTGACGTGGAATCAAGTTTTTATTCAGAGCGACTGCCATCTGACCTCTGCGACCCGAAGGCTAACCTGGCCCGAATCCTAGATTAAGTCACATTCAATCAAATATCATCTGAATTCATATTTGAATGTGAGTTTCATTACGATGTTTTTCCTTCACCGTACGTAACAGCAGTCGGTTAATGTAGGTACGTAAGTAAAAACACATTAGTACGCGGCGAGAATCGAACTCGGGTCTCACGATTGTAAGACCGGTGTCCTTACCGCTTGGCCACCGATGTTCTTGTAGTTATAGTTTGTATTATTATGAGCACTAAAACGGTTTGTGTGCAAGGTAAAAGTTGCGATGCGCTTAAGATCTCGTGCCGTTGTGCAACACGCCGTCGCGTCGCTCCTTATGGAAACATCTTCAATAAACAGCCTTGCGACGAATAAGGACTTGTTATTGGACAATTGAACATCGACGTGCAAGCACTATACTCATATAATATAAACAGTTGTAATATAAACGGTATGTTCCGTCCGGTTCCGTCAAACATTTTCGAGAAAAATGTGAAATAGGGCAGAATCATACGTAAAAATTAATCTTATCACTCGATTTCAACCACCAGCAGTTTGTAAAACTAGCTTTTTACTACCATACCTACTTTAGCTACCTATAACATTTTATTATATACATAGATAAAGTTATTTAGGTAGACCCAGGAAAAAACCTAAAATGTGTAAAAAAACATTAAAATTAGTAAATCTTAAAAGTTTTAAAATCTGTTGATTAGTTATTCACAAAAAAACTGGCTTTTTAATGACTACCCAATCCAGTTACTTGGACATTTGATACTTCTAGTTGGAAATGGTTGTAGATATTTGATGAGGTTTCGATGTTTGGGTCATCATCCGACGAGCAGGGCATATAATTAGGCACCCAACCAACATTACTAGTAAGTTTTACTAACTTAGTTCAATTTGGCTGCATTTTGACGGATTTATCACCTTATCGGCATTTTTATAGAAGTTTGTGCATTTGCCATACGCATATAAGAATCGAACGTGAGTTGTAGCATAGCATGTTTATGTCTTTTCTTTTGATTATTTAGACAGAAAAAGGCTAAGGTATTATGCTGTCCAGGATTGACAGTTTTATACTGGAATAATGTCCACAGATAAACGCACAACTTCAACAGCCACAAAATAGTCCAATGCTGGACATGGGCCTTCCCGCATTGGCTATACTCACCACGCTTGGCAGGCAAATTAGCGGGCGCACTACAAGATACATGCACGATTTACGGAAATTAAGGGTACTGATCGCCTTAAGCCAACTTACTCGTAGCAATTTTTGCCATGTAGGTATAAATATAGGTTTATACTTATTTAGTACGTTACACAAACACGGACTTGCCTTGGCCAGTTATTATTAAATACATACATCCATACACATATCACGCCTTTGTCCCTTGCAGGGTAGGCAGAGCGTTAACGGCCGTAAGAATACGGTCGCTATCGCCCGTCGGTCATTTTTGAGGATTGTTTTCAAAAACACCTCTTTCCCGCGAAAACATGCTTGTCTTAAATTCTAGAAACCAGCCAACTCAAAAGGGCTAGATTCTAATTGCGTATGAAAGACATCAACGCGACTGTGTTCCGCCGAAAATATTTCGTTCAAAATGATACCGTTGCTAATATCGTAACAGGTACCTAAGTAACTAGTTTTGAACATTCCGATATTCTTAAGCATGTTATTATAGGTTGTTAACAAACTGCGTTTTAGCTTCTAATATCGTCGGTAGTGGCCGCGCCGCTGATTTATCGACATTATTTTGCTACTTCAATATCGATATTTAAAATTTTATCTACATACCTATATTTCGCAAAATTCTATTTCCGATTAGTTACAAGTAAAATTCAGTGTTCCGTTCTATCAAGTACATACGAACATGAAGTTCAACTTTGAGGGAACCTCTTGTAATGGTTATTTTTTACACGATAGAGCAGTACAAAACGGTATTGAAAAGGGGAAGAAAAAAAAAGCCGATTGTTTCCTAGGCCAGAGTCTCCGTTCTCATGTGCATCATGATGTTTATATGCTGGTATCTGAACAGTCATAAGTGGCTTTAACCTCTTAGTTTCAGTAGGTTTGAGGAGGTCCAATCAGTGCCAAAACTGAATGAACTATCGACATTTTTTTGACAGCACTAACCGATAATGAAGTGACGACGAAACATAGCTGTTCAATACAAAAATTTTAAGCGTTCAATCTTCAAACAAGAGTTTCTTTGTTTGCGCAATTAACTGACGGAGTTTTAGGAATTAGTACCGGTTAGGTTGCGTGTATGTAGAACACAGGGTGTATAGATGCCAATGCGGTAACAAATTTCTCTATAAAATTTAGCTCGACGTCTGTCACTTTCGGGAAAATGCTATGGCATAAGGTCATTTTATGATGTTTACTTCTCTTGTTGTATGGAGCTGTCAAACGTCACAGGTATGCTAGCCATATTTTAAGCACTGTGCCGTTTTTCCGTGATTGGAACGTGTCAATGTCAAATTTTAGTTACTTATTATTGGTTATTTTATGCTACCGTCCGTCTGCAATAAGCTTTGAGTTTTCCTCCCCATTGTGATTGGCTACTCAAAAACACAAATACTGTGACAATTTTTATTGATATTGTTTAGCATTCTGATAATGTTATACTACTACTATAAAAAAACATTGATATATTACTCTTTTTTCCAGTCCCTTTTTTTTGCTAGTATAAGGAAGTGACGAGCTATATGTGAGAATAATCGAACGTCCTGTATAAATACTATAAATTGGTTTCGAGGCTGACAATTTTTTGATGAATTTTCCTCAATTTTTACCACGCGTCATCATCAGCACATCAACCTATCCATTTAAGGGAGTTGTATATTTGTATTTTCATACAGTTACTAAAAATAACTAGTGAAGAAAGGTACCGCCTGTTTCTTCCACCTCCCGAACCTCCCATACAGAATTGTATGCCAATGGATATTTTTTATTCATGATCCTTCGTTTTTTGGGAAAAGGTTTTCAGTTTTATGGACTGATTTAGCCCATAAAATACTTGTAGCAATTTTTGAAACCATGTGTTTTAAATATACCTACCTACCAGGCTTCCAGTGAAATTCGAACTTATCGACACTTCGAACATAACAATGGCTTATAGAACCCAGAGTATAAAGTTTCAAACCCCATGTTGATCGAAACATTCTTGGTCCACGGTCCTCAAACAATACAGGACTTTTATGGTCCAATATGTTTTATTACTGGAACGCAGGTTGTACCAATAACCCTTATACTATACAGCGTGTAGGAAAGCATCGAAAGACATTTCGTGGATTTACTCAGTCCATAACAGAACAACTAATGTTTTCCTATGTTTTCCATACAACATCAATTTGCATGGAAAACCGAAGTTTTGTGCAATAACAGAACACAAACAAAAATATGAAAATCATTTTTGGACATCACATTCAAACTGACTCAGTCATACTTGTATGGGAGGTCCAAAAATTATTCTCATATTTCGACCATGCGGAAAGTTGTTCAGTTTCATGGACTGGTGCATTCCTTGAAAGAAAGTTAGTTATTTTTCTAACGTCCCGTTTAAGTTTTATATATATTTTAGCTGAACATAATTGTGTTATTGTTGACGTTCCTTTCCTTACTTAGATGACCGATTTGACGTAGTGGTAGAGCGATTGCCTGCCACGCAAAGGCTTCGATTCTCGGTGGGGCACTCACAAAGTTGATTTTATCTCTTTGTGAATTTGTTCCTAGTCTGGTTAGAACATTGCAGGCTGAGCCACCTAAATGTCAGTAAGAAAAATGGTTCCGTGTTTCGGAAGGCACGTTAGGTCCCGGTTGCTGTCTTTGATTACTGAGACGGCGGTTGTTACGCAACCATGTCAAAAGCCTGCTACTTGTAGAAGGCGGTTGAAAGATTCTGACACCAGGGTTTGTCAGATCGTTGGACGACTCGCTGTTCCACACAAAAAATAAAACAACTTAGATACAAAGTTCGTAAATATCCGAGCACCTTATTATTTCGTATTTTGTCCAGCGTTCTCAGACACACCCCTGTATGTTTCATTACTTAAGGCCAGGTTGTACCAGTAAGCGTTGTAAAAAAACAAAGCGCTTTTAAAAGCACTGCCAACTCCGAAACAATCTATGAAAACAAGCTTAGAGTTACCAAGCAATAAATTATACACAAATCATAGGCATCGATATAATCCTTGGTTACTGGTGAACAATAGTTCTTTTATAAAAGGAATTGGTGACTTAACTCCTTGCTTTATCCCGTTCTTTGTCGGGGTCGGCTACCTTACCTAGGGGATCTGACGTGGAACCAAGTTTTTACACAGAGCGACTGCCATCTGACCTCTGCAACCCAAAGCCTAACATGGCCCGAATCCTAGGTTAATTCACATTCAAATATCATCTGAATTCAAATTTTATTTGAATGTGGGTTTTATCACGATGTTTTTCCTTCACCGTAAGAGCAGTCCGTAAATGTACGTGCCTAAAAACACATTGGTGCATGGTGGGGATCGAACTCGGGTCTCACGATTGTAAGACCGGTGTCCTAACCACTTGGCCACCGACGCTCTGTTTGATGTTAGATCTATACAAATCTCTAACGGTTTCTTAGGGCTTGTTTTAGCTTATTTTTGTCTGTTACATCGTTATATTTTTCTTCGTAGTCGGTCAATAGGTATCCATTCGGTATCTATTAGGTTAATACGAGACTGAGACTAGTCTAGAGTTTGTTTCTTAGCTCCTAAAGCGATCAAAAGCATAGTAATGCGTTAGTCCGTGCGTTGGTTACACTTTTCTGGCTAATCATACAAAACAATGTGAATATCAGCGTTGGGCCGGAGAGTAAAGTAGTTAATAGTCTTTTTATCTCAGGAGTGCGCGTTGTTCATGCTTGTGTGTGTTGTCTCTCTCTCTCTCTTTTCATTGGACAGCTCGGTGTCTAAAACGAAAGGAGAGAGAGATAGCGCACACAAGTGTGGCTGGCGCGCATTCGTGAGATAAAAGGTCTATACACACACTTTTATACGTATCAGTTGTTCTTATTTCACGTTTCGTTTCTTTTCCTCCCATAGATCTCTGTTGACGTCTGCAACTGTGGTTGCGCGATTAGCGTGGGTATCCTAAGGCTAGGCTTAATTTATAAAGTTTGTTAGAAAGGTAGTTCTCCATTGGTTTAAGAAAATTACAGCGTGGACCCTTTGAATATCGGTCAATAGTCTTCTACATGAAGAGGTCACAACTATCACCAGGATTTAGTCCAAGTTTTTCTTAATTTCTCTGGATTCCACCATAAAGAACACGTAACAAAAGCCTTTAATTTTGAGAAAACTGTACAAAAGAGGCTTCGTCGGTGATGTGGGGTTCAGAGGAGAGTTGAAATGTATACAAAGGCACACCGTGTAAGAAGCAGGCTTTGCTCGAGGGACATACGTCTGTCCCTTTTCTTCTTGCTGGACATCCAGTACCTTCAGATGTGTTCTCTTTTTGGCGATGACTATAGAAAATTATTGTGGTCGGTGCGGCTCAGAATGTTTTAGTTTTTGCCAATTTCAAGATGTAAGAGTTAGGAATTTTATAGTGAACTTCAAGAATGATATTTGACTCCCTGAGTTTGCAAATCATTTTGTAGGAGTGCAATTGTTCAAAAAATATTTCGGTCAAGCAAAATTGCTCGATTGCGTTTCTCTAAACAATATGCGTATAACCACAGAGAAAAACTAATATACTAACGTATAACATAACTTTCGAGAGCTGTGAATTGAGGTAAACGTAACCAGTATATATTTATACGTATTATATTATTTTTAGTATGTATTTTATAATGTATATTTATTATTATTTATATCTGTAGTTGTATGTAATATTTTAGTTATATTTCGTATGTATTTCCTGTTATTATCTGTAAATATTAATCATCTCGTATTCATAGCTATTGTGCACGTCTCATCCGCCTTTCGCCAAATGCCATTTCTCTCCTGTAGGTCTGCTGTAAGAAATTTCTTTTTTAGAGATAAGCAGTGCCTGTTGTGTCCATTTTATTTATGTTTTTTTTCCTGTAAAATTTCTTGTGTACAATAAATGGTAAATAAATAATAAATAAATAAACGTACTGCAATGAATTCGTGTAAATTAGCACATATCATGCCTGATCATATCACAGTAGGTGCTGTACGTACAACCTCTCGCACACTCGAGTTTACCTAGTAGTGAGGTCTCGCCTACGTTGCGGGCTCCAGCTAAGCCTTCGAGCATAGTGTGTCGCCACTGTCGCCAGCCTTACAAACAAGCTCCCCAGCCATACGTACATATAAGGCTACGCGTTTGTTGTTCTAAGATAAGCACTGTTTATTTTATAACCAGCGATTAGATCGTACCCGGTTTTTATACAAGTTTACGGAACAATTTTATATGGATTAGTCACAAACTTTTCAGCACTTATAAGGGGCGCAAAAACTTGAGGAATTTGGGTGTTGCACAGTCGAGAGGGCCGTGGGCGGCACTTACTTTTTCCCTTAACGAATTCTGAGTGTTTGTTGTGTCTCTGCGGGGACGGGACGAGGTGGTGGAGTCGGTGGGGGCGCGCGGCGCCGGCCAGCCCGACTGCGCCCAGGCACACACACCAGAGGAACGCACGCGCAGCGATCATGCTGCGACATCACTCGCGACACTCGACACAGGACCGCGCGGCACAAGCTTCCATCGTGGACTGCCCCGCCGGCCCGCGCCCGCCAGGTACGACACTTTGAGAGGCGAGCGGCGCCCGCGCACCCACAGACCTCGAAGCCTCAAGAGGAGATACGCGCGCTGCTGTTTGGGCGGGAATTATTGAAAGCTTAGGGTTGGCTTTTGAATTTGATACTGATAATGCAATGATGGATGATAGATAATATATAAAAAACAACTAGAGTCCCCTTATATGTAATCAATAATCATATGTAATATTATATCTGGTGTAATTCGTGACTGACAGTACGCGCCCATACATGCGTGTAAAGAGCATTGAGGTGAATTTATGCTGGTCGCGACACTATCTTACAAAATGAACTGTAGATACCTTATTCTGATAAATAAATTATATTTCACATTTAATTTCTCGTGTAAGTAGTACCGCTATAAGCTAACTTTTGATTTGATATGTTTCCCATACGACTGCGTTGTTATTTACGTTTTGGTTTCGTACTTCATGTCACATGCAGTCTGATGCCGGCTCAGAATAGCATCACCCCACTGCTGTCCCGAAAGGATCGTATCTACCCGTTGTTGTGTCTATGGCAATCACGCTGCCCTCTCAAGCTCGGGTACAGGTAAATGCCTCTCCACATGACCCTAACTGGGCCTGATTTAACGTACATTACTGGTTGTTGTACGTGTATCATTGAAACGTACGAAATGTACGCATCGATGTATACTGAGATCTTCTTTTGATATAATGTTTGACGAGAAAAGGACGCAGGTACGCTCAAACATATACAAAAAGCTGCAACTGACGATCGTATAACAAAACTTCAATATACCGATGATGGTTGTACGGGTGTGATCCCGGCTTAGAATAGCATCACCCTGTTTCTTCCCGTGTCGTAAGTGGCGAGTAAGAGAGTCGAGGGTTTTATGTGCATTATAACTTTGAGCGACAGGCTGACAACCTGTCACTACAATGATACACGAATCATCTGAAAGGCCCCAATATTTGTCAGACTGCAATAGCGACCGTATTATTACTGCTGTTAACGCTCTACCTATCCCGCAGGGGATAAGGCGTGACATGTATGTGTGTAGATGTTACTACTAATTCTAGTACAGGGTGTTTGAAGAACCAGTGTGTACGCGGCAAAGAAAACATGATAAGATAACCAACTTTCTGGAAATATAATTTTAACCGTTTTTTTAATCTTCTGTACATGTAATCTACATGAAGTACGAAGCTTCTATAAAAAATTTTGATACCTGTGACTTCTGTCAGTTTCGGGCAAATGCCATGATTTGACATAAGGTCCATTTCCTTTGTTTACTTCTCCTAAAAGGTGAACGTTCACATATCCTAATCGGCGAACCTAATTTTTGAATTCTTTATATGAAATCACATGAAACCTCTCACGATTGTAAGACCAGTGTCCTAAATTATGTTTTAAGGATCACAGTGACTTTTCGATACACCCTGTACACTACAAATTTTTTGTCGGCACTTTCTGGCTGTCTCACCTGAGCCAATTAATTTTCGGTACGTTCGTGATTCGAAAATGTTTTTTAATCCATCTCGTTGGTACGCAGATAGATCTGCGGCCATCTTTGAACGCTAAGAGGACTGTAGAACATTGCCCTAGTGGCCTCGGTTACTACGCAAAAGTTATTAACTGCCAAAGTAGATATGATTAACGTGGTTACAAAGAAAAATTAAGGTACCTATCTACAGTTAGATACTGCTGAAGTCAAGCAGTGAAGCAATGTGAAAAAAAACTATATCGCATGTCTGAGTTTTCGCACATATGAGTATGTACTTAATTTTTGAATAATATTGTACATCCCATTTATTCATATTTCCACATCGTGTTCGATTTCACTCATATCGTCAATCAATCTAATCTAATGCCTCTAAACGAGCAAGAATTGTATGTATACATCGTGTTTCGGTGGAAATGCATTAAATTTGAGACGTTGTCTAGACCATCATACTGAACAATTTTCATTATGGGGCCAAGTTTGAATATTTTAAAATAAAGAGTAAAAAATTTTATACAAACTAAGTGCCTTTATTTTTTATAACCATTAATGTGTTACTCCTTATTCAAGATTGCAACTTTGTACTTTTAACTTATGATGACGTTATGATTATGACGATTATATACTTACTTAAGCTTAGTTTATAAACTTTTGATAAAGTAAAAAGACATTCACTCGCACGTTAACGTATGTTGGCTGACCTTTAAATAGATACTATCCTTCACTCATGTGCCTACTAAAATCTTACAAAACCCTGCGATAAAATATCGTATTCACTCTCAAACCAAACCAAACAAACACCTACCAAATCACACACCTCAGCTTGTGTTTCTAGGACTTCAGATTAGCTTGAGATTCCCAATAGTCGAAGGTAAAAAATACCGTATATGTTACGTCTACAAATTGCAAAACGTTTTGAAGTCATAGGCTTTTATACGTGATCAATAACATGTAGAGTTATACTGCTACATGTAGAGTAATACTGCTAAAGAATATTACATGAAACCTGGTCACCTTTTCTGTAGGCTCAAGTGTACCGTCAACACAAGTGTAAAACGCGGCTTGGTGCATTATCTATCGATTACCTAATGTACATTTCGCCCTGCATTGATAACTTACGTTCGCCTTGTAGTGTGTAGTAGTGTGTGTGTACACAGAACGCGCGTTGAACTCTTCACGAAAGTCGAGACTTCCCTTGGACCACGACACATCTTCAGATAATGGTAAACGACAGCATCTGCGGTTGTCGTGACCATCGCTCGGCGGATTCGAAGCAAGTTTTGTCTGTTTGAACTCCAGCCGGCAATGTACGCAATAAAATTGGTTTGTCGTGAAAGTGGTTAGAATCTGGTGACTTGGCCTGCATTCCTTGCTCTCACATATCTTGCGGTCTCGAGATGGACGTCGGCTATTTAGAGATGAAATTGCGCTTTCGAACCGTACACAAAGCCTTTTCTATTGGAATGTTGAGCTTGTGTAATGCCCGAATAGCATCGCCCCATTTTCGACACGTGTTAAAAAAAGGCAACTAAGCTTTTACAGAGTATCATCAGCATCAGCATTTACTTAAATACAGCAAATATTAATTTTGAATTATTACTAAAGTTCTAGCCACGTGTGATTCAATCAGCACTTACTGAACGATTCGCTTAGCTAGGTACTTAAAACGCTTCCTACGGCTGCTATGGTACTTACGGTCTCCTAAGTATGAAGCTCATTTAATTGATAGCATACTATATGCCGTTTTGCTCTATGATATGAGCGAGGGAGCACTGTGAATGATTGATTCTATCCGACGATGTCAAAATCCCATCTTCTAGATTACGTATAGATTTCAAGATGGCTGATCCTGAAGTTTGGGGTCCTCGAGGTACTAAGTCAAAGTCAAATTATTTATTCAAAGAAGTAAATTTTACATTAATCTTTTTGGTTGTCATGTAAAAAAGAGAATGAAGGACAATTTTTTCTATTTCTTATAACTATTTTATGAACCATGTGTAACAAACGCGGTACAAAATGGCTGATATATATCTTGAAGTCCGCTACATGGGCCATCATACTACATTATATATATAACAAAACGTCAACGTGACAAAAGGAATTCCAAAAATGATAGGTTAATGTAGTATATTTTCAATCATAAAGTCATAGAGGAATACAGTGTGTGAGTAAGACCTGCTTCTGCACCTCCAAAACTATTTAAGATGCGATTCTTCTCAATATTGCTTTTCGCAATTAGACGCAATTTATCGAACTTTTCGATAAATTGAGTTTACATCGAGCAATGATTTTTTAAAGCGACGAGGGCAGAACCTAGCCTTAAGCAGGCGTTGTAGTATTATTTTCCTTTCAGTTCCGTCATCCCACTCCCATCTGTTGGATGTCCAGTGTTTTTGATCTCTACTACAGTAAGGAAGTATGTCGGGCCTTGTTAGCACGCTGAGGTCATCGTAGCCTGGCTCAGCACGCCCACTGATGGCAAAGCTCGTCAGATTCATTTTTCAATAGGGATGATCAAATTAGTGTAAAGTTCTAGACAAGAATAAGATACATTTAATGTTAAAAGCCAGCGCAGTCCACAGCTGGACATTAAGAGCCAAAACACAACATTCAAAATCTCGTTACGAAAGCGAAGTCCATTTTCCCATTTGTAACAAGATTTTGTGTGAAAATACGAATAGATGAAGTCATTCATGTCTCTATAGTTTCGATGGCGTCAAAATACTTACTTTTGTACCATTTTTTTGTTTAATAATTAAAACTTTGAATGTTCCGAAAGACTATAAATGCAGTATGTAGACTTTTTGGACAATAGTTTTAAGCGTATAACTTAGTGTATACAATTGTTTTTATACAAGTTGTTTTTAGCAGCTAGTTTCCAATGTAGAAAGAATTGTCTACAGCCAGCAGCCCTATCGTCGATAATGGACACTAAAACGCCATAAAGTAACGTTAAACACAAGTAATAATCAGTGTTGTTTACTAGTATTCAGATGTTGTTTTATCTTTATTGGCCATGTCGCCTTGGCTCTGTCGCAAGGAGGAAATAAAGACACAGGTACAGTGAGGAACCCATACGCACATTGGAAGCCATGTTTTATTGTACGAATAGGTGTAGAGAGCTTTGGGGGCCAAGTGGTTAGGACACGAGTTCGATCCTCGCCATGTACCAATGTGTTTTCACTCACGTAGGTACATTTACCGACTGCACTTTTACGGTGAAGGAAACTTGACTGTGCCTTTTTCTGTGATTAGTCAAAAAAGTGTCAATGTCAAAGTTCGGTTACTTTATTAGTGCGTTTAGGCACAGTCGCGCCTGCTGCCATCTGCAATAAGCTTTCAGTTTTCCTCCCCATTCAACCTTTTGGCCCTAAAGGCTTGATAAAAAAGATAAAACCTTGTCAAAACAAATTGTGGTTAACAGAGAAAAATGAGACACCCATTTGGGCACTGATTAAGACGCATATCCAAGCTGGACGCCGCCCTCAAAATACATATGTATATATAACGTAATTTATCGAAAATCTGCTATTACAGACCGAGTACAGATACTTAAGCTTCAGATTCTATGAATAAACTTCATCAGTATTGACCAGCGAAGTTATAATTTTTTGAAGGGCATTAAAAGCAGCACGTAGCCGCGTCTTAATATTTTTTTATGGCGTCACATCACATCTCATGAGTTGAGATGTATTTTGCCAATGTCAGAGTGTCTTAAATTATTCTTTCATGCCTTTGACATAACGGCTCAGACAAAGTATAAGTAACTTTTTGTACATCACGGTAAAAGTCAGCCATCCAGTGGCGCCAGCCAGTACCCGCAAAAACAGTATCCGTAACTGTACGCATTTTGCCAAATTCCAACCGACATTCAACAAGGTTATCCTTTTTGTATAAAAACGAAACCGATCTAGAAACAAATTGAAATAACTTAAACGTTATTTAATGTGATTGCAAAGTCATATTAAATATGTACCAACAAAGCCATAGTTAATTGCAATTAGTCTAGTATTGAGATATTTGAGGATACACCTATGCACTCAAAAGTAACATAATTTGTAGCAGATTATTGTAACATAAAATCATACCTCATATGTATTAATGTATGCATACGCGTATCGCATAGATAAACGAGTATCTACACCACAAAGTTAACCTTCTTTTCACAAATCGGGTAACATACAAAGTGATTTACATGGAGCGTTTAAAATTCTAGTTTTCCGAACCGATGTTGGTTAAATTATGTTTGCCCCCTGAATATTGATCAGCCGATTCTTGTAATCGCACGTATTAATAGTCAAACAACGTTTGGTAGGTACACACACACGATAAGGAACGCTTGATATTGTTATTGTAACCCTGGATTTGCCGAATTGACGGCGAGGTGCGTAGTTTTATTGCGAATTTTGTTGGCAAACTATGTCTACTGAGAGCGTGGCCAAGTGGTTAGGACACAGGTCTTATAATTGTGAGACCCGAGTTCGATCTCCGCCATGTACCCATGTGTTTTTACCTTGGTTTTACTCACGTACATTTACCGACTGCTCTTACGGTGAAGGACTAACATCGTGATGCCATTCACATTCAAATAAAATTTGAATTCAGATGATATTTGAATTTGACTTAACCTAGGATTCGGGCCAGGTTAGCCTTCGGATAATACATACTATTGGCTATTCTGTGCCTTCGGATTGCAGAGATCAGATGGCAGTCGCTCTGTGTAAAAACTTGGTTCCACGTCAAATCCCCTAGGTTAGCTAGCTGACCTTGACAGAGAACGGGATAAGGCAAGGACAAGGGCAAGGAGAATGAAACTATGTCTTACTTCATTGCATAGTATAAAGTAAAGTAGCTTTCAGCGTCTGTCCCTACGTGCGTGGATGTATGTAATGTATGCTTAGATCTTTAAAACTACGAAACGGAATTGATGTATTTCCTTTTAATAGATAGATTGATTCAAGAGGAAGACGTGAAAAAAAAAACGATTAGCAGCATTGGGTTGGCCGCTAGTTTGTAGTACTGAAAAACTAAAACAAAACAATTTTTCAGCTTATTATAGAGCTGTTAAATTAGGTTTAAAAGTTTTTTTCGCCAATCAGTACATTTATGATTATAATGCATGACATTGAAACTGAATTTAATTATTCAGTGTTTTCAAATGGTTAAATTTTTTCCGTATTTTGGACGCCATCGTTCAGTTTTTGGCGGCAACTGCTGGCGACTTCTCGTCAAGTCTACATATTGACTGAGAAAACTGTCTGAGGAGCTCAGATGAGACCGGCTGGTTGGAGTCAATTTTGTCGTCTTCAATTGAAAACAAAAAATGTTCTCCCCCAATCCATGACGGACCCACGATACCCCTGGCGATATCCCCAGCAAATACAGTGTTGTCAGAAGATCGAATCGAATGTGTCAATGCGTGCCAGACTGTCAGTCAGTGTCGCAATGTTTTTTAGTCTTTTGGCTTTGGAATCTAGTAACATCAGTTCAGTCAGTCAGTTCAACAACTTATTAAGGAGTTCTTGGAGAATTAGTTTTTTAAATTATTATTATTAATTTAGCCTACACTGTCCCACTGCTGGGCAAAGGCCTCCCCTCTCTCTTTCCAAGCTTTCCGGTCTGCGGCTGTTTCCGACCAGTTGGGATCATAATCAACCAGGTCATCCCGCCAGCGTTTTCTAGGTCTCCCTCTACGGCGACTTTCTTCAGGGATAAATTCGGTGGCTAGTTTGGCCTACCTTTCCGGGTGCATACGGCTCACATGGCCAGCCCAATCCTACTTTAGTCGTTTTTAATTCTCCAAAATAATAACTTCTATTACTTACAATCGTAATCCTCGCTCCTCGCTACCACTCAGTGCTTTTTATCCGCGTGCTCGTGGCCGACAAAAGCGTCTCAACCACTTGACTGTATTGTGTAAGGATAATACCACCAAAAACATAAATGTAAAAGTTAATAGCCAAGTTCAATATGTCCGCCGACAAAAGAATTGATATCTAACTGGGTGCCAAGTTCGAATAACAACCCTAAATTTTATTTGTTCATAAGATCATCATTATTTGGTAAAATAATGCAAAGAACTTAAAACTACAGCCTCTTAATGAACGTCTTTGCTAGTTTCATATGTTTCGGTCCTCGCGGTCCTTTCAAACTATTTTTTAGTATTTAATACTATCTCTGAATTATGTCCACAAAAGTGACGCCAAATTTTTCGTGTAATATTTATTATTACTTCACACGGCACGGTCTGCCAGCTGTCTGTTGGAACTTGGCTGGAACCACTGCCGCGCGTCTAGATAGCGTTTTGATTTCGGGCACTGTGGTGCGCACGCGCAGGTACCTGCCCGCCGCGGGGGTAAGCCAGGGGGAGCGGGCGGCTTGCACTGCAGTGGAGTGTACGAACGAACAATCTGTTACAGGCGAGGATATGGTTACTACAGCGTAGCCATTCGAAATGGCCATATTTGACAGTTGTCAAAATCATCTTAATGGTATGATATAAGGTGTATTTTTCTATGTTGACATGCCCTTTAGTAGGGGTTTGACAGCTGTCAAATATGTCCCATTCGAACGGCTATACCGCATCCTCGTAACGCGAAAGTTCGGCAATTTTTTATGGTTCCTCATCCGCCACCGCTTTCTCATCATCAAAGAATGTTCAAAATTCCTCTTCCGCCTCTGCATCCTCAGAGATTACGTGAAAGCTAAAAAGAAGCCATCTTCAGTCACATTATGAAACAGAATATGCGAAGTATGAAACATTTTTCAGTCTGGAATAATCATTCATCAATGCTGTACACATGGTGTTAGGAAAAGTACTAACTTCCGTTCAAGGAATCAACTAGCCTAAACCTGAATTAAATTTGCACTATCCCGCTTCCATTGTCGCACTTTCTCTTTCACCCCAAGGTTGCCTGGTAGAGAATTTAGCATTAAGGCCGCTTTGTTGTACTGTTTCTGTTGTTTGTGGTTTCTACTGCTGGACTTATCTATTATGTGTAACAAAGAATTTTGTTATGTTATGTGTAGATATGGTAAATATCCCTTAAATGGGTACATACATACATCCATATATCACGCCATTATCCCTTGCGGAGTAAATGGGTACAACTCGAGTAAATTATTCACTAAGTCACTAATCGATCGACGTTAAAAACACAGTAAAATGGCCTTAAGAGAACGTGATGATATCCAAAAGTTGTATATTAAATTACTCTAACGAAAGAAAATAAAGAAACTGGAAACACAGGCTTGCCGGCACTTCGGGGCATTAAAATATATGTTCGTACACGTTGAGAGTTAATGATTGTGGCGGATTATAAATGTTGTCATAAAAAACACATTCCCCAGTTGGGTTTGGGTTCGTACCCCACTGAGTTGGGATCTAGGTGCATGGGATGTGATATGGTCGGGCGGGATGCGTAGTCCAAAACATGATTTACTTACAAACTTGCATTGGACAGATTGGACTATTTCGTCGACAGCACCAAAGTAAAATAATACAGTAGGTGAGGTAGGGAGTTACTTTGGGCGACAATAACCTATAACCTGTGCCCCTTATCTACTGAGATATAAGGCAAAACTTGCAAGACGTCCATCTGGTACAGGGTATGTACCGCTGTAGATAGAGGTAACAATTCTGCTGGTACAGCGTATGTACCGCCGGAGTACTAAGGGTTATATAATCCGACAGAAATGGGAGGCATTTCACATAACATACTCGCCGTAAATGTTAAAAAGAATGGGCGACAAAATACAAACCTGCCATACGCATTATATTTATGTAAGTATCAGTAAGTAAGTACATGATATCCAACCAAATATTGTTAATCAGTATGATTAATTTTTCACGAATGAATAAATTAAACTGGAAATTATCAAACGTTTGGGAGTAAGTTTGTACGAGTCATCCGCCTGGTTACTCTCCTCCGTGTCCGCCACCCCCGACCGCTCGCTTGGTTGACTCGTCTTAATCGCGTCTATAACTCAAACGAAACATTCCTATCTATATCAATCTATCATGGAATTCGTTTCTCCAATATCGATACAATCGGATGCCCTCCATTCCTTTTGTCTCGCATACTATGTTTTGTTAAAGACGTTTTTGTATTTTTGTAATTACGAGATACCGATTTGATCAGTGGGGTGTTCGATGCGATGGGAAGTGATCCAAGTACTTACATAAAGATGCGATCGCATAAACTCAGGCAACGCCTTAGAACGGAGTAACGCCACATGAGTTATGTTTTTAGATGCGTGCAGCCGGCTCCATCGAATTAACGTTAAAATTAAATTGAATATATGATGTTGTCACATTGCAAGAAGAGGAAGATATGTGACGCCGCAGGCGGTTGGACAGGGGGTTAGGCAGAGCGTCAAAGGCCGAAAATAAAATTAAGGTTTTTATCGCAACATCTGGCAAAAAGGTTTTAAAATACACTTAACTATATACGTATACATGCATTTAGTGGCGTAGTAGCTAGATTTCTTTTAGCTAATTTTACCTTAAAATTTCGTTATTTCTTACCAAAAGATTGTAATAGGTATATATCGAAATATAAATATCATAATATCACACGATATAAATCCTCGATATATTACATAACATGATATTTATTAAGGAGTAAATATCATGATATATATCATTGATCTATATCAAGTGATATACATATATCTTCGAACCTTGTTCAAAACATGCACAAATGACGCACGTGATGCAGCCATACAATTTTATCACAACAATGTATAAAACATGAAAACTTTAAATTTAAAATCGTTCTCCGTCTGCAGTCCTTTCAGAATTAGTATCTTTATCTTTGGAAATATTCAAAAGAGCTGGGTGAATATGTTAAGATTGCAGAGAATGCGTAGCCCGGAGATAAAATGCACAATGCCACGAGCGCATTCAGCCGTTTAGGTGCACGATGTTACCGCCGTAACCCGTCAATTCACATGCTAATGTCAAATATTTCTGGCATCACCTCGGGGGCATGAGAGCCTTAATCAGCGATGGCCGACGACTGCCGCAATAAAGGCAAAGTGGCGCTGCCAAACTAACGCCATTACAGAAAAAAAAACAGATCTTTTCATGCAAGTATTATAGTACATCAAATTATTTTTCATGCTCAATAAACTGTTCGCTAAAATCTATAAGTTATTGTTCAACACAGCCAATTTTTATTTATTATCTATCTATAATAACTTTTAACATCACGTTTGTAGGGGTTAATTGCAACAAAAAACAGTGAACTTCTACTGTGATTTCAGTCCACTGCTGGCCATGGCATCTCCCTATTAAGGGGTATCCAAAAATGTGGACAAAGGATATTCATATACGAAGCGTTTACCTACCTATATTTCTATGACTATATTGTTTTTTTTTTCGTGAAATGATGGCGCTTGATTCGCAGCTACGCGCTCTAAAATTCACCAATTTGGAGTCCAAATAACTGTACCAGAATTGGTATTTTTCAATGATTTTATTGTCAATCAATGCAGGCGATACCCAATTAAGCGTTCATAAAACAAGAGCCACAGAAATCGTATAATTTAATTAGTAGGATAGAGCACAAATTTAACATGAATAAGTACAAAATATTGATATAGCTTGAAATTCATTTGATAGTGATGTTAGATGTTACTGCCTATATTAACGGTTCCCTAGGCCTCTATCATACTTCAGCGCAAAAACGCTAGGCTAATATCTGCGCCTGTCAGATCCATATCACAACCTACCTGGTACATATCTACAAACCGGAACCTGTAAACTTCTGTCGCTTACATAGAGTCGCGACCAGCGTACTGTCAGTACGCGCCCGTACGTACGTGCGTGTATGGAGCGTTGAAGTCATGTTACACTGGTCTGACACCACGCAGATTGATGTGACTTCTAGTGCCAGGACATAGCATGTTTTTGTACGTTATTTCCTGATTTCCTATCGTCAAAAAAAAACCCCAAATGTGCGTATGATCTCTGCCTAACCAGGTAGTAACTAAAGTGGTTCCCGCACAGTCATTACTTACAATCAGGCTAAATTAATTTACACTTGTGTACATTATTGTACTTCGAGTTGTCATGCTGTTACTCCGTAAAAGGAACTTTTGAATAACTGGCATGGTTCTACCAGTACTGGCATATCCTAGGTTCAAAAAAGTCAGCTTGTTGCGATAAGATGTATGAAACTTTTTGGGAGTCGTCAAAGTACAGAAAGTCGGCTTACAGCGACTAAGTCCTCCCTTGCACCACCAGCGTGCGTCGGGATTCCCAGTTTTAAAACATTAAAACAGTGCGTGTTGATCTTTATTCAATAGAAGACATTCAAGAGTATGAATAAAATAATTATTACCTAGTTAGTAAGCGGCATGTACATAGGTATGTAATATTATGTAAGTATGTAGGTATGCAAACAAGACGTTTAGCATTTTTGCATAAACATTAGTGATGGGCCGAACATAGGTTGAACCGAAACCGATTATTCGGTAAAACGTCTGCCGAAACGAATATTCAGCTGATTAATTTATTAGGAATTCATGTCCATACAAAAACAATTAAAAGTACTTGTTATCGAATAATTTGTCGGATTCATACTGGTTCCTCCACATTCTACTCCTCTAACTTTTAACTTTAGAAACATTGACAAAGGAACTGTCACTCCTTAGTTTGACATAATCATTTACAACAAATTATGTACATACAGAGTGTAAAAATATTAGCTGCAAATATTTTAAGGGGTGAACCAGCCCATGAAACTGAACAATATACAAATTGACTTCGGTCGGGCGGTAGTTTTGTATGGAAGGTGCAACATTATTAATCATATATCGACCTATGTTTCTTGGGGAAAGTTGTTCAGTTTCATGGGCTGATTCGCCTCTTAAAATATTTGCAGCTAATATTTTTACACCTTATTCGCCTCTTATAATATGTATTTGATAATATATATACAAAATACTGCGATATGTTCGGTCAAATATTCGGTAAACCTGCCGAACATGCCCAATACCGAACATAAACCGAGTATATGCCCATCGCTAATAAACATATTTCTTGCCTAGGTACAAGTATAGGTGATCCTAACTTCGTGAAAACAATAGTTGCCAACTGAATAAGCAGGTATGTACACACATGACTTAAAGTAGAACATAGTGTTAATTTACACTTTAGTCATTATCTTTATATGTACATACATACATGTAATCACGCCTCTTTCCCGCAGGAGTAGGCAGTGACTACATCCTTCCACTTACTACGATCCTGACACACCTCTTTCGCTTCCTCAACATTCATCAGCATTTTCATACATAACAACATTCATATTCTTTACCTGACTTTTCTTTAGAACGTCCCTGATACCATCTAGGTACGTCCGTCTAGGTCTTCCCCTTCCAACGTTTCCATTTACACGCGCCATTATATACTTGTTTAGTTAATCTTCTTTGATTCATCCTCTCAACGTGACCAAACCATCTTAGTATTCCTTTTTCTATACCTATAAGTATGCATACTGTAAACGAACGCTTGTCAAACTTGCAGTTCTCGAAACGTCAAAACGTCGTCCTTTCGCCCGAACTGATGCAGTTCGATCGCGCGTCGAAGATAGCGGCGTATTCTGAGGCCTCTTTCACACTCAACTTCCAACGCTGCTCATTTCTGACGCCCGTCAAAACAGACGCTACAATAACACTGAACCAACACAATAAGTGACAGCGCACTACGCACGATGTAAATGTCAGGCAAAATGACGTCTTTTAGCGCGACGCAGGGGCTGCGCTAACGGATGTATCGTCAAGTAACGCAGCCCTTGTGCATTGGGGAGTGAGATTTCTAGTACGGATTTGTCAGACGGATCCGTTAGCGCAGCGTTATTTTTGCGCTGCGTTGGATGTGGAGTGTGAAAGAGGCCTGAAATTATAATCATCCGGCAGATGCACTTTTGACATACAGCCTCGAACAAAGGACACGGTTGTATTCACACGGTCCCTAACAAAAGCGGGATTTTTTGCCGCCGAGAGTTGGCGCGGAATCTAAAGTTGGTATGATACTACCCTGCTGCTGCCGGTTTTGTATTCATTGCCGTCTATGTTGTGGCCGTCATCACATTACACTCAAGATAATCACCAATGTATGCCGACTGGGGTCCTCCTGGCAGTGCAATACCAAATCTAAACGCGAATCGAAAGAGCCTCCGACCGATGTCTTCAAACTTTTTTATGTTTTCTCGTATCGCAGTCCGCAAATGCTGCCTATGCCTGAGAACAATGGCCAAAAGAGGTATTTTTGATTTATTGTGCTGTGTTTTTCTTCTCCTAATTTGTTGTTTCAGAATAACGGGGTGGTAGACACATTATTTTAGAAGTCTAAAAAAATATGTTCTTTTTAGGCTATTGACAATAAATGACTAGTGATAACTGCTTAGAAATGCCGTATGTTAAATACAAATTGTACTTGGGCCATATGCTACAACGTCAAAATATTCTCTGTGGGTGTATTTTATACGCACCGCAAGAAATTGCTATTTTCACAGCCAGCTACAGTACAGAAAACTTTCAGAAATATGTTGAAAATAGAACACCATCAATGTTTAGAAATCACTACCTTCCTACCAGTTTTCTTATTCCGTGGTGTGGACGTACCGAAATGGTGATTAAAATAAAAAAATAAACTACATACAACTCGGCTCGCTTTGTTTTACCCGTGTATACAACAGGCTTGGAGGTATCGCGATGCCCGCGCGCTGTGGTCCGTTCTAAAATTAAAAAAAAAAGCGTCCCGAAGGTAGAGCGGCGCGCGCAGGTAACGTCGGCAATTTTGTCCCACCTTTTTATTGTTATTCTTTTTCAATAATCCACATGTTTTATGGCATGTTAGGCAGTTTGTTTCCAGCCAGATCGCTAATTAAATAGCAACAACACCAGTAGCAGGATGTGTTCGGCATTGTATTTATTATGTTCAACGAGTTTTTATGAGAGGGTTACCAGTATAGCACAACAAGAACATTGATTTAATCCTTTTAGAGTAAAAAATGCACTTATTTACATAAATGACGATTTTCTGTGATCTAGATCATATGCTATTCTGTAATACTGCACAATGTTAATTAATGAGGACTTCCGCAATTTTCTTTGCTAAGAAAATACATTGTATAAATAGACTCTATGTTGTAACCTAGGCAGGAAAACCATCACCATCCCTTTTATAACTTTTAGTTAACACATATAAGGGCCTAGGTTAACCGCCTAAAATAGGTATAAGATGTATCTAAAATAATTTAAAAAAGATCTAATTCCAAAGGAATGGACCAGAATTTGAAATAGAACAAAATTCAATTGTCCAATGTCTATTTCGCAAGACTTGGGAAAGTTAAATTTTCGTGGCGATTTTTATCTTGTGAAGTTTTTTCAAACTGTTACACCACAACCACTTATACAATGTTTTTTTCTTAATTTCATAAATAATCATACATACATATATCACGCCTTTATCCCTTGCGGGTTAGGCAGAGCGTTAACGGCCGTAAGAATACGGTCGCTATCGCCACGTCTGACATTGTTGAGGATTGTTTTCCAAGGTTGTTTCAGAAAACATGTGTATCACTATAGTTACAGATTGTCAGCCTGTCGCCTAAAAATTGTAATACACCAATACTCTCGAGTCCCTTAGTCGCCTCTTACGACACCCCCGAAGAGTGTGGGGTGATGCTATTCTAAGCCGGCATCACACAGCATAAATAATACATTTAATAAAAAAGTAAATGAAAGGCACGCCTTTTTTGTACGCCTTAATTAACAAAAAGAATTACAGCTCAAAAGGCATTACTCGGGAAAAGAATAACGGGGGGATACGCTTGTACGAAAATGCCAATGCCACACTGGGGATCCTCGATTGAACCTAGGACTGTAAAATGGAAAAATACAGCGTGATGATGGCCTGTGTCGCTGTCTGTAATTTTGCTGTCCGTCTGGCTGGAGCCATCACTCATTCACTAGACAGATTTACGAGATTTACGACAGCTAAAACCTAATAAGATTCTAGATGATGGATTTGTGTCATAATCGTAACCTTACTTTATTTTTAACTGACTTCCAAAGGTTAGAAATTAGACTGGATCCGAAAGTTCAAAAGACGGTGACAAGAAAGGCGGATCGCACACTTAACGCACGACGGAGCGCAAAAATATCGCAGCGGTCTGTCAGATCCATATTAGAAATGTCAATCCCCATATGCTGTCAACGCAGCGCTATCTCAGTGTCGTCCGTCGAGTGCGGTTTTAGTATGGGGAGTGACGTTTCTAGTATGGATCTGACAGACCGCTGCGATATTTTTGCGCTAAGTTATGCATCAAGTGAGCGATGCGCCATATTATCAATATCCTACTAATATAGCGACAGTATTTTTTACGGCAAGGCGTGATATTTGTATGTACCTATGCATGCGTATGTATTGATGTAGCTAGGTATTGTAGACGTACCGAAGTAATTTCGCAGGGTTATTTCTGTACTTCGTGCCGAAGGTAATCTCAGGCACACGTAGTAGTTATTGGGAAAATTACGTATGCTTGCCGGCCGGCGGGTCCTGGGGTAAGTGCTCTAAGTGCAATAAGTCCGTTAGAGAGATAAGAATGATGTAGAGAAAGGTATGGCAAAGATCTCACACGCATCGCATGGCTATGCGTCGTTTGGCGGGTAGCAAACACACTTAACGCACGACGGAGCGCTATAACTAAGCAAAGCTTGTGCTATGGCAACTAGATAGCTTCTTCTTCTTTTCGTGTGGGGACACCGAGTCGTCCAACGACCCGATGAACTCTAGTGTCAGAATTGTTCAACCGCCTCCTACAAGTAGCAGGCTTCTGACGTGGTTGTGTAACGACCGCCGTCTAAGTGATTATAGACAACAACCGGGACCTACGGCTTAACGTGCCATCCGAAACACGGAACCATCTTACTTACGGACAATCGGGTGGTTCAGCCCGCAATGTCCTAACCAGACTGGGAACAAATTCACAAAGTGATAAATATCAACTTTGTGAGTGACCCACCGAGAATCGAACCCGGAACCTTCTGCGTCAAAGGCAGTCGCACTACCACTGCGCCATAGCTGATACTAATACATAAATACGTTTATTTTGTGAATAAATTCGTATCATACATAGAAAACACACAGACTTGACACAAATATTTGACTTAACATATATTTGTGTCCGGTGGGGATCAAACCCACGACCCTCGGCGTAGAAGGCAGGGTACTATCCGCTACGCCATAGGGACGATCCTATATTCCCATAATCTAGGTAGGTGGATGCTCCTAGGTACCCTCAGACCGTGTAGCTCGCGGCGCCAACGCGCATCTTGGCATTCTCCACGCGGGCTGTTCCACTGCGCTCGCCAATCCGTGGTCTGGCAATCTGGCTTAGTGATGTGCCGTGGGGAATATTCCAATTTCCAGTATTTTACTACCGGGAATATTCCCAGTATTTTTCCAATGTGCCCGGGAATATTCCCTTAGCGGGAACATTCAATTTGTATGATTGTTTTGTTTTAACTTTGAAATAAGACATCATTTCTATGTCTTTAAGTACACATTCAACACTCTCTTTATTATATTACTAGCTGCCCGCCCCGCGGTTTCACCCGCGACTTAGTGAAACTTTTAATAAATAAAGTAATACTCTATTGGTAAAAAACGTGATTCACCAAACAAATAAGATAAATAAAAGGATTTAAATAGAAACGTCGGTACGAAAAAAATCCTTGTCATTGTGGCGTTTGTTAGATTTTGACGATTGCTTGGAAAATAAAACACGTCAAAAATTATAACATTTCCACAACAGATGAAATTTATTGGACCTTTCCTAGGATTCCTATTATTTTTTTATTCCGTCGATGCTAGCTGCTGGTTTCACTTTCTCTCTGAGGTGGCCAAGCCACACTCAACCCCCGTGTCGGCACCGGGTAAGCTTCCGTAAATCCCTGTGTCGCGCGTTGCAGCTGGTGTTGATTTGCAATCAAATGTTTGCTTTCTCTTTTTCTCTGAGGGGGGCCTCAACACCCATGTCGACGCTGGGTAAGCTTCTTTAAACCCTCGTGTCGCCGGTCGCAGCTAAACAAATCTGAACACGTGCGACACGCAAATTTTCGGCGGACAACGTTAGAAAAATCCGCCCATAAACCATAGAATAACCTCATTCATGTTCATAATACATTTTAGTCCAGTATTTTACTTATATTTATTTTGTGACCGGAAATGGCTCGCCGGTTGTCAAAATATTACGTGTCTCAATTTTGGATAGATCGTGTTAAAACATCTTAACTTGCATGTCATATTTATATGCAAAATGTTTTAATATCTTTGTAAAATTAATTAAGTCAACATCTTGTTGAAACACATTTTGTATGGAGTATGTATTGTGACCCTGGTTGTCAAAATATTACGTGTATAAATTTTTGATGATCTTGTTAAAACATCTTAACTGGGATATTATATTTATATGTAAAAGGTTTTATTTCAACATCTTGTTCAAACATATTTTTTATGGATTGTGTATTGTGACTTAAACTTAAATCTTGGTGCAGCTACTCAATTGAGTAAGTCAAATGTCTCGAGCAATAGATGTCACTGTTAAAAAAAATTGTTTCCTAAAACGCGAATTGGCTCAATGGCGCCGTCATTTCAAAAATATTGGAAAATGCGTGTTCCCGTGGGAATGAGACATTTTACCGGGGTAAAGAGTAGTCTATGTATGTCCTATTCTGGGCATTTTCTCGTCTTTGTATGTACAAAGTATCATTTGAATCGATTCAGCTCTTTTAGCGCCAAGTCCTAACAAACACACACACAAACATCCGCCTTTATAATATTAATAGGATTAGGATTACTATGGTTCTTTAAACAGGTAACCGTCACAAAACGAAGGGCAGAAAAGCTTAGTATTCACGTATACAGCTTCAATTTTAATCGCTTTAGCTTCAAAACGGATGGAGTTTCATAGGAACTTACCCCCCCTTTTTCACCCCCTCTAAGGCAGATCCTTTTTGCGTCATTTTTAATTTCTAACCAAAAAGCCAAATATAAACTGACGGAGTTTCATACAAACTTATCCCCCCACCCCCCTTTTACCCCGTTAGAGAGCAAATAAAAATAAAATACCTATCTATATAACAAAAAAAGTTTCATCAAAATCCGTCCAGTAGTTTTTGCGTGAAAAGCGGACAAGAAACAGACAGACAAAATTTCTTTGAATCAAATTTTTGGCTTTTATTGGTTGTATGAAGATCCCCCATCTTAGTTTTTCTTTAATATCTTTAATGTACAGACATGAGGTTGTTATAATTTTATTATATGTATAGATTACTAAACTAAAATAATCCCGTTTACATTGATTTTTATTTTTCATGAAATTTTTTATTCAACACTAGGTAGTTACCCATTAGAAATATAGAAATCAAAGAATTAAAAAAACATTTTAATATTACCGGTAATATTCCTGGGAAAGTAAATGGGAATATTCCCGGTAAGTTTCCAGTAACTTTGGGAATTTATAAATCGCGTTAATTATTAACTGTGTTTATATAGTAGACTTGTTTTAAAGGCAAAAGTAATAAATTTAACAAAATATCATTTCTTTCAACAACATTTTTGAGCAACTTTCCCAAATATTTCCACTTTTGGGAATGTGCCCGGGAACGCTACTGGGAATATTCCCACGCTAGGGAAACTTACCGGGAACGGCACATCAGTAATCTGGCTCAATTTGCAGTCGTAATTCAATTCAGTGTACCGAAGTCCGCAACAACTGGTCTAATTTACACAAATCACAATTTATCCCTCACGGGTTAGGCAGAGCGTAATCGCCATTCGTGTATTACTAAAGTAGGTTGTCAGCCTGTCGCCTAAAGTTGTAATATACATGAAACCCTCGAGTCCCTTACATAGTTGCCTCTTACAGCACTCGCGGGAAGAATTGGGGTGATGCCATTCTAAGCCGGCATCACACGGCATTTTCTAACTTACATATATTTCAATTACCTACTACTGAGTTCATTACTAACCTAACCAAATTTCCAATATGCGAAAAAAAAGAGATTATTTTAGGATCTGGGTATCTTAAACTGAAAACTGAGCCTGGTTTGAATCTTTGAATCTAAGGACCAATACTGAAAAACGATCGAACGGAAATAATTTTCAACCACTCATTCAAAGTCAGTCAGCTGTACCAGAATTTTTATTGTTGGTCAAAAATATTGATTTCCGGCAATTGCTCCATAGTGAATAATTATCAGTACGATACACTAAACGCATTTCCTCTGACACGCGGTGTGTTAGAGCACGGTGGAGCACAGTCGTATCTTCCAAGCTGCGCCGGCGCAGTGCTTGCAACTATTTTTATGTTGTTATTGGGCGAAATTGCCGGCGGGATCGATAAGTGCGCCTTTTTTCCACCAGCCCTGTAATGATGCTGAGGCCATGGTCACGGACGGACATCGTGAGCTCGGGGCATTCACAGATTCATGTTTCTGTGATTTACATTACTTTCAATATGGCACTATGTATGTAGGAGTAGTATAAAAGAGAATATAGATGGCGCGATTTAGGAGCTAGGTATAAACTACTTAGTGCATACTGAAGGTCCGTCAAAGAGATAACATTACAGTAATACCCAGTAACCCGTTGCGCGCTATATATTTTCCTAAAATCGCTCTAACGTATACTTCCATAAACTTATAATATACTTAATACTTCAGAAAAATTACTTCGTTCATATATTTTTTGTCATTTGACTTCATACAAGTAGATTAGCGCCATCTATGTATTTTTTTAACACGGTTTAGCCCGCTTCTGCACGTTGGTGTCCTAAAAGGTGAACAAATTTATCCAGGGTGTGTTCAGCGGCGTTCCTCCAATACCCCCCTAGGGGAGGCCTATATCCAGCAGTGGAGTGTTGTGGCTGATGAATGATGAGGGTCCGAAGTCGAGCGACCGGCGGCAGTTCGTGCGATGCGCTTGCGCAGCCCGTCACGAGCGGCTCAAGGCGGCGGCGTGGTGGCAATCACACACACACGTATCAACCAGGGATGTTGTCGGTAAGAAAGAGGGTTCCGTGTTTCGGATAGCACGTTAAGCCGTAGGTCTCGGTTGCTGCCTATGATTACTTAGACGGCGGCGGTCGTTACACAACCATGTCAGAAGTCTGCTACTTGTAGAAGGCGGTTGAAAAATTCAGACACTATTACAGGGTAGATTGGATCGTTAGTCGACCCGGTGTTCCACACGACAAGAGATGGAGCTCCGTAACCGAAACCGAAACCATCGGATATCCGATATACAAATAGGTATATTCGTAACCGGTTCCGAATTAAAATTTTCGGGTAGTTTTCGGCATGGCCTCACCAAGCCCAGTTATGACCAACTATGACTGTGACTATTTCTGACATATTTCGCATTGTGTTCTTATTTTATTTTTATTGTGATGGCATGATTACCCAACACACTTTCCACTACTTACTTAACGCGATAAATTCTAAAAAAGTGTTATTTCGTTTTCTATCCGCTACTCAAGAGGACTTTACAGAAAGGCAAATATTTCAAGCAGGAAATACAGGGTGCTAGGGACAGCGTCCCGATTACTGAAAGGGTGCAAGCAGACCATGAAACTGAATAACTTTCCCCTAGGAGCATATATCAGGAAACGACAAAATATTTTCCACCTCCCATACAAAATCGCAATCAGCTGACTGTATTTACTATGGTAAACCAAAAATTGTTTTACGTTTCCTGACATATGTTCCTAGGGGAAAGTTGTTCAGTTTCATGGTCTTGCACCCTATCAGTATTCGGGACGCTATCCCTTACACCACGTATAATTCTTTGCAAAAATTCTACCAGCAGCGTTGATCGACATGTAAAAAACTGCTGGTGGCAAAGAGACGATACAAAACAACTTCCTTATTTGCTACGCTTGTCATACTCGGAAACTGATTACGTAGGCCTCTTTCACACTCAACGTCTAACGCAGAGCATTTCTCTGTCAAACGGACGCTAAAATAACGCTGAACCAATGCAGTGACAGCCGACAGCGCACGACGCACGATCAAAATGTCATGCAAAATGACGTCGTATGGCACGACGCAGCGCTAGCGATGCGCTAACGGATGCGTCGTCAAGCAACGCAGCGGTTGTGCGTTGGGACATCCGTCGAGGGCGGTGTATGAGTGACATTTTTAGTATGGATTTGACAGACGGATCCGTTAGCGCAGCGTTATTTTTGCGCCGCGTTGGACGTTGAGTGTGAAAGAGGCCCTAACGGAGGACTTATCTGAAAGCCTTTGTTCAGAAAACTCTGATAATTCCACTAAACGTGATCTAGAAGGAATTCTTCGGACAATGGGTCACATACACGCCTAATCTATATTTTTGGGGCAGTGGAAGTCAGCGGTTTTTTTACGGAAGACAACCGCGCGTGGTATGCTAAATATTTGAAGAACACTATCGATATAGATTTGAAAACTTTGGGCCTCTGCCTCTTATTTAGCGGGGAGCGGAGCGAGTTTATTCGCAACTGTAGGCTATACAAAGAATCTTAAAAGTAGTTAATATGTACGAAGATCAGGTCACGTGTATTTATTGTAAGTACAATGGAATCTAGTCAAATAAAATAAATATTGCAAAAACAAAATAAATACACTTTGTGAATAATGTCAACGTGTTCCCAGTCTGGTTAAGATATTGCGGACTGCACCACCCGATCGTGTGTAAGAAAGATGGTTCCGTGTTTTGGATGGCATGTTAAGCCGTAGGTCCCGGTTGCTGTCTATTATTACTTAGGTAACAGTCGTTACACAACCATGTCAGAAGCCTGCTACTTGTAGAAGGCGGTTGAAAAATTCTGGCACTAGGGTTCACTGCGTCGTTGGACGACTCGGTGTTCCACACGAAAAGAGAGAGTAGAGGTGGCGTCTTGAATTAAAAACTGCTTCATCGATTTCGGTTCATTTTAGTTTGTGTGTTGTTAGGTGGATCGCACACTCAACGCACGACGGACCGCTAAAATATCGCAGCGCTCCGTCAGATACATACTAGAAATTTCAATCCCATACTAAACCGACCACTCAACCGCTGTCGACGCAGCGCTATCGCAGCGTCGTCTCGTCCGTCGAGTGCAGTTTTAGTATGGCGGTTGACGTTTCTAGCATGGATCTGAGAGACCGCTGCGATATTTTAGCAGTCCGTCGTGCGTTAAGTGTGCGATGCGCCTTACTCAAACTGTTGTTTTCCTGTACATCGCCATATGTAAATTATAAAACACAATGCGGGGCAAAGGTAGAGGGCATTCGACGTGTGCGACTGTCGTCTGCTGCATACATAATAAGTAAACATATTTTTGAGAAAGCGCATTTTACTTGGTTTCGCCACAGCGTGAATACAAAGGTCCATCATCTTCTTCTGGTAGTGCCTTTCCTACTAGTGAAGGTTGGCAGTCATGTTTCTTTTATTCGGTTTTAGTTTTAATCTAAATGCCTTGTGATGTCGGCTTAGAATGGCATCACCCCACATCCTTCCCGCGGGTGTCGTAAGAGGCGACTATGGGACTCGAGAGTATTGGTGTATTACAATTTTTAGGCGACAGGCTGACAACTTGTCACTGTAGTGATACACATGTTTTCTGAAACAACCTTGGAAAAGAATCCTTAAAAAATGACAGACGGTGCGATAGCGACCGTTACGCCCTGCCTACCCCAAGGGATAAACGTGTGATATATGTATGTATGTAGTATTAATCTAAATAAAAAAACAACATAGTACCTACCCACCCACTCATTAGGTTCACTAAATAAAATAGTCATTTACATAGTTCTTAATCTTGTTCGCATAAATTGGTGAAGTTTTTATCTTTTTATCGTGTCAACCAAATACTTTTAGAACGGCGCCTTTCGTCCATACGATAATTTATTATGATATTAGAAAAATAAACAAATGTACTTAAGTTATGTTAGTTTGAACAAAATTTAAAATGTGTTCTTGTACGAACATTTGTGTTGTTGTTTTTAATAACTTTCGCAATTAATAAAACAACAAAAGGTAAAAAAAAACAGCAAAAAATATCACGTGATTAATAGACGGCCCTTTGAATAGTGAAATCATTATCAATCGTTTGTTCCCTTGTGTGGCAATGAAATAGCATCACCCCATGTCTTACCCGTGAGCGTCGTAGCAAGCGACTAAGGGACTCTACGGTTTCATGTGGTGTAAGCGACAGGCTGACAACTTGTCACTACAGTGATACATTAATCATCTGAAAGAGCCCTCAATATTTGTCAGATGTGGTGATGGCGGTCGTATTTTTGCGGCCGTTGACGCTCTGCCTACCCCGCAAGGAATAAATGTGTGATATGTGTATGTTCACTTCGCTCGACCATTCTATAGTACGAGATATAAATTATATATTTTTAAAATACATATTGGGAATAGTCAATGGGATTTTTTAATTTGATTGTTTAGTTCCTAGTATGTAGCGCTGGGTGCGCCTGAAAGCTTTCTTAAAAAGCTAAGCAGCTATTCCCATAGATAGGAGTCACTGGACTTGACAGACAATCCGCAAAAATGTTAACAAAGTCACCTAAATAAAAAATCCTCATCCTTGTCACATCCCTGGACATTTCCGCCAGGGTCAAGTGGGATTCGTCATTAACAAAAGTTATCAAATACTTTAACCCAGCATGGTACTAAAAGGACTAATTATTAATAATTTTACACGGCCCATTAACTGGCCGGCGGCGGCCCGATTAACAGAATAACATGTAAAATAAAAACAAACCCAAAACTAACAAGGGTAATGAATAAAAAACATAAACCCGACCACGGTAATTTTAAAGTGATATTTTGAGTGCAAAAGCGTATGGCGGGGATCGTGTCCTAACCACTTGGACACCGACCGGTGTCCAAGTGGTTAGGACACGATCCCCGCCATGTACCAATGTGTTTTTACTCACGTAAATTTAACTGACTGCTCTTACGGTGAAGGAAAAACATCAAGATAAAACCCACAATCAAATAAAATTTGAATTAAGATGATATTTGAATGTGTCTTAACATAGGATTCGGCCCAGGTTATCCTCCGGGTTACCGAGGTCAGATGGCAGTCCCTCTGTGTAAAAACTTTGTTTCACTTCAAATCCCCTAGGTTAAGTAGCCGACCCCGACAGAGAACAGGATAATGCAAGGAGGATGATAATACATATGTAAATTATATATTTATAAAAGAAAAATGCGATCGATAGCCAGTGTCACTAGCGCCGCTGAAAGAAATCTAACAACACATTTGTCAAAATCTACACCGCCGTTGGAGCAGTTGCCTATTGCCCATGAATATAAAACTTGTCCACTCCACATCTTCCCACATACTAGACATATTTTTAAAAAACCTAACTCTCCCGAGGCAGTCGGGTAAATAACAAGTAAAAAAAAACAAACGTAAAACTAAAAAGTTCTTAAAACTTGTCGGGGGGCACTTCTAAAAACAGATAACGCTTTTAACATTTGAAAAAAGTCGTCTCGTTTTGTGTTCGAGTTGTAAACGATCGTGTTGAGGGTCCCGCCAGAGTCCGAGGTATTTTCACTGACCCTCGACTAAAATTTCCAAGTAAACATGTCCACAAGCGGAATGGAGAGACAGTGCCGACTCGCCACAGAAAAAAAACCTGGCCCGATTCGTTGTAACTCTATTGAGCTTTACCGCAGAAAGATAGACGCACGTACGTGGCGTTTACACTTGAAAAGAAATAACTCCAAAAATTTATCGTTTCGCCAAAATCTGCTCAAAACGTCTAACTAGTATTAATTATTAAAACCAAACGGCATCGCCACAAAAAAAGATAGACGCGTGTTGAACGTTTCTCTTGTAGATATTGTTTCTGCATGGACATATTTTTTAAATGCGTAGTAAATATTACGCGGTACCCAATTGAGAGCTAGTAAGTGGACAATGATTATGGTAGATAGTGCTTTGTAGCGTAATACAGGGTCCCAGTTGGTCACAGTAGTCCGGTAATGGACAACAGTGGACTGCTTTGACGAACTGGGAATCGCTGATGACGAATCAGGTCTGTGGCAAACTGGGCCTGTGTCGCGGAATGTATGCGCAAAACGTCATGTTTGTGCATCTGGCCAACATCGTCGCCACATAAATGAATAAAAATTATGTTCATCAAAATGCAATGGCGGGGACACATGCTAACATGGAGATTTTTGACTGGAATTTTCCTGCATTTTGCTCTACTGGTGCTTAAAAGTATTGAGGGATTATCCGTCGAGTGGTTAAACCCAGTCGCCGAAAGATCCGATGAACCCTGGTGTACTGGTGAGTGCTTCAGCCTCATAAAAAAAGTAGGGTTTACCAAACTTCTTTGATTTCTTAGAAGAAGTTATTGTGTGTGATTGTTGTAAGTAAATTATAATATAATTGCATGCAGCTCTTAGAATTCAACTTTAACGAGTAGCCAGAAATTTTTTTTGTTGTAAGTACAGCAGCATGCAACAAACTAAATATTTTGTAATGTTTATTGTAGGTGTTTCTTTGTATTACACCTTATTAGATTGCTTTTCTGTTAGCAACTTAAAAAAAAAACATCTATGTTAACTTACGAGTACACTTAACGCACAATAGAACGTTATTTTAGTGCATCCGTCGTTTGCCACCGAAATTTGAAATACCCCATACTGAAAACCATTCAAGAAATTTAATTTGACGCAGGTCCAAAGCATGAATCTGCGTGAACTGATGTGTCTGTCAAACAACGCAAGTTCAGCCGTTGATGCTGACAGACGAATGCGTTATCGCTTGCGCTTTATCTACGATTTAGTCTTCGTTTTTTCGTGTGGGACGCTGAGTCGTACAGCGACCCGATTACATACACATTATATCACGCCTTTATCCCTTACGACCCGATTAACAATTTAGTATTAGAAGTTACCTAAGAGACCTCAGAAGAATATAGTGGTACATGATATTCGCTGGTTGGACCAGGCTCGAGCCACAAAAGGATGGTTCTTTTAGCGGCACCGTGAAATCTGAGTTCGGCCTGCTTGTAAATCACTGTGTGGATGGACTGGGCATTTTTTACCGTCCTTAGTGTAGGGTGACCATAATATACTGATGAGCTGATTAGTAATCTATGCGGACGGCTATTACCTACTAAATAACTGGTGTAAGGTACAGCCATTCGAAAACTGAAAGGGTGCATGCAGGCATTGCATCTAAACAACTTAGAAAAAAAGAAGAGGCACTTGGAATATAAGCAGGGGTCGGAAAATCGGTTGTAATTACAGGTCCAAACTTGAATTTTTTTATTAAAATTTATTGTAGTCAATTATTTTTTTTATTAAAATAATTCCCCCCTTTGCTTTAGCACAAATGCAATTTTTAGTGTAAATTTAATTAATAAGTAGAAATTAATTAATTAATGTTCATTGATATTAGGGTTTTTTCTGACTACGGCCCTGTAATGACGGCGCGATTCCAACCTCTGAATATAAGTCAGAAAGCGTTGAAAAAATATCGACCTCACATACAAAATCACGAACAGCTGACTGCCTTATGTACTATGGGAACTCAAAAAATTTCCAAGGGGAAGGTTGTTAAGTTTCATGATCTGAATTCACATTATTAGTATTCTGAGAGCTGTAACCTCAATATGTATGGGGCGGCTGTGTACATCAAAAGACGCAACCCATAGTCACCCTACCGCCATCTCGGGGCTCTTAACTTTTATCTAAGGTCCGGACAGACCGGCTCACTTGTAATCGCTCGAATACATACGAAAACAAAGCGTTACACCCTTTTAGTGTAGCCCACCTTAAGAGCATACCCTAGTGCTCCAGAGTTTCTGCCGTTTCATACAAAATAATTCCCCAGTTATTTTTATCCAAAAAATATTCAATACAAAAATATTTCATCCGAAAGGTAATGAGTAAAAACAAATTAGTACATGGCGGGGATCGAACTCGGGTCTCGTGATTTTAAGACCGGTGTCCTAACCACTTGGCCACCGACACTCCAATCCAGTCAATGCAATTCTAATAGGTCAAAAACAATCTACATTTGATCGAGTGCTAGACGAGTAGGTATACTCGTAATAAAATATGTCTCACAAGTCACAATTTGTATCGAATGTGTTAAAATGAACTCCTGGCCCTACAGGATAATATTTTTGTATACTGTTTTAGTCATATAATAACTCCGGTCTGTTTCTTTTTATTTTCGTTATTTTTCTTCATACCATTTAGAGTCCTGATGATATCTTCTGAGTAACGCGTTATTTCAAACTTAAGATTTATATCAAAGAACCTGATATTATATTTAGAGATCGTGCAACGAGATATAATTTAAAAGACGATATTTCAAATGTTCCTGCCAGTGGCCTTTTTGGGTAAAAACATCACAAAAAAAAGAAGATAAACATTCACTTAAACGTGAAGGAGGTTTTCACTGATTTTGGAAAAAAATAACCTAGAGTTCACAATAAAGTCTGATTTCATATTGAAGGTAACCAGTAATTTTGTACTACTTGAAATATACCTATAGCCATCAAAAATATAATCCTTATAAGCCATATAATCAAAATATGTAAGTCTATTGTAACTTATTTAAATTGTTATTCAAAAAGCTAACTTGGTATCATTTTGGGATTATTTCTCATGTGTCTATTGGTCAAGTCAGTCCACGAATCTTAATTATAAGTAACTAAGTACTCTGACCCGAAATGGATCTTGGCCTCCGAAGCGAGCTTCCTCCACTGATCCCTGTCCTGTGCCATCTTCACCCAAGTGAAGATGGGCCAGGTCAGCTTCCACCATATCTTTCGAGCGGTACCTGGGGCGACTCTTGTACGCTCTTTTGACGCCCCGATCCTCACCCATTCTTTCTAAGTGGCCGAGCCAGCGTAATTCGATCCGATGATGAAGAAGAAGAAGCGTAATCGGTAAGCTTTCGTCTCTCCGAGTATGTTAGGTTGAGCCACTAGGTCTTCAACTACGGCATTTTTCCTCAATCTTAATTATAGGTAGAAATTTATATTGGCAGTCACTCTAATCGCATTCTAACCCATTAGACTCGGTTGTGTATCTGACTCCTCCGCATTAGCATATAAAATCGAGTGATTTTGTTTACTAACATAATTGGGGCGCCGTTGCCATGGTTTCTCTTACGTGCCGTGTAGGTGTTCATTAGATACGTTAGATCTTGTGATCGTTGATCGCTCTCACCCACATCAATTGCCTAATAAGGCGGATCGTACACTTGACGCACGACGGAGCGCTAAAACATCGCAGCGGTCTGTCAGATCCATACTAGAAATGTCAATCCCCATACGCAGCGTCGTCCGTCAAGTGCGGTTTTAGTATCCGCCGTGAAAGCTCAGTTCGCGATAGTTTACAGAATCCCGTACAAAAACCATCGATTTTATCATCTTCACTAGCATAATGCGAATTCTCCGCGTGTCTGTCCCTATGTCTGTATGTATGCTTAGATCTTTAAACCTACACAACGGATTTTGATGCAGTTTTTTTATAGATATGGTGATACAAGAGAAAAGTATTTATGTATAATACTTGCCGGGATATCATCTATGGAAAAATGAGTTACAGCGGGTGCAACCGCTGGGCTAGACAGTAAATTATAAAATTAGTGGCCCAGCCAGTGGGCATAGGGTAGTAGGTAGGTTAGGTATTATACATACGTGTTAACCTTTCTTTGAAACTTCACACTATCCATTATACGGAACAACATCCTAATCCGTTGCGTGGTTAAGGTCGACGGACAGACTGAGAAACACAAAAACTTTTCTAAAAACACAACAAACTTCGAGGGAGTATAAAAGTGCGATGCGATGTTTCGGTTAATATGCCTAAAACCTTCTCCTAAGTCTGACAAACACTTTTCTGAAATCGCATCAAAATCGCGAGATAATCGCGGACAAAGATACATACAGGTCAAACTGAGAACCTCCTTTTTAGAAGTCGTTTGAAAGATACTTCATTTTATACTATGTATTGATTGTTAACGTGCTACCCTTCGAGTATTACCCAACTGTTCTAGTCGTCTGAAAACTACCTTTAGTCCAATTTTCCGCTGGATTAAGAGGAGTTATTCTGGTTTTCTAGTTAACCAGCAAGGCGGATCGCACACTTCTTCTTAGCGTGTCGATGGCAGACACTATACCGTCGCAGCCCAGAACTTGGCCACATTGACAGTACTGGCAGACGCTGTCATAAGATCGTCCTTTTTGCAGGTGTTGGGGCACGCCGGACACGATATTAGGCGGTGCATCGTTTGGACTGCACCACACAAACAGCTTACGTCGGCACCCTCCAAGAAGCCCCACTTGGCCATGTTTACTTGGCCTTACTCCGGCCAGTTTGGGTCCGAAGTCTATTCAGGGACTTCCAATCGCACACTAAACTGGGGATTGACATTTCTAGTACGGATCTAACAGACCACTGCGATGTCTGAGCGCTCCGTCGTGCGTTAAGCGTGCGATCTGCCAGTAAACCAGTATGCGTCAATCCCTTAATACGATTTGTATTATAATTTGTTCTAATCGTAATTACTACTTACCTAAGTATTACGATAGTAAAGATGCTGTTAATTGCTGTTTGGGCTTACCTGAAAACAGTAAAATTATATTATGAGAAATACATATGATATCTGACTTAAAATTAATACAGAAAAAAAAATGCTGCAAGTATTTCAAGGGAAGACCCAGTCCTTGAAACTGAACGACTTTCCCTAAGGAACATACAAATCTCCCACAGAAAACTTACGAGCCGACTGGGAAAATTTGTATGGGGAGGTCGGTCTTTATTAACATTTCGATTTCGACCTGTGTTACTTGGGAAGAGTTGTTCAGTTTAATGGACTGTTTCAGATGGCCCCTTAAAATATTTGAACAATCTTACATGTGTTTTATTTACATGAAAACTTTTTTTTACTTGCGTACATATAACCATCTCTCTTATGTACAAAAACCGAAAAAGCCTGCAGGTACAAGGCTCTGAAGTCTGTGGGTATCAATTAGTAGGCGTTTCATTTAGGCCTTTGGGCTTCGGCATGGCCACAGTAGAGGACACTACCAGTAGCACAGGAAAAAAATCTTTGAAAAAACACCTCTGTACTGTAATGTATTTATTGTTTTGAAATATTCATGCCCTTGACATAAACTATAATACTTCCTTTGTCTAACAATTTTGCGTCACTTTCCTTGAAGCGTAAAATTAATAAGTATTCGCTAAACAATCTTAAATGCAAGTTTATACAATACAACAATATTGCGCAGGATAATATACCTACCCCACGAGGGGAAAAGGCGAGATTTTTGTATGTGTATAAAATAAGTTATTTAAAAAATTGCATTTTCAAAGCAACATAGGAGAACTGCTAAATTTTTATCTCTCAAACTAACGGCTATTAGCAATCATGTAACGTCCAACGGATCTTTCATCAATACCTAGTCTGTTCAAATTGGGTACCACTGCAGGCCTCCCACTGCAGGGTATAGTTCACATGTCATGACGAAAAACATTTAGTAGATTAATGACCTAAAATCTAAAAAAACTAATAATTATTCGGCTTCGATACTCGCTTTACCTAGTCCTCAAAATTATTACCAAATATTCTGAGTATAAAAAGAGTTCCTTTCTTGCTTTGCTTATCTCTACTGTTTGCAACGTGTACTGTGGCTCCGCCAAACCAGTCTGACAGGTCGTAAACATGCCTCAAATCGTTTCGCGCCGGCAACATTGTGTTTTACACGCACTTCACTCTGGATACATCAGTCCTGACCGCCGAATTCATCGATTCTTTTTAAGAGAACTTGCAAGGTTTATTTACAGCAGGCAGGATTCAATCCTGGGAGTTTCGGTATCAATGCGACCGATGTGGCGCAGTGGTAGTGCGACTGCCTTTGACGCAGAAGGTTCCGGGTTCGATTCTCGGTGGGTCACTCACAAACTTGATATTTATCACTCTGTGAATTTACTATGGGGAGTGACGTGTCAAACCCCTTCGATATTTTAGCACTCCGTCGTGAGTTAAGTGTGCGATCCGCCAAACGCAGGTTTGACAAGAAATGCCCGTGAAAAACAATGACAATCGCCCGGCATGCTCCTCGCGCTGTAGACACGAATTTTAGCCTGTCAAACAAGTCATCGAGCACTCGGACAGAATCTCATTAAGTGGACACTCACGCCTTTAAGCTTTGGCAAGTTGGTAGCATATTAGATGAATTGCACATTGCATTCTAGTATGGATCTGACAGTACACTGCGATATTTTTGCGTTCCGTCGTGCGTCAAGTGTGCGATCCGCTCTAATTTTCTTTCTTCCTTTCTATTTTCATTCATTTAAGTATCTGCCTACCTATACTGTTAAGTAGATAGAAGCCGTTTTCTGTAGGTAGATCTTAAATAAGTAATTTATAAAACAAAGCGAAAGCTGTCTTACAATTCTCAAAATTAATTACGAAATAAATGTTGTTAGGGGTTGCGTGGGTCGCACAACGAATAACACCGAAATACCATTCTTATATCGTTGCAATAAGGTTTATATAAGAGTAGGGGTCTAGTGTATTGATATTTACAACGGGCCTACGTATTTTTTCGACATGAAGTGTGGGCGCGGCCTACGTGAGGTTTTTAAAAAGTTGACTTAGCCTAGGCTGTGTTCGGCATTGGCCCGAGCGCAATAATCTTACGCGGATCGCACAGGTAACGCTCGACGGAGCGCTTAAATATCGCAGCGGTCTGTCAAATCAATAATAAAAACGACACTCCCCATACTAAAACCACACTCGACGGACGACGTCGCGTTAGCGCTGCGTTGACAGCGATTGAGCGATTTTAGTATGGGGATTGACATTTCTAGTATGGATCTGACAGACTGCTGCGATGTTTTAGCGCTCCGTCGTGCGTTAAGTGTCTGATCCGCCTTAAATGTAAACACAAAACACAGATCTAAATGAATATCATAAAAAGTACTGTATTATAAAAAAAAATTGGGTCGTTCGTCCACTGGTTCCTACTCGACAGAATAAAAAAAAGGAAGATTTCAGTCATGCATTCTCGAACTTGAGTTTGAGTTTCAAACCGGGACCCCTGTGATGTGTGCGACCTTGGTGCAAATGCTATGAAATAAAGCTATCATCCTTTACTTCACAGACTATAGGTTAGGCCTCCTTCTGACAATAAGCCAACTAGTCCCTAAAACTAAACGAGGTCACCTAAAATATATAGTATGTTTCTGTACCGATATTTAGGAACTAAAACTATGATTGGGTCGTCCATCGACTCGGATCGTGTGGGGATAGAAGAACGATAGAAGAATTACTTCACTACCTACATAGAACGAGTATAAAGCAAAGTCGCTTTTTACGTCTGTCTGTATGTTTGCTTAAATTTTTAAAACTACACAACTGGTTTTGATGCAGGTTTTTTTAATAGATACAGTGACTCAAGAATAATGTTTTTATGTATAATACTTGCTGGGCCTTAATTCCTATGGGAAATTGAGTTGCAGTGGCCGCAGCCGCTGGGGCAGGCCACTGGTATTAAATACAAAAAAGCGATTGGTATAAACTTTTGCTGTAGCTAGTTAAAATCACTTTCGTCAATCATCCATAACATTATTTGTTGTCTGAATTCAATATACGTATATTTTTTTTCTACATCTAAAGTAGGTATCTATGTTACCTCGGCCACAACTTTAATCTACCTTCGTTTAATCAGTATTTTCCCACAAATACGTCTTTATTTGTTGACCTGATCGCTTCCTGTGACCATGCCGTGGCCGATATTATTATAAAACTCAAGGACGTTGTAAAGGAATGGCGGTAGCTGTTATATTGTAACTGCTACTTTTTGGATCATTCGTGTAGATGCTACCCTAGGTAATACATAATACCCTTACTAGTCTAGCCCCTTTTATGAAGCGCACAGTATAGAGACTATCACGCGGGCGAGAAGACTTCACAAGTGTCAAATCGTATGGATTTTATCAAAACAAGTGAATAATTTTGTCTACAAGTGTAGAGAAATTCGAAGTCGCAGTTGCGCATCATAACTGGGTAGGTTGTCATGAGGGCACAGTACGGGTAATAATATCAGCTGGGTCTTAGGTGACAGACGGCTACGAATCAATGGGTATGCAGTCTAGACTGACTGCATTATCATCATCATCATTATCAGCCCACATCCACCCACTGCAGGGTATAGGCCTCTTCTCTATTGCGCCACTCCTCACGGTGGATTAGACGATGTCATCGCACCAACAAGCTGACCCTTTTGCTCCCCTTGGCCACCACTCTGAGACTGCCTTGGTCCACCGTCCGTCCATTCTCCTGGCCTAGTATTCTGCCCATCTCCACTTTAATTTCGTCATTCGCTCACCTACATCTGCAGGCTGCATTATACTAGAGAAAAATGCAAAGTTATAGCCATGCGCAAATAGGAAAGAGAGAAACTACAAATAGTCCATTGAATGAGTACCTCCAAAGGGGGTCTAGAGTGCGAGAGTTAGTAACGTAAGATGTTTCTTCGGAAACATATCAAGAGTCTCTAGGTAATAAACATACTAAAACCCCGGGACACTAGGAGGAGCCCCGGAGTGGGGGGAGGGGGGGAAAGGGTCCATTTTTTCATTTTTCGCTTAAATCTGAAAAACGGTACATGTTAGAGAAAAACGTTCAAGGAAAAGTTGAAAGGCCATCAAATTATCTACAAGTTATACCTAAATCACTTTTTCCTATATCCTACCGTTTCTGAGTTACACGCATTAAAAAATGATTTTGGCTCAAACAATTTTCCCATACTACATACCCATGTTTATCACATCAATCGATCAAAAAATATTTCTTTCTTCCATAGAACTCAAATGTGCAAATTGTGACCGGTACCGATAGATTGCTCTTGATTAGGTCTATCATTGGTAAAATAAACACATTCCTCCATGGAAGCCTTTAGGAGGAATCGATTGTCAAAATATTATATTAGGGTAGTTTTAGTTACTGAACTTGAACTATTTATTTTTTTCTTCCAAAAAAACTCAAAAGTGCGACTTGTGACCGGTACCGATAGATTCCTCATAATTAGGTCTATCATTGATAAAAATACTAGATTCCACCATGGAGGCGTTTAGCGGAAATTGAATTTTTTAAGGGTAGTTACGATACCTGAACATTTTATTTTTTTCTTCCAAAAAGCTCAAAAGTGCAACTTGTGACCGGTACTGATAGATTGCTCTTAATTAGGTCTATTATTGGTAAAAAAAACACATTCCTCCATGGAAGCCTTTAGGAGGAATCGACTGTCAAAATATTATATTAGGGTAGTTACGCAACTTGACCTTTTTATTATTTTTCTTCCAAAAAGCTCAAAAGTGCAACTTGTGACCGGTACTGATAGATTGCTCTTAATTAGGTTTATAATTGGTAAAAAAAAAACACATTCCTCCATGGAAGCCTTTAGGAGGAATCGATTGTCAAAATATTATATTAGGGTAGTTTGAGTTACTGAACTTGAATTATTAATTTTTTTCTTCCAAAAAACTCAAAAGTGCAACTTTTGACCGGTACCGATAGATTGCTCATAATTAGGTCTATCACTGATAAAAAAACCAGATTCCACCATGGAGGCGTTTAGGGGGAATTGAATTTGGTGTGGAGTGGTCAAGTGGAGTAACTAGCCTAATAAAATATTTTGACAATCAATTCCTCCTAAAGGCTTCCATGGTGGAATCTAGTATTTTTATCAATGATAGACCTAATTATGAGGAATCTATCGGTACCGGTCACAAGTCGCACTTTTGAGTTTTTTTGGAAGAAAAAAATAAATAGTTCAAGTTCAGTAACTAAAACTACCCTAATATAATATTTTGACAATCGATTCCTCCTAAAGGCTTCCATGGAGGAATGTGTTTATTTTACCAATGATAGACCTAATCAAGAGCAATCTATCAGTACTGGTCACAAGTTGCACATTTAAGTTTTATGGAAGAAAGAAATATTTTTTGATCGATTGATGAGTGATGTAAACATGGGTATGTAGTATAGGAAAATTGTTTGAGCCAAAATCATTTTTTAATGCGTGTAACTCAGAAACGGCAGGATATAGGAAAAAGTGATTTAGGTATAACTTGTAGATAATTTTATGGCCTTTCAACTTTTCCTTGGACGTTTTTCTCTAACATGTACCGTTTTTGAGATTTAAGCGAAAAATGAAAAAATGGACCCTTACCCCCCCTCCCCCCACTCCGGGGCTCCTCCTAGTGTCCCGGGGTTTTAGTATGTTTATTACCTAGGGACTCTTGACATGTTTCCGAAGAAACATCTTACGTTACTAACTTTCGCACTCAAGAACTTTTTATTCAATGGACTAAAACGTTTATTGCTATTATCATCATTTTTGCAGTCAAGGAAGATAGATTGAAAGTGTGGCGTGCATCCTCCTTGGTGAGCCATCAGGCTGGATGCACCCACTGACTCGATTTTGACTCTACAGTTTGATGTACATTTACCATGTATTATTAGTTGTAATAATTTGACCATTATTAAACGCAATTTAAGTAGACTCACGCGTATCATTTATTAGTGCTGCCTCCTATTACATGCAATCTACTATTAACGGGCCATCACTACCAACATCTACGGCACCCGTTCAAAAGGTTTTGTCTTTCACGCTGTGCCAGATATAACTACATTTCGGTAGCAGATATTACTACAGCCGATGTCGACACTTCCCTAGATATTCTTGAAGGGCGTACAACAAGGGTGCTTTATGTAAATATATTAGTTTGAAACTGTTTGCGATTTGGTTCAGGCGCAAACACAGTGGTCTGATATGAAATGTCAATATGGAGACGCATGATTCCGACCTTCGGTGTGTATGCGACGTTGACCCACAATCCAAAGCCCATCTTACATCGATACCATAGAAGAATGTGTTTTTGTGTATGTATATGTATAAGATATGTATTTATTTATTATTTAATATTTTTTGCACTATTCCGCAACGATTTATTTAATGTATTTTTTCCTTACTGTCTGGTTGCCTGGAAGATATTGCTACGGTAGCAATAAGGCCCCCAATTGTACCAATTTGTTCTTGTTTGTATTTTTTGATCCTGCATATTTTTATGTTGTGCAATAAAGTATAGAAAGGTAGAAACACGTTGTTGGCTGACGTCTGATCTATATTTTATTGCTTAGGCCTTTCTTACACTTCAGTTCAAAACTAACGCTGTGCTAACGTATACGCTTGTCAGATTCATACTAGAAACGTCAATCCCCATATAAAAACCGCTCTCGACGCCCGACCCAGCGCTAACGCAGCGCTTACGCAGCGTACTGCGTTAGACCTGCGTCGAGATCATTATTCTTCACTTCTTTACGAAAAAAATCTCAGACACCGAAGTGGTTGAATGACGAGCATGGCTAAGTCTACTTTCATAGATTACCGAAAATCGTTAATTTTATTGAAAGATGACATTAATAACCGTTAGTTATCAACACTTAAAAAACGTTATTTGGAAAATCGCTGGAATGTATTCGAACTTTAACATGGTGTCGATAAATTTAACATAATCAAATCAAGTTTGGTATTAACGTATGTAGATAAATTAATTATGCAGATGATACCCAACCGGTATTTTTCAACGTCGACTAAGAGTAAAAAGTGTTTAATAAGAAACCTACAAAGTTAATTAACGTATTTTTCGCAGAAAGCGTATCTACTTCCATAGGCGCATCGCACACATAACGCACGATGGACCGCTAAAATATCAATCCCCATACTAAAACCGCTCAACCGCTGTCAACGCAGGACCATATCAGTCACAGATCCGCCATACTAGTTGTAAGAACGACCGATGTGGCGCAGTGGTAGCGCGACTGCGACCAGAAGGTTCCGTGTTCGATTCTCGGTGGGTCACTCACAAAGTTGATATTTATCACTTTCTGAATTTGTACCCTGTCTGGTTAGGACATTGCGGGCTGCACCACCCGATTGTCCGTAAGAAAGATGGTTCCGTGTTTCGGATGGCACGTTAAGTCGTAGGTCCCGGTTGCTACCTATGATTGCTTAAACGGCGGTCTTTACACAACCATGTCAGAAGCCTGCTACTTGTAGAAGGCGGTTGTAGAATTCTGACACTAGGGTTGACTGGGTCGTTGGACGACTCGGTGTCCCACACGAAAAGAAAGACTAGTTGTTAGGATATGCTGAAGAATAATCTGATCTGTGTCACCACTTGATTATTGATTTACATCCTGAGATTCACAAATAGTCACAAATGAAATAGGATATTGCTTAACCCATGTGGTTTGATAATCCCATGGGAAAACGTACCTATTTAGTCCATCGGGAAGGAAGGTGATTACAAGTATACAGGGTATAAGAAAAAGTACTAAGTTTGTTTGAAGGGATGAACCAGCCCATGAAACTGAACCACTTTCCCCAAGGAACATAACGAATATAAGTCGAAATAAAAAAATGTTTGGACCTCCTCCGATACATAATGTACCAACCGACTCAGTCTGTTTGTATCATCATTCTCTGTCGGGGTTGGCTATGTGAGGTCCAAATTTTTTTTCGTATTTCGAGCGATATACCTTGCTTGAAGTTGTTCAGTTTCATGGGCTTGTTCATCTCTTGAAAGGAAGTTAGTACTTTTCCTAACACCGTGTTATATATTGATCCAATCCAATCATCCAACTAGAAGGCTAACCGTCACAAGTTATCCACAGTGCCCAAACATGTCTTAATCCCGAAGCGTGCCGGGGTCAGAGGGGGGTCACATTTACAACATTACAAATTTTCTAAAGAAAGCCCCATCCCACGTGAACGAGCCGAGCGCGTGCCAGCTTACGAAATGCCCACGACGACCCACGGACGCTACACAAATAAATAATAAATAACTTTGAACGGGACAAAAACAAGCATGTCATCGAGATAAGTGCACGAAAAAGCGACTCCGTTGCACGGAACAAATCCGAGAATTAAGATATTAAAGACAATCAAGTAACGGATAATCATATGAGAGGCTTTCTGGGGGATCTTGGATGTGTAGGAAATCTTAAAGACTGAACTCTGCTGGGTAAAGTTCAATCACAGAGTCTTTATTATAAACCTGTATCTTTCTTTTCGTGTGGGTCACCGAGTCGTTCAACGACCCGATGAACCCTAGTGTCTAAATTTTTCACGGCTTTACAGGGTTCTGACACGGTTGTGTACGGACCGCCCCGTCTAAGTGATCATAGACAACAACCGGGACCTACGGCTTAACGGCCATCCGAAACACGGAACCATCATCAAACGAAAAAAGATTTCCAGTATGGATCTGACAGACCGCTGCGATGTTTAAGCGCTCCGTCGTGCGTCAAGTGTGCGATTCATTCGCGGCACGAGTTTGGCAATTGATACACCGGATGTGTTTTATGGCTCAGAGCCTGGCCTTTGACACACTTGCATTATCAAATTCGCCCCCGCGCACTCTACAGCCTTCGTATTGAATAAATACACCTACGACTAGGGATGCAACGATAATATGACGAAATTTTATAAATATCGATATGTCGACGCCAGAAAAATTACGGTATGCTTGAGAGTAGTACAAATAAATAGATATCGAAAAATCTCATAATAATAAAGCGAAAGGTGTATCAAATGCCCTAAAGAGGGTAAAATTATGTAACTGTCAACAGTGGCAGCGCTGTATTCATTAGCTGCAAAAGGTAAACGGTCTGGGTGTGCTGTGTTGTTGCAGAACTGTGAGATATTAATAACAAAAAGCTTATACATACATACATATATCACGCCTTTATCCCTTGCGGGGTAGGCAGAGCGTTAACGGCCGTAAGAATACGGTCGCTATCGCCACATCTGACATTTTTGAGGATTGTTTTCCAAGGTTGTTTCAGAAAACATGTGTATCAATATAGTGACAGGTTATCAGCCTGTCGCCTAAAAATTTAATACACTAATATTCTCTAAAAGGATTATATTATTTCCTAAATAAAAGATTTATAATAGTATAAAAAAATAAGGTAATATCAGCGTTATACGTCGATATCGACATAGCAATATCGTCTTATCGACAAAGATTGTTGAATAAATGCATCCCTACTTACGACGCAACGCTCGCAAAGTACAACCCGGCCGGATTAAAAACAGATTAGACACTCTTAATGGCAACTGGTTCTTCGTGCTTTCGAAATGGGTCGGGTTAAACTTAGTTGCCTAATAGCACGGTGCACGTAGGCGACGAAACGTCAGCGAGCTATCTTCAATAGTCCAGTATGGCTGGTATCATTGAGGGCATGGCTTTCAAAAATTCTAAAGTCGCTCATTTTTTGTAGGACTGTGTTTTGTTTGTCTGTAAACCACATACTACATTTTGTGGCATTTTTTTCGCTCGCGTAAATATCCGATTCAATGTAAGACAGACAGCCCATAGCCCATTTTCAAAATAACATTTTAAAATGTCTAAATTAATTTTAGAAAGGTGGATCGCACACTTGACGCACGACGGACCGCCAAAATATCGCAGCGTTCTGTCAGATCCATACTAGAAATGTCAATTCCCATACTAAAAACGGTCAACCGCTGTTGCCGCAGCGCTATCGCAGCGTCGTCCGTGCGGTGCTGTTTTAGTATGGAGAGTAACTTTTCTAGTATGGATCTGACAGACCGCTGCTATATTTCAGCGGTCTGTCGTGCGTTAAGTGTGCGACACGCCATAATATACCAGTATTGTGACAGTTTATACAGTGTAACAACCCAGTTTGAGTCATTTTTATCCTCTGCAAACGAAAGTATTTTAGCTTATACCTAAAATGACACAAAATATAAATAATAAATTGAGTAATAGTTGCTTGATGTGTTTTGATGAGCTAAGTAAATATAATTTCCGTTGTTACTTATCAAGTATTTCATAAGAGTTTTCTTTACAATGTAGTTTGCTGTTTATATAAATATAATTAATTGTAAATATAATGGAATATTATGTTGTGGTTTGCGTTATAGAGGTATAATTAATTATGTATTTGCTTGCACTCAAGAAATAGAGTTAATTAGTTGGATTTTATTTCAGTATGTTCAGTTGTAAATACATCTGGAGTATTTAGATTTAGTATTTATTTAGAAATAAATAGGCCATATTTAACAGCTATCAACCCCATACTAAAGAACATGTCAACAAAGAAAAATAGACCTTATGTATTAACATGATTCTGACAGTTCCAAATATGGCCTATTCGAACGGCCATACTTTAGTTCCTTTAAATTTTTCTGCTTAAAGCTGCGCGCGCCAAAAAGCAGTAAGTAGATGTGCGCACGCGCAGTCCTTATAAGATTACTTCATGCACACAGTAATCACGGCGGCGCCAATGTGTCCTAATTTATGTGTCGGGCCTGATGAAACCAAATATATACTATTACATATTCTGTGCCAACACTTGGTGACGTCATGGGTAGACATACACATATATCACGCCTTTATCCCTTGTGGGGTAGGCAGAGCATTAACGGCCGTAAGAATACAGTCGCTATCGCCACGTCTCACATTTTTGAGGATTATTTCCCAAGGTTGTTTCAGAAAACATGTGTATCACTATAGTGACAGGTTGTCAGTCTGTCGCCGTTAAGAATGACGCCATGAACGAATATAACATCCCGAACGTCTTGTTGTTCTAAATATTAGGTCCACAATCTGTAAATATAAATTGTTGTACAAAACGGTGCCACACGTCAAATTCAACCAGACATTTGATGGAACGGAACCTTTGCTTCTCAGCGGCTCTTACTAAAAAAAGAGAAATATTTTTCGCAGAACCCTAAAACAAAACTTCCATAGGGCTTAAATAACAGTGACGATAACAGCCTACCCTGGTGAAGGCAATCCACGTGCCGTCTCGCTCGCACTCGCTGAGAGTGCATATATAGCCGTCTCATGTGCGCGCACGCAGCCTCCAGCCGGGATTCTCGGAACTCTACTACTTAGAGCTTACAGTGATGTAATGTAACAGATATTTTATTTTAGGTATCTTGTTATATTAAGAGTTAAAAATTTTGTGTAAAATATTCTAAGGTGAGTTTTATTCTCAAACCTGAACAACCATTTTCGGATATTTTTTGACGAAATATAAAAAATATGGTATCATAAACAAAAAACGACTAGGTATTAATTATGTATGAAAAGTTATTGAAATTATTTGAAAAGGTAAGTGTATACGTAAGTATATATTTTACGTATACCTATTAGCAATCGGATATTAACCTAATGTTCCCCTCACTAGTCTCCCTGATACCTCAAAAAGATGGTATCAGTGTTCAGTGGTTGTTTTCTTGTAAAAGCATAGTTTTAGTGTTACATTTTGTTTTTTAGATGTAAAGATACGAGGAGGGTTTATGAGGACACCAGGCTTGAGGGTCTGACGACGCTTACCGAAATATTATAGCAACGAAACTGGTTTTCAGTACCAGATGGAATGGAAAGAAATAATTAAGATTTTGATACCGTTTCGGGGGCGTCGAAAGTAGAAACACACCTGCTTTGACGACCGATGTGGCTCAGTGGTAGTGCGACTGCTTTTGATGCAGAAGGTTCTGGGTTCGATTCGCGGTCGTTCACCGGCGTGGTTAGGACATTGAGGGCTGAACCACCCGATTGTTCGTAAGGAAGATGGTTTCGTGTTCCGGATAGCACGTTTAGCCGTAGGTCCCGGTAGTTGTCTATGATGACTTAGACGGCGGTCGTAACACAACTATGTAAGAAGCCTGCTACAGAAGAACAACTTTTTTAACCGTCTACTGGGTTAGGTACTAGTAGACCTCTGGCAATGCTGTATTACGACCGCCGTCTAACTAATCATAGACAGCTACCGAAATCAAGTACCCTCCGAATCATGGAAGCGTTTTTCTTACGGATCGATCGTCAGATGACCAACCCATAACTCATACATGCATGACACCTTTGTCCCTGGCGGGGTAGGCAGAGCGCAATCGCCAAGTTTGACAAATAGTAAGGGCCCTTTAAGATAATTTTGATACCACAGTAGTGACAGATTGTCAGCCTGTCCCCTAAAGTTGTAATACACATTAAACCTTCGAGTCCCATTCCTACGACACCCACGGGAAAGAAATGGAGTGATGTTATTCTGCCGGCATCCAAAAACTCATCAAAATAACAAAATGCATTTCAAAGCATATGCAGTTTTTGTCTGAAAATTGAACTATAATAATTGTTATCGTTATCTCTCGAATAAGGGAACTTGAGTCGGTATGATTATACAGATAAGAATTTGGCTACTTTAACTAACCATTCCAAATAGGATAAGAAACGTGTTGAAAAGTCAACATGTAATGTACGTATAGTAACACCAATGTAATTCGAATAGAGTACGTGCGTTACATTACTCCTCAGAAATGAGTCGCATTAAAAACGTATAGCATGTTTAAGTTAAGTACTCAGTGAATGACTTACTGCGAGCGACGAGATATCAACAAATGAGCGACTTACAAATATTAATTTGATTTAGTTCTGTTCTCCACAGAACTGCTATCAAAAACGTAGTGCATGTGTCGTTTTTTTTGTGGGTGCACTCTACGTTTTTGAATTTAGATGATTCAAATAAAGCTTGAATTTAGATGATATTTGAATGTGACTTAACCTAGGATTCGGGCCAGGTTAGCTTTCAGGTTGCGCAGGTCAGATGGTAGTCGCTGTGTGTTAAAACTTGGTTCCACGTCAAATCCTCTAGGTTAAGTACTGACCGGGATGAGGCAAGGAGAATGATGATTACTCTACAGTGTCCCAGCTCTAGCGAACACTATTATCTTTCTAGCTTTAACTCTTTACCACCAAGATAGCGATAGCTAGTAGAGATTAAGTGTCGTTGACACTGATAACTAAGTGGGTAAACAGAGTGATACCATTATGCACATATAATTTTGGTGTACCTCTGACGTGGTTGTGTAACCACCGCCGTCTAAGCAACCGGGCCCGACGGCTGTTGCAAAAGGAAAAGAAAGAAGGCGGTTGGCAAATTCTAACACTAGGGTCCATTTGGTCGTTGGACGATACAGTATCCCACACAAAAAGAGAGAGAGGGAGAAAGAGAGAGGAATGCCCTTTAGGGAGTACCTCTGCCGTGCGATGCCGGTTCACGCCTTACAATACCTTCTGACATTCTTTAATCCCTGTTCGGAAGCGTCGGTGGCCAAATGCTAAGGACACCGGTCTTACCATCGTGAGACCCGAGTTCGATCCCCGCCATGTACCAATGTGTTTTTACTCACGTACATTTAGCGACTGCTCTTACCGTGAGGGCAAACATCGTGATGAAACACACATTCCAATAAAATTTAAAATGTAATGGTATTATAATGTGACTTAACCGATTGGATTCGAGGTTAGGCGAGGAACACACGACGGAGCACAAAAATATCGCAGCGGTAAGTCAGATTCATATTACAAATGTCAATCCCCATACTAAAACCGCTCAACCGCTGTTGACGCAGCTCTATCGCAGTGCCATCCGTCGAGTGCGGTTTTAGTATGAGGAGTGACGTTTCTAGTATAGATCTGACAGGCCGCTGCGACCCCGACAGAGAACAAGATAAGGCAAGGAGAATGATGGTTCTTCCATGGTTAAGTGGTGCTGATGTCGGTTGTACCAACTGATTCAATCGCGTGCAGGAGATCGCCATTTTTTCCCCAATTTAATTATTTTGGGCTCGTGCTGTGCCCTGAGGGTACCTAATATTAAACGTAAAACTAAATCGTAAATAAATACCTCATTTGCGATGGGCAGTTTGGAAATGTTAATATGGAAATTACAGATATAAGGACTTTTTCACACTCAACGCATAAGCGGCGCTAAAATAACGAATTAGTCTTTCAGGTCCAAACTAGAAATGTCAATCCCCATACTAAAACCGCTCAACCGCTGTCGCGTCGCCGCAGCTGCGTCAAAATAGCGCAGCTACCTCGACAGCGCTTGAGCGGTCTAATTATGGGGATTGACGTGTCTGGTATGGATCAGACATACCGCTGCGTTAGATTGGCGCTGCGTTGTGCGTTAAGTGTTGGTTACGTTACGTTAATCTATGTAACATGGTGGAACCGCGGTAACCGCATGGTTTTTTTAGAAAACCTGAGAGTTTTTGAACGAAGCCACTTCAATCTAGGCTACCGGTTCAACCTGCAATGTCCTAACCAGACTGGGAACAAATTCATAAAATGGTAAAAATCAATCAGAGTGATTGCTCCACCTCTGTTTTCGTGTAGGACCGAGTCGTCCAAAGACCCAGTGAACCCTAGTGTCAGAATTGTTCAACCGCCTTCTACAATTAGCAGCAGGCTTCTGACATGGTTGTGTAACGACCGCCGTCTAAGTAATCATAGACAGCAACTGGGACCTACGGCCTAACGTGCCATCAGAAACACGGAACCATCTTTCTTACAGACAATCGGGTGGTTCAGCCAGCAATGTCCTAACCACACTGGGAACAACTTCAGAAAGTGATAAATATCAACTTTGAGAGTGTCCCACCGAGAATCGAACCCGGAACCTTCTGCGTCAAAGGCAGTCGCCACCACTGCGCCGCATCGGTCGTCCGTCAATACCACTATGATACCACTACTGAAGTGTATCTATAGAGTAAGCAGGTATCTGTAGAATAGGTACCTATCTTTTGGCTTTTTGCCCATGGAATTGTAATCTGTGGTCGGTTAGTTACCGGGCCATTAATAAAGCATTAGTTTGAGCGTGTCCAACGCGGAATGTAATACTACACTCAGAGCAAAGAAGGTTTCAGAAGAACTCAACGGGCTCATTGTCGTCGGAATTGGTACTACCTAAATGCTCATGCCAGTACTAATTACTGTTTAAATCTTTGCGCATTTTATATTGTACCTTCTACCTATAGGATAAAACTTGGGTATTTTATGCAACTTGTTGGGTTATCGTGACCACAAAATGTTTACCAGACGTGGCGGTAACGACCATATCTGCGACCCTTAACTTTTTGGCTACTCTAACATGAATATAGTCGAGTGAAATGCTTAATACACCCACCATAATATACCACTGTAACAAGGTGTGCGGTGGGTCTAACAAGTGAACGATTCATACAGGGTGTAAGGGACGGTGCAACGAAAACTTTGCAGGCGTGCTCAGACTGTGAAATGATATATATGAAATATGGGGGGCTATGTTGGCAAACGAAAAATTGTTTTTGACCTTCCATATTAAATTCCTGAGCAGCTGAGTGACTTTGTATGGGAACTAAAAAAAATTCTCGTTTCCCAGCATAGCTCCCATAGAAAAAGTTGTTGAGTTTAATGGTCTGATCGCGCCTGCAAAGTTTTCGCTACACCGTCCCTTACACCCTGTATATACCACTACGGGATAAATGAAAAGATTGCGTATTTTCTCACTGGGTCTAGTTTTGGCTTAATTCTGGTTACTGCAAGAGTCTCTCTGAATAAGGGCTCCTTGTTCTGAGGTAGTACGCAATTCAATATTATGTCGGGGCCTTTGCACAGAGGCCTTTGCACAGAGCTATGACAATACCAAACGAAATATCCTATTGAAATTAAATACCTGCCTCGTAGATGCCTGAGTATTAGACGTTTTTAAAAGCTGTATGTGTAGCTTAAATTATGTTAAGGCGAGGCCGGCCAACGAATTTTTCACGCGGGACATATTTTTTTATGTGATCACCGAGCTACATTTACAATTTTTTTTTTCTTCGACGTGTAACTCAAAGCTTGACATTTATAGTAAGAATCTGATAGATCGCTGCGATATTTTAGCACTTCGTCGTGCAATCTTGGAAATAAATCGACTTCTGATTGATCTAAAATTTTGCAGAGACATGCGACTGTCATGTGAATAAACGATTTTTTTATTTATTTAGTTATAGCTTCAAGGTTCTTGTGTTAGTATTCCTATACGCATATCGTGACTCAGTTACATTAATATGGAGTTATGTTGTTCTTGTAAGATTTCCTCAATTAAATAAGTAATAGGTATGTTCCTATAAAATATATCAGTATGTGTAAACATTATTGATCAAGAAATTCTTGTTATCTATATCATACATAAATCACGCATTTATTCCTTACAGGGTATGCAGAACGTCAACAGCTATAAAAATACGGCCAGTATCGCCACGTCTGACATAATATTTGAAGTTCATTTCAGAATATTGTCCATCACTATAATCTCTTTTCTCTTTACGTGTGGGACACCAAGTCGTCCAACGACCCAATGAACCTTAGTGTCAGAATCTTTCTACCGCCTCCTACAAGTAGCAGGCTTCTGACATGGTTGTGTAACGAACTCCGTCTAAGTAATCATAGACAACAACCGGGACCTACGGCTTAACGTGCCATCTGAAACACGGAACCATCTTACTCACGATAAATCGGGTGGTTCAGCCCGCAATACCCTAACCAGACTGGGAACAAATTCACAAATGGATAAATATTAACTTTGTGAGTGATCCACCGAGAATCGAACCCGGAACCTTCTGCATCAAAGGCAGTCGCACTCCACTGCGCCACATCGGTCGGTAAATAACGATAAAACGTGATCATTCGTTGTGTTTGTATCTGTCCACCGTATAAACACCGTATAAAGTCAAATATCTGTCTGCAAATAATAATATCGCCAAGCCAGTCGTCCGGCTATATTATAGAGTCCATGATAGAACGATATATTTATAGCTAGCGGCCTGCCCCAGCGGCTGCGCCCGCTGCAACTCATTTTCCCGTGGGAATAAAGATTTTTCCCGGCAAGTATTATACATAAAAAACTTCCTCTTGAATTACTCCATCTATTAAAAAACCTGCATCAAAATCCGTTGTGTAGTTTTAAAGATTTAAGCAAACATACATACAGACGCGAAAAGCGACTTTGCTTTACACTATTTAGTGAAGTAGCAGTCGGAGTATGGAATGGAGTCGGCCTCTTTCACACTCAACGTCCAACGCAGCGCAAAAATAACCCTACGCTAACCGTCTTTCAAATCCATACTAGAAACGTCACTCTCCATACCAATTAACCGCTCTGGATGGATGTCCCAACGCACAACCGCTGCGTTACTTGATGACGCATCCGTTAGCGCAGCACGCTGCGTCGTGCCAAACGACGACATTTGCCTCACATTCAGATCGTGTGGCGTGCGTTGTAACTGCCGTATGGTTCTGACAGACCGCTGCGATATTTTTCCGCTCCTTCGTGCGTCAAGTGTGCGACCCACCTTAGAGTGACCACGCATCGTATAGCTTCAACTGGGTAACAGCTTATACAGGTGGTTGATCAATCTATATTTGCATAGGCCAGTATCGATATCTTGTTAATGCTCAACTTAGATATTTACGTAGTGATAAAATGGCGGTCATGCGGCGGCCGACAACAAACAGTTATTTGCCCAGACATAGATTAGATCGTTTTTTATATAAAAAACTTAATTACAAATTGCCGTGTGATGCCGGCTTAGAATAGCATCACCCCACATCCTTCCCGTGGGTGTCGTAAGATGCGACTAAGGGACTCGAGAGTATTGTTGTATTACATTTTTAGGCGACAGACTGACAACCTGTCACTATAGTGATACACTTGTTTTCTGATACAACCTTGGAAAACAATCCTCAAAAATGTCAGATGTGGCGACAGCGACCGTATTCTTACGGCTGTTCACGCTCTGCCTACCCCGCAAGGGATAAAGGCGTGGTTTGTGTGTGTGTCATTACAAATAGGTACAGATACAAATTAGTTGTGTGGCTTGACCATTTCCTAAACTGAGAATTAAAATCCTTGTATCTCAGGTAAATGGAAAGCCGACGCAATCTATTATGTTTAAAGTGAAAAATATATAAAATAAACAATATTTACATTAACCGACTGATCACGGTGAAGGAAAGACATCGTGATGAAACCCACATCAAATAAAATTTGGATTCAGATGATTATTTGAATGTGACTTAACCTAGGATACGGGCCAGGTAGCCTTCAGGTTGCAGTGGTCAGATGTCAGTCGCTATGTGTAAAATAAAAACGTCAAATCCCGTAGGTTATGCGAGGAAAACACTTGACGAACGACGGAGCGCAAACATATCGCAGCGGTCTGTCAGATACATACTAGAAACGTCACTCCCCATACTAAAACCGCACTCGACGAAATACACTGCGATAGCGCTGCTTGAACAGCGGTTGAGCGGTTTTAGAATGGGGATTGACATTTCTAGTATGGATCTGACAGACCGCTGCGATATTTTTGCGCTCCGCGGTGAGTCAAGTCTGTTACTCGCCTTAGGTGAATGATGATGATGATATCTTAGTAATTTGAAACAGCTTCTTTACTTTACACCCTGTATATCGTACGTCCAGTGCACTGAGTGCACGTACCTTCACATACTTAGACAGGAAGTTCACGGCCGGCCAGTTGCCATGGCAACCAGTTTGACCAAGTACTTTCTTTAAGCGGTTATTCCAGTACTTTGACGGCAGGGCCCGCTTTGGTATACATCGCTGGGTATGGTATGGACCTCAAGATATTAACAACACTACATAGTATAAAGCAAAGTCGCTTTTCGCGTCAGTATGGGGATTGACATTTCTAGTAGGGACCTGACAGTACGCTGCGATATTTTTGCGCTCAAAAGTGTGCGATGTCGTGGGTCAAGTGTGCGGCCCGCCCGTGGCTAGCCAAACAAGCAGAACAGCAATGTATGCTGATTTGGTTGTCAGGGTTTGTTGAAAAGCCTTGCCTTGCTTGGCTTCTATTTCAAGCGTACGGAATGTCGAATAGTGCAAGTCATTCTAATCTAATGTTGTTAGTTATAATTGTGTTTCGATTATAAATTGAAAGAGATTTTTTTTCATTTATCGATTCAGTTCGGTGCTTTTTGGAATGAATAATATTTGGTTCCAATTGTTACTAAATAGAGTGATTCAAGAAATCAGTTGACAAAATATTATTCATTTTCTAATAGTTAGAAACATGGGTGGTGAGTAGTAAGCGTCTCAACAGGTTACACAGGTTATTCGCATCAAACTTCTTTAACTTCTCATAGCAAATGCAGGTCGTGAATTTTTATTTCAGAGTAGAGAATAGACAACTTCTGAACCAGGGCTTATCCCGGTAATGGGTAATACCTCCACCTATAATAACGTTTTGGCTCTTTTTTCGTCTATTTTCAATACCGATTTTGAGAATGTAATACCGCGATTACGGTATCAAGGATTTCTGTATTATGATTCAAATAAAATATACACTTATGCGTTCTTATTTCTTATCTTGCTCGTCCTTGCGTCGCTACGGTGTAAATATTTTTTGATTTTCAGTAATTTTGAAGGTAAAATAAACTTTGCGTTAAATAATCTTTTAATGTTATAAGTAGTGTGATTTTTGCAAAATAAGAGGGAAAAGGCCAATACCGGAATCACATTCCGGTATTTAATACCGGTACTATGCATAAAAGCGATATTCGAAATCCCTATACTGAACTAAATGATCCTTGGGGAAAGTCGTTCAGGTTCAGGCTTCTACCTGTATTACAGCAAATTGTATAATGACCATCAGTCGGCAAACCCAAAGCGTGGTGAACTATTTAAAAAGCATAAATAAATAAAAAAAGGCACACGAGCGTTCGGAGCGAGCGGTTCGGTGAGATCGGCGATATACGCGTCGTGGCGGCGCGTCGTGCGCAGATGCGCTTGCGCAGATAGAGCGCGCACGACCCATGCGCGCGGGATGGGAAATCAGAACGGCAGGATAGGTACCTATATTGTATAAGCATGGATTCCAAATCATTATGTAGATATACTTGTTGATATACAATTTTCTCTTTTTTACCTATAACAATTTTATGTTCCTAATCGAAACGCGGCACGAGTGGGATAAAAAAAATAAAAACACTGCCTCGGCGCTGGCCAGGCTGACCACACAGCATGTAACTTATGTCACCACCATCAATGTATGAAATCAATCCAATTACATTCAAGATTTAAAAAATAATTTGTATAATATATTAATACAGTAAAGATTTATTTGTCGGCTTAGACCACTGGCTAAATAGAAACTCCTTGGCAGTATGGCGGCCATGATACCTTTGCTTTTCTCGTACGGAAAACTTGTTTGTTTTTGTTGAAAGTTAGTTTGTAAGAACTTTCAAACTAAAATAGTAACGTCTTGGTGAATTGTATCGAATCGAATATATGAGGAAATCATAAAATAATGCGATAATAATACTGTAACCAATATGAAAATACAATACAAGAGAGATAGTTGAACAATTCCGTCGTTTTCCTAACAAAATCCCCGCAAAATATGGCGAATCCTGACAGAACGCCGACATATATATGATTCCTGAACAGACTTTAGGTAATACACATCCGCCGTGGTAACGTCTAGCGGCGGAATTTCGCCGGCACGTGTGAAACAGCCGCCCGTTAGTGTTCTCTTTCTAATTGCCCCAGTAATGAGACGAACGCGACTCGCGCGCACGATGTGCCTCTAAACGTGTTAAAAGATCCTGTACCAGTTTAAGCGCAGACCGCACTGGCCTGCGTAATGCAGCACGTGTACACGACGTACAAGTGCGTTCCGGTTGTATGTTAGGGATTGTATGGAAAACTGCACACCCCTTAGGCGAGGAACACACTTGACGCACGACCGAGCGCAAAAATATCGCCGTGGTCTGTCAGATCCATACTAGAAATGTCGATCCCCATACTAAAACCGCTCAACCGCTGTTGACGCAGCGCTATCGCAGTGTCATCTGTCGAGTGCAGTTTTAGTGTGGGGAGTGAAGTTTCTAGTATGGATCTGACAGACCACTGCGATATTTTTGCGCTCCGTCGTGCGTCAAGCGTGCTCCTCGTCTTACGTTGCGTAGGATACGCAAGCGGTGTGCCGTCTGTCATACAATCCCTTACGCTGCATACGAGCCGCATTACGCAGCCCGGTGTGCTCTGCCCTTTAGTGTTTGGAATGTCAAACAACATTTTCCATTCTACGTACATACACATTATGAGCCTTTATCCCTTGCGGGGTAGCCTTAACCTTAATCGCAACAGCCTACTGCTGGACATGGGCCTCCTCCTATCGAGGGCTCAGGGGTATTGCCATACTCGCCACGCTTGATAAGCGGATTAGCAGAGAGGTTGCATTCACAGGAAACGCTGCTGCCCATTTACGTGGATGAATAAAATGTATCCCTAGTCTCTTTTTAAGACTTCCACGAGTAGATGATACCCAGTAATCTCTGCACTAGCAAAGATTACTGGGTATCATCATAACAGAACAGAATATATATTTTTTAAATCCAACGACGATGTTCCAACAACAATACTAGGTATATAAAAAAGATTTTGGTCGTGGAGCTAAGGTTTTGACTCAAATCCAATTAACTTCATAATAGGGTCCTCACTGTAAGAGGTCATAATCACACATTTTGGGTGTGTAGATCCCCAAACAACTTCTCCCAAATTATAGTCCGGAGCGAGCGGCGTGAAGATAGAAAAAAAAATCTTAACAAAATAATAGACCAGTAAATATATGCCGCGTGGACGTTCGGGGAAGACGGGAAACGTAATATGGATCGCATGATTTTGCGTCTAACTTGTTGCATCAAGAAACCGGACCGGCAAATCATGCGATACCCAGTGTTTCCCGCCAAACATGACGTTTCGCAGTTCGCACCCAAGGGCTTATTCAGCTAATTTTATCTTACATGGGACATCGAGTCAACGGACGACTCCCTAAGGAACATAGGTCGAAATATTTTAGACCTCCATACTAAATGTACCAGCCGACCGGGTCAGTTTGTACGTGAGGTTAAAAAAAATTATATATATTTCAACCTATGTTCTTTAGGGAAAGTGGTTCAGTTTCATGGGCCAGTTCATTCCTTGAAAGGAACTCAGTACTTTTCCCAACACCTTGTATATCAAAGCAGCCCTTTATTTTTAAGGTTGTACAAATTGGTAAGGGCCGAGACGGTGCGCGCGCGCAAGCCGCCCGGCGGCTTTTTTATTATTCCCTTTTGATGTACTACAACTCGTTTGGTGGTGACCTCGACGCGCGAAGGTCGAAGCTGTGATTAGCCTGGCCATCTCCATGTGTGTGTTAAGTTTATATCACAGAATGTATAGTACTACTTATATATTAAATAGTAGAAGATATTGTTAGTAATTGATCTGAGCACAGTTTTTTTCCGGTTGTGACGTCACTTCTCATGGGTCGCGACGTATTTTGCCAATGTCAAAGTAGTCAAGACGTCGGTAAGGTTAGTCAAAGTGATGTGAAGTTAGTCGCACTACGCCGAGGGAGAGTCCACAACACAGTGATCCTAGTCTCACGACTAGGGGCTGGCTGCGCTGCCGAATATATGCATTAATCACAATCGCCTATTAAATGGTCACTTTTAGAATAGTTTGTTGCTTAATACACTATCAGAATTGTTCACCATACACTCAAATCAACAGAAAGTATCAAATTATAACCAATACACGACTCGCCATGATGGAATACCAACAACGGGCGAATCCCCTGAGCACTGTTAATTTTACATGAACTTGTTGCACTATTATCGGTATGATTTGACAAGTGACAGTTGTATCAGTGTTGCTACTATAAAATAATGTCAAACATAAGTGGTACTGTATTTCGACACATGATGGACGAACATGTTCTATCCTTTTGATTTGCTTGTGAACCAACAAAGAAAGCACTATCGAGTTGGCTACACAGCCTTTGGTCCAATTGTGAATCGAAATGCAACACCAGACGAACTCGCGGTGGTGTAGTAAATCTATTAATTGTGATTAAAATAAAATGTACCAGTACCCACACGTTCTGGATGGACATTGTAGAATAGAGATGTTCAATGGTGGTAACTATTACTACTGGTATGTCATTTTTCAACAATATATCATTACATTAGGCGGTAGGCCACTATATATATCTATTGATCGCACGCTTGACGCACGACGGAGCGCTAAAACATCACAGCGGTCTGTCAGATCCATACTAGAAATGTCAATCCCCATACTAAAACCGCTCAACCGCTGTTTACGTAGCGTTATCGCAGAGTCGTGCGATTTTAGTACGGGGGGGTGATATTTCTAGTAAGGAGCTGACAGACCGCTGCGATATTTTTACGCTCCGTCGTGCATCAAGTGTGCAATCCGCAGTAGCGGCGTAACACTGTTGTTCATGTCATGGTATCCACTTGTTAAACCTGCTAAAACTTAACCGTCCTTTTATGGCAGTCGGGTAAAAACCATTGAAAGGAGTAAAATAAAGTCGATTCCAATAATTTAATTTACTGTGACGACGTTGATGTCTTTTGTTGATGTTAAAAAGTTACGTAGATCGTGTATTATTATGTAGTTAAAGTAGTACACTATCTACCCAAGTGACACGTATTTTGTCACGCACAATTCTGTGTGTGGTCCATGACCAGTTTACCCTGACCCTTGCTGTCTACTTGCTCTTAATAATATATTTACAATAATATATACAGCACTCTGCGGGTCACAGTATTTTGGTCGACAACGTCAAAATTATACGTTGAGAACAGGAAAATACTAATCTGACGATTTTTTGGAGAAAATTTAAATAGAGTCATTTATTGTAAAATTAATATGTATGTTCATATGTAAGTAAGTAGGTTTGAAACTCTGTGTGTGGTTTGCAGGTTTGAAATGTCAGGAAATAATATTCTTTGTTTATTTATGTTCTGAAATAATAATAATATGCCGAGTGATGCCGGTTTAGAATAGCATCACCCCACATCCTTCCCGCGGGTGTCGTAACTCGAGAGTATTGGTGTATTACAATGTTTAGGCGACAGGCTGACAACCTGTCACTATGGCGACACGCAGGTTTTCTGAAACAACCTTGGAAAACAATACTCGAAAATGTCAGACGTGGCGATAGCGACCGTATTCTTACGGCCGTTAACGCTCTGCCTACCCCGCAAGGGATGTATCAATTTGCGAATCTCTAGTTTGCTCTTATTTTTCTATCCTGTGGGTCAGAAGGCGGATCGGACATTAAAATTTGACGCACGGCGGCGGAGTGCAAAAATATCGCAGCGCCATCCATACTATAGTCTGTAAGTTTAGGTACTTATCTTTTTGTAAACAAACTTTGTATTAAACTGACAGTTCTGAAGTGTCACTTTCATACGAAGTGTGTTTACAAAAAGATAAGTACCTAAACTTACAGACTATAGAAAAGTTACTCCCCATACTCTAGTCGCTCCCCACAGTCAAGTGTGCGATCCGCCTGGGTCAACGATTCAACAAACGACCCGATGAACCTTGCTCTTAATTCTATACACAGAATGCAAACATTAGAAAAAGGCGCGAAAAAAGGAAAAAGGCGCGCGCCATCTTGAAAGTCGTGTTGAGCCTGCGCCTGCGCCCTCGACACGTTTAGGAGAAACCTACGAGGCTCACGATGCCTGGCACAAAACTTATTTGATCGGTCGTTCAACTGCGTTCAACCATGTCGGCGTGCCGTCTCGCTCTGGCGTAAGGCGGCGTCCCCCTCGCACATACCGTTAAGGTAGTATGGCTGAGTTATGACATTCCAATGTAGCCACCTCCACTCGGAGGCTGCGTCTCCCCGCAAACCGGCCCCCCTCCTTTACCCCCCGTAAAGCCGACTGCACACTATATTCAAAACCGTTTCAAGACAGATCAGGAAAGTGAGTACCATAGTCGAGAATAATCCGTAGGTGGGAATGTTCCTAAAAGAAACTTTTTGTCTGCATTCAAGGTGTAAAGTAGATTAGGTACCTCATGTAGAAAACCAGCAGCTTGGATAAACTATAAAAAATACATGATAATTTGCCATATTTTACACATTTCAATACAGATACAGGTACAAATAGACAATGATTGGTTACAGTTTCAGTATAATAGCATATGAATAGAGGTAGAATCCTTAAAATCCGTATAATAGTAACGTTTTATTAAGTTTGCACAAATATCACTTAGGTATAGTAGTAATTTCATGTTACTACTATACGTATATTTCATGTTGTTTACCCAAAACGTTCCCAGCGATATCGAATGTTCTCGTACCAGAACATATGTTTTACAAATAATTCCCAACTATTCCCAAAATTTCCCTGGTGGTCAATTTCTGTAAAGTCGTAATTAGATTTAGATATTCGTATTGATACAAGCACAATAAAAATAGTAGCACATTGCGCATGAATTGAAGTTAAGACTTTTCAGAAATTGAGCTCCTGATCTGTTTAAAACAGTTTTGTGTCTAATGTGCGGTGAGTCTAATAGCGTACGTTACATGCGGTTTTGCCTTCCTTACTCCTCTCAATGTTTCTTATTACGTGTGAACGAACTTAGCAATCGAGAATTAATTGGAGAATTCGACTGATGGAGTGGAATGTCGGTTTTTTTGACAATATCGATGATGTTTTTACTGCGGTTCGAGATGTTGCCTCAGGAGGTCTATTTTAGATTTTATGCATGCGGAAATCTGATACTAATTGTGTTTATATCAAACGTTTTACTTTGCTATTTAATTTACACATATTATCATTGACCATTAAAAACGACTTATAAAAATTGATATGAAATGAAATACGCTACTCAGCAAAATTACTTGACTTTTAATCATACAAGTGTGTTGGTACCATAGTAGTTTTATGTTATTATATTGTATAGGAAGGAATACTTTTAGTAATTTTGTGGTAATTACTTCTTTTAAAACGAGTTACCTATGTATTTTTCTTCAGCATCTCATCCTAAGATCCTGACTAGAGAAAAAAAGTAGATTTTATTACGTACATGTTTTACGAGTTATAGAATTTTCTTCTATCTACTTTTTCTTCAAGAAATCTTATCCTAGGGCTCACTGTGACTTACTTAATATCTTGTCTGAGAGTAAAACTAACGTGTCCTTTTAAAGGCAGCAGTAGACTCGGCTCAGCGTTAGATCACTCCATATATAGTCATGCGCAAATACAAAGTCTTACATTCATAACTAGCGGCCTGCCCCAGCGGCTGCGCCCGCTGCAACTCATTTTCACGTGGTAATAAGGATTTTTCCCGGAATGTATTATACATAAAACCTTCCTCTTGAATCACTCTACCTATTAAAAAACAAACATACATACATACATATATCACGCCTTTATCCCTTGCGGGGTAGGCAGAGCGTTAACGGCCGTGAGAATACGGTCGCTATCGCCACTTCTGACATTTTTGAGGATTGTTTTCCAAGGTTGTTCCAGAAAGCATGTGTATCACTAAAGTGACAGGTTGCCAGCCTGTCGCCTAAAAATTGTAATACACCAATACCCTCGAGTCCCCTAGTTGCCTCTTACGACACCCGCGGGAAGGATGTGGGGTAATGCTATTCTAAGCTGGCATCACACGGCATTTAAAAAACCTATTTAAAAAACTTGCATCGAAATCCGTTGTTTAGTTTTAAAGATTTAAGCATACACACAGAAAGACGCGAAAAGCGATTTTGCATTATACTATGTAGTGATGATTTGGTATAAGACGTTTCGCGGCTTGTTTTATGCATGGAAACCTTCCTCTTGAATCACTCTTTCTATATAAAAAGAACCGCTAAATCCGTTTCCGAATAGAAGGATATAGTGATGTCCATGACAGACAGAGAGAAAGGAACGCTAAAAGCAAACATATTCCATACTATTAATGTACGTACGTACCTACCTAAAAAATTAAGAGGTAAGGAACAATATTTTCTTGATGGAACATGGGTTGGAATGTGTAAAAAATCCCCTCCCAGAAGAGGGCCAAACTATATTTTTACACAAATTGTACTATCTTCCTATCCCAAGTAAAAGTTGGACTTTTTCATGTACCAGGTTAACCCTGTTAACAGTAGATACATGGTTTTTTCTCCCTCATGATTAAGTATACATTTTTCTTTGTGTATCAGTATAGGAACTTGATTTCATAATACTAGTACAGTATTATAGTATCAGGCTATAAAACGTCGTTATTTCCTACTTATATAATGCATTAAACATGTAGTTATTATTCCCAGTGACTAAAATATGCAATTTGCTAGAATGATGTCATAGACTCATTGCAATACTGGTTAGTTTGGTTGCAGGCAAGCCAAACCGCTATTTAGAAGATAAGTAAAGGCGCCTGGTAAGGCAGGTAGGTATTCATGCTTAAAAGTATTTACAAAGTTGACTAAAGGTAAGTGTTTAATGTTTATTCACTTTTTGTTTTTTGTCACAGATGTTTCTATACAAAAACAATCATGCAATTACGCCATCTGCGCTAAGAAAGTTATAATAACTGAAACTTCAAAGTAGGTTTACAACGCCCTCTACAATACAAACGTCAAACTAAAAGAACACCCAGCGCCCTCTGTACTGCCTTCCTCGAACTACTTAAACGAGCAACCTCGTAGCAGTACACCAAGCTACGAGGTACTATCGTGTCGTACTAGATGGCGCTGTTTTCGGTAACAGTGGAAAGGGAGGATGTTAACGACGGTAAGAATTATAGATGGCGCTAGTATAGAAACTTTTGCAAAGCGGAGAACAATATAAACTTTGATAAAAGTGAAGAGTTGTAAGTCTAAATTTACAAACTACTACTGAGATTAACAGTATCTAACTACAAGGAACGGACAGCAAATGAAAGAAAAGACGTAATTAAGTTTGTTAAGAATGTTAGTACCTACACAAAAAACTACTTAAAAATACTGTCGGTACCACCAGATCGTTGTTAGACTGTCGCCTAAACTTGTGATAGGTACATAAATGTGCCTTAGCGCCTCCCGCGGGAAGAAATGGGGTGATGCTGTTATTATTATTTAATTTTGGATTTTTCTTCCCTCTCGGCTTCAGTAGTTATTATTATTATTACATTATTATTAATATATTTCTAAGCCGGCATCACATGTTAATGTACACATTTATAATTTATCTATCCTAAGAGAAAATTGAATCTTATAAAGTCTATGGACTCGTAAAATAATTAAATTTTTCTAAAGGGTGTTAGAAAAAGTACGGAGTTCCTTTCAAGTGATGAATCAGCCCATAAAACTGAACAACTTTACCAAAGGAACATACCTACATGGTTGCAATTCGGAAAAAAAAATGTACCTCACATACAAACTGACACGCTCGGCTGGTACATTTTGTATGGGAAATGGGAGAATAAAAAAAAATCCTTATTTCGACCTATGTCCCCTTGGGAAAGTTGGCCAGTTTCATGGAATGGTTCATCCCTTGAAAGGAATTCAGTACTTTTCCTAACATCCCGCTAGATGGACGGACGACTTTAGCCACCGTTGCTGGTAGACAGTGGATGCGGGAGGCACAAGACCGGCGCGCGTAAATACAAACCCGACTACAACACAGACATCCATACTCTGTGTTGTAGTCTGGTTGGTACAGAGTTCGGACGTACAAACCGGACTACAACACAGAGCACTCATACCAGCCTTTTCGCAATTACATTAGTTTTGAAATGCCCTGTGTCGGTTCTGGCACATCGCCGGCCCCTACCGGGGCACGCTCGCTCCGCTCGCTCGGCTCGTGCGTTGTGGACGCAGTTCTAACCTAACCTAACCTAACCTGGCGTTGACGCCAGGTTAGGATAGGTTGTACCTAACAAACCTATGTTTGAGCTTGAGTGGCTTTTGTATTTATCATTAAAATTTCATTAATCATTAAAAATATCATTTATCATTAAAATACCGCTAATCATTAAAGTGTGATTAATCATTAAATTATCATTAATCATTTCATTAATTATTCATTATGATTGGTTACTCATCATTAAAATATCATTAAACTATAATTTATCATTAAAACATTACATTAGGTAATCGTTAAAATAATAACAATCACAATCGTTAACTTGGCATTTATCATTGATGATGTCTGTGTTGTAGTCGCCTTTGTAGCATAATTTAATGTTCCAACCCGACTACAGCACAGACAGTCCCCTGTCTATGCTGTAGTCTGGTTTGTACTAACGCGACCGGCGCAGATGGCGAGAAAAAGAAGTGGCCTATAGGTACTCAGCAGTGGGTAGATGTGGCGACCTATGTGGTGCAGTGGTAGTGCGACTGCCTTTGACGCAGAAGGTTCCGGGTTCGATTCTCGGTGGATCACTCACAAAGTTGATATTTATCACTTTGTGAATTTGTTCCCAGTCTGGTTAGGACATTGCGGGCTGAACCACCCGATTGTCCGTAAGTAAGATGGTTCCGTGTTTCGGATGGCACGTTAACCGTGGGTCCCGGTTGCTGTCTATGATCACTTCGACGGCGGTCGTGACACAACCATGTCAGAAGCCTGCTACGTGTAGAAGGCGGTTGAAAAATTCTGACACTAGGGTTCATCGGGTCGTTGTATGACTCGGTGTCCCACACGTAACGAGAAGAGTGGATAGATGTAGGCTGATCTGAATGAATGAGACTCTATAAGATTCAATTTACATACATACATACATATATCACGCCTTTATTCCTTGCGGGGTAGGCAGAGCGTTTAGTGGCCGTATTCGCCACATCTGATATTTTTGAGGATTGTTTCAGAAAACATGTGTACTGTATCACTATAGTTACAGGTTGTCAGCCTGTCGCCTAAAATTGTAATGTACACATGAAACCCTCAAGTCTCTTTGTTGCCTTTTACAACACCCGCGGGAAGAAATGGGGTGATGCTATTCTAAGCCGGCATTGCACGGCAAGCGATTCAATTTTTCTCTTGTATTCTACACATAAGCAGAAAAACATAATCTGCCGCCGCGGTAGGGCCTTCTATGAAGTGAAGCATGAAATTGTTCGATGGCGCCGCAGAGCGTTGCCCCGTTCAAGTGAACCTATAGGAATTCGAGCCACAAGGGAGACTCAGTCAGTTGGGAAAAAAGATTGAAGCCGATTGGAAATTTGAGTAGATACAGGCTCTCCACTTCACTCATGAACAATCCAAAATTTAAGACCTACCGCTAGCGTCGGGTTTTTATACAAACGTATTCGTACCTACTTCCCTGTTTTCTTTCCGAGTAATGCCTCTAAAGTAGAGATGCACCGAATATTTGGCAACTTTTTTATATTTGGTCAGGCAGAATTTCTTTCGGCCATTTTTTTATATTCAGTAGTAGGCCGAATAGTGCCAACTATTCAGCCGAATACTGAATAGGTACCTGATTTATGAAAAAACACTTATAACGATAGATAAAGTTTACCAAACACACACACACACACACACAAATCACGCCTTTATCCCTTGCGGTATAGACAGAGCGTCAATGATCGTAAAATAACGGTCGTTATCGCCACCTCTGACAAGTATTGAGGGCCCTTTCAGATGATTCATATATCACTGTTATGACAGGTTGTAAGCCTAAAATTGTAATACACATGAAACCATCCAGTCCATTAGTTGCCTTTTACAACACCCGCGGGAAGAAATGGGGTGATGCTATTCTAAGCCGGCATTACACGGCATTTAACAAGCTGTACAAAAAATACGCACACAAACGCCGCTTGGCACTAACCAAGTATTCGGCGGCCGGATATTCGGTTAGAATCCGCTGAGTAGTTTTTCAGATTTACGCATACATACATGCAGATATTACAGACGCGAAAAGCAACTTTATTTTATACCATGTAATGATTTCTGATATGTTATGTCCGTCTAGCTATTTCACTATTATTTTCTGACGCAGCTAATACTTATCTGTTAGGTATCATGTTCTGCAATTGTTATAAAAGTATAGTAAGCGCCCGCGGCAGGGCCCGCGTGTAAGTCGGTTTTCATCGCTTAGCATCCCATCCAATCTAGACACGCGGCAGCGTGTTCAGCCAAGTTCAAGCAGAGAACTGGCAGACCGCGCCGTGAGTAATATTACACGAACCATTTGGCGTCACTTTTTGGCAATCATAATTCAGAGTCTATTTAAGTTAGACGCACCACATTTGATTTATTTATTGAGACCCCTCATATAAACTAGTATTCCAATTTCCAAATGACATAAATAGAAACGGTTATAAAAATATTGACGACCAAAAATCGCATTTTTTTTCCGCTCACTGACTTAACTATAGATCGAAAACTAACCCACTTCTAGATGAGCTAGAAACTTGTAATTTGGCATCCACCTGGATCATTATTTGTGCACACAGAAAAATCTAAAATATATTACTTTTCCATTTTCAACACAACTACGAAATTTTGATTACGAACTTTAATTTTCAGCTCCAAAATAATGTTCAACAATCTTAAGAACAAATCAAATTTAGGATTGTCCTCCGAGCTTGGCACCCAGTTGGATATCAGTTTTTTAGTCGTAGGACATATTGAACTTGGCTATTAACTTTCACATTTATGTTTTTGGTGGGATAACATACCTACAACATGTTACGCCTGTAAAACCGTACGCACATTTGCGAAAAAAACGGTTCAAATTCAAAATATTTATTCTATCGCAGCGTCGTCCGTCGAGTGCGGTTTTAGTATTGGAAGTAACATTTCTAGCGTTTCTAGTATGGATCTGACAGACAGCTGTGATGTTTAAGCGCTCCGTCTTGCGTTAAGTGTGCGATCCGCCTCAGATCTTTATCTGTCTTGAGACTGTTTTGTCTCTATTGTGCGCAGGCCCTAATACATTGGCATTTGCTACACTGGATTCTGGGAAGTGGTCGATCAAATACTGTAGCAAAACAAACGATGATGTTTTTGACGTGACAACTTTTTATATTAATATTATATTATACTTATACAAGGTGTAAAAATTTTAGCTGCAAATATTTTAAGGAGTGAACCAGCCCATGAAACTGAACAACTTTCCCTAAGGAACATAGCTCGAATTATGAAAAAAAAAATATTGACCTGTCCCATACAAAATGACCTACCGACAAAGTAAATTTGAATGGGAGGTTCAAATTTTTTTTTCATATATTGTATTGACCTATGCTCCTTAAGGAAATATGTTCAGTTTCACGGGCTGATACACCCCTTAAAATAATTGCAGCTTATATTTGAACACCTTATATTAAAATTATAATTTGTCCGTAAGAAGATGGTTCCATGTTTCGGATGGCACGAGAAGCCGTAGGTTCCGTGTTTCGGATGGCAATGGCACGTTAAGCCGTAGGTCCCGGTTGCTGTCTATGATCACTTAGACGGCAATCGTTACAAAACCATGTCAGAAGCCTGCTACTTGTAGAAGGCGGTTGAAAAATTCTGACACTACGGTTCATCGGGTCGTTGGACGACTTGGTGTCCCACACGAAAAGAAAGAGAGAGAGAGAGAGAGAGAGAGAGAGAGAGAGAGAGAGACAGACGGCAATCGTTACAAAACCATGTCAGAAGCCTGCTACTTGTAGTAGGCGGTTGAAAAATTCTGACACTAGGGTTCATTGGGTCGTTCGACGACTCGGTGTACCACACGAAAAGAGATTTTACACTAGCTAGCATGACACGGCACGGCACACACTTCTCTATTTAATTTAATCTGCTTGCGCGTGCGCCGAGCTGTTCGCCCGTATCTTCACTCTTCATTTAATTATCGAATGCCAGACCCCAATGACAGTTACCGCCAATTTAACAAGCGATAGGACGATCGCTACACCATCATCGTCCTCCTTGCCTTGTCCTGTTCTCTGTCGCGGTCAGCTACCTAACCTAGGGGGTTTGACGTGGAAGTCGACAGCGGTTAAGCGGTTGTAGTATGGGATTGACATTTCTAGCATGGATCTGACAGACACGATTTGAAATACCCTATCACACTACACAATATATTTGCCTTACGCCATCTGTCGGCGAATGAGAAGACTACTACTTCACACGGACGACCGCGTTTGTTAGGATAATGGACCTCCCATACGCAGTCGATTCGTACATATTGTATGGGAGGTCCAAAATTTTGACAGACCGCTGCGATGTTTTAGCGCTCCGTCGTGCGTTAAGTATGCGATCCGCCAGACATGATTGCGTTTTTTTCTCGTTCAAGTATTGTTGGCGAGTTGCGATTGCGACCGGTTCCTTCGCAAATAAGAAGAGTTCTCCATCATCATTATGTACCTTTCGTTGAGATCGAACCCCACTTGCCAGATGGAGAAAATTAAAATTGAATCAACCTCCATTATACTACATATGTAGTGATGAGATGACACTACATAGTATAAAGCGAAGTCGCTTTTCGCGTCTGTATATGTATGTATGTATGCTCAAATCTTCAAAACTAAACATTGGATTTTGATGCAGGTCTTACACAGGGTGTAAAAAAAATTGCTGCAAATATTTTAAAGGGTGAATCAGCCCATGAAACTGAACAAATTTCCCCAAGAAACATAGGTCCAAATGTGATAAAAATTTTTGGACCTCCCATACAAAAAGAGACAACCTGTTTCTTGGACAGGTTCAACCCTTAAAATATTTGCAGCTAGTATTTTTACACCTTATGGATAGAGTGATTGATGAGAGGAAGGTTTTTATGTATAATACTTGCCGGGAAAACATCTTATTCCCACGGGAAAATGAGTTGCAGCGGGCACAGCCGGTGGGCGGGTCGCTAGTTATCTATAAACTAACCCGTTTTATCGTAGTAATAGTTTGAAATGGATTAACGATCAGAGATTCTAATACTTTTTAAAGAGCAAGAATTGTATATAAGCTTACAGTTTCTTTTGTTTATGTTTTTCCACTACGCACACAAGACCTATCGCAGAATGCAGAATTTATGAATATGAGAAAAGTCTATTCTAGTCGCCGTGTGATGCCGGCTTAGAATAGCATCACTCCATTTCTTTCCCGCGGGTGGGGTAAGAGGCAACTAAGGGACTCGAAGGTTTCACGTGTATTATAACTTTAGGCGACAGGCTGACAACGTGTCACTATAGTGATACATGTATCATCTAAAAGGACCCTCAATATTTTGTTAGACGCGATAGCGACCATATTTTATACGGTCATTAACGCTCTGCCTACCTCGACAGGTACAAAGGCGTGATACGTGCATGTGCATGTGCAGAAAAGTCAAAGTGTGGTTCAATCCTTATTTCAAAACTTACAACTTTAGATCATTCATGTGAGAATATTGAAGGTTCTGTTTATTAAGTTTTTTATAGTCATTTCTTTCGTAACGCCTCAATGATGTAGGAGAAATAAAACTTGAATACTGAAATTGATTCAAAATTTTCATTAATAAACAAAAAATACATATATATAAAAGAAAGTAAGTTGACGCCGCCCAAACTACAGAGATATGACGTCATTCTCTTCGTATTTTCATACAAAATATCGTTTTGAAAAGTAGCTCAATTGACCTGCCAGCCAAGCCTGCCAGTCATCATGCCCATTAGAGGAAAAAGCCTTTTCATAATGATTGCGGGCAGTTAAGGGGCTGAGTAGAGCTAAAAGCTACTTTTATAAGTGATTTCTACCCTAGATAAATTGCAGAAAAACTGACGAAAAAAAAAGGTAATAATCTTCAGGATATTTGCTGTAGTGTTATTGTTTCCAAAACATGATATTAGTAATTTAGCTTGATAGAAAAACATCGTAAAGTTACCTCTAAAAATCTATTATATCGCAAACTGCATGAACAAAACCCACGCAATAATTAGATAGATAGATAGATAGATAAAAAATTTATTTGTTACTATGGTCACACATACATTTAGCTTTTACAATGTAGATAAACAACGTAACAAGCATTTATAACCAACAGCAAAAAAAAAAGAATAACTTAGTAGGTACAACAAAAAATGCAACAGATGCGATACAAAACTAAATAATGTGTGCACCGCAGCAAAACAAAGGGGCTATAGCTCAGCATATAGTTTTACCCAGTTAGAGTAAAACACTGATTTTCAGCTACTACCCGCAGAGAGTAACGGCAAGCGAAACATAAAACAATTTGTGTGTGTCTTGTGTTTGAGTATTTTAAAACATGTGACGTGTATATATTATTGACAATAGAGTACATAAAATATATGAACAAAAAATGCATAGACATAAACATATCATACCCAACAACACCGACTGTATCTAGAGGAGAAAATGTATGTGATGATGTGAATCAAACAAACAGCTACCGCTCCAAAGTGAAGCGCTTAGGTATACCAAGTATTTGACGACTGAGTAGATGTACTTTCAGTTTCATTTTAAAAGTTTGTTTTGTACGCAAAAGTCGCAAAGGTGGTGGTATATTATTCCAGCACTTCGTGGCCCGGTAACGGAAGCTGCCTGTAAATGCAACAGTTTTGTGCCTGTGAATTGCAAGTGGAATTCTCGTGCTTCTACATTTATACCTGTCAACAAAAACAGAGAACTTTAATTTTGAATGAAGGTAGGATGGGTTTTTAAATTTTATTACATCGAACATTAGACATGCGAGATGTAACTGTCTACGTGAATCCATGTTAAGGATCCCAGCACTGTTTAAATACGGCGATACGTGAGTACGGGGTGAAATTGAAAAACAGTAACGACAACACGCATTTTGGACCCTTTGTATTAAGCGTTGGGTTCTTTCGAGCAAACGAGGGCCAAATACTACGTCACCATAATTCAGCATGGACAAGATCAGTGATTCGCACAAAGTTATTCGCGCGTCCACACTAAGTAAATTTCTAATCCTGTACAGAACCTTCAAACGATAAAAGCACGTTTTTACAAGATTCATAACATGAGTCTCGAACCGCAATAGCCTATCAAAAGTTACTCCCAGGTTCTTGGCTTCCTGGACAGACGGTATTGCTTGTCCCATAATTTCTACGTTGGGATTTTGAGCCTGTATTCTTTCAATTTGCAACCTACTGCCAAGAATCATACACTTCGACTTGTTAGGATTGAGCACAAGTGCATTACGACGTGACCATTCAGTGATTCTATCCAAGTCCTCGTTCATTTCAGAGACTGCATGTGATATTCGGGTTGGTACTTCAGAAATATACAACTGTACATCGTCGGCATAACAATGATAACTGCATTTCTCTATAACTCTAGTAAGATCAGCACTGTATATGATGAACAGAAGTGGTCCAAGTATGGACCCCTGCGGCACACCACGAGTCACTAGTCTACTTTCAGAACATACATGCGAGCCATCATCCTTAAGAAGTTTGACTGCCTGTTTTCGGTTGCTAAAGTAACTATTAAACCATAACAAGGTGTGATGCTGAACACCATAGTAGGAAAGCTTAGACAGAAGTAGGGGCACGCTCAAACAGTCAAAAGCGCGTGAGAAATCAAGAAGGGTCAAAACTGTACCCCTACCAATATCCTGGTCAGCAAGTATATTATCCACAACATCAAGCAAGGCAGTCACCGTACTTCGACCCTTACGAAATCCTGATTGAAGGGGAGGCAGGATATTATTTTTCTCAACATAGTCACTAAGCTGCTCATACACGACTTTTTCCATTACTTTGGATAAAAACGGCAGTATACTAATAGGCCTTAAATCCTTTAGATCAGAAGGACTATTTACTTTAGGAAGCGGCTTAACCAGGGCTTCCTTCCACTGATTAGGCACTTGACCTGTGATAATCGAACGGTTTATAATTTTCGTAATTACTGAAAGTGTGCGCGGAAGTGTAAGCAGCACCATATCTCGACTAATATTGTCAACACCAACGGCATTTGATTTAACTGACAGAATGTGCCTAGAAACAACACTTTCACTAACTGTCTGCAATTGAAACGATGATGTGCCAAAACGGTTATATTCAAAATATGTCAAGTCTGATAAAATAACTGTATCAGATCCAGGAATATCCAGGAAATGGTCATTTATGGCATTGGGGTCGCTAAAACAATCTGGTAGTATGTCACACTTAGTGGGATCTACTAGAAACTTCTCTTTAACATTTTTCCAAAAAGATTTGCCGTTTTTTACCTGTGAATTAATAAAAGTGTCATAGTAAGCACGTTTTTCGTAGTAAACACTGGAATTGAATAAACTTTTGAGATCTTTCCAATATTGTCTATGACTTTCAGATTTTGTCTGTCTATACTTGTCGTGAGCTTCATTACGCAAATGTATTATAAGTCGTATGTTATCCGTTATCCAGGGAAGAGAATGATTTGGTTTTAGCTTGATTGTTTTAATTGGGGCATGTCTGTCAAAAAGTGAGGTTGTCATGGAATTAAAAGAACTTAGCATGCATTCAACCGTTGCCAGTTCGTCTATTGATTCCCAGTCAATAGAATGCAAATCAGTATTAAATGCTTCTAGATTTATGTCTTTGATCGGTCTATATGTAATCAATTTTGGAGGCGGTTTGGGTTTTTTTATAAACAATTTAACATTGATCATGGCATGCCCGAGAGACCCCGTAATATTAGTGACTGTGACGTCACGCACGCGAGCATTCGTACACACCACGTCAATAAGTGACTCGCCAATTGTAGTAAAATGAGTCGGCTCAGTGACTACCTGTTGCAAATCCATATATTGAAGAAATTGTTTTAGTTTTGCACCAAACTGATTTTGAGGATCCAACAAATTAGCATTAAAATCTCCCAAAAGGACTATGTAATCATAGTCAGAGAAATGATTAACGGACTCAGTAAGCGCATCGAGAAAGTCATCAATATTTTGTCGAGGTGGTCTATATGCTGTTCCCACAACAATACGCTGTCCATTTGATTTTGTTGACAGCCACATTTGCTCTATTCCATTATCTAAGCTTTTTAAGTAGCGCACACGGATATCTCGTTTTACATAAAACCCGACTCCCCCGCCCCGTCCCTCGCACACATGCTTTGGTCTAGGCGTACATTTTAGACGATAGTTAGGTGGGGCTGGCGCGGACGCAAGCTGGTTTGAAGGAATCCAAGTTTCGTTAAGGCACAAAATATCTGGGCGGAATTTATCTATAGCAGCAAGAAAATCATCACGTCCTGTGTTCAAGGAACCGGCATTATACAGTGCTAACTGAAGAAAATTGTTGTTTGACATTATAATAGATTACAATAACATTCTAAATTACGGATATATTTTATCCAATTGAGTGCCGGGTGCCGAAACACAGGTGCATGCGGACTCTCCTGCGATGCATTTTTGGAAAATTTGATAAAATAAGTGTGATGTCGGTGAGCAATAAATAAAATATTATTATGACAGTCTTTAATAAGGTAAACATGCTGAAGTGTAGTAAAATGTGTATTTAGTTGTAATGTGTTGATAAATGAGTAAACTAGTAAAAGCTTTATTATCTCATGTCGCCGGACGCTCCTCTCTGTATAATTCTTACTATATTTTTGCTTTACTGCGTCACTCAATGCATTCATAACAATAATGTAATTTACAAACCATTGAATTGCAAAATTATAATGGCAAAATCCCTGAAAAATACTTTTATCTCTATTGTATGTATGTATAATAGGTATAAACAACAATCCAGCAAGTAAACAAACCAAATGATTTAGTACTAAACCATATCCAATATTTAAATCATTTCTCTTGCCTTTCAGCGGCACCAACGGCTTCCCTACCAAAAACTCGCACTAAATCTTCTTCCGAACGAAGCCGGTGACGAGGAGACTCCCTGCCACTCGACTGGCGTGCAAAGATCCTACCATCTTTCGTCCAGACGAATCGCCAGTTTAGATAAGCTCCGATTTCGCGCGCCCTCCTGAACAGTTGCCGATTGACACGTGTAAGCCGCTCGTTCACGTAGAATCGTCGTGGGTTGCCAGGCAATCCAACTCCCTCGGTGGTAGCTCCTCGACGCACACGGGCCTCTTGCAGGAACTGGTCACGTAATGCACGGCGTGCCAGACGGACAACGATCGGCCGAGGACGAGGAGCATGACCTCCTGCTTCCGGTGTATCTGCTGCCACTCTTCCAACTCTGGACGCGCTCACGATGTCATGTTCATCTAGTTGGATGCCCAACTTGTTACCTAGTGACATGACAATATGCGGCAAGCTTTCAGCTTTTTCCTCCGGTATGCAGGAAATCTCGATATCATTTTGCAGCATTTCCTGATCCCTCTCATTCAACTCCGCCTTAAGCTGTTTAAGTGTTTATTATCAGATAAACACTTAAACAGCCGCGTAATTAAGTGTTTATTATCAGAATGAGCGCCTTATAATACTCTATCGACATATTGTTTTCGATTTTCAAATAACTTATTTTTGACCGAGTTATCATCGAAAATACGAAAATATCATTGAATCGGCAAGATTCCGTCCCGTTCGCGCGCGCGCAGTTTGACATTTGTCAGAAAGGGACCGGTTTTTAGCTCTACTCAGCCCCTTAAATAAAAATAGTGCAAAACGTCTGCAAGAGCCAAGGGTTTAGTGTGGCGGCAAAAACGCTGGTGCTGGAAAATAATCTTCTGTTAATTACTTTTTCATATTTCGACCTATGTTTATAGGGGAAAGTTGTTCAGTTTCATGGGCTGGTTCATGGTTTCAAGGCACGACCCTTGAAAGGAAGTTAGTACTTTTCTAACACCCAGTATAAGCCTGGCTAATTGTTCAGGATGTCGCAAACACGTGAAAAAGTTCGGATATCCTCCTTACGGGCAGAAACTTAGCATAACATGTGTTCGATCGAGTACGGAAAAAAACGCTAAAAAGTGTTTTTTTTTTGTAAAAATTTCATCCCATGGAGCATGGAGCATCTGTTGGGAGATTGGGTGACGTGCGCCTGCGCTGCGGGCCGCTCTCACGTGTGCAGCGAGTAGCGCGACCAACACAACTTTGTACTTGACGACATAAATATTATACAAATATATGTTTTAGATTTTCGCGGTTGTTCACAACACTTAAATTAATAGCATTAACGAGATTATCACCACGATTATTTTTGTTTTTACCTCGATATTCGCGTGTAAACGCTTCGAAATATCGAAATAGAAACAAGCATAACGGTGGTGATAATCGCGTTAATACTATTAATTTAAGTGTATAATATTATACATCTAAAGTATAGCTGTTTCGAATAGGTCATTCTGCTGCTGCTGTCAAACTCACACTAAAGGACATGTCAGTAAAGAAGAATACATCTTATGTTATTGACACGATTTTGACAGCTATCAAATATGCCTATTCGAACGGCTATACTTTAGTTTTGACTCGATCGAGTTTGAATTCGACCCGTTCTGACTTGTTCTTTATAAATTTTATCTTATGGAATTAAAACTGACGGCGTCGAGTCAGAATGAGAGAAATCGAAACTGGTTTAAATCGAAGCAAAAATTTCGATCCATATTTAACTAACAGACCTATTCTAACATATAAATACAGAGCTAAATTCAGTTTTGTTACCGTTTACAATCATTTTGCTATAAATTATTTATGTCAGATACGCCTGTTAGAAAGAACTATGCGCATATTCCATAGAACTGAACAACTTTGAGTATGGAGGCTATGATGGGAAATAAGAAAAATTTGGACCACCCCTAAAAAAACATACAATGTTTCGCGTTCGCTTTAGCTCAATAAAAACATTGTTATTTTCAAAATTGAATTAGTAAAAATATGTAACAACACTCACCATAGCAGAAACAGTTTTTTCAAATTAATTCCAGAAGTAGGTACTTACCTGAAACAAACACAAATAATCAATAAACCGAAAATAGAAAACAAATTGCTAAAATTTTGGACGTGTACTTGTGGCGGCAGCGCGCATGCGCTCCACATACAAGCCCAGAAACACGGTATCGAAGTGTTTTCGCCGATCACTATATTATATACAACCTCCAAATAAGTATGTCCGGTAGGACCAGTCGGTCCCCTAGTCACAACACCCGACCAAGCCTTCCATAACTCTTCCTAAATACTCATATAAACTGAATAGCTACTAATCTTTAAAACAGTGCTGGCTATACCATCATAACATGTTATAAAAATAGTAGAAGCAAGTTCGATAAGATTTCAATATTTCAATCGTTTGTTTCCAAATATGTAGATTCACACCGAATACTTTTAGAATGTCAATATTTGTTACAATACTCAATAAATGGTTTAATCATTGTAAAATACAACAATTTTATTTTCCTAGTAGAAACGCAGCACGAGTGGGATAAAAAGACGTCGCAGTCACAGGAACAACTGATTTCCTGGATAAGCATAAGTACAGCTCATTGGCTTGGATAGTGTCGCGACCAGCGTAACTTGACCTCAATGGTCCACACACGCACGTACGGGCGCGTACTAACAGTTACGCTGGTCGTGATACTATGCAAGCGAATAAAATATATTTATTAAGCAGCCACTCCAAACATTAATAGGCCAACTAATTATTGGTCCGAAAAAATTTATTTGCCGCGACACGTAAAAAAGAAGGAAAATTTGCTATATTTGCTATATTTTTATGTTTCAAAAGACAGCACAGAAAATGTAAAAGTTTCAAGTATCAACACTAGTTCGTCCTCGTAGTGCATGCAGGCTCGATTCACACACCCACCCCCACTTCGCTCGTTTTTACTAACAGGTTTGCTGCACGGTGTCTTCGCACACAGCAGGTTAAGGCGAGTACTGCTGCGAAACTAGCGCCTGTCCACAAAAAAGGTAAACAGACCGCATTCATTCAAATAATAGACCAGCGGCCGAAGTCTGCTATAAAAATCGTTTCAATTGCGTCTCGATATGCCAGTTGAATGGTTTTGGTGTTTTCGTAGACTGTTAACGGACTGAAGAATAGAAAACAAAGGTGCAACGGACATTGGTCATATTTGAATCGAAAAGGCCATATTTGAACGGCCATACTTTACTGTCCATTCTGAATGTGCTATGGCGTAACAACGATGAGAATCGGTGTCTAGACTGTTTTCTATCTAATGGATGATTGTACCGAAATCGTTTAACATAAATCAACAGGAGCTCAATTTCTGAAACGTTTGCTTTCGGTTTCGTGCATGAAAGTCCTTAACGACTGGTCTCAACACGATTTTAAATTTCTTCAACTTGACGATTTTACAGTCAAAATATGTGTGAAATTTTCAGGGTATGTGGGAATTGATAAGAGAAAACTAATGAGTTATAGTCTCCACTAATAATAGAAAACCGCCTAATTTAGTTTGCATAATAGTATTTTTATCATCCAGAAGAGTTACAGATATAGCAGACAGTGATGTGAAAAAATTGTGAAGAACTTTAAACAAATTTAAAACTGCCAAAACAGAAAATGTGCAAAATATAAAATAATTTACTAGTCGAACAAGCGTGTGATAAAGCATAATAACTATCAGATTTTCGCATGAAACTAAATCAAACGATTCAGAAATGGAGCTCCTGAAATTTTTATTCTAGGGTGTAATTGAACAGCAAAAACTTAGGCGTCGGACATTCTGATATTATTATAGGTAGTTGTTTGTAAGTTTTGTTTTTAGCTAAATGGCGCTAGTTCTGCGGCACATCTTGCCTTAATCCGCGCATGTGTGCGTAGGCTTTACAGGAGTTGAGCGTGTGTACGGGAATATCAACGTTAACGACATATTTACATACTGTGTTACGTTTGCTGTGTAATCATTTCGAATAATCAATACTGCTGAGAACAAGTTGTGATAATAACATGACGGTTAGGTCTACATTTGAACGCGTTGTAAAAATGCTAGTTCTCCATACGCGTTAGTTTCGTTTTGAATCGATTCTAGCGTTCGCATTTTTTAAACCCGGTCCTGCACCGCTGTTTCCGAGAACCGGTCCATTTAAATGTATATAAAAGATTCTGCCGCTGCCACTGCCGCTCCGCTGCCCGCAAAATTCGAAACCGAGGCCTTACAGGCACATTCGAGAGCGACGCACTTTTGTTTGCAGTTTTCCGCTTTAACGGATTAACTTAATTAAGGCAAACGTATGCGAGAATCAACGTCATTGCCAGGCCAGTTTGAAAGAACAGATATGAATGAGTGGAATGAAAGAGAGAGAAGAGTTTTTTTTTAAACTCGTCTCTCGTAATATGGCTACGCAGTTCGCAACGCAAAATGTAGATGTTGATGGGAATTTAATGATATAACAATAACCGGAATTCGATGTAAAAATATCTGCTATGTCGCAGGTACTACCTTCTACTTTCTATCACATAGAATCTATCTTCAGTATTGTTCGATCGAACAAGTAGCGCAGGCAGTAAATGATTTAAGTACAATACAAGGGATCAAGCTATAATAGATTATCTTACAAACTGTAAGAAAAACTATTTTAGTTTGATCTCTCAAACATTGATCAACAGAAAAGGAGCTTTTGTATTTTTTTATGCGGGAAACATTACAAGCAGTCAAATTCATTAGAGTCCGCGCCGCGAAAGAAGGCCCACATATATCACGCCTTTATCCCTTGCGGGGTAGGCAGAGCACTAACGGCCGTAAAATAACAGTCGCCAACACCACGTTTGACAAATTAAGGGTTTCAGATGATTATTGCATACAGATTGTCAGCCTGTCGCCTAAAAAAAGCAACACACATGAAACCCTTGACTCCCTCAGTCGCCTCTTACGACATCCGCGGGTAAGAAATGGGGTGATGCTATTCTAAGCCGGCATCACACGGCAAACATTTAAACAGCATCACAGTTTAAATGATTCTTATGTTATGTATATCAGATTGGGTCATTAAAACGTTTTTCGAGGGACTTATTACGTGGCGGGAACTCTAGCAGCTGACGCGACTTTTCCAAATAAGGCCCGACGTACTACGAAGTGAGTAGGTAGGTGGGGCGTGGGTAGACATATGGGCCACTAGGTTGTTGGCGTTTTTTATATGTTTATCATTATGTAATACACCGTAACACACGCACATAATCAAGGTCGAAAGCTTCTTAAATATTTTAGGCGGATCGCACACGTGTTGCACGACGCTTACGACGGAGCGCAAAAACATCGCAGCGGTCTGTCAGATCCATATTAGAAAACTCAATCCCCATACTGAAAACGCTCAACCGCTGTCGGCGCAGCGCTATCGCAGTGTCGTCCGTCGAGTGCGGTTTTAGTACGGGTAGTGACGTTTCTAGTATGGATGGATGGATCTGATCGCTGCGATATTTTAGCGCTCCGCCGTGCGTCAAGCGTACGATCCGCCTAACAACACTACAAATACATCACTACATAGTATTTAAGCAAAGTAACTTTCCGCGTCTGTATGTATGTATGCTTAAATCTTTAAAACTACACAGCGGATTATGATGCGGGTTTTTTAAATAGATAGAGTCATTCAAGAGGAAGGTTTATATGTTTATGTGTCCGTATGTTTATAATACTTGCCGTGAAAACAACTTATTCCCACGGGATAATAAGTTACAGTGGGCCGCTGGATGGCCCACTAGTTTTATTAATATACATTCAAATAAAATTTGAATTCTGATGATATTTGCATGTGACTTAACCTAGGATTCGGGCTAGGTACACTTAGAGTTGCAGAGGTCAGATGGTATTCGCTCTGTGTAAAAACTTGGTTCCACGTCAAATCCCCTAGGTTAGGTAGTCGACCCCGACAGAGAACGCGAGAATGATGAATAGAATATAATAAGGTATTAGAGACCTAACAATAGATTAGGTGGAGTGATCGAAAGACAAATGGTTAACTGAGTGTTGTAAAAGGAAATTAGATAACCCCAGAGTTATTGTGAACAAACAACAGCTTGTCACACATGGTTCCTATTAATGTTATAGGATATATGTCGCAGTAAGATGGCAGAATCAGTAATTCGGCCGAAATCCTATGATTTTGGCCAACCGCCGGCGGATGGCAAACTCGTAGACTTCGTTCGAACATCGTCTCCTAAGCAGATCTAGTAATTCGGCCAAAATCCTAGGATTATGTCCAAAGTTAAGTTCAACATCATATCGAATTTTAATAACATTTTTATGCATTTATGGCGTCGTAATAAATAATTGAGATCATTTATAATTTTACTAGTAACCCGCGGCTTTGCCCGTGTACTCATAAGGAATTAAAAACGAATTAATTACTATTTATTGTTTTGTTTGATTTTTGAACATAATTATGAAGATGAAAGATGTCATCCTTTTTTGTAGGGTTAAATGTTGGAAAAACTGAAACACGTTAATTAGGTATTTGTAAGTTCGAAGAAGGAATATGGAGGAGGCTAAAAGCCTCTCCGTCTCGCTCTTCCTCCCGCTTTTCCTCTTTCCTCCCTCTAGCTTTCGATTTCTCTACTGCTCTCTCTCCCGCTTTCGCTTTCTCTCCTGCTCTCGCTCTCGTTCTCCCTCTCGCTAAGTATAGAAAATCACAATGGCAATGGAATGACAGATGCGTTTTGATGGCGTTACAACGACACTATACTAGCATACTTGAGACCCCGTTGTATATGTCATCACATCACATTGGTGTCACAACCAGCCACGTACGCTCAAATAACTCTAGCACGTAACCAGCAGGTCAGATTCATCGTAAGCAACCCGAGCTGTGATGCGATACGGGCTAGATCCGTTGCTGCCATTCCTTCGCACAAACAAAACGGTTGTCGTACTCGAAACACGACGCCTTGACATTGGACACCGACTGTGTTGCCAGATGTACGAACTTCTCGGTATTCATGAGGATTTTCCGCATGTCATACCAGTAAAAATTAGGGCCAATTTAATACACACTTTGAGAAGCATAGACATTTTTTATAATGCTATACTTACGATGATGAAGTCCTCTTTTTACTTATCAAGAACATACATAGGGTTTAGAAACATTTGTTATTGTAAAAATCATTTGCCGTGTCCTGCCGGCTTAGAATAGCATCACCTCATGTCTGTCCCGTGGGTGTCGTAGGAGTCGACTAAGGGACTCGAAGGTTTCATGTGTATAGCAATTTTAGGCGACAGGCTGACAACTTGTCACTACATATATTGATAAACGACATTTCTGAAACGACCCTCAAAAACTTGTCAGACGTGGCGTTAACGGCCGTATTTTACGGTCGTTGACACTCTGCTTACCCCGCCAGGTATACAGGCGTGATTTGTGTATGTATGTATGTAAGAACATAGGGAAGCGAAGAAAAGATCTAAGGTCTATTTTCTTTTGTTGAACTTTTCTAGACTGACTCGATAATAAGTAACAAATATAAATACATTATATATTTTTACTGATTTTCATACCGATTCTAATAAAATTCGATACGGATTCGGTAAAAAACTTGGCAGCACTAAACACCGACATTTTATAACGCATTCTTCGCGCGATTAATGATTACTCGGTACAAACCATGTACGCTGTTACAGATTTTAATATTGACACCATCAGGTCGGTCTCCATGCTTACTTAGCAGTCCCAACTAGAGAATGCAGTCCCACAAGAAAATCTCAGTCCCGAAATTTGCGGGACTGGGCATTCTTAATCCCGCGGGATACCGGTATTTGCGGGATTCAAGAGAAGATTTCAAGATGCAATCGTTTATTTCCAAGTAGATTCACAGTGAATGCTCTTAGAATGTCGGATAGTTACAACACAATACTGTCACTGACTAAATGAATTAGTCATTGTAAAAAAGAGAAAATTGTCAGACACAATATTTTTCTCTTTTTTATACTTAACAATTTTACTTCATTATCACACACCTCTTTCATTCCTCTCCCAAGCAACTTATTCTAAGGCGGATCGCACACGACGGAGCAGAGAGAGAGAAAAATATCGCAGCGTACTGTCAGATCCATACTAGAAACGTCACTACTCCCCACACTAAAACCGCTCAACCGCTGTCGTCGCAGCGCTATCGCAGTGTCGTCCGTCAAGTGCGATTTTAGTATGGGGAGATTTTAGTATGGATCTGACAGAAAGATCTGGTATTTTTGTGCTCCGTCGTGCGTCAAGTGTGCGATCCGCCTAACAGATTGGTTTAGAATCACAAAAGTCGCGTTGCAGAAATGTGATGATTTACCTCAGCCAGATCGTTGTATTTTTATTCTTAATGAAATGAAATATCCAAAAATTGATAATTTGATAACCATTATATAAAATACATTAATTGCTTTGAGTGTTGTAAATTAGATAACAATGTAGCCGGTGAGACCTCGTAGTGGATCGTATGAGAACTGAAGGTTCGCTCTTGCGTCACAATTTATTATGCTGCAGCTGATTGTAAGGCTGCCACCTGCTATGCCCATCTATCTCAAATGTATATACCTATGGCGGATCGCACACTTGACGCACGACAGAGCGCTAAACTATCGCAGCGGTCTGTCAGTTTCATACTAGAAACGTTACTCCCCATACTCAAACCGCACTCAGCGGACGACACTGCGATAGCGTTGCGTCGACAGCGGTTGAGCGGTTTTACTATGTGGATTGACATTTCTAGTATGGATCTGGCCTTTTTTAGAAATATCATACCAGGCCTGAAGACCAGAGTTTTTAACCAATGCGTCTTGCCCACGCTCACTTATGGTACCGAAACATGGACGCTCACAAGGGAGAGCTTGCACAAAGTGAAGGTTGCACGAAGAGTCATGGAGCGTCCCATGTTGGGTATCAAGCTTCAGGATCGTGTTCGCAACGAGGAGATAAGACGCCGAACAAGAGTCGTTGATGTCGGAAAACGAATCACGAGAATGAAGTGGGGGTGGGCAGGACACTTGGCTAGTTGGGATGATGGACGGTGGACCAAGGCGGTAACAGAGTGGCAGCCGAGAACAAAAAAGCGTCCAGTTGGCAGACCACCCGCTAGATGGACGGACAACTTAGCCACCGTTGCTGGTAGACAGTGGATGCGGGAGGTACAGGACCGGCGCAGATGGCGAGAAAAAGAAGAGGCCTATACTCAGCAGCTGGTAGATGTGGGTTTATATGATGATGATGATGAAGTGGAGCTGCATTGATAAGTATTCAAATAGAGGATAGGGGCCGAGAAGTTCAAATTCCGTAAGATTGATTTCTAAATTCGTAGTCCAACACTTCTACAACTCGTAAGTATTTGACATGGTAAGGGTATGTGCGAATTTATGAGGGTATGTTATGTGTGTGATACGAGCACAAAATAAGTACATACCAGAACTAGATTTCCGCATACGCAAATTCAAAACCAAACCCTGGCAACAGTGGCAGCCCTAGCTGAACGAATAACAAAGGGTAACTCTTGTACTTTCAATCGATTTGAGTAGTTTATTGGCAATCACAAGACAATGTATGACTCATTTATATATAGGTCATTATGCCGTCGCGCTGGTGTACTTCAGTCGAAACGAGTGTGATAGTTGTCATTTGTTTAAATATTAATGTTATTATTTATATGTATTATACATGCAAACCCGCACTTGAAATGGTCCTCTCTCTCTTTTTTCGTGTGGGACATCCGTGTATCCGTATCCGAATCTGTAACCGAAATTCTATATCGGTAACATCCCTGGTTTCATCTTGAGGCATCTCTCAAGGAATTCAGCCGCTCTCAATATGGCTGGAGGACCGTTCGTCAGGCGCTCACTACTCGGTACCCGACTAGTTTTTGTCGTAACGGAACACTAGGTAATTGCAATAAATTGTATACAGCCAGCGAACACCCAGCGCCAGCTACTGGCCAGCAAAAAGAGGTTTTTAATGACACTACGATCGAACGGGATTTATAACCGAATATTTTGAATAGGCTACATTCCTGATAGGTCAAATTAGCTTCTTTTTGAATGGGTTTTTGTCATGATGACTGGCAGGTCAAATGAGCTACTTTTTAAAACGATGTTGTGTATGAAAATACGAATAAATAACGTTATGTCCGGGTAGTTTCGATGGCGTCAAAACAGATACTTTTCTATTAGTTTTTATTAGGAAAAATGTTCCTGTGTAAAATTGTAATGTTCATGCTACGGGATTAAAACCGACTTCCACGCGGGCGGAGCCGAGGGCGCCCACTAGTTTAAAATAATTTCTTCGTAGGCCTCGCATCAAATGATACCTCAGCCTTTTAGGCTATTCTAGTCGGCTAAGAAAGCTGAAGTATGATTGTATTTTAGTGTACGCAAATACGACAAATACATCATTCTCTTTGCCTTATCTCGTTCTCTGTCGGGGTCGGCTACCTAACCTAGGGGATTTCACGTCAAACCTAGTTTTTACACAGAGGGACTGCCATCTGACCTCTCCAACCCGAAGGCTAACCTGGTCCAATTCCTAGGTTAGACACATTCAAATATCACTTGAATCCAAATTTTATTTGAATGTGGGTTTCATCACGATGTTTTTCCTTCACCATGGACACAAAAGTTACAAGTTCAAGTTCAAGTACAAGTAATAAGCTTGAAGAGCTGTCAATATAGTAGCGCCATAGTATAAAGAAACGGAACTCCAGCCTATCCGCGCTATCATAAAATAATTTTTTATCTACTCTTTCTGGTCAAGCTGTACCTAAACTCAAGGTTGTCACTTTCAACAAACTTCAATTTAGTGCCTAGGAATGGGCAAGCGTCGATCAGTTGCATTTTTAACTGATAGTGGTCCAGGCTACGTAAAAAAAAATAGCGGTCCAACCAAATTGTCTGAGGTCAGTTTTACCTATCCAAGCGATGATGAAACCTATTTAATGAATGAAAGAAAGAACAGTAGGTTACTTTAAAAGAGAAAAATGTGGAATTGCTGAATTCTTTAAGGCGAGGAGTTGCTGCTCAAATCACGATTTCAGGGGGTGAGGTGTGGGGGGCCGCCCGCGCTCCCCGCGCTCAGACACATCATCTGGCGCTCGCACACTACGCACCCGTACGTCGTGTGTCTTATGGACATGACCGCAGTCCGACCACCTTTTAAATATATTTGAGCTTTATCCCGGCCATGGAACTTTTACTTCTACCGTGAATTATTATTTTTTTGTGATAATGCGACGAAACGAAATATGAATGTGGATAGATGGATGGACGCAGAAGAGAAGGAAGGCCTTAAAAGAACGTAATGGCTAGTTAAAACACACAAATTTAATTACAAAGTATGTTAGGATAAGTACCTACTAAGCTCCTTTTATGAACCTGTCCTTGAAACTGAACAACTTTCCCCCTGGAACATAGGTCGAAATATGAAAAAAAAATCTAGCCGACCCAATTCAGATTCTGTAAAGTTAAAAAAAGTACGAATAGATTGTAAAAAAAGATGATTATGAATCAAACGGTGTAAACAATTATTTCAATTTTGATAGAAAATGGTCGAAAGTCGGAAAATGTCCCAAGTCCAAAAATTTGAGTACGAAATTTCAGTTATGTTTGCTATACGATGTACTGTTCTCAAGATATATGCACTTTTAGTTTCCATTCGTTTTTAATATTCAAAAATGATATTTAACTAAAATGTTAAGTGGCGTTTTGCATTGGAGTCCTCAGTCACGCCTGCTTCTTGCTATAGGTAGGTACTTCATTGTTTTCTTTTGTTTATGCCGCCGGCTTAAGTGCCACCAACCGTCGACTTGGGCTGCACCCTGTGAAATACTAGAATTTACATCATGTATGTGGTATGATTTGTAAGATGAGACGAACAACTGTAAGATGAAACGAATGGACAACTGAACGATAATTTTTTAACGTAAGCCGGATGTTAGATGAATTTCTGAAGTATGATGCTAGAAAGGAAAAGCAATGTAGGTGAGTAAACGAGCGTGAAAGAGAGGGTGAACAGATACTTTTTAAATAGGATCACGGGAGAAAAAACCCGGGGTAATCTGAAGAAAATTCGAAAATTAACTTATTCTTTCTTCTACATCCACAGCCACAGAGAACTTAAAACTTCAAGCATAGACCCATGTTATTACAGCGAAAATAAAACTAAAAAGCATACAAAAGACTTTAGATAAGTGCCCCATATCATATGAAACATAACCCTTTTTCCAAGCTGGTCGGATAAAAAACAAAAAGATGCAATAAAGAACAGAAAAAAGTACGCGTGACAGATAATTGCCATTCGCAAACGCCATTAAACATTTCAAAAAAATTACTTTTGCGAAAATTTAAAAGAATGCAAACTAAAAGTGAAAATACCTCAAAAACTTGTTTGATAATATTAAAATTAAAATTGGGCCCCTATTTAGTCCACAATTGTCTTAAGCCTAGCCTCACTCACATGCGCTTTATTGAATTCCTACTTTTCTTGTTATTTATTTTACTACCTCATTTGTTCCAAATTCTCATTTGGTCTACTTTTACATTTAGTCAACTTCCTCATTTATTCTATTCCCTAAAAATATCTCGTCAAGCCCACAATTAGGGACTTTCTAGGGCCACAGACCACCTTTTTATTTTTTTCTGAAGAATATGTCAAGTGCCACGTTATTTTAAGGAAATATAGATAGTGCGCAACGGGATACTGGGTATTACTATAATGTTATCTCTTTGATGGAAGCTTCAGTATGAACATAAAAGTTCATACTCAGCTCCTAAACCGCACCATCTAATTAACTTAATATACTACTCTTACATAGAAAGTGGCATATTACCCTAAAAAACTTACAGTCTGGCATGCATAGTTTTCGAGATAACTCAGGTTTTAGTTTCACAGCTGTCACCTTAAATCAAGAATTCGTCAAAACATTCAACTACACCAAAGAAAGTAAAACTACTTTATTTCCGAAACTAAGGTTTTTTGTAGTTCGTGTTCGTGTAGGAGTAGTGTGTGTAGTGACATCTCGTGTTCATTCACATAAACATTTATTCTCGTGTTCAACCCACGAGTCTTACGAGCGGAGTAAGCAGCAGTCAGCGATGTGTCAAAAGCGTGACAAAGAGCAGCGCAAAAATTTTGTAATTGTGAAGAAGCTGGTAAGACTGCTCTCTGATGTAGTTTTGTTTGTATGTCTGAATCCCATACCGTCCCGACCACAGAACAGCATATGGGTATCACAGATTATACATATATACGTGGCTAGATCATGGCGTACGTAAGCAATATCGTCTTCAGACTTAAAAAATATCACTATTCGCTCCGTCCGAAGAGTTAACGCACAAAGAAAACAATATATTTGCGTGCGCGCACAAGACATCTCTGGTCTGTGGTTGAATGACCACCGACTGGATCTAATTTGGCACCGCTGTGTCGGTTTCTGTAATAAGTTCTTGGGGGAAAATTGTTTAGATAACCTGTCAACCAAGAGTTATCTTGAAAAGATAATAGGTATTAAAAATTACTTGGTACCTACTGTAAAAACTTTACTCACGCTCAGAATGCACCCTGTAAATATTTAAAGTGAATTACTAGTTATGTATCACTCCTTTCTTATTATAAGTAAAAAGACTTAGTTAGGCTTTTGCTTTTCATTATATTATAGATAAAATATCATCTATCGTCAAGGCTAGCTGAAGCGACAGCTATGATAAAATTGTTGCTCGTCTCGCCAAAAGACGTAACCGACGTAATAATAAGCGCATACTTAAATTACGCCTTTTGGTGTCAGCCATAAAGTATTTTATCAAGCAATCTGTCCATGTCACTAACGTCATAAGTAAAATGACCGACGTAATGATTACGAAAAAATATTTGTCAGTTTTGCGGGAAATTTTGACACAGTACCGGCGCTGGCAAGAGCCATTTGGGTACTGGCGGGGTAGCGGGCGGTGCGGGATGTCATCGGGAGGTTGGTTTGTCGGCGAGAACCGTTCTAATTTTTGGAAAATTAAATTTGTTGAATTAAAATCTGTTCATTCACTAAAACCTAATAGTATAATTTATAGGACATTGAAATAGGAATATTCTACATCAAGAAACTATATCAAAATAGTGGTACACATTACGATAAAATTGGTTTGAAAATATTTTTAATGCTCTTTTTGAGATTTTTTTTATTAAAATATGTCAAACCAATCGAGTCATACGATAGTGTTACTACTAGATAATATCTTCGAGTATGTCATATATTTTTTTGAGGTCTTGGTAGCATCAGTAACAGGCTTAAAAAATGAATCGAAAGTAACGCTTTTCGTTGGCCTTCCTTCATAACAGCGTCTTAAACATTCAAACACACAGCAATACTTTGCAATAATCAGCCATTTAACAATCGTTTCAAATTACGTTATCTGGTAAGCCGTATCGTGTGACTCGTCGTGCGGGTGTCGAATAGCAGCCCTGACGATGCGCAGTCCGAAACCAAACCGAAACATGGCCGATACGGCCCGTGATTGACCGCGTGTGTATGCGGCGACGCGTAAATACTATCACGCACACATACTCGTACAAGCCGCGCGCGCGTGGTGCTGGTGCGTTTGTATGAAGATAGCTTACTTTTTCTTTACCTGTACTATGACTGCGAAGTCAATTGATAAAAAGCTCCAAGACCGTTACCACGGCGCGACTCGTTTCCCAAGCTCCTGCTAACTGTTTCTACCCCGAGATAACTTCAAAGGACCACCTTGTACTGGTTATTCTTTGAAGGTATATGAAATACTACTATACGTCAACCTCTACTTTAAAGGTTCACATAAGACTGGTTATTCATCAAAGTTGTAAAAAAACCAGTATACGTGGGTCTCTTGAAACCTATTTATACGATATTGTATCGATATCTCGTCAATTTATTTACCGTTTATGTAATACCGTGCAAGGCCGGCTTAGAATAGCATCACCCCACATCTTTCCCGCGGTTGTCGTAAGAGGCGACTAGAGGGGACTCGAGAATATTTGGTGTATTACAATTTATAGGCGACAGGCTGACAACCTGTCACTAAAGTGATACACATGTTTTCTGAAACAACCTTGGAAAACAATCCTCAAAAATGTCAGACGTGGCGATAGCGACCGTATTCTTACGGCCGTTAACGCTCTGCCTACCCCGCAAGGGATAAAGGCGTGATATATGTATGTATGAATGTTATGTAATGCCAAAAAGAGCGTCAGTGGTCAAGTGGTGAGGACTTAGTCTTAAAATCGTGAGGTCCGAGTTCAATCCGACAAAGAATGGGATAAGGCAAGGAGAATGATGATGTGTTTATGTGAATGTTTATCCGTATCATCATTCTCCTTGCCTTATCCCGTTCTCTGTCAGGGTCGGATACATACGAGTGCCTGACCTAGGAAATTCGACGTGGAACCAAGTTTTTACACATCCGTATCTCCATGAAATCTCTCTTCCTTTGGTGTGCTGGAAGAAATTTCTTTAGAAATAAGTATAGCAGTGCCTATTGTTGTGTTTTATTCCTGCAATATATTTTTGTATTTACTTGTGTAAAATAAATTGTTAAATAAATAAATCATCATTCTACTTGCTTTATCTCGTTTCTCTGTTGGGGTCGTTTACCTAACCTAGTTGGTTTGACGTGGAACCGAGTTTTTAGGAACGGAGTGACTGCCATCTGACCTCTGGAACCCGAAGGCTAACCTGGCCCGAATCCTTCATCTGAATTTAAAATTTATTAGAACGTGGGTTTCATCACGATGTTTTTCCTTCACCGTAAGAGCAGTCGGTAAATGTACTGTACGTGAGTAGAATCACATTGGTACATGGCGGGGATCGAACTCGAGTCTCATGATTGTAAGACCGGTGTCCTACTACGTCTTGGCCACTGAGGCCCGAGACGGTCCTTGTTAAATAAATAAATAGATGAATAAACAAAAAAAGAAACTTCAGGGGTGTAATGATCATAGTGCTAAAATTACTAGGTGAAGAAGAAGTAAGTATAGACTTAAAAGAATGCTTAAAAGTAGACTGGCTATTCCAGCCATCATTGGTTTCGTCTTCTCGGCTTGTATGAACGTCTCAATGGTAAACAAGGTCTGTGTGTCTGTGATTGATTTCCACCGGACAACGTTTATGAAAACACCGGCCATTGTTACTGATTCGTGCGGCTACAAAGTGCTAATCTGTCATCATTCGCCGCGGGCTGCGCGGGCGCCGCTCGATTTTTTTCGAGTGGGACACCGAGTCGGCCAACGACCCGCTAAGCCCCGGTGTCAGAGTTTTCAATAAGCCTCTGACATGGTTTAGTAACGATCACCGTCGAAGTAATCATAGACAGAAACCGGGACCTACAACTAAGCGTGCCCTCCGAAACGCGGCACCATCTTTCTTACGGACAATCTGGTGGTTCAGCCTGCAATGTCCTAACAAGACTAGGAACGAATTCAATGACTCTGGATCCTCGTGATCCTTCTTATCGGCGCCGTAATTGCTCTCTGCCTACCCCATCAGGGATACAGGCGTAATTTGTGTATGTATATTTGAACATAGCAAGTGAATAAAAATGGCCCGAGCATTGAGCCTTGTGACAGACCTAAACAATAAACAACCTTTAGACACGCAAGGAGAATACTTGAAACACCTACTTACATATTTACAATACCTCTTTGAATTCAAACCAAACTATTAGGTATTATTCTTCGACACGATACCTATCTGTAGAATTGCAAATAACAAATTGAAATTTTTGGCACATTACGTGGCTGGAATTGGAAAGAGAAAAGAGGGGATAAGTTTTATTGAAACGACGCACATTGTAAAAAATGGCTTCTCCAACTTTTAAACGAACCTGGGACTATAGTACAGGGCCTATGACTCTTAACTAGACCAACGAAACAGACATCGTGCAAACTTAGCTTGTAATTTGAAGATTTGTAGCTATCCTGAACCGAATAGAAACATTATTGTTTGTATCTCATTCGTAACATAATACATTCGAAATACATGGATATATTATAAAATTGCAATGTCAACATACACAAAGTTCCCATATCGAGTCGCTTTCTCAAAAGACCGGGTTATAGGGAATTGTAGTAAGCTGGTGCCTTGACAGTAAACAAACCGTTGGCATCGTTTGAAGCATTTCAAGGAGGTTCGAACGGATTACCATAACGAGCTGTTTGCCGAAGCAACAGTAACACAAATCGCACAATACACTGATACAGTGGTTTGTTTGTAAATAGTCGACAACAAGACGCCAAAAACGTATTTTGTGCTAACTTCGTTAAAACTACGAACTGTGAACGTATCCGTTTACGTACCTACGTGTAACAGATTTGATTACCTACCTTGTTGTTTTTATGAGAAACCGACCTTATGGTTTCTGTTGGTCAAAATACGTACTTTTCAGAGATTAGCGTTTGGAGTATCAGGTTTAATAATGTTTATTATCATTATGCAAATTTTCTTTTAGTATCGGCTGTGTAATGTTTAAAACCTGTACTGTGCTACATTTGCTTCCTCCAGGTCCAATTAATCGTGCGCCTGCGATGGAAATCATGCACCATGTTTGGGTGAAACAAAAACTCAGAGATCCAATGCGCCATTTACGTCGCAAGGCCAAAATAAGCAAAACAATCTAAATGCTGGCCTTAAAAGGCCTTTACCCTGTACTACAGCGCATACTGAAGCCGAGCGCTGCGGAGGTACAAAGCTCTTAAATGTGCTCACTGCTCAGCATACACGACTCGTTCTTACTAGGGCCCACATTTGGCCCAAATGGTCATGAGAGTAGTCAAAGTATTAATTTCTTTGAAAATGTTGCCAGAAATTAAATTCGTTGATAATATAATATGTTACTGGTTTGAATAGATTATTACATTAAATGGGTTATTTTTATAATTTATTTTATTTTGTTATTTAGACACATTGGTGCGGTTGTTAAATTGTTGGGCTTCAAAGGCATTTCGGGAGCGCCCTTGTAAAAACAAAGAGTAAAGAGAGCCCTTCAGAGAATTAGAATAATATTGATTTTGCGTTTCTTAGCAGGGCCGTTTGGGCCGAAACCAGGTGGGCCAAGGAGTTTCAATTCCGCACGGGCTTCACACAACACTCTGTAATGCCACCATTACGACTATTACAAGCTAAACCGATGGTATAGAGTTCCGAATGGTTCCCAACCATAGTGTTGCAAACAAGTCGAAAATGAGCCAATGAGATTCGAGGACGGCGAAATGTCAGCCAATAGCGCATTGTTTTCCCAGACATTAGGCCAATTACGGTAAAGCATAAATTTTATGGCGTCTCATGCACTGAGACAGTCGGGCTCCGCTGGCTGCAGTCGCATTGCAAACTATGCAATGCAAATGCAACTTCGTCGAAATTTGCATAAACCCGTCGGTATTTGAATGCGCTAAGAATGATAATTTAGTTTGCATTTTAACAAGCAGTTATTGCGTTTAAAAGGTCCTGTTGTGGAGCGAATTATCTTGTTTTACTCACTTTAACTTGTAGTTAAGTTTCATGGTCTAATTTTAAACTACTAAAACAAATTATATGCCCTTATTATGAGAAGAGGAAAGGATTGTTTTCGTTTGTTTTTATAGGTTCATTGCAAAACTACTGGACCATAGGGTATACGATATACCCCGGGAAAATATTTTGATTCCAAAGGAACACGATTACCAGATGGGAAAACAGCCGGACTGGCGGTTTAACCCTCAAATTGTCACTGTAACGACTGTTGAGTTCGAAACAATGAAAACAGTGGAATTATTATTTCTATATTGATCTATCGCGAAATGGCGCTATCGTATCTGACAGGTGACATCCATAGGGATGTCCTAAAACCAAACTCTACAACGGCAGCATAAGATTGTATCCACTTTGTTTACTGTGAGTACGAGTGATTAGTGCAAGTGTTTAGTAGGCTGCGAAGTAAGAAGAATAGAGCGAGTTCTATTTTTTTGCAAGTGAACTGTGAACTGTCCATACAGTGGCCCTGCACTCGCACTATAATCAAAGTGAATACTGGCCTTTATGTTTTGCCTTACCCACCAGGGATAAAGGCGTGATACGTCATGTAAGAGTCGGATCAAGACCGCTATCGTCCGGCCTAACCCCGTCGCTGGAAATGGCCGGATCCCGGATACCATACCAGAAACAGTGTCTCTACACCGGCTGAGAAAGTGGACCCGGTTTCTACGTTGCTCAGATATGGCTAGGAGCCTGTTGCAAACGGGGCACGTTTGTAAATAGCAGACATTATACTGCTTGCAGTTTTAGAAAGTCTGGTGATGACAATTCTTAGACGAGAGAGCGTCGGTGGCCAAGTGGTTATGACACCGGTCTTACAATCGTGAGACCTGAGTTCGATCTCCGCCATGTACTGCTTCTTTTCTTTACTCACTTATATTTACCGAATGTTCGAAGAAAATGCGACGTTTCCCGAAACTCTCATTCAAATAAAATTTTAATTTAAATTATATTTGAAATTGACTTAACCTAGGATTCGGGCCAGGTTAGTCTTCGGGCTGCAGAGGTCAAAAGGCAGTCGCTCTGTGTAAAAATTTGGTTCGAAAACCACAAAACCGCACTCGAGGGACGACGCTGCGATAGCGTTGCGTCGACAGCGATTGAGCGGTTTTAGAATGGGGAGTGATGTTTCTAGTATGGATCTGACAAACCGCTGTTTTAGCTGACAAAAATTTTAGCGGTCCGTCGTGCGTTAAATGTGCGATCCACCGGGATTTTACGTGGAACCAAATTTTTACACAGAGCGACTGCCATCTATGCCGACCTCGAAAGAAACGGGATAGATACGGCAAGGAGGGTGATGTCGGCTTGATGCTTACCAAGCGGACAGGCGTAGTTTTGATGGCCACGGGGCCAAAAACGTAGAGTCCTACATAAAAAAAAGAACGAACGTAACCATCTAACTGACACGCTATCGACGCACAACTAAAACGATTTCCATTTATATGGCCTAATTTCTCCAGCTATCTACTACCTGAACTGTCTATACAGACAGATCCATCTCTCGTCCGGCCTGCAGTTCGGTACGTGCGTAAGCGCCGTCTCGAGCGATTACAGTGCGTTGCCTTTTGCATGTGATTGGCCCAAGAGTGGACCAACGAATTCTTACTGCGCAAACGATATAGGCAATTCCCATTGCCGCGCAGTTCTAGCGAAGCCGTAACGAAAAACAAGGTAATTTATAGTTTTGTATTCAATCCCTTTTTGATGCATGCAGCTCTTCCTTTGTTTTTAGAGAAGAATCGCTAAAATATAATTTAATAAATGCCTGTTTTTCCATCACGATATTTATAGAGTCTCAGTTAGACACAGCACTTCTGGTTTGTTCTCATCATCAAGGTCATCTAAGTATAGTAAGTTCAATAATATCTTTCTTCGACAAAAACCTTTGAATGAAACACTAAGAATGGTTTGGAAGTTACATTAAGTTTGTTATTTATCAAAAAAGTACCTAACTACTGCAATATTTTGTTTTAATTTCCATAAAATTCTGTTTTCAATTTTCGTACTCGTTATTTGACTTGAATTGAGTTTATTATTACGATTTTTTGGTTTTAGATTTTGTTTTATCATGTTAAAATAATATGGAATTGTACCTTTCTCGTATCGTTGTGTTTATTTTTTACCTTTATACATAAAATTTTGTTAAATATTACATGATTTATGATTGATGATTTATTTTGGCACATGTGATGTTATGAAAATATTTGTCATTGTCGATCAAATGACAGTTATTTATATTATTGCAGATCATTTTTAGTTCATGATTAAATCGATATTCATAGAGGCATTTATTGTAATTTGGCTGTATAGACTTTAAAGCATGAATGACCTCTCATTGCAACGTGACGAAGAACTGATCGGAAGACGGACATCCTTGCTGTGACGATGCAAGAGGCACCATTTTGTAAGATGTGTAAAGCTATGCTAATAGCGTGCTGAGAGTAATCGCTGGTTTCCTGTGCAGGTATACTTTTATCGTAATATCTAGTCTAAGATGAGAAGTTTCTCGATGTGACGCGCTCTAGGCACGTGATGGGGAAGTTATTCGTATAAGGCTTCCCTATGAAAACATTTATCATAATATAGCGAAAAGAATGTCTAGCCGATCTTCAAGTGAACATTGATGGCAATGAGCTAAACTGAAAAGTTTATTTCCAGGAAAATGCGTGGTAGTTAAGTATCTATTTAAGTATTAGTAGTTAGGTATTACTCAAATGTCAAAATTTCCTTAACGCAACGCCATCTAGTATGAAATTCTAAAACGAGGCGACAACTGTTGAATAGAAAATTTTCCTATTCTCACGTGATTCTCACTATTTCTCACTAGAGGACAGCCTAGCGGTTTCCCGTGGGAATAACATATATTCCCGTGGTTAAAAGTGGTCTATGTTTGCGGCCAAGTGGCTAGGACACCGGTCTTACATTCGTGAGACCCGAGTTCGATCCCCATCATTTGCCGAGTGCTCTTACGGTGAAGGGAACACATCCTGATGGAACCCACATTCAAAATTTAGTAATTAAAATTTTAATTCAGATGATATTTTATTGTGACTTAATTTTTGTTGCACCTTCGTTAGTACCGCTTATATACATACTATATACGTTACTCGAGTTTATTTCAAAAGGTTTGTAACGCTAGATTTAGGGAGATAAGTATAAGAAAACCGTCCAATCAAAAATCCTGAAAAGTGTTGATCGGAATTTATCCCTATATCTTGTATTTAGAAGGGATAAAAAAGCAGTACAAATAAAGTTTTGCGATTTGTAACGGCATCTGTGTGATCATTTTGTTTGGAGGTCAATCCTTTGCAGAGATATTGAAGCAATTACATTTTTTTAGGTTAGAAAAGCTTTTGCTCTGACGGCCACTTTTCGATGGGGATAAAAAATTACAGAAATCATGCCGGTACAAATGATTTCATATCTAAAATAAGAAAACTCGATTCATTCTCAGTACTAAAGGTACGTGGAGGAAGAATCAGGAAATATGCTGTGGTACATCCATCCTTCACAACTTTTACACGCACAAAAAGTTGGTGCGCGTCTGAAAATGGGCGCGCCACAAGATGGCGCGAGTGTTCCCACGCATGCGCAGTGGGAACGTCTTGCGCGCACATGTGGCGTTTGCGCTTGCTTACAACCTGTTTTTTACAATTTGGTCTCGAGTACAAACAAACTGGCTGACAACAAATAAACAAAAGTGTGTTTATTTTTTATTGTTTTGTGTTTTGAGGTTGTGGTAACAAAGAATATGAAACCCAGAACACAAGGCTGAGATGATTAAGTAAGTCTCCTTGCCTTATCCCGTTTCTCTGTCGGGTTCGGTTACTAAACCTAGGGGATTTGATGTAGAACCAAGTTTTTACACAAAGTGACTACCATCTGACCTCAAACCCGAAAGCTTCTTCTTTTCGTGTGGGACACCGAGTCGCCCAACGACCCGATGAACCCTAGTGTCAGAATTTTTCAACCGCCTTCTACAAGTAGGCTTCTGACATGGTTGTGTAACGACCGCCGTCTAAGTGATCATAGACAGCAACCGGGACCTACGGCTTAACGTGCCATCCGAAACACGGAACCATCTTACTTACGGACAATCGGGTGGTTCTGCCCGCAATGTCCTAACCATTCTATTCTAGGTTAAGTCACATTCAAATATCATCTGAATTCAAATATTATTTGAATGTGGGTTTCATCACGATGTTTTTTCTTCATCGTGTCGGTAAATGTACGTGAGTAAGTAAAAACACATTGGTACATGGCGGGGATCGAACTTGGGTATCACGATTGTAAGACCGGTGTCCTAACTACTTGGCCAGCGACGCGCAATTTACTTAACTCTAGTATATATTTTTTTTATCCTCGTGATTTTAAAACAGCCCATTTCTGCGGTCTCTGGTTCACTGATAAATTACAAGGAGACACTCGCCGGGCATCGAACCGGGACCGTTAGTACCCGCAACCAGTTCCACAGCCTCCGTGGTCTAGTCGTGTTAGCGATGGTGGCTGGATCGGTAGCGCCTTGGTTCGATTCGCGGTGAGGCACTTTTGTCTGCTGTCATACTTTGGTCAGAGTTTTAATTTCTATTTATACATTATAGTACAGGACAACTACTTTACGACCTGATGAACCCTGTTGTCAGATAAACTTAATAGTTAGTAGGTACCTACACATTTTATTTGACCTGATAAAGACTAAAATATTTCATTTTTATGTTACCATTATCAACCTTAGTAGTCAAAGCGTGGGAAACAAAGGCCGTCTGCAAAGATCTATTAATATTTTTTCCACAAATGCTATCTTCCAAGATTTTGAGTACGATTCTGAGGGCGGATTTTAAAAAAAGCTTCCACAGAAAAAGCAATTTTTTCTTTCTAGACTTCATAACTATAATCCCAGCCCGGCCGTACCATCACAAAAAGTAAGAACACGTGGTCACCCGCATAATGTTACTAGTCGTCATCAAAATGATGCACATCTGGGAGGGCTCTACATAACGCTACAAAATAGAAAACTCTCCTACACCATACTAGTCCCTTTCGAGACGTTACTCTTTAATTTGGTTACGCTGCCTTCGAGGAGACGCTCGAGAACTGGCGGCGGCAACTTGGCCGGTTTAAGAAGATAATTCCACAGTAAGCCGGTGGTACTTGCTGCGTGGATCTTAATTCAGTTGGATTATACACAGGGTCAGTACTAATTGACCCGCAGCAGCTGCTGGGCAGAACCGACCGTTCCCAAGTGATGTGTAATAAAAGTTTGTATTTGTCATTGGAAACATTGTTTTGCCATTATTGACCACGTATTGATATCGGGAGCTATCTCATTAAATCAGTATAGCTAGCATAAATCAATAGCAGAATAGGAGGTGCCTAGGAGCCTAGGTACTATATAAATTTAAAATAATTTCGAAAAGGCTGTAATATGTGCCAGATAATAATTAATTGTGAACTGATGTGATGTTGATAATGATGGCTTGAGTCTAGTTGGTCATTGCTACCAAACATACCCACTTTCAGCTGTATATTATTAACTAATTATTAATTGGCAATCATTCAAAATCAGCACCCGTTGAGATGCTGACCAATGAGTGGTATTTGCCATACGTGAAAATACGTGCCGTGTGATGCCGGCTTAGAATAGCATCACCCCATTTCTTCCCGTGGGTGTTGTAAAAGGCAACTAAGGGACTCGAGGGTTTCATGTGTATTACAATTTTAGGCGACAGGCTGACAACCTGTCACTACAGTGATACATGTATCATCTAAAAGGGCCCTCAATTATTGTCAGACGTGGCGATAACAACCGTAATTTTACGATTGCTAACGCTCTGCCTACCTCGGAAGGGATAAAGGCGTGATTTGTGTATGTATGTATGTAAATACGAAGAGATGACGTCATGTCTCTCTACTTTGACTGGCGTCAAAACACTTACTTTTATTTATCTTTCTGTTTTTTAATTCAACTTCGAATACATATTTCGAAAAACTAGTAATGGAGTATAAGATGTATTTAAGTAAAATTGTAAATAAAAATTATTTATAATATAAGTCTATGTAAATAACTTTACAAGAGCAAATGTCTCATAGTCGGTCTAGTTTTCAGTGTCAAAATTATTTATTTCCCAGAGAAATTGATATCGAAGTGTGTCTAATGGAGTATGAAGTATGTTTGGACAACAGTTTACTTTTGTATTTTCTTAATAACCCAGTCATCTAGCGAATTGCCCTGTGATCATCACACCGCGTGATGACTCAAGATGTACTCCAGAACAATCGAATGTCATCTAGCATTTGTTCGTGCAAAAGAGTAGTGTGACAGAGACAGGTGCGTTGCTCCTGCGTCAGCTTCTATGGGAAATCCGAAATTTCCTTGCATCAGACAGAGAAAAATCATTCTCCTCGCATCATCCCGTTCTCTTTCGGGGTCGGTTACATAACTTAGGGGATTTGACGTGGAACCAAGTTCTAAGTCACACAGAGCGACTGCCATTTGACCTCTACAACCCGAAGACTAACCTGGCCCGAATCCTAAGGTAAAGCACATTCAAATATCTGAATTCAATTTTTTATTTGTATTTGGGTTTTATATTTTTTTAAATTGACTAATATTGCCAAAAACATATACTGAAAAAATCACACGCCACCTAGTCTCAAACTAAGCGCTTGTACTTAATCATACAAAACAAGCCGAAGTACGTAACTACTCCGTACTATGTAATTTTACACGCATTATTGTAGAGTCGATATAACAAAAAAGTTTAAATAAAAACAATAATAGAGGAAAACACAGGGCTGCCAGTCATCCAAAATACCCCAAATACAAGGCAATAAATTATAATATAAGCTTTTAGTTTCTGTGTTGAATCGAAAAGAAACTCTTCTAGCAGGCTTCTCTCATGTTTAGTTGTATAACGACAGCCGTCTAAGTTATTATAGACAGGAACTGGAATCTACGGCTTAATGTGCCATCCGAAACACGGAACCATCTTCCTTACGGACAATCGGGTGGTTCAGCAAGCGCTGTTCTAACCAGACTAGGAACAAATGCACAAACTTATATAAATATCAACTTTGTGATTAACCCACCGAGAAACGAACCCGGAACCTAAAGGCAGTCGCACTGCACTACTACTGCGCCACATCGGTTATGTACTATCAGTAAATCTTAAATCTTCCAGTAGAAAGTGCTCCACCATGCCCCAGCCAGTATATCAGTTCTCTATGCGCCAAGTGACGTTGAAGCCTTATGGCTTATCAGCCGAATAATCATAGTTTGCGTGCGTGTTGGTTGACCTGCCAAGCCAACCCTGCGAGGCTATCTGCGGCGTTGTGGCGTCGCGTCGCATGCGCAGGCAAGCGTGACAACTGCGACGCAACGACCAGTGTTATGCCCAAACAAAAGTTAGAATATCGGTAGCCGAAAATCGGTACAGTCCTATAATTTGCTCAAAAATAGCATGTCGTCCCAGTCGCGGTCTATGATTTGATTACTATGGCGGTCGTTAAAAGACCAACTCATAAGCAGAAGGTTGAATACTTCTAACACCAGGGGTCTTCGTTTGGGTCGTTTTCCGTTTCGGTGAACTCAGTACCGAGAAACCGCATCATAAGAAGAGAAGCGAAAAAAATATATGTCTTTAATAGATCGGTAGACTAGGGTCTAAATCGGTAGATCTACGGATTATTTAGTAGGTGCGGCACTGGCCGCAACGAGGCCGCCGCCGGCTGCGCGCGCGCAGCTGATCTCAGATATGGGAATCTTTTTCAACAAACTTCGACGACGTGGAAGGTTATCGGACATGGCCGTAAACAATAGGACTGAGAATTACAAGATATGTACATTGTAATTAGAGTTGTAACTAATATGCCTTTAGGACCAAACAGATGATTCCTAAGACAGTGAGTTTCCAAAATATGGAAAGAGCTTGACTTTGAAAATATTGAATTCCCAAAGAGTTGAATTCCTATTCAAAATTTAGTTCTAAATTTTATTCTTAGTTAATTTTGATGACTCGGCTGGACTCGGCACAGAAACTTATAAAATCTCGTTTGTATGTCGTCGGAGCGAGAAAGTGAAGTTACATCTACGCCACATCTAAAAAGCTTGAGGGTAATTTCAGAAGACGATTCGATAGCATATCTGTTGGATTGGATGGTTTTATTAGTCTCGTATTCTATTAACACTACCCTGATTACCGTGCGCTGTCTCCATAATTTGTGCTGATCATGTTAATCCCTGGTGTCATTGCCGACTAAGACACTAAAATAAGGACAAGATCTTTATACAGCAAAAAACTTGCTTGTCATTGTGATTGCATTTCGAAGCCTATCGTGATCTGGTGTAGGTATACTGGTCATGTCAGTGGTGCGACTTCGTGGCCTCGCATGTACGTATACTTCAAAATCATTAACCTCATTTAGCGGCAGCACGAAAATGTCCGCGGCGCGTTTTTAATTCGCTTAACCACTTTAGAAAAGAGATTAATGCAGTTGGATATCTTTAACAGGGCATTGTGTAAAACAGACGCAATCGCATATTAGGTGCTAACACGCTGAGTTGTGTGTTTATTAGGCAGTTTTATGGCTCGCACTGACATAAAAAAATATAAGGCATGACATATTAAGGCAGGGACTCAGATCGGCGGATCGCACACTTGGCGCACGACGGAGCGCAAAAATAAAGTCTGTCAGACAGATCCTACCATACTAATAACGTCACTCCCCATACTAAAACCACACTCAACGGTTGACACTGCGATAGCGCTGCGTCAACAGCGGTTGAGGGGTTTTAGCATAGGGAGTGACGTTTTTAGTATGAATCTGACAGACCGCTGCGATATTTTTGCGCTCCGTCGTGCGTTAAGTGTGCGGTGCGCCTTAGTTTTGTCACTTTTTATACAAGAACACTATTAGGGACTTTTCTATACTCATACGTAAGCATGGTTTAGGTATCATGCTGTGTGTGAGGAATCGGGCGTCACTTTAGGAATCACAATAGCATTACATGCTCATTGCCCACTATCATTTTATGGACAACTCCATGTTCGATATCAGTATTACTCTACATCTGTCTTTTCGAAACAAAGTGATAAAAAGTTTCGTTAGCAGTCCTATGATAAACTTTGGTGTCGTATTTTAGCCTTTGTTATCACAAAATTGTGTTGCGTAATGGGGTCCGTTATTGCATGTGTTTCCCTTCGACCGTGACTTTCGCCGTTACCGATGGACGGTTGAGGCGACGACCGATGTGGCGCAGTGGTAGTGCGACTGCCTTCGACGCAGAAGGTTCCGGGTTCGATTATCAGCGGGTCACTCACAAAGTTGATATTTATCACTTTGTGAATTTGTTTCCAGTCTGGTTAGGACATTGCGGGCTGAACAACCCGATTGTCCGTAAGAAAGACGGTTCCGTGTTTGGGATGGCACGTTAAGCAGCAGGTTCCGTTGCTGTCTATGATCACCTAGACTGCGGTCGTTACACAACCATGTCAGAAGCCTGCTACTTGTAAAAGGCGGTTGAAAAATTCTGACACTAAGGTGTATTAGGTCGTTGGACGACTCGGTGTCCAACACGAAAAAGAAAAAGGTTGAGGATTAAGAGCATGCCGGACTGTTTCAGTTTTTTAGCATTTTTCTCATAAACGTATTCCCCTATTATTTTCCCGAGTACCTACAGACTCTAGAGAGCTGTTTGACCCTAATTGCTATCAAATTAAGGCCCCACGGGTGTGTCCCTATCTATTTTTTCTCATGAAATGAAAAAAGCGTTTTCATGAAAATTGCTCAAAAAATTTCTCAAAGAAAACAGGGGATTATGAGACGATAATGTTCCATGGAGATCCTCTTAAAGGATTCTTGGGCGGCGTTTGGAGCGAGGCTCATGGACGAGCCGCCGCCACGGTCGGCTGCCAGCGTCACGGGCTGCTGAGCTCCCTCCCCCCCCTCCCACGCCTTCGGGAATCTTCGGAGAGCCTCGGCAGCCGCCGGCAGCCAATTCCTTAGGTGCGCGGTGACTCAACTAATTACCAGATCTGATATCATGTTTTGTTGTAATTGGATGGTATTCATTTATGATTGTTCGCCTCACCATCGGGTTTGGTGGTTGATGGATTTGTGTGTTGGATCTCGTCAAGAACTTCGTGTGGGTCACCGAGTCGTCGGACGATCCAATGGAAGGGTGTATTTAAGTGGCGAAGAAAGATGTGATCGGAGCCACGACGACTACACAATATCTTGTATCTATCATGGCAATAATCTAAAATCTAAGAATTGCCCACATCAAGATGTTATACTCCAATTAAATGTCTTTTCATGGGTAATTCGCTAGACGAGGTCATTAATAAAATATGTAATCTACGCTTAAAACCTATCGTCCAAAGATATTACGGACCTCATTTATATATTTTTTTAATTATTCAAAGTTTGAATTAATAACAGAAAAATTACATAACAGTAAGTGTTCTGACGCATTACAACTATATGATCCATAGACTGCTAGTTTCATACAGAGTACCGTTTATGATTGTTTTATATAGTAGCTCATTTGACCTGCCAGTCCACAACCATATCTACGGAACGCAAGCGGTGTGCTGTCTCACTGGTACACTCGACGAGCTGCATACGCAAGCGGTGTGCTGTCTCACTGGTACACTCGACGAGCTGCATACGCAAGCGGTGTGCTGTCTCACTGGTACACTCGACGAGCTGCATACGCAAGCGGTGTGCTGTCTCACTGGTACACTCGACGAGCTGCATACACAAGCGGTGTGCTGTCTCACTGGTACACTCGACGAGCTGCATACGCAAGCGGTGTGCTGTCTCACTGGTACACTCGACGAGCTGCATACGCAAGCGGTGTGCTGTCTCACTGGTACACTCGACGAGCTGCATACGCAAGCGGTGTGCTGTCTCACTGGTACACTCGACGAGCTGCATACGCAAGCGGTGTGCTGTCTCACTGGTACACTCGACGAGCTGCTTACGCAGGCGGTGTGCTGTCTCACTGGTACACTCGACGAGCTGCATACGCAGGCGGTGTGCTGTCTCACTGGTACACTCGACGAGCTGCATACGCAAGCGGTGTGCTGTCTCACTGGTACACTCGACGAGCTGCATACGCAAGCGGTGTGCTGTCTCACTGGTACACTCGACGAGCTGCATACGCAAGCGGTGTGCTGTCTCACTGGTACACTCGACGAGCTGCATACGCAAGCGGTGTGCTGTCTCACTGGTACACTCGACGAGCTGCATACGCAAGCGGTGTGCTGTCTCACTGGTACACTCGACGAGCCGCATACGCAAGCGGTGTGCTGTCTCACTGGTACACTCGACGAGCTGCATACGCAAGCGGTGTGCTGTCTCACTGGTACACTCGACGAGCTGCATACGCAAGCGGTGTGCTGTCTCACTGGTACACTCGACGAGCTGCTTACGCAGGCGGTGTGCTGTCTCACTGGTACACTCGACGAGCTGCATACGCAGGCGGTGTGCTGTCTCACTGGTACACTCGACGAGCTGCTTACGCAGGCGGTGTGCTGTCTCACTGGTACACTCGACGAGCTGCTTACGCAGGCGGTGTACTGTCTCACTGGTACACTCGACGAGCTGCATACGCAGGCGGTGTGCTCTGCCCTTTATGTGTGTGTGTGTGTACTTACTTACATTAAAATACGCACATTATTTGACACTTCCCTTCGCGAGTACTGTAGGTAGGTTGGACGCACTGTGGAATGTAGAGTATTTTTCCCATGGCCGGATCAATTTAGTAAAACTCGCTAGTGTTACAATACAAGGTGTTAGGAATAATGCTAGCTTCCTTTCAAGGGCTGAACCAGCCCATGACACTGAAAAATTTTTTCAAGGGATATAGGTCAACATATAAAAAAAAATTTGGTACTCCCATACATACTCCCATCTCATATTAAGACCTATGTTCCTTGGGAAAAGTTGTTCAGTTTCATGGGTTTGTTCACGCTTTAAAATATTTGAGAATATTTTTTTCATTCTTTATTAGTATCGATCAACCATATTTCCACAGGTCCGCTTTAAAAGATTTTGTAAACTCGCTAATTGCTGATAAAAATCGCGTTTTTTTTTTTATTGAAGTCAATTCAAGACGTGTGGGTTTAGCTAGCTAGGTACATGGACACAGTTCATGTACATGGGAACCATGGATGGATACGCAATCGACATCAGTGGAACACGGGTATCAATCAGGTACAAACCATAGAATGACTTATATAATATACGAAGCATATAAGGTACAAACCTATATATTATGCTTCTTTCCATAAAAACGTGTTATGATCAAGATCATACCTAATAGGTAGAGCTGAGATTCCAGGTTTAATCCAAAATAAAATTGCCCAAACGTTACTAAACAGGGTGAAAGGGAAACAGTGTAACGAAAACTTTGCAGGCGTGATCAGACCATGAAATGGAGCTACTTTTTCTATGGGGGCTTGTTTTCGTTCCATAGGTATAGTATAGCCTCGTAAAAATAAGAAGTCTTTCTATGGCAAAATCGCAGTAATTCTATAACACCAAAGTTTTTTTTTCCGTTAAATAGATGATCGTACTTCTAACTGATTATTTTAAAAATCCACCAAAATTTTAAACTGATATGTAGGTAAAAAATTACAAAAAAATTGCAAAAACAAAAATACTAACAATACACTTATTTTCTTCAACTAGCGTTATTTTTTAGTGTAATCTTGTAAAAAATAAATAAATCCAACGATTTCTGTCATTGAAAGATACGTGTCTTATCCAAAATAATCTTACGAAAATCAAAAAGAAATAATTTTCAATTTTTTGGCGGATTTTTAGTCAAAGCTAGCTGTTTCACTTTTTAAATGTGTTTAATTGTTTATATAACAGGTAATGTGTGAGAATATATTTGCTTCGTTATATTTATAAGTGTTATTTTGCGTATATGTTTTTCGTTGGATTAATAAATATAGTGTCTTAAAATTAGCTTCTTTATCTTTTTAAAAAAATATTCGCTGTTATAGAATTAATAATTTTAAAATCATATTTCTACTAGACTAGTATTGGGTATCAAGGGCTTAGAAAAATATTGAACACGCTAATAGTATACTACCATCCTACCCATTGTTCTATTTCCAAATGTAAATACCGTTCCTCGAAGACAATACAAAAAGGTCATGTAAGACGCATTCCTCCTTAAAATATTTAAATTAGATCTCATTTTAAATAAACTCAATAGTCTGTCACACACACACACACACACACAAATCACGCCTATTTCCCTGGCGGGGTCGTTAGAGAGTTAACGACAGTAAAGTTCCGATCTTTATCGCCACGTCTGACAATGTTTGAGGATTGTTTCAGATAAGTCGTGTATCACTATAGTGACAGGTAGTCAGCCTGTCGCATTAAATTGCGATACACAAACCCTCGAGTCCCTTAGTCGACTTCTACGACACCCACGGGAAAGAAATGGGGTGTTGCTATTCTAAGCCGGTATCACACGGTCAGTCACAGGCAAAGCAATACCGCAATAGGCGGATCGCACACTTGACGCACAACGGAGTGCAAAAATATCGCAGCGGTCTGTGAGATCCATACTATAAACGTCACTCCCCATACTAAAACCGCTCTCGACAGATGACACTGCGATAGCGCTGCGTCGAGCGGTTTTAGTATGGGGATTGACATTTCTAGTATGGATCTGACAGAAATCCCCTAGCATCCCATGTTTTCGGGACAACAACTGTCCCTTGTGTTAATCCAAGTTACCCTCTATTTGCGTGCCAAATTTCTAAAGGTTCTGATGGTTCTGAAGTTTTAGCGCGAAGAAGTAAACTTTCGCATTTATAGTACTAGTAAGACAAACATGATCCCTAAAACTAACCCCTTTTGTTGTTCAACATGTTTTGATCCCCATGTTTAAATCCACGGGAAACGGAAGGACCAAAAAAGCCAGCTTTTCAACCCGTAGGTACCATAAGTGGTAACGGGTGTTGTGTCGGGATTCGAATCTTGGACAAAAACAGCCACTTGTGTCGGGATGTGCTCTAGGGGTGTCTCGGTCTCACATAACTCGTCTCTACTTCCGTTTTATTCAAATTCCGGAAAAAGGAGTTCCGTTTTAAAAATATATATGGGCAGATTGATTGAACAAAATTCTGACACAAGGGTTCATCAGGTCGTTGAATTACTCGGTGTCCCACACGAAAAACAGATGAAGATAAGTTTTTTCTTGTTGTTAACCGTGTTGGGTGCAAGTGTCTTCCATTGAACACCGATAATACAAAACCAATGCAACGCGCCGGCGCAGCACAATGCGTTTATCGCCAGAACAATGCACTAGCGATTTTATCAACACGAATTTGGGCGAAAACACCCGTGGACGCAGCGACATCCGTACATAATGTCGGGGAGCGTCGGTGGCCAAGTGGTTAGGCCACCGGTCTCACAATCGTGAGACCCGAGTTCGATCCCCGCCATGTACCAATGTGTTTTTACTCTGGCTGCTCTGACGGTGAAGGGACAACATCGTGATGAAACCTTTATTCAAATAAAATTTGAATATGGATGATATTTGAATGTGACTTAAGACTCGGACCAGGTTAGCCTTCGGGTTGCAGAGGTCGGATGGAAGTCGCTCTCTCGATTCCACGTCAAATCCCCTATGTGAGGTAGCCGACCCCGACAGAGAACGGGATAAGGCAATGAGAATGATGATGACATGTTATAATGAGTGATATGCCTGCAGGCAGGCAGAGCTTGAATGGTTGCAACTATTGTTAGGTTTTACTTACAGTATTTTCGTGGTATTTTCAATTCAATTCAATTTTTAAGGGTTTGGCTTCTGTCTACCTACAGGGACAATTCTGCCAGTGTCAAGGTGGGGAAACATGGAAACATACTGGTTCCTCAAAATATAACCAAATAGCAGGTTTCTCTCAACGATTACAAAAAACAATCAGGACCAAAAAAAGTATAAATTAAAATTAAAAATCGTATATTTCAGGCCATTGAAAAAACCCATATAACATTTAACACAAACCCGTATAGCCAAACTAGCGTTATCTAGCAAGGAGTTACAATTAAATTTTGCCTATTTCTATTAATTTCAATAGTGTAAGCAGCGTGGATTTATATTTTGATGGTATCGACAAAAACTGAACTCCTGCTGTTAATTATCAATTGAAATCTCGTTCGCAAGAATGAGATGACAAAAATATTTTTTAATGGCGGTGTTGAACATTAAATAAAATAGCGTAGAACGATGTTTTATGTTTCCTTGTGAGATGACTGCGAAACCAGTATTACTGGTGGGCACCGCGCTCTTCCGGTGGACACTTTGACAGTTATAATACCGCCATAGCGACGAGAGAAATGTCCACAGTGAGGAAACGGGTTTTTAGAATACATTGCATTCATCTATATAACGTGTAAATATGGCTGCAAATTATTTAAGGGGTGAATCACCCCATTGAACAACTTTCCCCAAGAAACATAGGTTGAAATATGAGAAAATTTATTGGACCTCCCATACAAATTGCCTTGGTCAGTCGGTAGTTTTGTATGGGGGAATGCCCATACATTGGCTAACCATGTGACTTGCGTAACAAAACAAATGAATGCAATATACGTATATAATATCGCCAATATCAATTAAAAATAGCAACGTTAATTGTTGCACGAAACCCGGAAAATTAATAAAAAGCGCCAAACATCAGCACTTTTGTCTCTGTCGATGCCCGATTTTGACACTCAATAACTCCAGAACTAGTATGCAGCATAAAAATTCCATATGCTAAAATGATAAGCATATTTAATCTCTATTATTATATAACTTTGGCTTTGATGCGACTCCTGCAAGTGTGACGCAAGACTGATGAAAAACAGGCCGAGCATCCAAACAAAAGTTGTCATGATCCATTTTTTTCATATTTCGACCTATGTTCCTTGGGGAAAGTTGTTCAGTTTAATGGTCTAGTTTACCCCTTAAAATATTTGCAGCATTTTTTTTTACACCCTGTATATCTATTGAGGGGTAGGTAGTGCATAACAGTGCGTCGTTGTCTGACCAAAAACGAGTCGCTTAGCGCAGGGTGTGACTGCAATTATTGGGCGTAATTTCTGTTTCTTTTAGAGCGTCTATAGGTTGCCGTGTGATGCCGGCTTAGGATAGCATCACCCCATATTATCCTTCCCGCGGGTGTCGTAAGAGGCCACTAAGGGACTCGAGAGTATTGGTGTATTACAATTTTTAGGCGACAGTCTGACAACCTGTCACTATAGTGATACACATGTTTTCGAAAACATCCTTGGAAAACAATCCTCAAAAATGTCAGACGTGGCGATAGTGGCCGTGTTTTTACGGCCGTTAACGCTCTGCCTACCCCGTAAGGGATAAAGGCGTGATATATGTATGTATGTATGTCTATAGGATGGTCATGACACCGGTCTTACAAGAAGACGTGAGTTTGATCCCCGCCATGTGCCTATGTGTTTTTACTCACATTTACCGACTGCTCTTACAGTGAAGGAAATAAAAGTAAAGGAAACATTGTGATGTGATGAAACCCACATTCAAATAAAATTTAAATTCAGATAATATTTGAATGTGACTTATGATTCGGGCCAGGTTAGCCTTCGAGTTGCAAAGGTCAGATGGCAGACGCTCTGTGTAAAAACTTGGTTCCACATCAAATCCCCTAGGTTAGGAAGCCGATCCCGAAATCAGGATAGAAGTTGTCGAGATCTGGAACGATTTTTCTGGAACGAGATCGCCCGCTCCGAGAACTCGATCTCGAAAAATTGCTCGAAATCTCGGGTCTTTCGAGATCTCGCGAGATCGAGATTGTATTCCCTACTGCCAGTCTAGTCCATATGGCGCTATTATTTTTTTTAGAACGCAATAACAACGCGAAGTGTCTTATGACGCTAGTTTCTCATTGCGGTTTGTTATTTATATTTTATGGGTCATATTCATCTCTAAATAGGAATGTAATTAATAATAAACTATTTTAACACCATGATGTGTCGCGGTAAATAAATGTGGTTGTAATACGTTATTATGTGGCTGTAGTAGTGTACGGCTGATCGCACACTTGATGCACTACGGAGCGCAAAAATATCGCAGCGGTCCGTCAGATCCTTACTAGAAACGTCACTCTCCATACTAAAACCGCTCAGAAGCTGTCGACGCAGCGCTATCGCAGTGTCATCCTTCGAGTGTGGTTTTAATATAGGGAATGTCGTTTCTAGTATGGATCTGACAGACCGCTGCGATATTTTTGCGCTCCGTCGTGCGTCAAGTGTGCGATCCGCTTTAGTTTTGACGTTTAGCAAATCTCTATCGAACTAAAAAGCCATGCCGTCCCTGTACACGTTTCCTGAGAATGACCACAGAATAAAAATAAATTTATAGTTAAAAAAACACGCTTTATTATAAGACCTTTCTAACAAGTCCAAACACTGCTATGATATGATCATCCATCATGAAGTTCCAGTTCATATCTTCCGGCTCCATCATCTGATCAGCTCGACAGTACCATATTATTGTATTGTCATCAAAATCACATACAACTGAACTGCCAGTTTTCACGACGGTCCGATGTTTAGAAAATGGTTAAATTAGTTTTCTTAGATTTCATTGCATAGTTACATACACACAGGTCGACGTAATAAAAGCGTGTTAATAACCTTCTTTTTGGAAGTCGGAGAAAATTTATCAGTAATCATCATTTTCGAAACATCAATGGATTTTTTTAAGCGGTTTGTTTTTCTCGTTTGAGTTATAAGTTATTTTTAACAGACTTAAAAAACACAGTTCTCAGTGTGACCTGCATGTATGTATCGTCGGCGTACTGTGATAACCACGTATGTACTTTAAGCACAATTTTACAGGACAAGTAAAAAACCTCCTGGTGAAAAATTTTGTACTAAACTTTTTTAAACACCTGACTGTATTATGTTTATGTGTGCAATAAGCATTGATTGTGTTTACTATTTTTAAATATTCCTGTCCAAGAAGTGCATAATGTGACTTGAGAGGTTGTCTCGAAAAACATAGTACTTTTTGCAAAAGTTTACAAGGTTTTCAATAAAAGAACAATGCCTTTAATCACAATTATCATTTTTATTTAAACTTTACTCACTACAAAGTAATCAGCCTTTTTAATTGTTCTTAAACCTATAGTCAGAACATAACTAAATTATTGTGATTTACTTTATGATCTGTCAGCAATATACAGAAAAACAATGTTAATGTCATCGGCGATGTAAATAAAGTTAATACAAAATGGCTTGTATTTTTTTGGAGTACGTTATTAATAAGCATAATACTGAGAAACGAATCACAAATCAGTCTGAAATGTGACTTCTTACGTAATTTAAGGATCAAAATCTAACGATCAAAATCAAAACAGAACATTAAGGAAGTAGGTACTTATTACGCCAAAAGCAATCAGCCTTTCTTACTTAACCATTAACACATAACCAGGAATTCTACTAATATTAAAGTTGCTTGTTGAATAATACGCAAGTCACCCGCGTCATGCGTGGCGCTCACTGTTGGACTGACCATCATCGACTAATTGTCACTAAGCTACGACTCCGCCTCCGTCGACCTCGCAGATCCACAGTGAAGAAGCCTGCGTGTTTAAACGTGGATAGGCTGAAAGATCGTGAGGTTAGGGTGAAATATGCAGAAGCCTTAACTGAAAAGCCGTCGCCAATAACTGAAACAGGTGATGTCAGTGCTGCTTGGGGAGCTTTGTCATGTCATCTCATAGAAGCCGCTTCTGCTACTTTGGGTACTAAAGACCGGCATAGTGAAGACTGGTTTGATGACAATAGCGAGGCTCTTAAAGCAGCATTAGACAAACATTGACAGCTCCTGCGAGAGCATAATCGAAGAGGTGGAAGTGTTGCGGTGGTCAAAGAGAGTGACCAAGAATTACGCAGGCTGTCTCGACAAATAAAATACAAGTCGTGGCAGGACAAGGCTTGTCAAGTGCAGTGGCTCGCCGATACAGACCAGCTTGGTGAGTTTTACAGTGAAGTGCGTAAGCAGATTGGTGCGTCCTTCCGTACAAAAGTACCTTTAAGGTCTTTAGACGGTATGCACCTCCTGACCAGCAAGGAGGATGTACTTAAACGTGTGGCTGAGCATTTTCACAACTTGTTCAACGTAGATCGATCAGCTAATCTGCATAATATCAGTTTATTGCCTCAACTCCCGTTAGCCACGGAGTTGGACGAGCCCCTGTCATGTGACGAGGTTGTTACTGCCATCAGACAGTAGCATAATAACCGGGCGGTTGGTATTGACCTTATACCGGGTGAACTACTTAAATATGGTGGTACGGAGTTGCACACATCCGTATGGAAATTTTCATTTTCGTTTGAATGTGGGAGGAGGAGAGGGTGAGGACTTCAACGTGTCTCGCATTTGTGCCCTGTAAAAGAACAAGGGTGACCGTTCTGACTGTAACTCTTATCGCGGTATTTCATTGCTGTCAGTCCCTGGAAAAGTATTTGCCAGAGTCTTACAGAACCGCCTCAAAGACGGTGAACAGTCTGATTTCTTCCCCGTCACCTGTGGGGTGAAACAAGGATGTGTTCTAGCGCCCACTGTTCGCCTTGTACTTTGCAGTTGTAGTCAAAGAAGTCCTAAATACTGTTTCCCAAGGAGTCCGCATCCGACTCCGCACAGATGGCAGTCTTTTTAACCTGGCTTATATGCATAAACGAGCTTTTCCAAAGCAAATCTTTCATTTGAATACCTTGCGAATGCGGATACAAGTTTCTCACAAAAAAATGGCGGTCTCGTCATCCGCACGAGGTTTTCATAAAACACAATAGATAGCGCTAGGGGTGTTGTATTTAAAATTGGACTAATGTCAAACGACGCGTTCCAAGGTTTTCTAGCCATAACGTAGATAAAAAAATATTTGGGTTTTTTGTACTTGCGAGGTTTTCACAGTACGCCGACGGTATGTATGTTTGTCCGGGATTATCTCGCGTTTGGATGAACCGATTTTGATGCGGTTTTCAGAAAAGTATTAGTCAGAGTTAAGAAATGGTTTTAGGCATTTTATCCGACAAAAAATGGAGATTTGCACTTTTTACGTCCGTTGAAGACAGTTCTCTTTTTAAAAAGTTATTATTTTTCTCATCAACTATCACGTTGGCTTAGAATAGCATCACCCCATTTCTTTCCCGCGGGTGTCGTAAAAGACGACTACGTCTACGGGACTCGAGGGTTTCATGTGTAATACAATTTTTAAGCGACGACGGGCTGACAAACCCTATGTAGGATTACCTAAAAATTGAATTGAATTGAATTGTGAATACCACGAATCCCATCAATATTATATATAATAGACGTGACGTTAGCTGTACCTACCCCGCAAAAGATAAAGGCGTGATTTGTGTGTATGTAAACATTACTCATTTCAGTATATCCATGGACGGGAATACAATTACCAGCGGCTGCTACCGCTAGTATACAAACACAAATCACGCCCTTATCCCTCGCGGGGTAGGCAGAGCTTTAACTACCGTAAAATTACAGCCGTTATGGGTCGTTTCAGGTAAGTCGTGTGTCATCAGGTGACAGGTTGTCAGCCTGTCGCCTGAAGTTGTGTATGATACACATGAAACCCTCATGAAGTCCCTTACGACACGTGAAAATAAATGGGGTGATGCTATCCTGTTGGCATCACACGGCAGTATAATATAAATCAAATCAAATGTAGAGATTCTTTCACGTAATAAAGTTTAAAAATTCGCCGGCCATTTTCTCAAAACTAACGCATTAACAATGCATGTAGTGCCTGATTGAAATATAGAGGTATAAATATAACTACCTATATGGTGCGAGGCGATTAATGAGACTAAATAGTCTACTTATTTTACAGGTGTTCTGTGCTATTGTATTGCCCACAGTACTGTAGATTTCCAATTTGAGGCCTTAGAGCATACAACCTATGGAGGTGGTAAACAGTCAATTACCGAACTTTCGGCACAGATTAATAATAAGCTTTCGGCCACTTTTTGCGTAATCTATGTTGCGCAGGCTATCTACGAGAATACCTGACTTCATTTCAAGGGATGAACCAGCCCCTAAAACTGAAAAACTTTCCCCAATGAGAATAGATCGAAATATGAAAAAACAATTGGAGCTCCACGTACAACCTGACTCAGTCAGTTGGTAGGAAACGGGTACTTTTTGTAAAAAGGTCCAAATTTCTTTTCATATTTCGACCTATATACCTTAGGGAAAGTCGTTCAATTTCATGGACTGGTTCAGCCTTTAAAATAAGTAAGTATTTGCGGTCTCAGGTAGCAATAATTGCTTCGTTTATAGGTAGATATAAGGCTCCTTTGTTTTGTTTAAAATTTTATGAACTGTTGAAATGAATTTGTTGGAAAGAAGAAAATTAACTTCCATAGCAATTTTTTCAACATTACAAACGTACGTGCATACATATTAAGTAATTGCATACATATTTATTTTGTCAAACGTGACGATAACGACCGTATTTTACGGGCGTTATAAGGGCGTGTATAATAGGTATGTATGTGTGTGTGTGTGTTGTATTAAATTCCAAAAGATGTATATCGTTGTGGGACACCAAGTCGTCCAACGACCCATTGTAAGCAGGTGGGTATATGAGTAGAGGACAGTATCAATTTTACATTGTAATTGTTTAAACAAAACAAACGTATTGAAACAAAAAGAACCCTTCACATAAAGAAAATAAAACTAGATGTGTCATGCCATGCGCCTATCAAGATCTAAAAGGCGGATCGCATACTTGAAGCACGACAGAGCGTAAAAATGTCGCAGCGGTCTGTCAAATCCATACTAGAAATGTCAATCCCCATACTAAAACCGCTCAACCGTTGTCATCGCAGCGTTATCGGTCGGTGTGTCGTCCGTCGAGCGCGGTTTTAGTACGGGGAGTGACGTTTCTAGTATGGATCTGACAGACCGCTGCTGCGATATTTTTGCGCTCCGTCGTGCGTCAAGTGTGCGATCCGCCTTAGAGCGACCAAGCATCGTATAGTTTCAACTGGGTAGCAGCTTATCCGCCGAAGTCAGTAAAAGCAGAAAATCAGCCTTGTGCAATTTGCCCTTCTCAAAACTTTAGTTCTGAAACCGCATTTAATTAAGTACCTATCATTGTTATAAAAGTAATTATACGCTAGATCTCGTTTAATAGGCACGTTGTGTAACTGAGCACCGTACAAGTACAATACAAGTGACATGAAAACCGAAAAAACGAAGGTTCAATATACTGATAAAGCGTGGCTCAAGCGCTCAAGTGGCTCAAGTTAGGAGAAAAACAGACCAACTTACTCACCTCTCTCTTGTATTTCGGCGTAGCAAGCTACCGGGAGGACGAGTGCGAATAGTAAGGTCCACATTGTCACGGTTTTGTTCACTACACACAAACAGGCACGACAGACATGCTAGCAATCAGGCAGACAAACAACACGGCGAAGTGGCACGGCGCGGCGCAGGCAAACGTGCGGCCCGGGCGGCGGCGCCTCTTGTATGACACGAACGCCGTCGTCGTGGCTTCGACGCGTACGCACGCTGCGCCCGCGCTGCCTCTCAGCCGGCCACAGATTAAAGTGCGCTACAGACGCTACACTTTAGTAGAGCGCCTAACTGCACACGCGAGGACCTCTACAAAGCAACGGACAACGCTGTACGTGTAGCTGAGTATTGGTCCAAATATATTTGAGCGCCAGAAAGAAGTCCCTTGAAAAAAGTTCAAATGTCCCTTATTCAAATCGACCTTAGGTTCATTGAAACGTTTTTCGCGGGACTACTTTCGCGGCGCGAACTGTACTTAATACTCTGTTATTTCTTTCCTTCGATTATGGCGTCACTTCCCTGAGGCGAGACGTATTTTTCCAATAATATCGGTGTTTAATTTGCAAGTAAAACTAGGATGCAACGTAGAAAACTTTTTCTAAGTGGCGAACCACTTGGTCGAGGGAGGGTCCACAACACAGAGATCCTAATCCGACGACTAGGGGATGTGATGCGCAAAATTATACAGGTAGTAACAGAAACCGCTCTTCACCTTACACAATGCCTCATACTGTATTATATGCATAAGTAAAATTTCCTATTTATAGTCTGTAAAATATAGGTGATCCGTGACATTTGTGAGCTTGGGGCAAATACTAGTAAACAAAGGAAAATGGACCTTATGTCATAGCATTTGCTCCACATTCGCAAAAGTCACAGGGATCATCCTATATTTTACTGACTATAATGACTTAAGCCGATGATTTATGATATACCCGTCCAGAATCGAAAAAATTACAAGCACAGCAAGTCATGTTAGTTAAGTACAATAAAACCATATCAACCAGTATTTTATTTATACCATAATGAAATGTACATGCTGACTATAAGTTACTGATAGGACGTGTAGGTAGTAGTTATTTCTGTGCTTTGATAAAACTTATCACAAAAATCACTACGCGCCAGTATGACGCCCCCATATTTTGATAGCCTTTCTGGAAAAAACAATGAGTGATAATACAAATAAATTAACGCAGTGCAATTTAACAGGAAAAATACCAAGTAAAAAAAATTCAAAAATTTCTTCCCATACAAATTGATTTGGTCGGTTGGTAATTTTGTATGAGGTTCGATTTTTTTTTATAATTCGACCTATGTTCCTTGGGGAAAGTTGTTGAGTTTCATGGGCTGGTTCATCCCTTAAAATATTTGATATTTGCAGCTATTTTTTCAAACCCTTTATATGATATGAATTGCTTGGATTTCAAATATTGTAAATATTTTTTTGTATTATTTGAAAGAATCGCCACACCGAACGCTATTAATGTGGCCACATACTCATCAAAAGAAATTTAGTTCGTCTCGACTCGCAAAGAAGAAGAAGAAGAATCGCCAATATGTCATCTCTATTTAGATTTTTGTTTTATATGTCTATCTGTTTGTCTGTTTGTCTGTCAGTCCTCTGGCCATCATCGTCACCGTGCTGGCAGCCCATAAAGGTTACATTCGAGACCACAATGCACTTAGAAGAAACTATAGGTACAGAGTGTTAGGAACAGTAGTGAAGTGACTTCCTTTGAAGGGATGAACCAACCCATGGGACTGAACAACTTTGAACATAGTTCTAAATATGTAAATAATTTTTGGACCTCACATACAAAATACAGCCGACAGAGTCAGCTTGCCGTGTGATGCCGGCTTAGAATTTGCCGTGTGATGCCGGCTTAGAATAGCATCACCCCACATCCTTCCCGCGGGTGTCGTAAGAGGCGACTAAGGGATTTGAGGGTATTGGTGTATTACAATTTTTAGGCGACAGGCTGACAACCCGTCACTATAGTGATACACATGTTTTCTGGAACAACCTTAGAAAACAATGCTCAAAAATGTCAGACGTGGCGAAAGCGACCGTATTCTTACGGCCGTTAACGCTCTGCCTACCCCGCAAGGGATAAAGGCGTGATATATGTGTGTGTGTGTGAGTCAGCTGTATGCGAGGTCCTTTCTTTTCATATTTCGACCTGCGGTCCTTGGGGAAAGTTGTTCAGTTTCATGTTCTGGTTCACCTCTAAGGAAGTTAGTACTAATCCTTGTGTATTTTGTAAAGTAGATCCAAAATGATAAGCGACATACCTAATCAAAGTGTAAAGACGTAGAAAATCAAAGTGCATTCGTAGAGAGATTTCATCATTCATTATTCTCCTTACCTTATCCCGTTCCCTGTCGGGGTCGGCTACCTAACCTAGGGGATTTGACGTGAAAACAAGTATTTACACAGAGCGACTGCCATCTGACCTGCATACAGCGATTTTATCTATCTAAAATAACTATTAAAAATATCATTGGCAATATGCGTTTTATAGATTAACTTCACCTGTAGCAAATTAAGTATTAAATAGCATATTTGTAGGTAATGTTTTTGGTGGGTTTGTTTTCTAGGCCATTTAAAGATTAAATAAGTGTTAAGAAGAGTACTAACGTCCTTGGGGTGAACCAACCCATGGAACAAAAAAACGTTCTCCAAGGAACATAGGTCGAAATATTAAAAACTAAATTGACCTCTCATACAACCTGACTCAGTCGGCTCAACTTGGCTGGTACATTTTGTGTTGAAGATAATAGTTTTTTATTCATATTTTGACCTATGTTACTTGGGGAAAAATATTCAGTTTCATGGGCTGGTTCACCCCTTGAAAGGAATTTAGTACTTAGGTTAATATATGTAGGTACTTGACTGACGATCAAACGGGCTACTTTTTAAAACGATAAAAACTATACTTTTGATGGCGTCAAAACACTAAGTTGTTTTTCTTTTGTTTAATCACTACATACTCGTAGTATAAAACACTGTCTGTATGTATGCTTAAATCTTCAAAACTACACAACGGATTTTGATGCAATTTTTTTAAATAGATAGAGTGATTGAAGAAGAAGTTTTTTATGTATAATACTTGCCGGAAAAACCTCTTATTCCCACGGGAAAATGAGTTGCAGTGGGCGCAGCAGCTGGGCGGCCCGCTAGTAATTTATAAATTTAAACATTTTCAAAAGCGATGAATTGAGTTTGTATTGGACAATTAAGCATACAAAATTTGTATTTTATTAATGACAAGGCAAGTAGGTAAGATCTAAAAATGACATGTTGTCCTATCTGCGACACTTAATCTTTGTCACTCGGTAGCGGGTCTATGAGGCTGTCATGCAGCAGTGCGGGGTGGTGCAGCGCGCGGGGGAGGGGCGGGGGGGTTGATGCTCAATCAGTACTGCCAATCGTCAAGTTTCAAAAGTAGCAGGTTTAGATACTGTGCGGAAAAATAACCGTTGCGGGAATTTGTAAAATATAGGATGATCCCTGTGACGTTTGTGACCTTGGAGCAAATGCTATGACATAAGGTCCATTTTCCTATGTTTAATAGAAAAATGGACCATGTCATAGCATTTGCTTCAAGGTCATAAAAGTCACAGGGATCATCCTATATATAACAAACTATAAGTGAACCTGTTTATTTTCCTTTGAGCCGGGTATACCTAAAGCTACGATCGCTGAATGTCATCTTAGTTATATAAGGCACAAAAACGTCCCTAAATTCCACGCCGGTTCTCTTTCCGCACAGACTCTAGCTTATAGGTATAGAAAAGTAAAGAGATTAAGAGAGGTCCACTTATTACAAGTATAGGATAACAGAAGTCGTATCCCACTGTACATACATACACAAATCACGCCTTTATCCTTTATGGGATAGGTAGAGCGTTAGCAATCGAAAAATTACGGTCGTCAGATAGACGTGGCGATGATCCCACTGTAGGTACATGTACAGTCTACAAAATACTCTAAAAATTGCGAAAAAATACGTTGTAGATAATTTACCTACTTACTGAGTTTAAAAAATGTTTGGGTTTAACACAATATAGAGTTCCTAAGTACCTAGTAAGTAGACTTAAGTTTACTGAATGAACAATATTGAAATGAGTTTATATGTGTAGGTTTACGTGTCCTACTATGTAACATTGAATGATTGTGTGATTGAGAATTTCTTTGTATTTATTTACGTTGACATAGAGAAGACTATCGAGGTCAGTCTTTGGCTCTACCAAGTACCAACATTTGTTTGTTGTTCTGAGAACTCTAGCACCTCAAAATCACGATTTTCTTCATTCGTTTTTTCTTTCGGTTGGCATCCCCAAAGCACTTGCAATGCAAGCCTTCCCGTATCTCTCTATAGACGGGATGAAAGACGGCAGAGCACATTCACGTTCACATTCACAGTCTGTATGGTTCATTGTGAGTTTTGTAAAGCATCCGACTGCACGTGGACAGACGTCCAGTATTCACCTTTGTTATTGTCGATGATAAGATGAGCGTTTTTTTATATTGCTTCGTCCTGTTGCAGATAGCTGCCTATGCTATGCTTTCGTTTGGAGAAGGGTATTTTTTATGATACCAATTTTAGTTTTATAGGCAGTGTAAGAAATCAGCCTATACAGTGAGTAACAAAAAGTACTACCTCTCTTTAAAGGGGTTAGTCATGAAACTGAACAACTTCCCAAGGTACATAGGTAGGTCGAAATATAAAAACATTTTTGGACGGTTTGGACCTGCAACACAAATGAACCTACCCAGCCGACCGAGTCAGGTTGTATGCGGGGTCTAATTCCCTATTTTCATATTTCGACCTAATATCGACGGGTTCCGGGCTATTTGTATTAACCGACAATTTTTGCGATATAGACTTTTATACATATTTGGAATCAGCGAATTTTTCTGCGTCGTTTGAGCTCGGTTTGGTGATGATCGGAGCAAAAAAATGTCGCTTAATACAACCGTATTTTTTGGGCCTATTTCGAAGTGCAATGTATGAACCGGCACAAAATATTGACAAATTTAAGGCTTGTGTACTTAAGCTCACTACCAAATGACCACACAGTCGTTTAAACCTTTTTGCCTGGAACAATAATTTACAGGGTGCATACGTTCAACCATTTAGCCTGACCTTATAAATATATAGAAATGTCGCTTAAAACAGTTAGCCTCTTAGTAAAATTCATGTCAAATGTCGCTTAATACAATAAGTCGAATAAACAAATGTAGTCATATTTTTAGCCATATTTAGCAGTTTAAGATGTGGTATTTAAATTTATTCGCTTAGGATTAAAATATGAATAACTTTTTGGTAAAAGCAAGTACTTAGAGCTAGTATTTTCAATTCTAGGTACTAGCTTGGAACATGTATTAATAAATCTAGGCGGTTGAGTCATTTAGCCTGGAACAAAAAACCATAACCTCAGGCGGTAAAATCATTTAGCCTGGAACAAAAACCCATTATCTCAGGCGGTTAAGTCATTTAGCCTGGAACAAAAAAATGAAAATTTTGGGTCACTTTGTATTAAGCGCCATATATTTTCGTTAAAAAGAGAAATATCAGAAAAAAATATTAATCAAATTATAGATAATGAGTAACAGGAACAGAAATTTTCTTTGTTGTGATAAAATAATGCGATTTGTTATAGTTATGATTTTTTTTCTGAAACTTTAAACTTTAAACTGCTCTGGTGTAAAGTTTCAAAAATGGCGGTTAATACAAATAGCCCGGAACCCCTCGATATGTTCCTTGGGGAAAGTTGGTTAGTTTCATGGGCTGTTTCACCCCTTGAAAGGAATATATACTATAGCTAATATGAGGTGGCGTAAGTTACATGCTGTACCTACCTTTGGACAGCCCGGCCAGCCCCGAGCACCCCCGAGCCAGTGCCTTTATTTTTATTTTACCCCACACGTGCCGCATTCATACTAAGCAGTTATAAAAGAGAAAATTGTGTCTGACAATTTTCTTTTTTACAATGACTATTTCATTTATTCAGTGATAGTACTGTAATGTAACTGACATTCTGAAAGTATTCGTCGATAATCTACTCGGAAATAAACGATTGGAAATCTTGGAAATCATCAAAAGCTGTAGAGAAAATGTAGAGCTACGCCACGCCACGCCATCTATGTAGGCATTGCCGTACTAGTACCACGATACGCCATCTGTGTAAGCAGTGCCGTACTAGTACCACGTGACGCCATCTGTGTAAGCATTGCCGTACTATTAACACGTTACGCCATCTGTGTTTAATTAAGCATTGCCGTACTAGTACCACGTTTCGCCATCTGTGTAAGCATTGCCGTATTAGTACCACGTTACGCCATCTGTGTAAGCATTGCCGTTCTAGTACCACGTTACGCCACCTATGTATGCATTGCTGTACTAGTACCACGTTTCGCCATCTGTGTAAGCATTGCCGTATTAGTTAGTACCACGTTACGCCATCTGTGTAAGCACTGCCGAACTAGGACGATGCCGTACGAGTACGATGATGTAGAGCTAGACGTTGGACAAGGGAATATAAATTATGTTCATCACCAAATGTTTTTAATCATAAATCACAGATGGCGTCAAAATAAATTCAAGCGCCAGTTTTCGGATATCTCCGCCTCAATAAACATTGATTTGAAATTTTTTTCTTCATAATCTAATCATAGCTTCTCAATTTTAAGTTAGCTTGTAAGACACCAGTCTTACAATCCTAACCACTAGGCCACCGACATATAGGACAAATACATCACAGCACGTAAACTTATTTCTAAAAAGAAATCTCTACCTATAGACCTAGGGTGTAAATATGTTTTTATTAGCGAAATTATTCATAAAATTCGATGACAACTCGTATAGTCGTTATTACCGTGAGCAAGGTTAGTCGGTGTACTTACCGATAGCAGCGCTTGGGCCTCAAACTAAACCCTTGTCAGCAATTGGTCCCTTTCTCATTTCGTGATCAATTAGTGCATTTCTAAATAGAAACGAAATCGTGGGGGCTATCTTTATGCCTTTCTTATCGCTCTGAGTAAGTGATGACTACCTCGATGTTGTGCCAAGAAGAGTCACACTTCCAATCCTCTCATCATCGTGATTCACGCCACTACAAAATGTAGTAGGTACTTATTATAATATATATACTATACTTCACCGAAATAGTCTTCTATTCGGAGAGCGTGTGTAATATTGACTGAAATAGAAAGTGTTTTCGTAGCACATTTTGGTATTGGCTTCTCGACTTTATAGTCATTGAGAGAACAAAAATTACTTCTTAAAAAACTTCCTCGAATACTTATATTTATTTTATTAAATATTTTCACATAAAATTTGATGATAATTATTTTTCCATTTCAGCCAACAAAAGACTCGGAAAATGCAAATCCAAAAATTGGGTTCCGTATTTTTAATGACTTCGATTATAAAAAATATTCTAACGGGTGAACCAGCCGATGAAACTGAACAACTTTTCTCAAGGAACTTAGATCGATTACCAACCGATCAAGTCAATTTGTATGGGAGGCCTTGAGGAATATTTTCTCATATTTTGACCTATGTGTCTTGGGGAAAGTTTTTCACTTTCATAGGCTGATTCACCCCTTAAAATTATTACATCTAATATTTTTACACCCTGTATATTGTTTCAAACTGTTTGCGGTTTTTTTTACGAATAAAACATACAGTGTTGGCCAAAAAGTGTTTGGAAAAAAATATTAATACCTAACACCGGCAACAGTATGATAGGGTATGATAGATAGGGTAAAATTCACGAAATGAGAGCATATTTAGACTTAAACGCGTGGGCTGCGCGTCTTGAGCGCGTATTATTGCAATGTCTAGAATCCCACGCATACTATGACTTTAGGACTAACACGCGCACAGCCCGCGTATACGTCTGATTCCGCCCTTATGCTTACATGCAGAATGAAAACACAGATTATAAATAGGTACACCCAATATACACACATAGGGAATGCAATACCGGGATACCGCGATCCCGCATGTTTTTGCGGGACTGATCCCGGTGGTCGTTTTTGAGCAGGATTCAGAAATTTCAATGGGGACTTTTCTCTAACTGCCTGTATCTGGCAGGTCTCGAGTTAGTTTATGATGCCCCAGATTGCGTTGCGATAGGTTTATATTTTGACATTTCAGTTATATTGATACTCAACAAGGGAAACTTTTTAAGTATAGCGCAGCACCATCTATGTGCTCTTAATAAACAGGCTAGATAATTTCCTATATTCTCTAATGGCTTAGGTACCTTTATGATATCTTGTTGCCTAAAGTACATACCATCGTAGAAGTCAAACGCGCATTTGGTACAGTTAAAAGGCGCTTAAATCGTGGTAAAATTAAGGCATTAACATTTTTCTGTTGGTATTATCAAAATCATGTTAAATGATAGGTACATCTTTCTGCATAAGCAAATTATAATTTTTCAGTTATATTCCCTAATATAAGAAGAAGAAAAGTTTTTTTCATAGGTACCTATGTTCTAAGCGATGAGATATTATAAACATGCTGGATCCCGCAAGATTGACAGTGCCCGGTCCCGCAAGTACCGGAACTGAAATTTAATTGCGGGATTGCATTCCCTACACACGCCGAGTGCGTCCTTCGAATTCCACGAATATTTCACACGACATACAGGGTGTAAAAAAATTAGCAGCAATTATTTTAAGGGGTGAACATAGGTCGAATTATGAAAAATAACTATGGTAGTTTGGTCTCGGTGCCCTACTCAACAAGACTAAGGCCCGCATTTATAACCCCACTCAATTCTGAAATCGATCTTGAGTGCGTCTTTGAGATGCTGTTAGTAGGTATCGACTGACATTCGTCAAAATCGCTCTTGAGATCGCTTTCGGAGCTGAGAGCGATTTATGAACCTAAGATCGTTCAGGTAAGACTGTCCCGATGGCGTAGCGGATAGTATGCCTGCCTTCTACGCCGAGGGTCGTGGGTTCGATCCCCACCGAACACAAATATTTGTTAAGTCAATTTTCAAATATTTGTGTTGAGTCTGGGTGTTTTCTACGTATAATATGTATTTATTTACAAAAAAAAGTATATATGTATTATATCTAGTTCCTATAGCACAAGCTTTGCTTAGTTTGGGGCTAGATGGCGCTGTGTGAATTGTCCAGGATATTTATTCATTTATTTAAGAAGATCGTTCCGTTGGAACTTAATGACCCGTGCGTGGCGTCAGCGCGCGAGCAAGGCCACCGAGGGATTGCGAAACAAGCGCCGATGTGGAGCGTCTATTTGTGGAACTTGTTGCGTCGTCCCTCGCTCTTCCACCTTTCGTCAGTGGTGTCAAACGTCTTAGAGTAAAATCGGTAGCATTGCCAGCCAAAATCGGTATATTTGTACCCAAAATCGGTATTTGACTAAAAATTACAATATGAAATGTTACAGCCTGTAACATTAACCTTGTAACTTACAGGGCATTTTCATTTTCGGTTGCAGCGTGACGTATATGGAAGTGACGAAACAAAAAATCGTTTAGTATATAAATGACGTGACGTTTGGATGTGACGAATTCGTGCACATTATTTTGAATAATGAGAAGATGAGAAATGATTAATTTTGTACTGAACAGTTAGAAAATTACACAAATTATCAGAAATATCTGATAATTAGTGCACAGGCTTAATAGTTTTACAACAACAGTTGATCAAAGTCACACTAGGACAGCTAGATTTTTGTCTTTGCAACCGAAAATGAAAATGCCCTACAGTGTTATTTGAAATAAATCTTAGAAACGCGTTAAAAATGGTTCAGTAGACATGGTTTATTGTAATTAAGGCCCCGTATTTGTAAACCGCACTCAACTCTGAGATCGATCTTGAGTGTGACTTTGAGATACTATTAGTATTGACTGACATTTGTCAAAATCGCTCTTGAGATTGATTCCAGAATTAGGTGCGATTTATAATTGAGGACCTAAATATTGTCCTAAAGTACTACCAAAAGCCTACCAAACAAACATGCCTATAAAATGGCAACCTTCTAATAACCATTCATTCAAAGTCTTAACTATATATATATAACTATAGAGAGATTATTATTATTATTATTTAGATAGTTAGATTTCAATAAAATTGTTAAAACGGATCACTCACTTGTCATGTTTTTTGTGTTCTGACATGTTGTCGCCTTTTAACAATTTATAGTACTGATTCGCATAAGTATAATATAAGTATGCATATTATGCAATGTCCCCCGGTGTCACTAGTACCATTAATGGTACTAATCAATGGTACAAGTGGCCCCAGGAGGGTAGCAATGTAATTGTCAGATTTGTTGACAGTTTTGAAGAAAATGGGATATAACGTATATATAATCATTTATTATAATAAACACTTCCAAATAAGAAATAATTGAGGGCTTCCCGGTAACATTATACATAAATCCAACTTGAAAGAGTAAAATCGGTAAAAATCGGGAGAACATCCATGTATACCGTGAAATCGTAGAAAAATCGGTAGGTTCGAGACCACTGCCTTCCGTTTTACTACCGATGGGGCCAACCAAGCTACATTAATGAACGTCAAACGACACAACACAAAGCTTCCGCGAAGATGCAGCAAAAAAGTTCCGGGTACGATTCCCGGTTTCCCCGTGGGGCACGAATAAAATCGATTTGTAACCATGTTTTTGTTCCCAGTCTGCTTACATTATTGCAGTGAAGGCAAAACCATCTGTGGCCTATGCAACGAAACTACAGGCTGCAATTCTACAGGTCTAATTCGATGTAGGTACTATTGTACTGATGTACTATTGCGTAGCCGGTGGGACATTAAAAAACCAGAATTTTTGACCCGCTACGCGATGTACGTACATCGAATTTCACCTGTAGAATTGCAGCCTGTAGTTTCGAAAAACGAGGCACTGGATGTCTGTAAGAAAATGGTTATGTGCGTCGTAGGGCTCGTTAAGATGTCCCGGATGTTGATGATGACTTAGTTTAGACAAAGGTCTGGTAAATGCTATTATTAGTAGTAGGTTGAAAAACTCTCACACCTGGGTTCATCGGGGCGCCGACACGGTGCCCCACATAATAGAAGAACATCACCCTCAGTAGTTTTCCTCTTCCGGAAAATTACTCATTAGGATACACCTGTATAGAAAATGCTCTATATCTTTATAAAACGTAGAAAGGAACGAGAGTCATCATTATTCACGTTTCAAATTAGCGGCAGATAATAATCCATTCAAATTATTTGCCTCCCCAGGGGGGAAAAGATGCAACTGTCAAAGTAACGTGAAACGGAACGTATATCTAATATATTTTTGACAGCAATGTAGGAGATTTGGCTGAATGGACTTATTGCTTATTCTTTGTACAATTTTTTTTAAAAAAAACAATACCGTGCGAATTTGTTTCGAATTTTTCATGTCATTTTTTAGGTTTATTGAACTGTTCTTCTATTAGTATTTCTCTTTTTTTATTCTTGCAAGTGTACCTAGTATAAAGCACACAAGCTATGTATCACTCGGAAGAAAATCCGATTGCAAACTCGTGTGTATTGTATTGATGCCCTTAGCTGCGCTTCGGGCTTCAAACTACACCCTCGTTATACAATAGGTACTTTCTTTACCGCGTGTCCAATATACTATTTCAGGAGAAATTTGGCGTAAAGTAAATCAGCTGAAAAAATAGAGTGAGTCACGGAGCCTCCCGCCCCACCCGTTTCGCTCGCCCCGCTCACCTCCTCAACGGTAGGTGAACTAATTTCGGAACACTAAACAACACATTTATTACTCGAGATAGTTTGTATGAATGTGTGTAGGAGTCAGAAGTGTAGGACGCTGCGAAATATCTGGACCGCTTTGGATGAAATTTTGTGTACAGCCCTGACCACATAGATAATGTTTTCTTTGTTCATACCGGGTAGCATCCGTCAAAATATAAAAATAATTTTATACTACACCTACATAGAAAATGCTCTACTTATAGCTTTTTAAAACTTAGAGAGGAACGTGAGTAATATTTCACGTTTCAAATTAGCGGGAGGTAATAACACAGTATTCACTTTGTGGTAAAAATCCATACACATCATTTGCCTCCCCAGGGGAGAAAAGAAAATATGCAACTGTCAAAGGAACGTAAATCTAATGTTTTTGAAAGCAAAATGGAAGACTTGGCTGAATGGACGTAATGCTTTTGCTTTGTACGATATTATTAAAAAAATACCGCGCGAATTCGTTAAAGTTTTTTCATGTCATTTTTTATCTTTATAGAACTGTTTATTTATTCTTGCAGGTGTAGTCCGTCCGATTGCAAACTCGTGTACATTGATATATATGAAAATACACCCTCGTTATACAATCGGTTCTTTTCTTACCGCGTGTGTACTATTACTTCTCGTAGGAAGCTACTCTCGTAATTCACATTGGAATCGGGAATCGAACCCCGGTCTCACGATTGTAAGACCGGCGGTGTCCTTAGGTACTTGGCCACCGACGCCCCGTGGCTGCAATCGTAATATTAGAATTTTTGAAGCTTTCTATTACAGGTGCCCCTTTTATTCTCGTTGTTGGTCATATTATTTTATATCTCAAATGTAGGTACTGAATTTGAATGCCGTGTGATGCCGGCTTAGAATAACATCACCCCACATCCTTCCCGTGGGTGTCGTAAGAGGCGACTAAGGGACTCGAGAGTATTGGTGTATTACAATTTTTAGGCGACAGGCTGACAACCTGTCACTATAGTGATACACATGTTTTCCGAAACAACCTTAGAAAACAATACTCGAAATTGTCAGACGTGGCGATAGCGACCGTATTCTTACGGCTGTTAACGCTCTGCCTACCCCGCAAGGGATAAAGGCGTGATATATGTATGTATGTATGTATGTAGGTACTGAATTTTTACTAACAGTACCTACTTGGTTGTTAGCAGTTGTGTTATACATTTCATTTTGCTGCTAAAATTCAGTTACACCTGTAGCAAATTTTCCGGCAAAACTACTGAACCGATTGTGATGTTATTTTACAGATGTTATATAAGCATACATACATACAGACAGTTAAAGGGACTATACTATACTGAAATGCAGTCAGTTAATTAATAACGGAACGTTGCATTGCAATATTCTAAGAGAGATAAATTGATAGCAGTTTATAACCTATGAAAGCTACGTCAATGAGGCAGCCAAATATTAACTGGATCAGAACTTCTTCTGTAAGACTAACGGCTCTTCCTGCGGTTTTACTCACTGTTACCCATTTTCTATAGAAACAAGACCATTTTTCCTCTTTTGCCACTCTTTCTACTAAAAGTAACCTCATCGAAATCTGTAGCATGGCAAAGCTCTAAGCTACAAACAGATCTATAAAGCGACTTGTTTTGTACTATGTAGTCATGATTTACTGATTAGAAATATCGTGGACTAATCATGATTAATTTTATAGTTAAACGTTACACAATAGAATCGTAACGCTTGTACTCATAAGAAAATTAACAGCATGCCAAAGAGCATGCATTTTTCGATTTGTTCAATCTTTATCTAATATCTTTTTGATTGCGAAAGTAAGTTGATCAGTTTGATTGTTATGAATTTTCTTGTGTACAATACACTGTTAAATAAAATAAACAACTAAATAATTTAAAAAAAATAGATCATTGGAGAAATAAACTTCCATCATGGAAAATGGTAGAAGATGCATAGATATAGATAGATAGATGCAAGCTTAGAAAATATTAGCTACGGCGTAGCTGGCGGCGTAGCAATAACGACTACGTATATCTACTGCCTCTACGACTTTACTTTTTTTTGAGTCAGCCAGCCATCGCGAGCCAGTATTTATTTTGTGCAGCCATGTTGGAAAACAAAATAATTGAGTTCCCACCAGTTGGACCTTAGAGGTTTTATACGTAAATAAGGAGGGGCCAAAACCGGGCGTACCCCTCTGCCAAAAACTGTCCATCGTCCCTAGCACGTTAGGCGCATCGCACGACGGACCGCTAAAATATCGCAGCGGTGGTCTGTCATACCAACCGCACTCGACGGACGACGCTGCGATAGCGCTGCGTCGACAGCGGTTGACCGTTTTTAGTATGGGGATTGACATTTCTAGTATGGATCTGACAGAACTCTGCTATATTTTAGCGGTCCGTCGCGCGTTAAGTGTGCGATCCACCTTATCCGTTTGACGTGCGACAGTTGCCATTTTGTATCGCTCTCTGTCGGGAACTCGGGAGTAACAAACAGCTCCTGAAATAGTATTTTATGCCACTGTGGTATATTAGGGGTCAATAGAATGCGAATGTCTGTTGTTGCGGCTCGTGTGATAGATAATAGTTTGACACGAGCATTCTAATGGCTAATTACATGCAGTTGCACTATTTTATCTACACTTCTTTCATATAGTTTTCTTAACGGGAAGTATGAGTCATGTCGATACCGCGTCCAAATATCAGGTGGCGTGGAAATGTCTCCATCGCGGTCACTTTCTTGATAAATCTAACTTAATCAAATGGGCATTTCTACAGAGACGCCGTTTTTTTTTGTCCTGGTCCAGAAATCGTGTTAAACATATAAACTATAATCTCAAAAAAATAACACATAATCCTTAATGTATGTACTATTTGGAGAGCATAATTATTATGACAAATTTAATAATACTTTCTTCTGAAAAAAATACCGAATTGAAAATAAAACACTAAATTTACCTGATTTAGGCCTGTCCCTTTGGCGGAATTGAATCTAAATTGGTCCATAATTCGAAAATTTCCGGAATTTATAATAATATTCCTATGTTCACATGTATATAGATGTATGACAAAGGTTTATTTATTACCCAGATGTCTATAATGTTTTATTTTGTACCACTTATGTCACTTTAAATATTTGTCCCGAGCTTATGACTTAATTCGGTATCACTCACAAACTCTTACGCACATCTGTAAATACGCGCGATTTGCACATCTTTATCCGATTCACATAAACTGCCAGTTGCGTCCGAGTAGGCGAGTGCAGTGAACCTGTGACATGCTGCCGGGATTTACCATTTTCAAAGATAAGAAATTTTACTTCGTCTTTGGTGCAGGGTAATTTCTCAACTCCGGATCATAAATAATTTTGAAACTATAAGAGCTAAAAGGTTGTTACTTTGTGTAATTTGTGCCTCGATAGTATACCAATACGTAGGTAAAATTGAATTTGCACAAAGTTATACTGTGAGAGAGACATTTCAAAGAAACCAGCTTTTTCTCAACTCCGGGAATCTGAACTCCGTGTGCATTTGTTCACGGAGTTGAGAATTTTGTTCACGGAGTTGAGGTTTTTTATAAAACTGTGATTAGAATGATGTCGTATGGTACCGGCGTAGAATAGCATCACTCCAATTCTACCTGTAGGTGTCGTAAGAGGCGACTAAGAAACTAGCTCGAGAGATGATTAACGAAAATTAACTCTTGTAATTTCTAAACTCCGTGAACAGTCAAAATTCAAATTCGATTATTTCAGAATCTGCAAGAGGAAATGGGGAGAAATTTATCTTATTTTGTTTATTCATTTAAAAAACAATAAATCACTTTGAATGAGTGCATGAAAACCTTAAAACAAACGTGCACTCTCAACTCCGTGAACACTCGAAATTAAAATTGAATTATTTCAGAATCCACTGAAGCAAATGATGGCAAATAAAAGTAAATATATTTATATATTTTTTTCCTATTTTTTCAGTATAATAAAGTCAATAAAATGTTAAAAGTAAAATTGCACACGGAGGTGAGAAAAATTTACTCCTGCCGTAGAAATGCCCAAATATAATAACAAAAACAAACAGTAATTTGCACAAAAGATACGAGAGAGGTGTGATGGATAACTTTTTAAAAAGAGAACCGACTTCAACGGACGTATAAGGTGCGACCTCGCATTTTTTTTTCGGTTTATATGCCTAAAACCTTCTCCTAAGTCTGACAAACACTTTTCCGAAAACAATTTCTGAAATCGCATCAAAATCGGTTCATCCATACGCGAGATAATCGCGGATAAACATACATACATACAGATGATAGGTCAAACTGAGAACCTAGTTTTTTTTAAGTCGATTAAAAATGGCGGCATATTTGAGTATTGGCACAGATTATATCATAGTAACCCTCAATAGAAGAAGGCCTATGTCCAGCAGTGGACTGTTGTTGCTGTTGAGGTTATTGATTGACTTCAGTTCATCAGCTAGAACACTGGTGCTGGAGCGCGCGGGGGAAGTGGCGGCGGCTTGGGGGGGAGGGGGGCCGGAACACTCTCGCCCCACTTTACGCAGGTACGAATATAACCGAATATATTCCCACCTGCGCGCGCGCCGTGGAAATCAGGACGCCGGACACTCGCGCGCGCAAGCGTCGAGTGTGCCACTCATTATATTGCTTCATTGCTTTACGAGCCTGTGACCATAAAAATCTCAAGGTGAAATATAGGTGATGGCGTTAATGATCATGCTAGGTAGAAAGAAAGAGACAGCAGAAGCTAGATGAAACATTTTTTTTTGAAGTTATACTAAAATGCCACGCCAAGTAATATATTTTCTGATTTCTAAATATCTTTGGAGTTTTATTGTATCCAGGAAAGTTCCTATTCAGCATGGTTCCTTAGCTCATATTATGTTCAAGATAAACGACAATCAAATAACAAACCATCATAGTTAGATCTATTTGTTTGAAAACCCCAATGAGCAAATGTCATGACGTGACGACCGATGTGGCGCAGTGGTAGTGCGACTGCCTTTGACGCAGAAGGTCCCGGGTTCGATTCTCGGTGGGTCACTCACAAAGTTGATATCTATCACTTTGTGAATTTGTTCCCAGTCTGGTTAGGACATTGCGGGCTGAACAACCCGATTGTCCGTAAGTAAGATGGTTCCGTGTTTCGGATGGCACGTTAAGCCGTAGGTCCCGGTTGCTGTCTATGATCACTTAGACGGCGGTCGTTACACAACCATGTCAGAAGCCTGCTACTTGTAGAAGGCGGTTGAAAAATTCTGACACTAGGGTTCATCGGGTCGTTGGATGACTCGGTGTCCCACACGAAAAAGAAGAAGAAGCAAATGTCATACCCATACTACAACAGATGTCAACAATGACAAAATGGACTATGTCATTGCATTAATATGAATTTGAGAGATACGATAGTGAATTGAGTAGCCCGTCCAGCAGTTACATCCGCTGGTATTCTGAGGAATAAGAAGTTTTCCGGGCAGGTAATTATAAACTGAAACAATCCCCTTGACTCACTCTATTAAAACCGCATCAAAATCATCGGTCGCCTCACGACCCCCACAGGAAGAGAGGGGGTTGTGCTATTAAAGTCTGCCTAAGGTCACAAACAAACACAAAACAAACAAAGGTCTATCACAAATCTAAAAAAAGGTCAAGGTAAGATCTATTAAAGGTATGTCTAGGTTTGTGTGACAAAGATCTATCGTGCGGTAGACTCCTGCAGCCGACTTGGCTCCGCATGTATCGACTCGTCGTTCCCGTGGAATCAGCCAGGGGTGCGAGATTGGCGCAGGTCCTGGGCAACCCAGCGTTTTCTATAATGGCATCCCAGACAATGCAGCGTCTGTGGTCTTGCTTCAGATACTGATAAAATCGTCTATCACATACGTATGAGGCCAATAATGATCCTTATTATGTCGCAGCTTTGTAATGATGAACCAGTTTTTGAAATCAGTCCAGTATAATCTGAGCTATTTGATAACATAGCGGAACATAGAAAATTTTCATTTTTATACCAGTTCTAAACACGACTGTACTTACTGAAATAGAGCGATGAATACCTACCGCCGATAGAAAATATCTTGACATTTTCCCGAACATTAGTCCAGATCTGAAATACAGGTGTTTCGCAACCAACTGCTGGAATCATCCGCACTACTTACTAAGATGAATATCATGAATTCCAGAATAAATTTTGCTAACTAATTTTAATTATTATCTCCATATCTTTGTCAAAAGTCAATTAGTTTCCGATTTTGAAGTAAAACAAGTTAACCCGATCTACCAGACATCACAATAGCTAACATCAAAAACATTGCACGCTTTAAGAAATTCTGCTATAAATGGCATAAGAGGCGGAAAGTTGAAGAAATAGAGAAGATAACTGGAAAGCGAGAAATCGGACGAAGAAATGACTAATCTGTAATCTGATTCAGGGAACGAAACCTACAGAGATCCTAAAAGACCATACAAATAAAAAACTACCATCGTTGTCTTACTTTCAGAGTACATATGTGAATTGAAGGATGCCGATTGAAACTTTTGAAAAAATTGAAGCAAATTAAATGACTTGTAGAGGTCTACGAAATGTTCTACGAAGTGCTACGAGAAAATACTAGTTACAATCGTTCTCTTCCAAAAGCTATTAAATTAATTGTAAATTCTGAAATGAGTACATTTGACAAGAAATATCGGCACGAGTAAAATTATACAGGGTGTGAAAAAAAACTGCAAATATTTTAAAGGGTGAACCAGCCCATGAAACTAAACCACTTTCCATAAGGAACATAGAATGAAATATGAAAAAAAATATTTGGACCTCCCATAGCCTCCCATACAAAATTAGCTACCGACCAAATCAATTTGTATGGGAGGTCCAAAAAATTTTCTCATATTGCGACCTATGTTCCTTTGGGAAAGTTGTTCAGTTTCATGGGCTGGTTCAGCCCTTTGAAATACTTGCAGCTAATATTTTTACACCTTATATATTTAAGTAGGGTAATTAATGTTTGTAAACATTAATCGCGCTGGGGTAAATTTAAAGGAGAAGTTCATTGTTAAGTTCAGTGAGTGGTTGGCATGAGCGAGAACAGTGCCAGCGACTCCGCGCGTGTCACCAGGAAGTATGCACCAGCCTGCCGCCCACGCGCGCGCTACCCGCCCCGCACGCAAGCAGCCACACACACCCGTCCCAAACAAACAATATATCTCAAAATCTAAAGATCTAAGCTCTCTGCCGCTGAATAACGACTATCACCGCTTTGTGCCAACGAGAAGACGGGAACGAACAGGTGGCTCGCGGCGCTGCAGCCCGCTCCGCCGCCGCTGCAACCGCTGCAGCGGCCCAGGATAAAAGGGTTTCGCTAAATTTTGGGCAAAATAAAAGAGACCGGCGACGGCGTAAGGCGGGCGTGTCTATAAAAGGCTGAGAGGGGGGTGCGCGGGGGTGGTAACACGATCCGCGAACTCCAGCCCGTCGGGAGCCTGGAGCGGCGCGAGGGGGGCGCCAACGCGCGGGGGGCGGCAGAGGGGGGGGTCGGCAGCAGCGCGCGCGCCGCCCGCTCCCGCTCTCACTAGTCGAACGGTGCCCGACCGGTAACGTAGCGCCGACTGCCGACTTGACGAACAGCGACCATGTCGTCCGTGGCGAAGACCTCCAAGTACACGTACCGCAGCAGCGGCGGCGGCACCACCGACGTCAACATCGAGTACAGCGCCGACCTGAGCGCTCTCTCCAGGCTGGAGGTACCGGCCGGACCAGTGCAGTGCTTGTGAAGTGTTGAGCGGACATATGATAGCGTCTGTTGTATTTTTCAGGACAAGATCCGTCTCCTTCAAGATGATCTGGAATCCGAAAGAGAGTTGCGTCAGAGGGTAAGTGAGCGCGAAATGTGATCCGAGCGCGCGCACGCCCATACCGGGCTCGCGGCGCGCGCGCGGCGCCGGCGCAGGTGTGGGCGGGGCCAGCGCACACCTCTATTAATACCGCCCGCCCGTGCGACTTCCCTTTGCAACCCTAGCCTGCAGTTTTCCACCCTCCAGTAAAAGTGATCTTGAAAAATTCCAGTCAACCAGAAACACATGGACTGTCCTGCTTTAGCTTTATTACTCTACTAGTGCAATTGATTCCCGGTGCTTCTTTCTTTATTATAACAAGTGATAAATTTGCTACTATCGGACGTAACAATTTTGTGAATAATATAGTAAAATCTTCATGTATAAATATGAGCATAACGGAAGTAACATTATTAAAAAAATATAGTTATGATTCCTGGAAGTGATGGAATCAGAAATCTGTGCAATCGGGACTGTGAACACTGAACAATGTGAAGGATAAGTTCAATATAATGAATAGCAAAGTTCATAAAGTGTGATCATGCTATCGGATTGTGCGTGCGCTATTTTCGCCGGTGCAGCGCAGAGAGACGTCACGTCGCGCGACGCGACGTCGAGCAGCTGGCAGCGTCGGCGCACGTCTCCGCGTCGCTACGCGCGCTCGCAACCCGAAATATATTTAGAATTTTAGACTCGCAACGAAAGCATTCTCTGAAATCTCAACTTCGCGCTCTCCGGTCTCACTTTTGAAACTGGGCCAAATGATGCTCGTTCCCGATGGGAATGCCACAATATTGAAATATAATAATAGATTGTGGTATGCGCAGCGAAAATATCTGAGTTAGTCACAGCAACGTGAGACACATACAGTTTCTTAATTTAGATGGGGACAATGCTGAAATATGCGAATGACGAGTTACTCAGGCACATCGCGGTTGCATAATGTCTCAACCTGATGATGAACTTTCGATTCTTAATCCCATTGACAGTAATAAATATTCCAGGTAAACATACTTACCACCATTAAGTTACAAAAAACAATTTCCAATTATTGTTATTTTGATCAGTACCCACTGCAATAGTTTAGGAACCGTTTACTCCATACACTAAAAACATTCTACAAATTTCATTTTTTTTAATATACGTCTGTACTTATATTTTCTGCCTGAATAAATGCTTCTAACATTCAATAGCATCTAAATACAATCTGAAAGTGTCATCCATGAAACTGTCATTTACGTGTAATTTTTAATAATTCAATTTTTAAATATTCACGCATTTCATTCAACTTTTGGTTCTACACATCTTGTAGCTTTGTGTAGTATATGCTGCTATATACAAAGCTATTAGATGTATAGATGAGCGAGACGATTTTTTCATCTAAGAGGCCACCATACCGTCACGTTTACGACAAAAGTTTTAGGTTTCAATGGCATATAATACCATCATTTCCTTTCAGATTGAGAGGGAGAAGGCAGATTTGAGCGTGCAAGTGATTCAACTGTCGGAGAGGCTGGAGGAAGCTGAAGGCGGTGCTGAGAGCCAGGTAAATACACAATAGCAACAACTATACTTATCACAAATAATACTAGTAAATGCCCTTAGTGTAGCGAAACTAATTCTAAAAATCACCTTATTAATACCACAAAAATCAAAAGAGAATAAGGAAGAAGACGATGTTGAAGAAGACTAAACAAAAACACAACAAGAGAGTTTGAAAAAGAAATTGTTGAAAGAAAAGAACAATTATCAGAACAAGAAATGCAAATCTTACAGACCAATTAGAAGATGACGCTGAATCTAAAAGAAGAGGACCAATAATGAAATTTTTTTATATAACTACAAAATTATAAACTTGTATGATTCAGATCTGTTTGGCTTAGCGATTTTCATTCAGGCTATTGCGAGTATGTAATTGCTATGCGTTATAATAATGTATGTTTTACAGGAAAAGAGACTTTTACAGAAAACAAAGATAGAAAGGAACAAAAAACAGAATATGTTTGAGAGAATAAACAAAATGTTATTAAAATCAAATATTTAAGAGAACCCCAAAATTTTAACAAGTTTTGGGGTCCTACTGAAATGATCTCGCACGTGTTTCAGTTCGAGATCAACAGGAAACGCGACACCGAACTGACCAAGCTCCGCAAACTCCTGGAAGATGTCCATCTGGAGTCTGAAGAGACCGCACACCTGCTCAAGAAGAAGCACCAGGAAATTGTCGTCGACTTCCAGGAACAACTCGACCAGCTTACCAAAGGCAAAGCCAGGTGAGGACACCGCCTTACACTTAACATATACCCATGAATCATTACTAACGGAATGGTTTGTTAGTTACGTAGACCTAAGAGCTGTGCGAACCATCTCCTGCGAAAGCTGTGCGATTTACCTGTTCACCTTTTCATTGCCACCTTTACTCACCTCAATGTCTTTGATACGCATGGTGATTGCACAATTCATTTCGTTGTCCGCAGGGCTGAGAAGGAAAAGTCCAAATTCCAAGCTGAAGTATACGAGCTGCTGGCCCAAGTGGAGAATGTGACTAAGGAGAAGATCACAATCACAAAGACCGTAGAGCGTCTGGAAGTGACCATCAGCGAGCTGCACATCAAGATCGAGGAGTTGAACCGCACTATCGTGGACATCACCTCCCACAAGCAGCGCCTGTCCCAGGAGAATGTTGAGCTCGTCAAAGAAGTTCAGGACCTTAAGGTATGCCCTTAATAAATTGCAAACAATCATTATGAGTTTTAAAAGCTGTCTTAAATTCTTAGCTAATTGCACTCATTCAGGTTTATTACAACTTTTTGTTGGCGTTATAGGTGAACATCGAGAATGTTATGTACCTCAAGAGCCAGCTGGTCAGCCAGCTCGAGGACTCTCGCCGCCGGCTGGAGGATGAGGACAGGAGGCGCTCCATCCTGGAGGCCAGTCTTCACCAGGTAATACAACTATTATTCAGTTTGTTGCACTGGAAATCTTAGTCGTCATTGAAAGCCATAAGGCTTGCGTTTAGGGAATTTCGAATTAATTCCCACACTTGGGAGGCGAGTTAGAGGGCGCAGTGCGCGATGTTGTATGTATCTACGGGATTACCTCTTTACAATTACAACACCCACGCAAAAAAAATTATTATGAACTTGATGATATCCTTAACTGCAATCACATCATAAGGAGGCACAATAACATTGTATTTCACCCTTTTCAATAACAGGTCGAGATCGACCTGGAGTCCGTCCGCGTTCAACTCGAGGAGGAGTCCGAGGCCCGCCTGGACCTGGAACGCCAGCTGGTTAAGTCCAACGGAGAGCTGCTGCACTGGAAGTCCAAGTACGAGGCTGAGGCTGCTGCCCGCGCTGAGGAGATCGAGGAGATCCGTCGCAAGTACTCCATCCGCATCCAGGAGCTGGAGGAACAGATCGAGACTCTCATCACCAAGATCAACAACGTTGAGAAGCAGAAGTCTCGTCTGCAGAGCGAGGTGAGCTTCTACAAAAAAAATACATGTTGATAAAACACCTAGAACAGACATTTGAACTCACACACATAAAACGCCTTTGTCCCTTGCGGAGCACGTACAGCTTACGGTTTTATCACCGTAAAAAATGTGGTCGCCGTCGCCACATTTGACAAATACTTGACAGACGCTTCAGAAAAATCGTGTATCACTATGACCGGCTGTCACCATGTCGTCTAAACAGATAAAACCTTCATAGTTGTTTTTTACGACACCTGCTGGAAAGAAATGGGCTGATGCCCATTTGTAATATTCCAAGCTCACTGGCCATATCAATTCCAAAAATAAAATCCTCAGGGTACAAACCACAAGACCGAAAAAGCCGTAGAAAAACCATCGGAACAAAATAAAAGCCCTATTCTCGCTCTACCACCAGTATAAAAAACCGAAACCTGCTCCAACAAAAACCTGGCAACCAAGCCAGCAAACTATTGATCCCAATTCCGTTGCCGTTAGGATAAAAACAAGCTGCCTCAAACCGACACCTGTCAAACTCTTATAACCCCTAACAGGAATAGCACCGCCTGAGATGCGTAGAGAAGTAGCGTGCTGCATCGAAAAACTAAAGCAACAAACTGACATATAGGTACATCCAGGCATCCACTCTTCAACACCAGAGAGTGCAGTTCCAGCCTGCAAAGACTCTGAAAAGTAGGAACAGTTTCTTGAAGGCGGTATTGCCAGATGCCGACAACCCAGATAAAGCGCGTCGAAAATTATGGTCCGAATAATATCCCCCTCCCCTGATTATATTAAACCTGCTGAAGAGCTCCCAAAAGGTCATAAACTCCCATTGTCAACCTGAAAACCTCTAAATCATCAGCGAATTTCTTACTGATAATACTCGTTAACAGTAGGTAGGTACTGACTGATACGAGTACCTACTTGATATAAAATTTATTATGTTAAATTTAATTTATAAAATGTTATAATAGATGGCAAGTTATGTATTAAAAGTACCTGCAGAAAAAAAATATTAAGTGAAGCGTACTGTTCAATCATAAAACATAGCGTTTGGAAAAATTATCACTGTCTATTGCGAAAAATAAAAATATTAAAAATATGCAGCGTACTCTTTGAACGGCGAGAGAAGAACGGAAAACAAAAGTTGCCATAAGTAAAAAATAACACTATGAGTGCAAATGTTGCACCGAAACTACCGTTTCCAAATTATATATTCAGTTTCAATTTGATCTGAACACGTACCAACAAGGCCCGTCACATTCCAGGTGGAGGTCCTCATCATCGACCTGGAGAAGGCGAACGGCACCGCCCGGGAGCTGCAGAAGAGAACCGAGCAGCTGGAGCGCGTCAACATTGAGATCAAGTCCCGCCTGGAGGAGACAGTGCAGCTGTACGAGCAGACCCAGAGGGACCTGCGCGTCAAGGTCACAGAGCTACAGCGCATCAGCCACGAACTGGACAAGACCCGCGAGCAGAAGGACGCCCTTGGCCGCGAGAACAAGAAGTTGGGTGGTAAGTTAAGAAGATGACCTTCCATTTGAAATTGGGACCTCTTATTAAAAAGCTTCATAAAAGTTTTTGTAAGGAAGATTTTTTAAATATTTCGGCTTTGCTTTTAGTTGTTAATTTTATGAGCCGGTTCACACACCCCTTTATATATCGTGGGCTATTTTTTACAACCATACATGTTATAAATGTCTCCACATTTCTTTCTTTTGCCCATTTGCTGACTACTTTGATGATACCAATCAATTTTGCATCTACCTGTTCATTGATAGTAATGATACTTCCATTATGATACGGAACCTATCAAAAGGTCATCTCAACTGTTACCATCAATTAATCAATCAATCAGTGGCCTTGACCTTGATCAGCTGTCAATCAAGTCAGACAATTACAAATTCAATGTGAACCCAACAATAACCTTTGGTAAAGAAATTGATTAGTTCAGTATCACATTGATTGATGGATGCCTTCTTCGATCTGTGATTGATCAGTTTTCAATTAAATCTTTAACAGATTTTTGGTCTCTAGCATCCATCAATGGTTTTTCTAAATATCCTTTGATTTAGTTTTGAATAGCCTCTAGGAATGTAAGAAAATTATTTAGCAATCCAGTTAAACAGATCACTATGAGGAGGAAATCCGTATATTTTAGATAATTTTTTATACCGTTTCAAATTATCCACGGATTAAAACTGTTTAGGGGCAACTGTTAAATGAAGATGGATGAAAATAAAGAAACATTTAGATGGATTAAATGAAAGAAATGGTAGAAAAATGTGTAAATAAGGATTGATGGACATGAGCGGAAGAAGAAGACCTGTGGCTTAGATCCTAAATTAATATAGAGAAGTATTAAAGCAGGGAAATGTAAATGATGAAGAATTGGATAGCAAACTGGAACTAGAGGCGCCATTTGGTCGAGAATACGTCAAAATCAAAGAATTCAGTTTTTTCTAGTGTCACTGAACACAGTCAGAACGACAACGCGGCAACTGCCATCTACAATAAATGTTGAGTTTACTGGGATTTTGAAGCACTCGCAGTCGCTTCGAGACGAACATCAAGAGATAGAAAAGGCAAGGGTGGTACTCAGAGGGCCCGTACCCCATGCATCTCGGGTTCGAATCCCGGCCAACATTAACATTTTTTCAATTTATTTTATATGCTTTGAGTTTCCACTTTCGGCATTGAGATGGTGTTTGTTCCAGACGACTTGCACGAGACCCGCGCCAACCTCACCGAGCTGAACCGCCGTTATCACGAGCTCGAAATCGAGCTGCGCCGTCTTGAGAACGAGCGGGAGGAACTAACAGCCGCCTACAAGGAGGCTGAGGCCGTAAGTACCTACTCTTCTTTTTTACCTAATCATCCAACGACACAGATCTGTAAAGGATAACAGTTCGCCACCTTTTCCAGATTTCTGTCCACTATTGTTAGTTACATCTTAGCTTAAAGCAAATGCTCCTAAAATTTGTCAGTAACGCCTCTGCGTTAAAAAAATTCAGCCTCCAAAAGTATATTATCCTAGAGGACCTCTAACAAAATTGGGATTGCAATCACGTAAAAAAATCATATTTTGAAAAAGCTAATTGAAAGAAATTGATGTACCTACAGTATTCCGGAAGTAGTATTTTACTTTGAGTAACTGAAACCCACGTTACTACCGAATAGTTGAGATCTTGGTAGGTACCAACTACACCTGTACCAAGCTACTCAATAGCAACGAGGCCTATTTAATTAATTAATTTGACATTATTACAACCGTAGGCGTAATTTATAGTCTTGTCGTAGTTAATAAATAGTTTGCCGTTAGCACTAATTTGGCACTTGTTCAGGAGCATGTAAATTCTAATGCCAGAGAACCTGATACTAAAAATAGACATCAGTTTTATAGTTCAGACGTCAGTGAATACTAGAATACGACAGAGTATATTAAAATTAAAACAACTAATTCATAATTAAGTGACATTCGCATTGCAAAAGTAGACACAAAATCTAAAATTCATGACTCGCTATGCTTTGCCCAAGGACCCTCACCAAAATAGTCACAGAAATTCTCAGGTTAAAAAAAATGAGACGGATCAGTAGAATAAGTTAATCATAGACACCTACATTCAAAGCAATTGGTTAGATTCTAAGTTTTATGCAAGGAATACAACCAATCACATCGCAACACCTGCTTCAAAACGATTGGTCAGTACATTTGGATGTGTGTTCCCAGGGCCGCAAGGCTGAGGAGCAGCGTGCGCAGAGGCTGGCGGCTGAGTTCGGCCAGTTCCGCCACGAGGCCGAGCGTCGCCTCCAGGAGAAGGAGGAGGAAGTCGAGGCTATCCGGTAAGCATTCACATTGTATGAGGAAGAAACAACACGACAAACTGACTGAGCCAAAAGAACAGAAAAATAATAGATCTCTTAAAAGAGGTAAGTAGATAATCAGGCAGCCGATATAACTGATAGTAATTACGAAGAAAGTTTCAGGTGCTGTTTTCTCCTATGAAACATTTTCCGATAATCTTTTAAGACAATAGATGGGAGAAAATATAAAAAGATAGGTCAAGAAATAAAAGTCATGAATAGAAAAGTTAAAGTAATGCTTAACCCAAAACAGAAAACAAAGGTAAAAATCAAATAAGAAGACATATTCGAAACATACTTACAGTAAGGCAACAAGCTTACACTGAAAATGATCACAAAAGACTGCACACGATAATGCACATGCGATGGTGATCGCCAAATCGGAACTACAAAACTGAAAGTGTCTTTCAGCACCGACCCCTCCCCTGCCCTGCTGACTGAAGACTGTCATCCAAAAATGCAACCAATAGGGCACATCAAATTACAGCCATGACACACTTCCATCACTGGACCCCTGCCAATACAAGATTGACAGTATTAGATCTATAAATCATGGGTACTAATAAATTACCTACTTACTCTAACTAACAAGAACTGAAGCGATGGACGATGCATTATGATATCAGAAGTGAAATCCAGTGACAAATTTTACAGTCTCTCTTACGTAGTTAGTACTTCCGGGATGAAATTGAAAGAGCCAGATGCAAGTTCACGTATATATGACTCAAATTATTGGCACTAAATCCATTTATATTTATCCGCTCATCTGATTGGTGAATATTACCGGTGATCACATTAAATTTTGGCACATTTAGTGCTTATGAAAATCTACAAAAGACGGCACAGTTTTTCTGGCTGTCCCAATTACACAACCTCGGCCCGCGATTGCACACGGGCCGAGCGATATCTCAACGAAACGATCGATCAGCGAACGTAAATCTTTCAACATCATGCCACCGGTTAAAGTGCCTAACTACAACAAGTGGAATCGGCCGCCCACCGCTGTCTACGAAGATAATTATGGCTACGGCATCAACTTTTACCAGCCAATGATCGACTACATTACTGCGAAACAGCAGGGCAGCGCAGCCAAACCCCCACATCTACCGTGGAACAACGAACGTGGATTGGAAAAATATCGGTTCGACAAACCTATTCGGGCCTACTCGCAAGAGGACGTGTCGCGAATCGTTCATGAAGTGACTGATCAGGCAAAGAAAGATTTACTTAAATATAATATAAATAAACGTGCTCCAATAACTGTGGTTGCTACTGCAGCGGCAGCAAACGTTGGTAAACACGTCGGTGTGGAAAGTGTTACAGTGAGAGCAAGAAAGAAAAAAGTGAACACGGAAAAAATAAAAGCTGAAAGACAAAAGAGGAGAATGGATGAAATTGAAAAGGAACTCGAGCTTTACGAGAAAGCCGTCAACGTAAGATCAGAGCTAAGAGGAAAAGCTATGATGTACAGAGGTAAATCTGCTAAAGCGATTGCTCAAACTTTACTTGAAGAGAGCAGGAAAAATGTTTGCACTGGACAGATGCGGGGGATGGATACGCTAGCTAGAAAACAAATTATCGACCGCAATTTGGCGAGATCAACGGAGAACATCATGTCTTCTATGGCACATTCAGAAAGCAGAATGTCAAGTATGATGTCATCAAACATGCAGAGCAAATTTTCCGAACAAATTTCTGAAACCGTGAGGAACATTCGTGAGATTTCGCCAAGGCGATGTGTAGTGACGATTGAGACCGAATACCCGCAGATGCAGGAAACATACATGCAGACACTGCAGGATTTAAAGGACACGTTAAGACAATTCGATAGTCTCAATACAAGGCTTATGATAGATACGAGGTAAATACGAAGATTTAAATGGAGATTGGTAACCAAATCATTAATATCAAGTCTACTCTAGTCTATTTTAAGATTGCCAAACAATGTTACACATCGAACACCACAACCATCTATCTGCCAAATTAACCCAGCTATTTTTAAATTCGGATCGAGATGTTGTCCTATAGTAGGTATTATGAAACAATTTTGAAATTTTAGTCAAATAAATCAACGGAAAGGTAACTAAAAATAACAAAAGTGTAAAGTATGTAGATAACATCCCTACAATATGTAGATAAGGTGTTAGAATATTCTTCTATTATAAAGTGAGTGTTTTCTATTTTGCAGCAAGCAGACCAGCATCGAGATCGAGCAGTTGAACGCTCGCGTGGTGGAGGCGGAGACCAAGCTGAAGTCGGAAGTCACCCGCATCAAGAAGAAGCTACAGATCCAGATCACCGAACTGGAGCTCTCCCTGGACGTGGCCAACAAGACCAACATCGACCTGCAGAAGACCATCAAGAAGCAGTCCCTACAGGTATAATTTCACTTATGATGATTGTCTAATAGTTCTTTGATTGCTTATCGTTTTCAGAAGACAATCAGAAGACTACTCAATCAGGCATCTTGAGAATCATTGTTATTACCATAAAAAGACGACACATCGTTTAAAGCAACAATAAAAATTCTGATATTGTTTACGTGTCTGGATAGTCTCTTACTCTGCGTCTTGGTAAACATTGGCCAAGTGTTATAGAACTAGCAATCAAGCAATATAATGTTGCAAAAAAGCTCAATGAAACAGTAGTCTATTTCGTAACTGACTGTGCAGTTTCAATAACCCATGTCAATTTCCCAGCTCACCGAGATCCAGACCCACTACGACGAGGTCCAGAGGCAATTGCAGGTCACGCTCGACCAGTACGGAGTCGCTCAGCGCAGAATACAGTCGCTCACCGGCGAGGTGGAGGAGATCCGTGGCAATTACGAACAGGTAAGAACTCCTGAGGTCTTCTAAAGTAACTAAAAGATTGGCATCTTCGACGTGCCGTTCAGTCAGGCAAATGTTAACTATCAGGCGGGATGTAGCTACTTATGTGTATTTTTCATAAAAAACTCTTAGTAACACCATAACACAGTGGTTTCGAACCAGATCGAAAAATAACTTTATTTTTTATACGTTTTAGCTGTAGATATATCTTAATTGTCTATGTTTTAGCTGTAGATGTTTCTTCAACGTCTAAATAAACGAAAAAAACACCCGATAGGGCTACCTGACTATGATTCTGGACCAAAACCATCTTGATTTGATCCACAGGCGCTACGTGCGAAGCGCTCGGTGGAGCAGATGTACGAGGAGTCGCAGACCCGCATCAACGAGCTGACCGTGATCAACGTGAACCTGTCCAGCAGCAAGGCCAAGATCGAGCAGGAGCTGGCTGCCGTCGCCGCCGACTACGACGAGATCACCAAGGAGCTGCGCGTGGCTGACGAGCGGTACCAGCGCGTCCAGGTATGCTCATCGTAGTCACAACATCAGCCTATATCTGTTCACTGCTCCACTGGGCATAGGCCTCATCCAGGATACGTCAGAAGGCACGATCGCCCGATTTTGCCACGACATGCTAGAATAAGAAGAGAACAAGTAAACCATCTATACCATACCTACCTTATCTTGACTATACTTTATTCTGGAGAAAGAGAGGTCTAACTAATAATGCAAATTCGAGTTGATCACAAATCTGTCATTCAAGTTACACCTTTTAGCAAGGAGACCTTAATGTTTAAAACCCATTTGTTCATTCCAGACTGAACTGAAACACACCGTTGAACACTTGCACGAGGAACAGGAGAGGATCGTTAAGATCGAAGCCGTCAAGAAGTCCCTCGAGATCGAAGTCAAGGTAATTCATCTTCATCCTGCTACAATCACTATTTATAAAAAAAAACCAGTGATGATCCGAAAAAGGTCATGGAATATAACGACGAATACGGCCCATTGACCTAAGGGAACCGCATTGCGACTTTTGCATCACTCCCGGGTAAAAAAGGAGCTCACCGGTGGAACTATTATATGCCGGCACCACACGGTGAAGTGTCATCATTGGCCTCCTACATCTGTGAGGTATAGGTACTGTCATTTTATGTTCGTTTTGTAGGTAGGGCCCCCAAATAAACTAGGCACGAAGTGATAGATAGAAGTATACTAAAAATCATTCAATTCACAGAACATCTCTGTCCGCCTTGAAGAGGTGGAGGCCAACGCCATCGTTGGTGGCAAGCGCATCATCAGCAAACTTGAGGCGCGCATCAAGGACATGGAACTGGAAATGGACGAGGAGAAGAGGAGGCACGCGGAGACCATCAAGATCCTGCGCAAGAAGGAGCGCCAGCTCAAGGAGGTCATGATTCAGTGCGAGGAGGACCAGAAGAATATCTCCCTGCTCCAGGACTCGCTCGAGAAGACCTCCCAGAAGGTCAACATCTACAAGAGGCAATTGCAGGAGCAGGTAAAGCCGTTAATTTTCGTAACCCTACCTTCAGGTTTCCAAAATAATCCCAAAGTTTACCTGACGAATTGATAAGACGTTGAACCACTCACATGAAGTGTGGCAGCCGATTGAATTGGTCAGTCACTTTTCAATGAACTGAATCCGCTGGGATTCCTGATGCTGGAGCTGAGTTAGCACATAAACATCCTTTCAGTTATTTTCCATACGGGCAGTATGGAAAAAGTATGAAAAACAGCTATATAACATAGTTATACGTCATTCCAGGAGGGAGTCTCCCAGCAGTCGGTGACGCGGGTACGACGATTCCAGCGCGAGCTGGAAGCCGCTGAGGACCGCGCCGACGTCGCCGAGAGCAACCTGTCGCTGATCCGCGCCAAGCACCGCACCTTCGTCACCACCTCCACCGTGCCCGGCTCCCAGGTCTACCTCGTGCAGGAGTCCCGCGCGCTCAGCTCGGAAAGAATGTGAACGCCCACCACAAGCCACCGACAATACCAGCCGCCCCGCCAAGCATTTCTCTCAAACTCGGGGCTCAATTCCGGTCGGGTATACGCCTAAGCCTAGTCGTTCGTGAGTAGGTGCTGAAGGGCCGGCGGGGCAGGCGCGACTCGTGCGGGTCGGCCTGCCCCGCGGGCCGGCAGCCCGGTGGTCGGGACGCGCGCTCTGCTCGCCCTAAGCTCTAAGCCGTGTCTGAGACTCACGCCGGCCGACCGCGCGTCCCAACCATTTTATACGAATTAATAAAGGAACCAAAAACTCACCAAGCTTTTTTTCACAATATTTTTCTAATCGTAAGAATACCGGTGCAATATGCAATGTCGTGTACCGTAATTTAGGTGCAGTAGTTTAAAAATAAAAGAATTATTTTATATTATTATTTATTAATGGTGCAATACCTATTGTACGTTTGTAACTGTAACTTGTAATAATTTTAAAATAAATGCTATTTATGTTAAAGAAACAAAAAAAGCAATAAAAGTTCAAAAAGGAATTGAGCTTTTTATTTTCGTTATTTTCCCCGACTCTTAATCTATAATTACTATAGGTAGAGAGTAATTTGACAGTTGAGGGTTACCAGCTTCACACTGCTAAAATTGCAGTCGATAAAAAAGTTCTGGATAGATATTGTTAAAATGGTACAAACCAAGTTGCAAATTACACTACAGTTGAGTAGTGTCCGAATCTGACGAGGTCATAAAACGTGCCCTCCAAAAAGTGAAATATTTTTTAGGTTTATGGATTTCAAAGCTGATGGCTACTATAATTTTAAATTACTTGAAATTTCACTTTTCTTTCTGGAGCACAGTGATCAGAGACGTCAGTTTCTAGAGTAATAATCTGAGGTACAGTGGCTGCAAAAAGGCGTGAAGAACTATCCTTTTGGCACGGTCTGGCAACTTTGTTCTAGATTATCTGTCAAATAACTCTCTCGTATCGACATCTACCCGTTCCTTTTTAAATATTAGCCGTTAAGGTGATCCGTTACGTCTTGCTAAGCTACACAACGCCAATAGATGGAGCTACTGCTGCATATAACACAGTTATTTTTTTTACGCAATAAATACAATTTATAAAATTACTAAAACGTTACTTGCGACAATTATAATGTATCTTCGACAAGTCACAAAAATCTCCGTAAAAAAAATTGCTCAAATTATGGAGTATAAGTCAATTGAAAATATGTTCCGTGTCTATACACATCTCCTCTACTCACACATGTGCAAGTCATTTATACGAAAGCGTTTGCTTATTTTGACGCCTAATGCATCGTGATCCACAGAGGTGACAGCCTTATTGTGGCTTTTGATAAGGTCGTACCAGGTTCTATCCTCGGTACGAAAATTTTATTTTTTGTTTATGTATTGTTTTTTGCCTTTTTTATTGTATAATAAAATTATTTTCGAATAAAACAAGAATTGATAATTATTCGATGCATTTTTTTGTTATTGACGTGGACGTGAAATCGGTATGGATGGAGTCCATAGGTATAGCCTAATACTAATCGAATAATACTAACTGGGAAAGTCCATAAAATAAGCAATTTTTTAGCATTCTTTTAGATGAGAAATCGATATTTAATCAGTACCTAAACATTCACTGCTAGAGCAGTTAGCTATATTATTGTGTTCTTTGACAAAGGCATTCCTATTTGTGACATGTATGTGGACTCCCCAATTTTATAAATACAGTCAGCCAGTCAGGTCATAACGAATTCAATGGTATGGATGGATAGGATAGGTAGATAAAATATATGAGTCGATTTCAACAAATGGATTTTTTTGCCTAATTTCCGTGTTTTTTTTCGTTTTGAGGATTTTGGCCAAAAAAATATGCTGTATCGAGAACTATCCCCATTTAAAGTATATATTCTAATGGGGGATTATATAAATATAGTAATTAGTGAGTTATTTCGCCCACGGAAATTGCCTTTCCACGGAGATTTTATTTGTTACACGGAAATTGTATTTGAGGCACGTAAATTATATTTGAGACGTGAAAAATTAATAGATGCCTTGCCAGAAACCGAAATTTACTGTAGAAAGAGTAGACTGATAAAAATGACTGTGTGCGATAACAATTAAAAACTGCCATAATAGAATCAACTTTAATAAGCATACTGCTTGCGAATTTTACACGGCTGTATGACTAGGAAATTATGAGGCCCTTATCCTGCTTATACAGGGGGAGCACAGCACCGCTCATGAAGCCCATCGGGCCGGAAAAGAAGGTGACTGCACAGCAAAAAGATATAAATGCGGCCTCTCACTCATGGCAGCTGTCCCCAAAGCAGGCTTCATGACAAAAGAGATCTTCCTCTTTCCGTGTAGGCTACCAAAGAATATACGTAGTCGGTCCCAAAGTTCTGTCATATATGAAAATACTGATAAAATAAAAAGTACCAATCCGTTTTTAAAAATTTATATCAATTAAAAATACAATTATCGAAGAATCAAAATAACATAAAACTATTCGAAATGACCTCCCTTGCTTTTAATAACGGCCTTAAACCGCGGCGGCCAGTCGTCTATCGCAGCACGCACCATATCCATGTCGATTTCAGCGACTGCTTTAACTATGGCTGACTTCAGGCTCTCCAAATTTTTATGGGGCTTAGCACAGACCTTGCTCTCTAAGACCTGCCAAATTTTATAGTCCAGAGGATTAAGGTCCGGACTGGAGGAAGGCCAATCTTCGTGTCTTATAAACTCAATGTTTTGACGTTCAAACCAGGCTTGAGTGGTCTTGGCTTTGTGAGCGGGCGCAGAATCCTGCTGGAACACAAAGTGATGTCCTGAAAATAGTGTGTTGGGCAGGTCTTTGACGTCCCGATCCAAAACCGTCTCTTGGTACACTTTTGCACTGGTTTTGACCCCCTTTTCGCAAAAATGAACCTCAGTTGGCCCATAGTAGGAGACTCCTAACCAGACCATGACTGAAGAGGGATGATGCCCATGTTGCACCCGCGGAACTTTGTTTCCTGCTTCTTCAGAGCTGGTAGCGTACACTATCGTTTTGTTTATTATACTTTTCTTCTATATCAAAAATTTTTTCGTCTGTAAAAAGTATATCGCGGTGCCGGTTTTTCGCGTACCGTTTTAACAACACCCGGGATCTTCTGAGTCTAATTTCTTTTAAACGGGCATTAAGTAAGTGCCCACTCTTTTTTTTGTATGCTCGCAGCTTAAGGTCTTCGTTTAAAACCTTTTTGACTGTTTTTCTACTAACCTTCATCTGCAAAGCCATAAGTTTCTGTTTTCGGACAGGATTTCTTCGTATGCGCTCCTTGATCGCTTTGATCACTGCTGGTGTTCTTGCGGAGCGAGGCCGGCCAGTTCTTTTCTTGTCCTCAACACTAGAGACTTCAGTGTACCTAGTTATAGTACGATACACAAACCTAAGCGTTATTTTCCATTTTTTGAGCAACTTGAAAATGGTACTCGGCGAGTGCCCACAGCGATGCAACGCCAAGACTGCTATTCGGTTTTCTTTCAAAGTCCACTCCATCGTGAAAAAACGCGCCAAATGATTATTTATTGTTTTAAAATAATTGTCAAACATTCAAAAACGGAATGCAATAAAACTTTTCCAAATTCGTGTTCTAAATTCAAAAATAATATGCCAGTGACAGAACTTTGGGACCGACTACGTAGGAGTTGAATATCAGCCGTCCTAGAAGAGGACAGAAACGCAAGTAGCATCTCTAAAAGTAATTTTATCCTGCAGCGAGGCCTTTGCTATAAAGGGCAAACTGAAGGCTCAGATAAGGGAACACGGGGTTGTACCTCTTCTTCTTCTCGTGTCAATGTATGTTTCCCAACGCTATTATTGTGTACAATAAATATTAAATTAATGTCTGCCAGTGCTTGGCTACAGCTACTGCTGCTGGGCTGGCCACATTGAGGTCCTCCTGTGTGCAGTTAACGGGGAGGTTTGGGTTTGGGGTTGTACTGACGTGGCCCACAGCTGTCCACATCAACTAATCCCCGTTGAATAGTTAAAATAGTCAGCACCTTAATCTTGTTTTCTGGTATACGCTCTATTGCTGTAGGACAAGCTTATCTATCCAACAGCAACGCTGTAAGTAGAGGCCAGGTCAAGTCGCTCATCAGGCGAGCGTGGCCAACGTTAGCTTGCAGCACTGTACGTGGAGCCCATGCCAAGTCGCTCATCAGGCGAGCGTGGCCAACGTTCGCTTGCAGCACTGTAAGTGGAGGCCATGCCAAGTCGCTCATCAGGCGAGTGTGGCCAACGTTCGCTTGCAGCACTGTAAGTGGAGGCCATGCCGAGTCGCTCATCAGGCGAGCGTGGCCAACGTTCGCTTGCAGCACTGTAAGTGGAGGCCAGGCCAAGTCACTCATCAGTCGAGCGTGGTCAATGTTCGCTTGCAGCACTGTAAGTGGAGGCCAGGCCAAGTCACTCATCAGTCGAGCGTGGTCAATGTTCACTTGCCAAGCAGCGGCAGCCACAGACTTAGCCTGTGGGTAGGCAAAGTCGTGGCAGGAGTATAGCCGCAGTCTGCTTGCGGCGCTACGAGCAGAGTCCAGAGTCGCCGCCGCTCATCAAAACAGCATAGCCGACGTTAACGGCCAAGATTATCTTAATAAGCCATGTGAATTCGAATTTTATTGATTTGAATGACATTTAAATTATTAGACATTTATCTGAAATCAACCTCAAATATTTGTCAGCCGTGACAATATCCACCGTTTCCTACAGTTCTGCCTGCCCCGCAAGGGATGAAAGTGCGATATGTGAAGGAATGTCAGGATGTTTATATGAATTGATCAATTTCTGTGGAACTTTGCAATTTCCGTGGGCATCGAGCAAACACGGAAACCACGGAAATTTGCACACGGAAACTGGAAACAAGGCATTAATCTAAAATAAATAAATAACTATCAAGGTCACTAAAGTTTTCTACTAGTATACTATAAGTGTACCAAAGGCCTATAATTATTATACTAATAAATATTTTTTATCACTTGAGGAAACATTCTAATCCTGACCATGGAGATTGCAAAATTTCTGTCCGAGTAAACTGAAATCGCGTACTTTCATTTTTTGCGCGAAAACGTAGAAAGATGGCACAGCACCGTTTTGACAGCGCGTAAGTGCACAACTGATCCTTCCAGGGGAAGGGTTTACATTCGGCATATACTCGACAATGGAAGGTAGGAGCGCGAAAACAAAATGTAAATGGAAATTGGTGTTTACGCTTGGACAGAACTAGCTGGTAGCACATTTCAGTAAATGTTGGGTTAAAAAATCAAATTTTAGTATTTTCTCGTAGGATAATTAAAGCTTAACATATCCAGAACCCTCTTTCTTGTATAAGTTGTAGAGGATTTTCCCGAGAGATGATTATTTACTGTCAAAGCGGTTGTGGACAGGTCATGGTAATTGAGAATACGCTACTTATGGTTTTTTTCCTTACAAACTAATATATGTACAAACATTATTTATATGGCTTCATATTGATACATGTGTCTTATATTTTAAGAAAAATAATCGTAGTCATATCTGCAAAGCATCACCACGTTTTCAGCCGAGACACGAAAAATTTTCGCTTGAGAAATCCACTCATATTCATACATTAGGAATAAAGTAATAAAATAAAAAGACGTGACTCGTTTGTAACATTCGTGACATTTTGTAATAAAAAAAAATTACAATTATATTCTTTCCATATACAAATTATCTTTGAACCACGGTAACTTTCAGACGTGGCGATAGCGACCGTTCTTGCGGTCGTTTACGCTGTGATAGGCTTAGGCGTGATAATGTATGTACAAATATTCTAAACGCGAAGGTAAGTCTGTTGATTTGTCCTTCTTTCACGTGGCAATGGATGGACGCGATTGGTCATTAGGTACTCTCGGTCACAATTTCTGTATTGTCTTCTGTAGTTTCTGTACGTGTCGAACAACAAACTGTTGATGTCTAAAAAAAAACAATCATAAGTGAATAACAAAATAATAAGTTGTGAAAGTTATGAAAACGTTTCAATTGAGCACGCACTCTTTTAAAGATTTTTTTTCCGACCAGAATATTTGTGATCTGATCTCTATAGCTTGAAACAGACGTATCCATATTTCCGCCGAATTTTTGAGAAGAAAATCACGAATATGTGTAGGTGCCGCGGAGTAGTAGGTACTCCCAATGATGGCACGCAAAGCTACGACGCAGCAACCCGCCCTACAACAACTGGAACCGAGAAAAGGCAACACAGGCTGCACCAACTATTTACTTGCACATTCAATATGATATAGAAATCAATTTCTTACCGGAAATTCTATCTCTGAAATAGTAAACAATCGCACAATCACACCAGACGTACACGTGTTCTTTGATTTTGACAGTTTTGACGCTTGCGTTCAAAAATTTTTGGTATTGTTTATACGAGCATTGAATTTTATTTTATTGCGAGTTTGAATGGTTTGCACGCATTAAAAATAAAGTGTGCACTTCTTTATCTTGTTTGAGCATAAAAATATAAATATTTTAATTTTATTATATAATTTGATATTACCCCCAAGCTGTTTCCACAAAAAATGCGTAAAACGATATCGAGTTTCGGAATGCACTCTGGCTCCAGTGACCTTCAGCCCATGACTCGAACATTCACGCACACAGGTTAATGTTACGCACACAAATGACTATCCTACACTATAGATAGCACGCCTACAAATGTATTATTGGGAAGAAAATTACTGATCAAAAAAGGTATTTCAGATAACTAAGTCGTATATTTCTATTATTTTGCGAAAACTTTACATTAAAATAGGACTGTAGATCAGTACTTGAACCAACATTTTTGGTTTGTGTAAGCATGTAAGTCCATTGACTTTTGTATGGAAAACGGATCACCATCGCGATAATGAATTAAACAACTATAACAGGACATAGCAGTTTGAAAACTTTGAAACAGCGCCCATTAGACTACGGGTGCGAATCTGGGAGACACAGGTCTCATGAGTGTCACGACAAGACAATTCGGTATGAGTTTCGTTCTCTCCCCATCTCCTCCCGTTGGGGTCGTAAGAAGCGACTGAGGCATTGAATTAAGAATCCCGGCCCAAGCAGACCAGGGTCCTGGAGAAGGACAACTCCACATTGAAACCCGGAACGGGGTCTCTGTCAGGCGCGTGTGACAGAGGTCTATCGTGCGGCAGACTAGCCGACCAGGGCTCTGCATGTTCCTGTGAAGTCAACCAGGGAGGCCGAGAGGGTGGCGCAAGTCCAAGGCAACCTTGCGTTTTCCATAATTGCGTCCCAGGCAACGCAGTGTCTGTGGAGAAGAAACATCACCCGATCATGGCCTCAGCACTGATTAAATCGTTGTCACAGACGTATGAGGCCTATGATGATGATGATGATGAGTGATGACCCTACCCTAACGGGACATTTGGCTTTTGTTCGTTATTTGTCAATTAATGAGGTCGGAAGATTCTGAAGTGGCGACCACGGAACACAGTGTAACAGGTGAAGTAGGTAAAAGTTATCAGAAAAATATCCAAATTATTTCTATTCTTAAGGTTAGTTCAAATCTAAGGGGTATCCGGTGGGTATGTGCGTGCCGGTAGTCAATCGCTTATACCAAACAGAATACCGCTTCCCGTGTACCCAGCGGTTCCGCTCAGTTTGGAACAGAGCCTTATTTACACTCAAACCAACCGCAATGAAATCCGCAGATAAGGATAATTAAGGCCCCATCTCAAGCTCGTTATACCATTTGGTTCGAAATTTAAATCAAATTCGGAAGTCGTGTCGGGTCCAACTTTGTCGAAGACTATTTTTATCCCCTCAAAAACATTAATATATAAAAAATTCCAAGTCTCGCTACTGAGCTGTTCAACCGTAAAAAGGTATGAGATCCATTTGAAACCAAGTCGGCTATCGATTTGTTCATTCCCCACTTAAGAGATCTATCTTAATTAATTACGTAATTAGTTAATAAGCATTATTTTATAGTGACCATATCAATATTTTCAATATATTTTAATGTTTACAAAAAATTGAATGACTTGGCAATCGCAAAAAATCGCATGATTCAGACTGAGGCCTTGACTTTTATGTATAGTTATAGCAAAGGCTATACATATTGGAAACTGTTCGCGATGGACATTAAAATAGCGATAGCGTGTTTTAGAAACTAACAGCGACATCTGTGATTATTTTGCTGGACCAAAACAAAGTATTTAAGGAGCGACAGCAAAATATAACTTGGTAAACAGAACATTTCAATGGAATTACAAAGTTATTTATGCTATCGGTTTATCTAGAAAACTGCATTGAAATTGCTAGATTTTTAAGTTTTTCCTTGATTTATACACTAAACCCAAATTATATTCCAAATTAGTAGTCTCTATGTCTGCTAGAAGTGCCTTAGAATTGATCGGTCAGTGAGTGAGTGAGTGAGTCAGTGACAAAATTAAGAACTTTGACTAGCTATAATTCCTAAACCACTGGTTCAAAGTGAACGAAATTTGAAATATACCGTATCTACAGGGCTTTTGATTGATTCCTGAAGTTTCAAGTCTTTTGTTTTATCCACAAGAAAGTTATAAGGTGTTGAAAATGGCTTGAACCGCTTCGAGAAAAGGATGGTACGGCTGTGCCGCTTTCTAGCTCGACTTGGCGGGGGCACTGCCGTGCCCCCAGATAGATGTGTCACCATTCGAAACAATCTCTAAATAAATAGAGCTACAACAGTAGCACTTTAACGTACCCATTGCTGGTTATAAATTAGCACATCATATATATTTATATTATATATATGTATATATATAGCGAGCTTGAGATGTATATATATAACGTCCTGGCCCCTTATCCTTTGCGGGTAAGGCAGAACGTTCACGACCGTAAAGATACGGTTGCTATCGCCACGTCTGACAAATCTTTGTGGGCTGGTACAGCAGAATGGTGAGTCACTATAGTGACAGGTTGTCAGCCTGTGACCTATTGTAAAGCTTTAGTCTAGATAGTCTAATGTTTGAAAGAAATATGAGTCCGCGTTAGGTTAGGTTAGAAAACAGAAAACGTGACGGTACCGCTGCCGCGCCGCTGCCTACAGACTACAGAGAATAGGCTAAGGCAAGGAGAAAGATGCTGCCCCAATAATACTCTCAAAAACAGAGGTAGGTGGGCACCCCGACAGAGAAAAGGATAAGATATAAGACATTGTTTTTTGATAATAATTAGATTACAGGTCAATAGTACACAGTTACACGTATAAATTCATAACAAAAATCAAAAAGTCCAGCTTTAAATAAATAATAAATTCTAACAAATTATTACATTTCTGCAATTAAAACAACAAAATAATATTTCTTAGTATCAATATACTATATGTTAGCATTTATAAAGTAGAGAACTCTACATTAATCTCTATTATTTAAGGGGCTGACACGAGCTAAAAACCGGTCCCTTTCTGACAAATGTCAAACTGCGCGCGTGCGAACGGGACGGAATTTTGCCGATTCAATGATATTTTCGTATTTTCGATGATAACTCGGTCAAAAATAAGTAATTTGAAAATCAAAAACAATATGTCGATAGAGTATTGTAAGGCGCTCATTCTGATAATAAACACTTAATTATTGCGTGGGTTCTGTTCGTACAGTTTGCGATATAATAGATTTTTAGAGGTAACTTTACGACGTTTTTCTATCAAGCTAAATTACTAATATCATGTTTTGGAAACAATAACACTACAGCAAATATCCTGAAGATTATTACCTTTTTTTTTCGTCAGTTTTTCTGCATTTTATCTAGGGTAGAAATCACTTATAAAAGTAGCTTTTAGCTCTACTCAGCCCCTTAAGATCCACTGATCATAGCTGTATATATCTTGCTCGATAAGCCAGTCTTTAAGACGTTGTTTAAAAACCTCTATAGAGATCTCTTTTATAGTAGGTGGAAGACGATTATACACAGATGGAGCCATTGTGTGTATAAGCTTTCCCGATTTGACCAGGTACTTCTGCACTACTGCCATCTTATGTTTATTACGCGTATTGCATGTGTGATTTTCCCCTTGTTTAGGATACATGATAAGGCAAGGAGAAAGAAAGATACTGCCCCATATAATACTCTAAAAACGTAGGTAGGTAGGCACCGCGACAGAGAAAAGGATAAGGCAAGGGTAAGATGCTGCCTCATATAATACCATCAAAAACACAGGTAGGCACCCCGACAGAGAAAATAATAAGACAAGGAGAAAGATACTGCTCCATATAATACTCTCAAAAACATAGGTAGGTAAGGTAAGCACCCCGACAGAGAAAGGTGCTGCCCCATATAATACTCTCAAAAACATAACCCTGCTTCTGAGGCAGTCGGGTCTTTAAACTGATTGTCAATCTGTTCGCTTCCGTTTCGCCGTCGTAGATGGTATTACCCTACCCTTTCAAAGGTTTGGATTCTGCATACAATGCCGTTTATCGTGAGTTTATTGACATACCCACATAAAATAACCGGCAATTTACGCTAAATCCAGCGCCGTTGGCAGGGTAGTGTAATAGTAAAAGCTAAAAGCGTGCCGCCTTAGATCTCGCATGCGCGCGCGCAGCCGGGCGCCGCCCGCCCAGTCGCCGGCCGCCCGCTCTGCAGCACGCACCGCGCGTCACCGACGCAACCACCAACAACTTCAACTGGTAAGAAACACCATTATTCTATCTCCCATATCAAAAATCATACAGTCAACTTGCCAAAGTACGTGTGACAGTCTGAAAAACGACAGTCTCTCATCCATATTAGTCAACAATGCGTCCAAATAACTTTGTGTAATTAAACAAAACTTGAGTTTTGCCGTTTTGTAATGCAGCCACAAAAGCTACAGAGGTACAAATGCTGTTAAACAGAAATAACTGAGCTGCATTGTGATTACTTGTAAAGTTTATCGAATACGGAAGTAAGGTTTTGGCCAAGTTTTAGTCAAACCGTTCATATGCTGAACAATTCGTACTCGTAATATTTCGGTGTGACACGATCGAGACATATGTTAACGAATTCTTGTAAAGTCTTTTTTTATTATGCAGATGATATATTTCTATGTTGATGTCGAATTTGTTCTTAGTTAAAAATGCTTTAGGTATGCTTGGAGATGCATTTCTGTTAGGCAGTGCCGTCATTTCGGTGTTTCTCGGAATATAATATAATAGTTTGTTTATGTTTAAGTAAAAAAACTACCGTCTGCTTGCTTCTCTAGTTATGTAAATATAAATTTCAGCAATGTATTTGCATTGTGTCTATGAAATACGCCATACTTTATTATTGTTATATATATTTTATAGGTATATTGTACTGATACCAAACAACTGCGTAACCGTGTCATGCCGGCTCAGAATAGCATCACCCCAATGCAACCAGTGGGTGTCGTAAAAAGCGGCTGAGAGTTACCCAATAACCCAGAGAATAGGCTGTGAATTATACATACATCTTGCAATGCGCTCGCCAACCGCCACCCAAAAACTTTTGAAATGTTCCCACTCTACAACTTTCCAACCCGGTCCCACGCTAACTTTCAACTCTCTGCCATTCTTAAACCATACGAGCTTTCGATCGATAACAATAGATGTCACTGTTAGTTTTCTAAAACACCCTTTCGGTATGTTCTTTCGAAAACTATACATGGCCACTGAACACTGGCTTTCTACCAGTCATAATAGGTATACACCTAACATATACATGGTACAGTCAAAACCCTTAATCCGTCAATATCACCTTCAGTCAATATCCTTATTGCCGACGTGCCCAGTCAAAATTCTGACTCCGCTTCACTAGGAGGGAGTAGGAGAGCCATGACACCAGGTTTCCTCTAGAGCCACCAACAAATACTGAATTGTCCTGTACTCTCTCTTTTCGTGTGGGACACCGAGTCGTCAAACGACCCGATCAACCCTGGTATCAGAATTTTTCAACCGCCTTCTACATGTAGCAGGCTTCTGACATGGTTGTGTAACGACCGCGGTCTAAGTGATCATAGACAGCAACCGGGATCTACGGCATAACGTGGCATCCGAAACACGGAACCATCTTAATTACGGACAATCGGGTGGTTCAGCCCGCAATGTCCTAACCAGACTGGGAACAAATTCACAAAGAGATAAATATCAACTCTATGAGTGACCCACCGAGAATCGAACCCGGAACCTTCTGCGTCAAAGGCAGTCGCACTACAACTGCACCACATCGAGTCCTGTACTGCTTCCCGCCGTTGTTAGGAGGTTTTCCGAACGTCTTCCTGGGGGCACTAAAATGTCTGGCCAATACAGAGAGTTTGTCCACCGCTATTAGGGGTAACGTTCCAGCTTGGTCACGGGTGGAACAGGCTTCACCGTGGGCTTGACCTGGCTGTTCGTCTACACCATCTCTTGAGGGAAATGGATTCAGACAGACACAAACCGAAGACAGATATCTACCCTAGGTGACTCCGGCAGGATTTATCGAACTTGAGAGACCAGCACCTGTTCTCTAAGCAGCTTTCTGTTACAACTTACCCCGCGGCTTTTACAACTGACCCCTCGACTGCTACAACTGACCCCTCGACTGTTACAACTGACCCCACGACTGTTACAATTGTGGTTATTGGAAGTGACCCGGCGGCTGTTAAAGTTAAAGGCAGAAAGCTACTTGGAGTATAGGCGCTACCAGGTGCAGTGGAAAAAGCCGTCTCCCAAGTCCGAAAGACCGAGTCATATAAGGTAGCTATCTGTCTCCGGTTTGTGTCTGTTTTAATCACAGTTTGTGACCATTTCCCATTTCCCGCAAGAGATGACGTAGACGAACGGCCTGGTCAAGCCCACCATGATGACGAAACAGGAAGACATTCGGAAAACCAGCTAACGGCTGGAAGCAGTACAGGACAATTCAGTACTAATGGGAGACAGGTGTCGTAGCTCTCCTATTCCCTCCCAGTGAAGCACAGTCAGAATTTTGACTTAACACGTCGGTCAATAAGGATATTGACTGAAGGTGTCGGTCAACAGATACAATTAGTCAATAAGGGTTTTGACCGACACCTGCAGTCAATAAGCTTATTGACTGATTTTATCCGTCATAAGCTTATTGACTGGTTAAGGGTTTTGACCTCCACATTTCCGGATGGCATCAAGACGAGGCCCTCGGATCCTGAAATGCCACTATCATCCTCTACAGGAACCACCACCCGGCGCAGCTGCGCTGGACTCCCTACCTACTGGCACTGGCAGAATTACCCTTAATGGGTAAAAGTCCATAAAATTAAATAATAAATAAAATAAGGGTTTTGACTGTAACATAATATTAATTAGATATAAATAAAGATGTCAAGAATAGTACCACAGGGTGTCAAAAATCTAGATTTTTTCTTTGAACAACTTTTTAAAGAGAGACACCTATATAAAAAAGGTACCCATAGATAGATTAGATAGATAGAGTGTACATACCTGCGGCTTGTCTAGAGTAATCACAAATTACGAAAGCATCTTGCTGGTGAGTCATCCTCGCACTCACGCGTCGACAACTACGTGTAGGCGAATTAAAATTAATTTCTAATGCAATTCCAAGTGTTGGTTAAATTATTTATAATTTTTATTTATGATGTGGCGTCATATCTCATGGGTCGAGACGTATTTTGCCAATGTCAAGTCATCGGTAAGGTTAATCAAAGTAAAATGGCATTACGGCGAGGAAGAGTCCACAACACAGTGGTCCTAGTCTGACGACTAGGGGCTGTATTGGGCAAAATAATGTTGTGCGAAAAACTCGATAGCATGCTGTACCATGTGGTGATCGCTCGTCACTATTGCACAATGACGAAATATAATGCATTAATTACAATTTCCTATTTAATTGTCACTTTCAGAATAGTTCGTTGCTTAACACACTAGCAGAATTATTCACCAAACACTCAAATGACCAAGAAAAATCAAATTATAACCAATACACGACCCGCCATGATGGAATACCAACGAGCGATCCCACATTTAAACCCTGTTTATTTTGTGTGAGAGAGAAAATTGATTCTTTTTTTCTGAAAATTTTAAACAGTGATTTGTTAGTACTGGTAACTGTTGTTATCGAGATGGAATTTTTTAAATCTGTTTTTTTAGTTTCTTGTAGATGGCGCTCGTGCGAAAGATGTAAAAGTTCAGTAGTGATTTCGATACATCGGGTGCACTGAACTCGACAGATGACTGGCATACTCATCAATCACTATTTAAGATATGCAATAAAAATTGCCACTCAAAATGACAATTTACTACCTATCTCTAAAAAACAGGGTTTCTTCTACAACCACAAAAGTCCCCTGCTGGACATGGGCCCCCACCGATTGGGTTTATTTTCAATGAACATTATATTATACTCGTAAAAAAATATTATCCTTTTTTTCTTTAGAGCTGTGTTGGTAAAGTTTAAAATGTTTTCTACCTTCCATACAATATTTCCCATCAGCTGAGTGACGACTTTGTAAGGGAACTCAAAAAAATTTTTTTGTTTCCCAACATAGCTGCCATAGAAAAAGTTCAGTTTCATGAAGTTCAAAGTTCATAGAAGCTGTTCAGTTTCATGGTCTGATCACGCCTGCAAAGTTTTCGTTACACCGTCTCTTACGCCCGGTATAGACTTGTACAACTCTTCTAACTTGTTTGAACTCCCCCCAGTCGAAACGATAGGTAAAACTTGCACTTAATTTAATAGGACCACCGGATATAAGATGCATAGAGAGATATAAAAATAATTTGTCAGGATATCCCCGTGCGGCGTGCATCGCGCGTATATTTAGCCGGTGGGTGTGCGCGCGGCGTGCGGGGCGCGCGCGCTGCAAACCGAAACGAGATGTTTCCACACACACACAAATCACGCCGATGTCCCTGGCGGGGTAGGCAGAGCGTTAACGACCGTAAAATTACAGTGTTTATCGCCACATCTGACAATATTTGAGGGTCGTTTCAAGTAAGTCATGTATCACTATAGCGACGACTGGTTGTCGGCCTGTCGCCTAAAATTGAAATACACATGAGTCCCTTAGTCGGCTTCTACGACACCCACGGGAAAGAAATAGGTTGATGCTATTCTAAGCCGGCATCACACGGCACAACAATGTTTTCAACGTACAAGAAACGCGTGGTCGGTGCCACAGACAAAACTAGAACATTTTTGTCGGTGCTTTTATATGCTTTATTTTTCCTATAACGGCCACAAAAAAAATACAGTGTGTAAAAAAATTTGCTGGAAATATTTTAAAAATTGAACCAGCCCATGAAATTGAACAACTTTCCCCAAGGAACATAGGTCGAAATCTGAAAAAGAATTTTCGACCTCCCATACGAAACTACCGACGACCGACCAAGTCAATTTGTATGTTCCTTGGAGAAAGTTGTTCAGTTTCATAGTCTGATTCACCCGTTAAAATATTTGCAGCTAATATTTTTACACCTTATATTTTAATATGACTAATGCAGTTTCATAAATTAAAAACATAATAATAATATAGAACTGTGAGTGCAGAGTAAACCCCAATGAGATGTAGTTTGTGTACCTAAGGGTTGTGGACTTGTGGATTCAGAACCTTGCCTGTATTTGAGATCTGATGTTTTTTTACTCCTGTGTTTGCAATTATTTTAGATGAAAATGCGTTTGATGAAATTCTAGGGTTTTAAAAAGTGTTCTAGGCTAGATAGACGACACAATCCAAATTAAAGAGGGTTTTTCCGAAAATCTTGTTAACTTCAAAACTGTCGCGGATACTGTCCTTAAAAAAGATATTTTGTAATTATCTCTCTACAATTCTGAAGAAATAGAACAATACAATTTACACATGCAATACCGTGTGATGCCGGCTTAGAATAGCATCACCCCACATCCTTCCCGTGGGTGTCGTAAGAGGCGACTAAGGGACTCGAGAGTATTGGTGTATTACAATTTTTAGGCGACAGGCTGACAACCTGTCACTATAGTGATACACATGTTTTCCGAAACAACCTTAGAAAACAATACTCAAAAATGTCAGACGTGGCGATAGCGACCGTATTCTTACGGCTGTTAACGCTCTGCCTACCGCGCAAGGGATAAAGGCGTGATATATGTATATATGTATGTATGCAATTTACACATGCATCTATCTATAGGTACTTCTACTATAAGGCAACGTTGTGCCATGTCGTGTGGTAATAATAAATAATAAATAAATATCCTGGACTATTCACACAGCGCCATCTAGCCCCAAACTAAGCAAAGCCTGTACTATGGGAACTAGATAGCTGATACTAATACATGAATTCTTTTTTTTTGTAAATAAATATATAATATACATAGAAAACACCCAGACTCAACACAAATATTTGAAAATTGACTTAACAAATATTTGTGTCCGATGGGGATCGAACCCACGACCCTCGGCGTAGAAGGCAGGCATACTATCCGCTACGCCATCGGGACAGTCGTGTGGTGCCGGTTTAGAATAGCATCACCCCAATTCTACTCATGTATATTGAAAAAGGTGACAGAAGTATTTCCAGTGTACAACAATAGGCTTGTTTCCTGACAGGTCAAATGAGCTAATTTTAAAACGATCTAAAACGGTATTTTGTTTGAAGAACTACTCGTAGAAGTATGTCGTCACGCCGTAAGTATTTGGATGGCGTCAAATCAAAACACTTACTTTTATATATTTTTCAGTTTATTAATTCAAACTTTGAATATTTAAAAAATGATGAATGAAGTCCGTAGTGTTTTTGGACAATAGTTTCAAGCGTTCAACTGTTATATTTTTTTAATGACCCAGGAAACTAGCGAATTATCTTGCACGGCGCTCACCAGTCTGCCTGCCTAGCGTAGTGAATTTGCCAACACCAATATGGGGAGGCCGTCCAGCAGTGGACTATTGTGGCTATTGTATTTGTTGAGTGAACATGCATGAAACGAAACTGTTTTCGAATATAGTTTAAATTGTGTATCCTAGATACCTAGAAACAGTGTCTGTATGTCACATGAACTTAAAATAAAACAACCACTACTTTATCTACTTTCTTTATTTGTCTACCCAGTACTGCTACTCTGCAAAAGTATTAGCAAAGCGTATTGTAATAGCATCACCCCACATCTTTCCCGCGGGTGTCGTAAGAAGCGACTAAGGGACTCGAGAGTATTGGTGTATTACAATTTTTAGGCGACAGGCTGACAACCTGTCACTATAGTGATACACATGTCTGAATTAACCTTGGAAAACAATCCTCAAAAATGTCAGACGTGGCGGTAGCGACCGTATTCTTACGGCCGTTAACGCTCTGCCTACCCCACAAGGGATAAATGCTTGATATGTGAATGTATGTATGTATTTATGTATGTATGTATTTAATAATAACTGGCCAAGGCAAGTCCGTGTTTGTGTTAGGTACTAAAGAAGTATAAACACATATTTAATTTATACATGGCAAAAATAAATTAAAGGCGTGATATATGTATGTATGTATGTATGTATGTAAAGTAGGCCAAACTGGTATTAGGTCAGACTCTCTTGAAAACACCTGAGTGCGTAAGTACCTAATCTAATTTTAGTTCATTACATTGGCATTATTCACACGCTGGCTTTTTTTTATACTCCAGTTGTAGTTTTTCCAACGATTGTCGACTAATTATAGGTGGACAGAGTCAAAGGTTTACTTTTGTGACAGATATTCTCAGCTTTTTTAGTTGGAAATTGTCTAAATACATTTGCTGTTTGTCGCCAATTATAAATAAGCTAAAAACATTTTGGAAAAACGACTTATATACATAGTTGCTTATAGGCCGACCTAATAAAAGCGTGTTAAAAATAGTATTGTAGTATTTAATTGACATTATAATGTACCCACTGACTTAAAAATACTTTTAATTATGAAAAAAATACGGTTTTATTTTATTTAACATAATAAAATAATTATTCCACATAGGATTACGAGAGAAATCTAACATCTTTTCTGAGTCATAATTGTCATAAATTATGTTCAATTTATAGAATTCATTACCTACTTTTGTTATGCGCATTCTCAATTAAAAAACATTCTGCTAGACAATAACAGTAATGCCAAATAAAGCGTTCTACATATTTATAAATATGCGAATTACAATTTATACGAAATAAGTACTATGCCAAAACTTATGCCCCGTGCAAATAGGAATAAAAATGTTATGCGTTCGAAAGGGGAACCCTCTGAATTCAAAATTTAATTTGAATGTGGATTTCATCACGATGTTTTTTCTTCACCGTAAGAGCGGTCGGTAAATGTAGGTGAGTAAAAACACATCGGTACAATGCGGGGATTGAACTCGGGTCTCACGATTGTAAGACCGGTGTTTTAACCACTTGGCCACATACTTAGGAAAAAATAACTATGTCAATGTAACATTGACAAAACTTGCAAAATTTTCGCTGCAGTAGGCTGGATTTGAACCATCGAATTTCGCCACGTGTACCACGCCTCTACCATCTGGGCACCTGCGGCTCAATCACAGCGCGCGAAATAGTGCAAGTAGTGTGTGTGCCAGCATGGGAAGTGTTTTATAGAATTCGATATTTAATTCACAATAGTAGATTTCGTTGCGTCGCCGCCACGTCGTAAAAAACTAACTACCTAAAGTAAAGTATATAAGGTGTAAAAAAAACCGGGTAATATTTTAAGGGGTGAACTAGCCCAAGAAACTGAACAACTTCTCCTGAGAAACATAGGTTGAAATATGAGAAAATTTTTGGAACTCCCATACAAATTGACTCGGTTTGTATAGGAGACCCCACTTTTTTTCCTTGGGGAAAGTTTCTAAGTATCATGGGCTGGTTCACCCCTAAAAATATTTGCAACCAATATGTATTTTTATACCTTATAGAAGTGGTATTGGTTTCGGACTTTCGATATTGTCTCTGGTTACCTTCTTTGTAATTAGGTATCTGAGTAAAAGATCATTATTTTCACTTACAAGATACAAATTATTTCCTCATAATTATTACATTTTATTACAACCATGTATGGTAGGCATACAATTGGGCAGGTTTACAAAAATTTCATTTAGGTAGGTATAAGTGCAAGTAGCTACCTATGTTATTTTATTAGTTACGGCCGATTGCACTCTTGACGCACGACGGAGCGCAAAATATCGCAGCGGTCTGTCTGATAAATACTAGAAATGACAATCCCCATACTAAAACCGCTCAACCGCTGTCATCGCAGCGCTATTGCAGTGTCATCCGTCGAGTGCGGTTTTAGTATGGGGAGTGACGTTTCTAGTAGGTATGGACATAACAGACCGCTGTGATATTTTTGCGCTCCGTCGTGCGTCAAGTGTGCGATCCGCCTAGTGGAATAGGGGTGTGGACACAGCGTGGATGATTTTAAGTGGACCCAGTGTCAAAAGAGACAAGATCATATCAGTTAAAGTGTAAAAAATTAACAATTTTAACATAGTAAGGTATTTTATGATAAATAATACTGCTTATTTTGTTACTACAATACAACTTATCATGTATACACGTAAGTCATATAGATAAATCTATTCTTAATGGCACACTGAACATTCTCAAACTGTTTGTAAGATTTGTAAGAACAGACTTTCGTGCTTTGTACACGTTATACTGTTCAAATCGGGTCTACGCGCGGAATAATAACTAGGTAAACATACCTAGTACCTAGAGGACAAACATTTTAGTACAAGATAGATTAGATTATTAGAAGAATGCCGTGTGATGCCGGCTTAGAATAGAATCACCCCACATCCTTCCCACGGGCGTCGTAAGAGGCGACTAAGGGACTCGAGAGTAATTGGTGTATCACAATTTTTAGGCGACAGGCTGACAACCTGTCAGCATAGTGATACACATGTCTGAATTAACCTTGGAAAACAATTTCAGACGTGGCGATAGTGCCCGTATTCTTACGGCCGTCAATGCTCTGCCTACCTGGGATAAAGGCGTGTATGTATGTAGATTAGATTTTGTGTTAGAGTTGGCCGGCTACCCTGGCTGCACCAGAAGCGGCCCCATTTCGTCGGAGGCAACAACCGCACACAAGTCTTTGACACTTTAAACTCCGAGAGTAGGCCATTTATTTCGGTCTGCCTAATCTGCTTCTGCTAAACATTGGACGTAAATAAATCTAGCAGTTCCTATACTGATGTTTTGTACATTGAGACGAGATGGATATATGGTACAGACCTATCTCACGAGTGCGCGTTTGCTATACCTCCTGTGTGTGCTATCTCTCTCTCTGTTCGTTTGACGACTCGGTGTCCAAAACGAAAAGGGAGAGAGATAGCACACACAAGTGTGGCAAACGCGCACTAGGTCCGTAGTTCACTCCGTAGCAATACGCACGATTCAACAAACCCGGGAGGAATGCCCAACGAACTTCTTCGTGGCTGAACGGATAAAATTGAACTATTTTACACTGGACAAATTCTAACACACGAATACACATAATATTACGCCTTTATCTTTTGCGGAGTAGGCAAAATACGGTCGTTATAGCCAACGTCTGACAAATATTAAGAGCTTTTTCAGATAATTTCTGTATCAATGCCGTGACAGGTTCTCAGTCTGTCGCCAACAATTTTTTTTTACAACGGTATAGTTGGTTCATAGATGCTTGTGCCGACCATTTCCCAAGTTACCCAATAGACTCATTTTGCCCCATCTAACTGCCTACATACATATGGAATCCTTGAGTCCCTTAGTAGCCGCCTACGACACCTGTGGGAAACAAATAGGGTGATGCTACTAAAGCTGGCACCACACCGCATTCTCCGCGACTGAAACCTCTTTTCAGAACGCGTTAAAATACCAGCCTGGCTGCTTTCTTTTACGTGAGCTGATTTCCATAATCTTATTTTCATTTGTAACTATAATAAAATAACATACGTATTGCAATTCATTTGGAGTACCCCTGTGCCTTAGAGCTTACAACCTATGGAGGTGGTGAAATTATTGCGGGAGGGAAGGTAAACACGTATAGCACACAACGATAATTTTATAACTGACAACCACATACAAAATGGCGACTGTCAGTTTCATTTAACGTGATGGGCAAATGGGCAGTGAATTCTGGCAGAGGGGTAAGCGCAGATTTGCCATCTCTCCCTGTGCAGTTTCATTGATATTGTTGCGTTTATCTAAATCGAATACCTTTGCACATACATAGATTGTGTCAATATTAAACTGGCATCGATCGAATCAAACCACGTACAAACCGAATCCGTAAATAGCTTTAATCGTTTTTAAATTGGGTCAAACAGTTTCGATTTCAAGTGTTTAGTTCAATTTTATTTGGGTATCTTTGGTTTTCCTTGATATTTTTCTACGTGTAGCCATAATGTCTGAGGCTGAAAAGTTTGTAAGTGTGATTGCTCCACCAAACTGAACAACTTGCCATACTTGGCATTATGGGAAACGAAACAAAAATCTTCAAGTCTCCAAAGTCAGCTAAAAGAATACTTTATCACGTAGGAGATCAAATTCTTTTTTCCTTTTGCATCATGCTTATGCTCCGTGTTGTTCAGTTTCTTATAACGATGAATACCGCCTACAAAGTTTTTAGTACCTAAGTAGACCGTCCTTTACTTCTCATATTATTTCGTATCCGACCCACCAGATGATATTTGAATGTAACTTAACCTAGGATTCGAGCCAGGTTAGTCTTCTGGTTGCAGAGGCCAGATGGCGGTCGCTCTGTGTAAAAACTAGGTTCCACGTTAAATCCAATCCCGACAGAGAACGGGATAAGGCAAGGAGAATGATGGTTTCGTATCTGACCTATAGAACCGAAACCAAACTGAAAAACGCAGGATGAGTTATAAATCCACGTAGTCACGAAGTGTGCCAATTTTTTTATTCGGTCTGTCCCAAGCTCGAATATATTACTCAAGATTCATTGATAAAACGCAATTCTGACTCATATCACTACATCGCATAGTATAGTATAAAGCGAGCGATGAGGTATTTTGCCCACACAATAAAAGCTGGGAGTCAATTTCTGATAGGTAGAGTACGTCGTAATTCGATTCCGCGCACGGAACTCGGCTCTGACTGGCCTAACCAAACGTACTTTCTATTACTTTATATTTTTATGGTCAATAGTATGCGTCAATTGATAGGTAAGGGTCTGTGTGAAGTTTAGAAGAACGTATGATAAAAGCACCGTCTGTCGTTGTTATGACGCAAATTAGGAGGTGTTGTTAGAACCCAAAACGCCACGTGTTCAACCCCTTACTAAAGCAGTCAAAAATTATCCGACAGCAAAACATCAGGCTACAGCATTCACTACCCGCACTTGAACCCTTCCACCAAAATTTCACTTTGCCTGAGCTGAACACTGCCTCAGGGCTGATTCAACTCAATAAAGCCGCTAGACCAAATAAGATATATCCAGAATTCCTCACGAACCTTGTAAAATGGGCAGACGGTGGCTGATTGGTCAACCAGATACTGGACACATGTTCCACATACATACATACATATATCACGCCTTTATCCCTTGCAGGGTAGGCCGAGCGTTAACGGCCGTAAGAATACGGTCACTATCGCCAAGTCTGACATTTTTGAGCATGGTTTTCCAAGGTTGTTTCAGAAAACATGTGTATCACTATAGTGACAGGTTGTCAGCCTGTCGCCTAAATATTGTAATACACCAATATTCTCGAATCCCTTAGTCGCCTCTTACTACACCCGCGGGAAGGATGTGGGGTGATGCTATTCTAAGCCGGCATCACACATGTTCCCTCTCAAATATTCTGAAGAGATCTAAAGGTGATCCCTTTGTTACAGCCCGGTAAATCGCCTGATGAAGCTGCGAGCTAAATAGACCTATGTATCTATCTCAGGGCGCTCAATCATAGTACTGTGATTTGGGGAACACTTTCGGAATACGATGCGAAATTACGAAGCACAGATACATTACTGCAATTGCTAGCGCCCATCCTATTTTCTATTTGGAGGGATTATATCACGTTCTTACTATATCTCACAGATGGCGCGGCAGTTTAGAAATTCTATGTTGCCAATTTATCAATAATATGCATTAATGTGTACCAAAGGGCTACTTTTATTTTAATATATAATAAACTTTAAAATTCAACTTTTTTACTAATAGCTATAGATGTATTTATATATATATTATGTAGTTAGTTCCTACTAAGTGCTTGAGAGGGCGCTACTTACGCATTGCCAGTTTTGGCAGCTGAGATAGGTCTCTATACCCCTATATATATTAAAGTACTTTGTGATCTATCTACTGTCTATCCATAATAATATGATAAATTCGAAAGTAACTCTGTCTGTCTGTTTGGTTGCTACGTTTTCACGCTTGAACCACTGAACCAATTTTGACTAAATTCGGGAAAAATTATAGCATTACCCGAGAAAAGACATAGGCTAGTTTTTTTTGGAAAAAATTATCTTGGTAAATAGTAATTATCAGTATTATGCGAATAGCAACCTACAAAAACATATCATCACCGCTTCACCTTGCGAATGTGGTGTTTGCGGGCGGTAACAAGCAAGCAAATCCCACACCTGACGTTCGCTGACGTTATGTAAATGTCATCTACCCGTAGAGTATATTACAAGTCTATGCATCTACCATAATAACTGGCACATGCCAATTATTGTCAACGTCAGTTTTGCGTAGCGCATGCGCCAACTAGTTTTTAGTATAGAGAATTTAGTTTTCTATGTATCTGAGTTCGTCCAACCGACGCAAAAAAATGCGCAGCAATCGACGTATAAGAGCATTTCTACGGCAGGAGTAAATTTTTCTCACCTCCGTGTGCAATTTTACTCTTAACATTTTATTGACTTTATTATACTGAAAAAATAGGAAAAAAAAATAGAAATATATTTAATTTTATTTGCCATCATTTGCTTCAGTAGATTCTGAAATAATTCAATTTTAATTTCGAGTGTTCACGGAGTTGAGAGTGCACGTTTGTTTTAAGGTTTTCATGCACTCATTCAAAGTGATTTATTGTTTTTTAAATGAATAAACAATATAAGATCAATTTCTCCCCATTTCCTCTTGCAGATTCTGAAATAATCGAATTTGAATTTTGACTGTTCACGGAGTTTAGAAATTACAAGAGTTAATCGTCGTTAATCATCTCTCGAGCTAGTTTCTTAGTCGCCTCTTACGATACCTACAGGTAGAATTAGAGTGATGCTATTCTACGCCGGTACCACACGACATCATTCTAATCACAGTTTTATAAAAAACCTCAACTCCGTGAACAAAATTCTCAACTCCGTGAACAAATGCACACGGAGTTCAGATTCCCGGAGTTGAGAAAAAGCTGGTTTCTTTGAAATTTCTCTCTCACAGTATAATTTTGTGCAAATTCAATTTTACCTACGTATTGGTATACTATCGAGGCACAAATTACACAAAGTAACAACCTTTTAGCTCTTATAGTTTCAAAAATATTTATGATCCGGAGTTGAGAAATTACCCTGCACCAAAGACGAAGTAAAATTTCTTATCTTTGAAAATGGTAAATCCCGGCAGCATGTCACAGGTTCACTGCACTCGCCTACTCGGACGCAACTGGCAGTTTATGTGAATCGGATAAAGATGTGCAAATCGCGCGTATTTACAGATGTGCGTAAGAGTTTGTGAGTGATACCGAATTAAGTCATAAGCTCGGGACAAATATTTAAAGTGACATAAGTGGTACAAAATAAAACATTATAGCCATCTTGGTAATAAATAAACCTTTGTCATACATCTATATACATGTGAACATAGGAACATTATTATAAATTCCGGAAATTTTCGAATTATGGACCAATTTAGATTCAATTCCGCCAAAGGGACAGGCCTAAATCAGGTAAATTTGGTGTTTTTTTTCATTTCGGTATTTTTTTTAGAAGAAAGTATTATTAAATTAGTCATAATAATTATGCTCTCCAAATAGAACATACATTAAGGATTATGTGTAATTTTTTTGAGATTTTTGTTTATATGTTTAACACGATTTCTGGACCAGGACAAAAAAAACGGCGTCTCTGTAGAAATGCCCATAACATTAAATATATTAAGTTTTTTTTTTCGTGTCGTACACCGAGTCGTCCCTGATATCAGAATGACCAATGAACCCTAGTATCAGAATTTTTCAACCGTCTTCTACAAGTAGTAGGCTTCTGACACGGCTGTGTAACGACCATAGACTAGACAGCAACCAGGACCTACGGCTTAACGTGCCGTCCGGAACCATCTTACGGACAATCGGGGGGTTTAGCCTGCAATGTCCTAACCAACTGGGAACAAATTCACCTTGATATTTATCACAAATATCAATATCAATATGACCCACCGAGAATCGAACCCGGAACTTTCTGCGTCAAAGCCAGTCGCGCCATTTGCGCCACATCGGACGTCAATGTTTTATGTAGTTTCAGATATTGTGTATCTATAACAAAAGAATAAACACATCCTTCCAAAAATGTAATAAAGTCGAAATTTGATGTTTTTTCCAGGACGCGAAGATAAGTTGAAACTATTAACACCGACTCATAGATGCGAGCTGATCAACCGATATGTCATTTCGAAATTATGTGAGTAAATATATGAATTACTTTTTACGTAGGTCGGTATAAATTTTAGCTCTCTATGCTGTAGATTTTGATGTTATTTGACTTAGGACTGATTCTACGAAATTGCAATGTGAACTTGGATTCTATAGTTAATAATATTATTATTTTATGTTATGAATCATCTGACACGCATCGCATCATATTGCAATTCCACCTGTGTCTTTCCAGATAGCTAATCCGGCAGTTTATGGGGTCGTATAACACCTCATGCGGATTAGTTAGGTACTTCAAAAAAGCCAAGAGCTAAGTTGTAAACTTGTCATAAAAATACGGTGATGTGCCGCTCCTACTTATAGTGCAGTCAGCGCGCTGCTCCAGACAAAAAAAGAAAGCGACACGACTACAATCCGCAAATGCGAACGCTCGTAATTTAGATCATACTGTTAAAGGTAGGCTTTCGAACTGAGCGTCACTGACGCAGCGTCTATAGCGTCACCAACGCCGCGTCACTAACGCCGCGACACTGACGCTCTGGTGACTTTGAATACCCACGACACGACAGACGCACAGTCGCATCACACTTTCGCCGCGCACCGCCCTGACCAGATTGATCTTTATAGCAGTCTTATCATAAAATAATATGGATTTGCAACTTGTTTGTGTGTCTGAGCTAAAATTCTCATGAGACGCCATTTTTCTTTCTTTCTATCCTCAAAAACAGCGACGCTGCAAGCGCGGCCGAGCGACTGACGCGGGCGTCTGAAGACGCGCTCACGACGTCGTTGTGACGTCACAGACGCCGCGTCAGTGTCGCTGCGCTCGAATGACGTTCTCGAGAATTTCATACATTTGCATAGAACATCGATCTGTCGCACTGTCGCGGCGTCACAGTCGCGGCGTCTCTGACGCTATAGACGCTCAGTTCGAACGGCTACCTTAAGGTGACAAGAGTTACTCAGGCCATTAGCGCAGTCATAAAACAGGCGTCGGATTCCTCCGCTCGGCTACCATTAATCAGCTCTTCTAGCACTTAATATCACGATGCAAAACATTCAATAAAATCCCTGCCCGTATATTATCGGCAGCGCACGCGCATACCCCGGTTATTTTAAGGCGGTGAAAGGGCCAGCTTCATTTATGTTGTGGAGCTGAATGAAGAATATGGATTTTATAGCTAGGGGAAATAGATAAATCCACAAGCATAAAATTTACTTATTTAAATCTAAGAATTTCTGCATATAGATAGCAGTTACTCTCTTAAATATCTATGCAAAGTGCGATGCTTTTAGCTTTCTCCTTTTCTGCTGTGTGAATTCATATTTGTATGTTTTTTAGCATTTGCGAGAAATTATTTTAAATAAATGTTGTTGGAGAAGGTATTCGTTTTAATAAGATGCGTTTTCTCAATTTTCAGTATGACTCATCATCGTATGGCCGCAGTCGGGAGAGTGGAAGGAGCGCGGCGAGTAGCTCCGCCGACCGGCCCACCAGCGTCACCGCCAAGTACTCCAGCATCACACCCTCGTACAAGTCTTCCAGCATCCCGGTGCTCAACTCCGACCGCACAAAAGACGACACCCCGATCTCTGCCATCGCCAATCGATACGCAAGCTATAGCAAAAACGACAAAGATTATACTGTCAATAAATACGAGAAGAAAGACTACGACAAACCCACGCCAACATCAAAATACGAGAAAAAGGATTATACAGACAAATCAAATTCTAAGTATGAGAAAGTAATTTCGAAATACGATAAAAAGGATTATTCAGACAAAAGCTCATCAACGTCATCTAAATACGACAAAAAGGATTATAAAAGTAAACTAATAATACCGTCAATAACAACAAGCACGAGTAGAGATGTTAGTCCTATATCAACATCATCAAAGTACAGCCAGTATCGACCATCCAGACATCTAAGTCCAGGGAGAGTGACGAAAAGTTACAAAGATAGAAGCAGAGACCCTAGCCCTGCGGATCGTGAAAATGACATTCCAAACAAGACTGATAAGTCTACTTCAGGCTACAATAGCCTGTCAAGTTACAAATTATACCCTCGAACCTCCAATTATTCTCGACCTCCCTCCCGGGTGGACCCAAAACCAGATTTAACAGTAAATAGATACTCCATTACGAATCGCCTATCATCAAACTATCTAAGAAGTCCACCTACAGGTAGCGGAACATCAGTATCTCCAGTTAATCACACAGATTCAAATAGAAACTCTAAAAGTGATAAAGAAAAATCAGTTTCTCCGATTGTGTCTTCACCGATTACTACAATGAAAGAAACAAACGAACCAGAAACAGAGACAAGCGAAAATGTAAATGGAAATGGGACAGAAACTTTAATAGAAGAACAGGACATAAATGAAACTGATACAATTACCGTTATCACAAGGCATACTTCACCAACACCACCAGGGTCATCAGCTTATGTACGCAGCAGAAGGGCAGAATTAGCTAAGACGATTGAAAAAACTGTTTCGAGACCTAAACTGAGACCACAAATGTTTGACAAAGAGATTCAGTCGGACAGATTAGACGATCCAACTCGTTGCAGTAGATTTGGAAGCACCACAAGAGCAAATACAACAGTATGGTCTTATTACACGCCAAGCACTGGGAATTACACAGGATATGCTGGCAGATATTCAACTCAATATACACCTACTGTAAAAGATAGCACCACTAGCCACTCTTACAGTCACTCTGATAGAAGCAGCCGCAGTCTTAGTACAGAACGGCTTTCAAAAGACAGTGTAAGTCCGCACGGACATTCTGAAAACGGTAGAGAAATAGAAAAGCCATTAACTCCTGTGCTGAATAATATACCCGAGTCTACTCAAGAAATTGTACCAAATTATGAACGACAAACAGATGATGGTGCATCCGAGATAATAATTAATGTAAATCTTAAGTTAAAGAAAGCTAATACTCCACAAGTAACAGCCTCAGCTGAGCTTGTATCTCCCGAAATAACTATAACTAATAGTCAATTACCACCTCAGCCACCAAAACCAGAAGGAACTGCTAATAAGGCAAAGAAAATAAAATCCAGTAAATCAAGTGCTGATTCATCGTCTGACTCCGGATCCAAGAAGAAAATAGTCAGAAGAAAAAGTAAGTCAGGAAATTCAACAGATTCAGATCAAGGTAGTGATGCTAATGAAAAGGGAAAGAAAAACTCGAAAACTAATAACAATTCTTCAAGTAGCAATCAGCAAAACGGTTATGCAAAATTGAAACATTCCAAATCTCGTGAAAGTAATAGTCCAGAGTCAGTCAGTACATTATCTACCCGGTCGTCAATAAGTGAGGATGATTCAGCATCTAAATCAAAAACAAATGACGCTAGGACTTCAGCCGATGAGGTATCTATTCCAACTGATCGATCAGCTAAGCAAACATCACCAATAAAAAGTGACGGCGCTGAGGAAGCTAAATCGTTTTTGATTAGAGCCCTAGCACCAGTAACTAATCTTTTTAAAATGAGACACCAAGATTCAAGTGAAAATAAATCAACTTGGCCCCCTGAGAACTCTACGTCTGAATCCACTGGTAAAGACATTTCCAATCTTGTCACCGAAAGTGAAAAAACGAGCAAAAGTAAAACAAGCAATATTATCGCATCAAACGACGACAATTTAGTCAAATTAAAGGCAATCCGACATATTGAATCCGGAGAGCGTGCTTGGTGGTTAGACTCTCCTTCTGATAATTCAAACAATACCCAAAACGCAGAGACTCAGTCACGTTCAGATAAGAATATACCCAAAAAGATCAGACATATAGAATCTGGTGAACGAGCTTGGTGGCTTGAATCAAATAGCAGTGAAAATAAAAATGATAACCATACATCTCAGGCTCAATCTGATTCAGTGGCCCAAACAAATTCTGGAGGCCAAATATACTCCGCTGAAAGTACAGACTCAAATAAACATTTTAAGAAATGTAAATTTGCTGATGAGGAAAAGCCGTGGTGGCTAGATAGTTCAGCAAATATTCCTGAGGGCATCGAACGGTTAACACCGCCAAGAAAATCCTCGACTGAAAGTGAAAAAAGTGAAAAGTACAACTTTTTCAAAGTACGACATATCGAATCAGGTGAGCAAAAAGACTGGTGGCTAACAAGCAATGAAAACTCTTCAAATAGCAAATCACAAAGTGCTTCGCAGAATGTGTCACAGTCCCAATCCGGTTCTGAACAAAGATATCCTATTCGAAGAATTAGACACGTGGAGTCCGGAGAGCGCCCGTGGTGGTTGTCCAGCAATCAGAACATTCCAGACGGTATTGAAAAGCTGCCGCCTCCACAAACACAGCCCGAAAGTGACAGCTCGGATTCCGATGAGGTGCAAGCGCACGTGCTTCCTGGACAAATTCCACCTTTCCCTTTAAATCTACCAGATGATGAGCCGCTTGGTGCAAGAAGAAGTCCTGAGGGGCTTGAAACTCCGAAAGAAAATGATGATTACAGAGGTCGGGCGTCACCGTACGAGAACAGTCGTCAATACAATAGACGAAGGAGTTCAAATGTCTACCAAAAAGGAACTGAGAAGTACATTTCTCGTTACACTGATATCGATGACATTTTGGGCACATCGGGGCAGATATACAGCCCGTTCATGGACTCTATATTGGCGAGGAGGACTGGTCAGATGCAGTGTGATGACGATGAGTGCGAGGAGATCGACCCGACTCAAGTGCGCATCCATGACAGCACGGCGCAGATGCCGGTCATTATGAAGCTGCGCGGCAGGTACGTTAGCTCTCACATACACACAAACACACCACACACATACAGGGAAATCACGCCATTAATCTTTGCCGGGTAGGCAGATCCTCGATGCACGTTTATTTCTTAGTTTATAAGACTCAAAAATGGAAAAAATATATACTAAGATGGCATGAAACTGAACCACTTTCCCTAAGGAAGATAGGTCGAAATATGAAATAAAACCCCTCAAAATATTTGCAGCTAATATATTTACACTTTATATAACGGACTCTGACCTAAAATTACACTTGGTACTCATTAACCCTTCGATCTCTTAACTTAGGCACCACTTCTAACAATATACGCGGGAGAACCACTGGATATACGAATTTACTCTAATCCGGCATCACACAGCAACACAATATTTCACTTCCTACAAAAACATCAATAGGCATAAAGCACTTACAATGCTAATGTAGGTCATTATGCCATTACGTATTGGCCTGTTCCTAAGTAAGGCAGCTTATTGTGTGGTCGTAGAGCACCGACCACACAGGCTACTAGACACTAGACGGCACACTAATGGCAAATACTTTCAGACCAATAATCATTCATGTGTCTTATGTGACGACGCAATCACTGGCTACACACTTAACGCACAACGAAGCTAAAGTATCGCAGCAGCGGTCTGTCAGATCCATACTAGAAATTTCAATCCCCATACTAAAACCACGCAACCACTATTTTAGCGCTCCGTTGTGCGTTAGGTGTGCAATCCGCCAAATCAGCATACACGTTCAAAACCCTATTCAAACTACCTACTCAATCGCTTACAACTGGGACCGTGCAGCGCACCGCCAAAGCACCGATGATGTACCGCGACGATACCGCTCAGATTTGAAGTGGGCTTGATCTACCCCTAAACTGAGCCACTCAGGCTGCTGACAGAATTGGATATTTTATTAGGTAAACAATAAAAAAAATAGAAAAGTTGTAGACTTCATGAATTCAAAAGTTTAAAATTGGAAAAAATTGTGATAAAAATGTCGATCGACCTGTCAGTCAAGTAGGTACCTAAAATAGGCTCATTATGCGTCTAATGCCGTATGATGGACTTAAAATAGCATTACCCTACCATTACTCTACCAGTGGGTGACGTAAAAAACGCCTAAGGAATAATTAGCCAGCAAATGGGCATTAAACACCTTCACTGCGCTCGCAATCCGCCTGTCAAGCGTGGTGAGTGTGGCAATACCACTCATACGTGTACGCCCATGCCCGGACTGTTGCGGCTGGTAAGGTTAATTAAGGTAAGGCGTCCAATACGCTGTGTGGTCGTGTTAGAGTCATAGGAAAGCGTTCTCCTATTCTAGACGGGCAATACGGGCATGCACGAATAATGCGTGCTCCGAGATGAAAGTTTCGCACGAAAAGTCAGTTCATATGACAACCGATGTGGCGCAGTAGTAGTGCGACTGCCTTTGACGCAGAAGGTCCCGGGTTCGATTCTCGGTGGGTCACTCACAAAGTTGATATCTATCACTTTGTGAATTGACGAGCCGCGAAATGTCAAATGTATACCAAGTCAAGTGTGATGCTGGCTTAGAACAGCATCATGCCACATCTTTCCCGCGGGTGTCGAAAGCGGCGGCTAAGGGACTCGAGTATTGATGTAATATAAATTTTAAGCGACAGGCTGACAACCTGTCACGTACACAAGATACACGTGTTTTCTGAAACAACCTTGGATAACAATCCTCAAAAAATTACAGTTGTGGCTTACTGCGGACGTACTTTTTTTGCGGCCGTTGAAGTTCTGCCTACCCCGTAAGGCGTGATATAGTACGCGACTTCGTTTCGCTGACTTAATTTCTTGAAATAATAAAAGAACGAAGAAAGAGTGCCATATCTGTACCTTGTATAGTTTATGTGGGCTCCTGGTGGTGGACCTGGTGGTTTACATCAGGTTTACCAACAGAAGCCGCATATCAAAATGCACAACTTTAACTTTGGTGCCATATCTTTTACGTCTGGACATGATATCTAGGTATGCCCAACTCGTGTCAATGTTGATTGTCGAACGAATCAGGTAAAACTCTGCTTTCGTGATAAAATTATTTAAATTAAGGTCAGGTTTACCTTACGGCATGTAACTTGGCAATCACCTGAAATCGCCATATTTGTTTCAAAATAAAATAACGTAAAGTCAAATGTTATTTCAAAAACCTGTCTTTTTAACTGGACAACGTTAATTTTGGTAAAAGCTAGAGTTCTATTGTTTGCGTATCGATAGTTTGAAACTTATTACCGTTAAGCTCGATGTGAACTGAGCTTCACTAAGTTCTTAATTCGCTTGTGGACTGGGTCATAAATAAAATTTAAAAAATTTACGCTAAAAACGATTGTTCATAAATACTACTACTTCATTCATAATTTTTCAAAATATTCAAAGTTTACGGAGGTCTAAATGACTTTCGAGGGTGTAGTGGGAAATTCACGGGAACTGTACTGATGCTGTTTTAGAAAAAACAAACTTTCATCTATTTCACCAGTTAGGTTTCTTTTGGGCTAATTTAGTTTTTTTTTTCAGAGGCGAAGTCGTGGACTACCATGATCAAGATCAGGTAAGTCATGAGTCATAATCTTATTCGATGCATGAATTTCTCAATGTCTATTTCTAAAGGTATGTCTTGCTGAAGAAATGCAAGAATAGCTAGTTATAACACGCTCTGACGTGACTCGCCATTCAAATCGATAATAATATATTATAGTCTGTAAGTTTAGGTACTTATCTTTTTGTAAACAAATTCTGTATGAAACATGACATGACATTCTGATCATGGCGGGTCGTGTATTGGTTATAATTTGATATTTCTTGTTCATTTGAGTGTTTGGTGAATAATTCTGATAGTGTATTAAGCAACAAACTATTCTGAAAGTGATCATTAAATAGGAAATTGTAATTATGCATATATTCGGCATTGTGCAATAGTGACGAGCGGTCTCCACGTGGTGCAGAAAATTTTACTATCGAGTTTTTTGTACTACATAATTTTGCGCAACACGGCCCCTAGTCGTCAGACTAGGATCACTGTGTTGTGGACTCTCCCTCGGCGTAATGCCACTTAACTTTACATCACTCTAACCTTACCGACGACCTGACTACTTTGACATTGGCAAAATACGTCTCCACCCATGAGATGTGACGCCAGAATTTAAAAAAAAAAAAAAAAAAAAAAAGATAAGTACCTAAACTTTCAGACTATAAAACCTAGACCCGGAGCTCAATTTCTGAATCGTGCGTTTTCGGTTCCGTGCACGAAAGTCTAAAACGACTGGACTAACCACACGTTTATAAATTTATTTTACTTGGTGTTCTGATAGTCAAAATATGTGTGAATTTTTTAGAGTATCTGGGAATTGACAAGTAAAGTAGAATTTGTAATACAAGCATTTAAAGTAGCAGATTTTTCGTTTCATTCGAAAATCTGCTACTTATTATGCTTGTATAACACGTTCTATTTTACTTATTAATTCCTACATACCCTCAAAAATTCACTCATATTATTGACTATAAAAGCATTAATTAAGTAAAAGAAATTTAAAAACGTGTGGTTAGTCCAGTCGACCAGTCGTTTTGGACTTTAGTGCACGGAACCGGAAACGAACGAGAAATTGACCTCCTGAGATGTCATGCGCGCGCAGGGCCTATGCAAATGTTTAAAAAAGCAATTTAGAACAAAGCCTGCTCTTTAAATTCTATCTTGGATTAGAGTAAGTAGGTAGTTAAATTTGAGATTCAAGCGCTGCTAAGTGGTTGCTGATTTTTGTATGCGAAAATTCTATAGTAGAGCTCCCAGGAAAACAGCTCTACTACTGGGTCTACTAGTAAAATTAGCTTTTTTAGGCAAATTGTTACATTCCACTTAAGTTGGAACTTTAGTACATTGAAACAACCAAGTTGGCCGTTATAAATCTATTAATAATAGCAATATGCTTTCATGATGCGACAAAAAGATAATTACGTAACGTTGGTAATACGAGGCTTCCTTGAAGTTAATCGGCGGCAGTGTTGCCAACGAAGCATCGAGCTGCTCAATTTTCCACTAAAATTCATTTTCAACTAATTTTTGGTCAGCGTGGTTGTAACCGTTACCATCGATTCGATGAAGAAGAAGAACAAATTTTTGTTCGTCAATTCAATTCATTTCAGTCATTCACAAAAAATATAGTGTTCGCCTCTCGTCACAATATTTTAACGATATATTTATTGGAGAAATAACATTAAAAATTATACACTATGTACCTAACAAAAATTATGAAATTAGGTATATTGCTAAGTCATCTTCAGGTGGGACACTTGATTTTAAGGTTCCGTGACTTCCGTGGTTATTAACACTAAAACTATAAGACATTATTACGGGTTTTAACTCACGGTAGGGATATATCGAGCACCCAATATTTCGGCGATGTTGCAATCGCCATGATCACGGGTAAACTGGAGCGGCTGCGGGTGACGGCTAAGGGCAAACATATCTGTCTACCCTCATTCTTCTGCGTTTTTTCGGAACACTTTGGTCACTATCGGTACTCACTCGAAAGTCATCTCGACAACACACACTAACGGTATCGCATGATTTTATTGCAGGTTTAGACACAAACTTATTTTTACACAAATTTACCACTGGATTCCATGTACTTGACAATTTGAAGCCATCTTCTCTATTGAAATTTTTGTACTTGGTGATTTCAATAGCCTCGCTTACCAGTCTTGGTATGTAGTGGCGTTCTGTCGAAAGTACTTTTGGATTATGTAATTCGATCCAGTGGTTTGGACCAGACTCAAGCAGGTGTTCCGCAATGGCAGACTTATGTGCTTCATTGTTTTTCACTGCCTTTATGTGCTCTTTGACACGGATGGAGATGGTCCGCTTAGTTTGACCAATGTAACAACTACCACAACTACAGTCTATTTTATACACCCCTGGCCATTCTAATGGAAATCGATCCTTTGATGACCGTAGAAACTGCGACATCTTCTTGAAAGGAGTGAACACAGTTTTTATCGAATACTTATCCGTGATCATGGCGATTGCAACATCGCCGAAATATTGGGTGCTCGATATATCCCTACCGTGAGTTAAAACCCGTAATAATGTCTTATAGTTTCAGATGGGACGTTTTCGTCCGAACCATCATCATGAGTCTCTCGATTTGTACGGCTTTGGTGTCAATAAATTTCCCCTAAACAAGTCCATTAACCACTAAAAGCAAAATTTGTCCACTAAAAGGCAAGTCAAAACCACCAGATTTAGTGGAAAATCCACTAAGTTGGCAACACTGCGGCGGGATCCCAACAAACGAGTACAATATGCACAAGAAACGAGCAATGTTGAAGTACGGAAATCATTAGTACCCTGGTTGATACAGGATGTACTGCACATACAGATATGACGTGCGACGCGATTGACATATTTTTATCTCTTTGATGCACTGCATCTGCAAAGACGACTGCGTCTGCACTTCCTCATGAAATGACGTATGATAACTCATGATGATATTTTTGAAAGAATATGTCCGCTTTACCACAGTCCCGATTCGTCGTGGCACATTTTACCCATGCAATGATCCCAGCTTCAATACTTTAAATAATTTGTAATTTGACAGATTTTCAGCCCGTCCCCTAAAATTGCAACACACATAAAAACCCTCGAATCCCTCAGTCGACTTCTACGACACCCACAGGAAAGAAATGGGTTGATGATATTATAAGCCGGCATCACACGGCAAACGTTATACGTCGCATGGCGGGCAATATTCTTTGTAAGAAGCCTACTTGCGCAGAGCTCTCCCAAAGCGTTGGTATTTCGTGAAACCAGATACAAACACAATCGTTTTTCATTATAACATCGTAGTTCGTGACGAGTGCCATGTGATGCCGGCTTAGAACAGCATCACCCCACATCCTTCCCGCGGGTGTCGTAAGAGGCGACTAAGGAACTCGAGAGTATTTGGTGTTACTATTTTTAGGCGACATGCCGGCAACCTGACACATGTTTTCTGAAACAACCTTGGGAAACAAAAATCCTCTAAAATGTCAGACGTGGCGATAGTGGCAGTATTCTTACGGCCGTTGACGCTCTGGCTACCCCGCAACGGATAAAGGCGTGATATATGTATGTATGTTCCTGACGTTTTCGGGTTCGCGGTTAAGTTGGAAAACTAGTGTAAAAACCGCGTACATTTAGGCACGCGCAAGGCTTCGACGCGCTGCGCGACGCGACGCTACACCACGACGCGCGGGACGGGAGCAGTGAACCTCAGGAGTGCACTGTCTTCATCCTTGACTCGGGCCCTCTGACAGCACCGCGCCAGACAGAGATGGCGAGATCTCGGGCGCTCTGCTCGCATTACCGAACGATGACATCACGGAAACAGATGCAAGCGAAAAAAAATCAACAGCTGATTGTAATGAGCTTAAAAGGCTTTTGAGGTTTTACACGCAGATATTGAGGATATACCTACATGGTGGATATTTCTACAAAGACTGTTATTAAACGCAATTTGACGTTCATTCAGCACGTGAAATATCTTAAATCTACTTTAATAATAATATGATAGGCAGGCCTTGCGGGATAGGCAGAGCGCTAAAGATCGTAAAATTACGGTCGTTATCGCCACGTCTGACAAGTATTGAGGGCCCTTTCAGATGATTCGTGTATCACTGTAGTGACAAGTTGTTAGACTGTCTCGTAAAATTGTAATACACATGAAACCCTCGAGCCCATTAGTTGCCTTTTACTACACCCGCGGGAAGAAATAGGGTGATGCTGTTCTAAGCCGGAATCACACGGCACTAATAATGTATAGAGTTAATAATAATATAACCGGTCTTCCACTTCTACTTGAAGTACCTTATATGTTTTAGGTACAGAGGAACGTATTTAAAAACATTCTCTTCGTGACGATACAAATTTTAAAATAAGAAATCGTGATAAACGCGGGGAACTAGTTTTGAATTACAATGAAATATGACGATGGACAAACAAAATAGAGACGCTATTTAATTCCAAGACTACCGGAAATCGCAACTTTTAATAAGTCGTGATAATAATATTTTAAGTAACTACTGAAAGAGTTTATTACCGTTAATTCAGAATTTCGGGACATTTACGTCTTTGCAAAGGTTTCAAGTAACTTTATCTCTTTCTTCCGTGGCACTATGTTGTAGTTTAGTATTCTTATCGCGAACAAACGACTGTGTTCAATACACCATAGCCAGTTAACAACTACACGTGAAACGCAGGTATTTTCCTTCAGCCGGATTATACCTGGCTTTGGCCACTCTTGCAGGCTGCTCGGCAGTTATAACTACACCACTGACTGAGTCAGTAGCGGTGACGCCGGTGACCGCGAGCCCCGGAAAAAAAACTTTGAACGCGAGAACAATGAAGTGAATTTGGTGTTTTGAAGATTCTCTGATCTCAACAAGGTAGCAACTGGGTGGAAGACGATTTTGTACCTACTTGAGTTTTTCTTCCTAGAATGCGAAGCCGGTTTTTGGTTGTCTTTTTGATACATGAACTCACGGAGACGGCTGGTGCACGGTAAAATATTTCGCTATTGTTTTAGATGCGGAGCTCTGGGTCAGGGTATCAAGTTCGGATTCTTGGAGACTGAACTGCTAAGATGATCATAAAATTACTGAGTTGCTGTCATATGCTTATATAAATTTACCAAACGTATCAATTAATATGACCTTATCTTTAGCGTTGCGAATTTTGCGACATAAAAAAAGAACGTAAAAAAATATATACGTACAAACTAATGATAAAGTTTATAACGAGGTTTTTTTCTTTTTTTGAGCTCCTCATATTTTAACTAAGCACAGCGTTATATCACAAGTTATATTAAGACAATTATAACCAAAAACCAGTCTATAGTTTATAAAATATAACTTGCTACCTGTGACGTTTGACAGATCCATTCCATACTAAAAGAGAAGTAGGTATACAGAGGCAAATGGACCTTATGTCATAGCATAGCATTTGGCCGAAACTTACAGACGTCACAGGTATCAAGCAAATTTTTTTAAAGTATAACATACCTATCATAACCACGACCAACTTATATCTAGACCACGAAAGGATTGGTTTTTAAATGATATACTTAATTAAAGTAGGCACTCACTAGGCAAGTACTATACGGGGTGTAAGAGACGGTGTAACGAAACCTTTGTAGGCGTTATCAGATCATGAAACTGAACAACTTTTTCTATGGGGGCTATGTTGGGAAAAGTGAAAATATTTTCGACCTCCCCGACAAATTCCCGATCAGCTGACTGACTTTGTATGCGAACTCGAAAAATTGTTTTCGTTTCCCATTTAAAGCCCCCATAGAAAAAGTTGTCCATTTTCATGGTCTGATCACGCCTGCAAAGTTTTCGTTACACCGCCTCTTACACCCTGTATAGTTCAGAAACAGTACTATCTTGGGCGATCAGTGCACCTGTTTCAACCTGTTCGGACCCTGGGGGCCTGTGCAATTGCAAAATAAACAAAACAAACTGATCTCATTTGCAGAGAAAAAACTAAGTATACACAAACACAGCAGCGGTTTATTTTTCACTCTTAGGAGTACCTAATGATGTTATTCCCACAGTTTCATAAATGTATTCAAAGATAGAAAAATATTGACTGTGACCGGGACTTGAACCCGGAACTGTGGGATACCGTTCCATTGCCCTACCAACCAAGCTATTGCGGTTCTTGGCCGGCTACTGAAATCAATCTTATTATTATACGAGCGGCCTGCCGTGGGAATAAGGATTATTCCCGGCAAGTATTATACATAAAAACCTTACTCTTGAATCACTCCATGTATTAAAAAAACCTGCACCAAACTCCGTTGTGTAGTTTTAAAGATTTAAACATACGTACAGACAGACGCGAAAAGTGACTTTGCTTTATTCTATGTAGTCTTTTTTTAAACGCACGCTCTATTTTCATCTAGAGGCTAGCCCATGTAGCTTTTTGGGAATTAGTTTTTTTTTATCGGCTTCATACACACAAACAAAAAATATCCTTCCTCTAAATCGCGACTTCTTGTTAGTATGCTTGCTCATAGTAAAAGAAATCTCAGGGAATTAGATAGAACGACCCGTTCGTTACCCGATAAACTTTGATGTTTTCGCGTTATATCGAGTTTATGTGAAATTGAGTTTGAAAATCATCTGTTCTCTTTGTTCCCTTAAAACGGATCGACAAATTTTGTCCCCACAAAATCTGTCACTAGTGACAATAGGGAATTACAATTTTTTTTAAAATTATTATTATTCAATTCGCTGGATAAACGGCGCTGTGCATGGTATGTTACCGCAAGAGACGGAACGTAATATTTATTTTTGTTTTTTTGAACTCATTTGGAACAAAAGTGTCAGTGCATGTCAGACTGTCAGTTAATATTGCAATGTTTTTTTTTATCTTTTGGCTTTGGATTCAACACCGGAATCTAGTAACATAGTCAGTTCAACGCTATCTATCGAATTCTAGGAATACAAGTTTTTTTTTTATTCTCTAAAAGAAAACCTTTTATTGGTAATAAAAATTCACATTTGTCACACACAAATATGAACAATTTGTCCCCACTCGCATGTGATGTACATTGCTCACGCCTTCGCCGCGCCACAGTACCACTGTACCATTTGAACACTCCTTCAATCTCCTTGCCTTAGACCGTTCTCTGTCGGGGTCGGCTACCTAACCCTATTTTTCTATGGAAACAAAAAATTGCTCGTATTTTCCACTAGTAATTGTTCCACGAAAAAAATGGGGTTAGCCCTTGGTAGGCCTTAATTTAGTAAAAAAAGAGTTATGGCTAGAGTCATCACTTGAAAGGAAAACAGGGAAATGCGTTTGTAAGTATGAAAATCCTACACTAGGGATCCTCTTATAGCCAAATCAGCTACGAAACCTTCCCGAAAAAAGTTTAGTAAAAATTTTCTAAACCATTTCTCGAAATCTCCAAAAAAGAAAACGATATTATTACTACTTCAAGATATGCTGCTACTACCCCGGATACTGGCTCGATATAAGGCTAGATAGCTAAACAATTTGATAGTTATACACTTATTACTCACTTTTTATTTTGTAGGTCCCCCTTTTCTTCCCCATGAAATGGTTAAGTAATCTATGGGCATACTTTTTCAAATAATCCAATACATCATTCAATATGTAAATATTCAAATTTCATGAACTGAACCGTCATCGTCTGTTTCTTTTTAGCGCACCGAAAAGAAAAGAGACTTACTTATTGGAGCTCCCGTGCTTCAATTATTACCCTGGGCATTTCCCGTGACCATAGGCCATTGTTATAAAAATGAATCTCTTTGTATCCGACATAATAGTCAGGCAAATGTCCCATTACGCTTAAGTCGTAACATTAAAGTTGAGAACGATACTGTCGTTTTGAAAAAAAAGGTTCAAATTACAGTCTGCAAACGAGTTAGCTGCCTACTTAGAGAGTGATAGGAAGACTTAACTTAGATACTGTCGTTTAAAGAAACTATACAGTGATTGAGAACTGATTGAACTTTCTTAGATCCGTTAGTTTCGGTTACGGAGCTCCGTGACATCCTTGGTTGAAATAAATATGAAAAATTTTAGATCCCAATACATTTTTTTTCATATTTCAACCTTTGTTCCTTAGGGGAAATTATACAGTTTCATGTCATGGGTTGTTTCACCCCTTAAAATTTGCAACCAATATTTTTACACCTTACAAAGCCTTTTTTATTTTTATTTTATCATAGGTACTCTGGATTGAATTTTTTAGACAATTCAAACGCAGCAGTATATTTTATTGTTATAATATTTTATCACACTCTCACAATATTTAATAATTTAGCTACCTGGAATTCAAAAGCAAAACAAAAAATATGTAGGTATTTGAATGGTAAACACTTGTACTGTTGCACAATATTTTTTTTTTTATGTGTTTACCATTCAAATACCTAGGTACTAATAATGGAGTTTCACCAAGCGGCGTCAATCACAAGTATAAATTATCAAAGATTATGTATATTTCTAAAAATAGAAGTGTTTTGATAGAACGCAATTAGAAATAGATTTATATGGCACTGACTCTCTTTAGAAACTGCTTGTCATTGCCCAAGCTGGTGTATACAATGAGAACGTCTCCAACGTGGCTGTTTTCCAACGATGTCAAATAACTGGACGTCAGCCTCAAACTCATGCTGGAGGATGTTCTCAATGTAGACCTCAATGACAGTCAGTGGCTACAGGCCTCCCTGCCAGTGCGTCACGGCGGTCTGGGTATCCGAAGAATGGCTGACTCTGGCGTCCCAGCCTTCTTGGCCTCGTCCTACGGAGTGATTAAGCTCGTCACTAGAATTTTAAATCACCAAGGTGGCAGCGTAATAACTTTCGCGGATGAGGCTTTGACGTGCTGGACCCAGAGATGCCCCAACGCTGCCCATCCTGATAACCCAACCCTCCAGCGCCTTTGGGACGAGCCGGTCTGTAAAGCAGCCTTTAAAAGCCTGATAGAGGCAGCATCAGGTGTTGATGTAGCACTCTTAAAGGCCGCTTCCTGTCCTGAGTCAGGGGCCTGGCTCCATGCTCTACCCTCTCCACACCTGGGTACTATTATGGACAACGGTTCCCTGAGAGTGGCGGCTGCCCTAAGACTTGGATGCAATGTTTGCGAGCTGCATATCTGCAAATGCGGCGCTCCGGTGGATACTAAAGCCCATCACGGGCTGAGCTGCGACAAGAGTGCAGGGAGATTTCCCCGGCACCATATGCTCAATGAAATCATCCGCCGAGCCCTAGTGTCCGCCGAAGTGCCTTGCACCCTCGAACCCCAGGGGCTAAGCCGCGTTGACGGGAACCGACCTGACGGGCTCACACTTGTGCCTTGGGAAAAAGGCTGGTGCCTCGTTTGGGATGCAACCTGTGGCAGCACTTTTGCGGCATCCCACCTACCGCGCTCCATCCGCGAGGCCCGATCGGCAGCTGAATGGGCGGCCTCCCAAAAACGCCAAAAATACGCAAACCTCCTTGGGCAATAATATATAATATAATATAATTTTTTGCCCTTCGCGGTGGAGGTGACCGGTGCCTGGGGTGCAGAGGCTCGGGCGTTCGCCACTGAATTAGGGAGGCGCATCCGCCGATCAGAACCCCGCACCGAGTCGTACCTGGTGCAGCACATATTGTTGGCGATCCAACGAGGAAATGCCGCCTGCGTGTTGAGCACATTTCCACCAAGCACGACCCGAGGCAGCCTTTGTAACGATTAATAGTAATAAGTCTTAGTGGTAAGAAACTAGCTTTAGTCGAATAATATTTTTATACCCATCTGGTTACTTACAGAATATAGTGAATTCAATAAATATTTTCACTATCTATCAAAAAAAAAATATCTTTATGAAATTTTCATGAACATTTCAATATCGTGTTCTAAAAACCCAGTGACGCCATCTAGTTCTATATAAAAATATTTTTCGTCCATTAAAGAGCTCGGTACATGAATCGCATTGGATATCACTCAATTTAATTTAAGTCGGAAACATTTCATTTTTCCGATATAATGACACTGAGTGTAAACGCAACGTTTACGTTTTTTGAAAAAACGGTACTCTACCTGACCAGTGGTAGAAAAGGTAGGGTTGATAAAAAAAATTGTGAAATCGATATTTGGAATCGATTACCTCTAAAAATGCGATGAATGCCATTCTAGATACTAGTATCTTAGATAACTACTAACTGGTTTTATCGAGACTTAACTATGGCGACATAGTCTTCGGGCCAAGACTATTAGAAAAATCAAAACGCCTCCTGCAACGAGTTCAAAATGCATGTTGTCGGTTCTGCTATAAAGTACCACCACGCAGCCATATTTCTCCATATCTGAATGAGGCTGGTATGCTAAATATGAAGTCCCGTAGACAGCTTCATCTAGCGAGTCTTATGTTTGACGTCATGCAATTTGGGAAACCCGAATACTTGCGCAGTAAACTTAAGTTTTCACCTTTCTATGATAGGTATCTTGCTAGAAGTACACGTGCTCCCCTTGCTGGTCATTTGCATCGGACTGTCGCTTTCGAGGGTAGTTTTCGGTTTCAGGCAACCAAGTGCTGGAACGACATTCCACCGCCAATAAGAAGTATTTGCTACAAGGGTTCATTTAAAAATCACTATAATAAAAATTTGTTAAATGTTACCAAACTGCAGATTCCGGATGGTTGTCTGGAATGGCGAAAATACACTGCACTACAATAATCGTCACAGTTTAAAAAGCTAAAAGATACTTGAGTAGGCACACAACACTTACTGTAAAATGCACACACTGTTCTGGGTATTATTTCTTTTTTATTAATTCTTTTTTTTTCTATGTATCGGGAGTTTATTTTTACACTACCCGATTACAAACATTTATTTTCTGCTCGGTTTTGTTTCCCGCTTTAACTCGCGGGCGACGACGGCTGAAAACCAGTGTTGCCTCCTGGCTAAATACACTGAGCTTTAGCCCTTTCACATCACTGCAGCACACATGTTTGTGTGGGATGAACTAAAATGTATTTTAATTTTATAATTTTATATTTCCTTACAAATATTAAATGTGTGTGATGCAGGAATATGAATAAAGCATTTATCTATCTATCTATCTATCTAACTACCTGCTTAAATTTATTATTATATCGAGAACAATGCGACGAAAATTATGCTGTGGTTTTCTTTCAAAACATAACCGACCGATGAATACTTAATTTAATACATTCGCACCTACATCTCTCTATAACAATAGTCATATTTAGTAAACCTACCTAACAATAACTGTTGGTAATTCGTTGAATAGGTACATTAGAAACATAAGCTTTTTGGTACTTCGTAGTAAATGTTCTAAAAGTTATAAAATCAAATTTTCATGCAAAACGAATTGTGTATCAGCCATTCTTTTTCATATTATATCGACTAATGTCCAGCAGGAATATTGTTCAGTTTCATGGTCAGGAGGTCAATTTATGAATTATTCGTTTCCGATTGCGATTTGCGAAAGCGCTTTACCGTAAGATAAATCCTATATCAGCATTTGTGATCTGATATTGTCCACGGAAATCGAATCAAACTAGTCGTTTTAATTTAAATTTTCGTCGCATTTTCCGACAGGCGTAATACATAATTATGGCTTTATCGGGTTTACGCGCGGAATAATTAGTAGGTAAACATGCGGATATTAGATAGGTAGTGTAAGAAAAAGAAAACGTTTTTGGGGGCCATAAATCCGAGCCTAGCTCGGTCAACCAGGTATACTTATATATGCATGCAGTGAGTGAGACACAGCAGGCTCATAAAAAAATAAAATCAATATAATTGGAATCTCGGAAACGGCTCTAACGATTTTCATGAAATTTCGTGTGTAGGGGATTAAGTAAATCGATCTAGGTAGGTTTTATTTTCCAAAAATCACTCCTACTAGTAATGGTACCCATAATGTGGCCGCGTTCTATCCAACAGATAAAAAAAAACAATGGGGACGTTGACTGGCAGGTCAAATGAGCTACTTTTTAAAACAATATTTTGTATGAAAATGCGAAGAAATGACGTCATGTCTCTCTAGTTTTGCTGGCGTCAAAACCCTTACTTTTTTATTATTATTATTATTTTTATTCAAACTTTCGATAAACTATTAATGTTGTATAAAGTGTTTTTGGACAGAGCGTACTTCTTTCGTATTTTATTAATGACCCAGTCATCTAGCGAATTTTGTTAGCTGTTGAACCTATGCAAGAATACGCCAGGTCAGTACAGTAGTTATAGTTACATCACTGTACCTACAAAACGACCGCCCACGCGTGGGCTTTATCACGTTCCCACGGCCACTATTTGTGTTGTTTCATATCTGTCCTTTTTATTCGAATAGAAAAAGGCAGTTGCATGTATGTTTAGGATGTTTGGTGTTATTTTGGTCAACAGATGCGTTGAAGCGCGTTGGGATTATTTTGCCTACGTAATTTGTAAGTAGTAGAATTACTTATTAGATTTTAAATAAGTTGTAGACGTGACGCAAGCGGACTCAGGGCTGGTTGTTAGGTTCAAACCAGGGTTTCTTGAGACTAAAATAATTTATTATCTCACTCCATACACGACCAAGGGTAAAATGAAGACATTTTACAATATAACATATTGACATTTACAAACATTAAAAATTCTTTTACTGTTGCTTTTTCCAAAATATTTTAAGGTTTGAATTAATAAACAGAAAAATTACATAAAAGTAAATGTTTTGTCACCATCCAAAATAGCAATTGTCGTATGACGTCATACATTCCTGTTTTCATACAAAATACCGTTTTAGATCGTTTTAAAAAGTAGCTGCCAGTCCACAACCCTATTACAGATGCGAGGTTTTCGCTTTTCGCCAGACGCGCGTGGAAAATCAATGGCCGTCACGGAATGTCAACTTTCGATAGTCTGACTGACTCCTTCGAGTTTCATGTATTTAGGCATGTGATAACGACGGCCGATGTTGCGCAGTGGTAGTGCGACTGTCTTTGACGCAGAAGGTCTCGGGTTCGATTCTCGGTGGGTCAATCACAAAGTTGATATCTATCACTTTGTGAATTTGTTCCCAGTCTGATTAGGACATTGCGGGTTGAACCACCCGATTGTCCATAAGTAAGATGGTTCTGTGTTTCGGATGGCACGTTAAGCCGTAGTCCCGGTTGCCGTCTATGATCACTTAGACGGCGGTCGTTACACAACCATGTCAGAAGCCTGCTAGAAGGCGGTTGAAAATTTCTGACACTAGGGTTCATCGAGTCGTTAGACGACTCGGTGTCCCACACGAAAAGAGAAGAAACATGTAAAAAAGAGTATTTTTTTGCAGTAGCACTCAAAAAGATTAACACGCACCAATTGTTATCATAAAAAAAATTATATACAAAGTTGTTATCTTTTGTATTTTTTTTTTTCAAATAATATGCTTGGCCTACCAAGAGATATAGATGCCTACTTAGTAGTTACATCAAGAAGTTTCATTCCACCTAATAGAGATGAAAACACGCAATTCAGGCACCCAGAATTTCAAAAGATATATTAATTAGACTAGAAAAAGTAGATTAACGGTCATATTCAGTTTTGAATTGCAATATGTAATCTGGTGAATTCCTACATTAAAAAGCCATCTAAGATACAAAATCAAAGAGCTCGCTAGCAAATTAGTTCGCTTGCATCGTTTATCGCGCGACTTATAGATTTCGCTAGTATTATATCACGTGCCTTCTCCCGTGATTAGCTCTCGTCTCTGATGCCCAGAGAATGAGCCACCGTTTCCGCTGTGAGTCAATCGGATGCGCCACTCCTGACGTAATCGTATGGGTTTTTTGGCCTACTACGTGCTGCTAGAAGTCGGTTTGAACAGAAGATTACCTACAGATGATGCCGTGTGATGCCGACTTAGAATAGCATCATCCCACATCCTTTCCGCGGGTGTCGTAAGAGGCGACTAAGAGACTCGAGAGTATTGGTGTATTACAATTTTTAGGCGACAGGCTGACAACCTGTCACTATAGTGATACACATGTTTTCTGAAACAACCACGGAAAACAATCCTCAAAAATGTCAGACGTGGAGATAGCGGCGACCGTAATCTTACGGCTGTTAACGCTCTGCCTACCCCGCAAGGTATAAAGGCGTGATATATGTATGTATGTAGGCCTGCTCGGCGTTGCCATACAGCACTCTTGGCATTCTCAAAGAGCGCTGCTGTACATTCCCTGGATGAAAATAAGAAAATCGAAAAACTTTACAGCGTCGACCCGGAATCGAACCTGGAACGCGTGGGCCCACTACTCTACCACTGTATAGGTCTCAGTGGTAGAGCAGTCGACCGAAAAAATGACAAAATAATATAGCACTGTGAGTGCGGTAAATCCAAATAAATTCCCTGGATGGTTAGCCCTTTTTCGACACCTACAGGCAAGGTTGGGTGATTCTGTCTTAAGCCAACACCACTCAGCAAAAGTGCAGAAGAATGATTGTTAATACAACAGTAAGAGTAAAAACTGCTTCAGGACCCGAATATAACATGTAAGATATACTTAGATGCGATTTGGCCCAAACATTTTCTGCAATATTAGTCCATTATTACACTGATGCTTCATGAGCTCTTCGGAAACCGAGAATTTCATAGATCATCATCTTCTTCTTCATCATGTTAATGACTTAAATATATACTTATATAATATTTCTTTTTCTATACCCAGGTCAACTTGAAACTTAAACATGGCTATAAAGGAATAGGTATTTATTTATCTGAAGAGTTTCGTACAAAATTCGCTAGATGTCTGGGTCATTAGTAAAACACAAAAGTAGTACGCTTAAAATTATTACCGATAATGACTACATACTCCATTTTGTAGTTTTTCTAAATCTTCAAAAATCTTGAATTAATAAACAGAAAAATAATATAAAGGTAAGTGTTTTGACGCCAGCCAAATTAGAGAGACATGATGTCATCTCTTCGTAAGTATTTTCATACAAAATATCGTTTTAAAAAGTAACTCATTTACCTGCTACTTATCATGCCCATTGGCAAGAAAATTTAGAAAGCGACCACGAGTCATCATGGGGATTTTATTTTATGTATCTTCCTTTGTACTAGCTTATAGGTACATATGCAGTTGGACTATGTTATATAAAAAAATGCCTCCCTTTGATTGTTTTAAGATAAACATGTGTCTTCCTGTTTGTGGAGTAAAGTAAGTTACTTATTTCGAAAATTATATGAAATCTTATATGAGTGATACATGATAGCCAGCCTGCGGTACGTTTGGTCGCATCGTAGGTATATCGTGTCACATTACGATACAAGTATACTAAATACCTGACCAAATGCATATTTTTATGTATGTAGGTACCATAATATGTATGAACCTGCAGAAAGTCGCTTAAATCGAAAATTGCGTCATCGACTTTACCTTGACCTAATTTGAGTTTCAATGTGTACTGCAGTAGCAGCAAGGAAAATTTTGGATTCTGGGATAATCTATCGAACAAAGCAATTTGTCCACGCTAATCTCCGAAATTACTGTGTGGATTTGAATGAAACTTTTTTGGTCTATAGCTAATAAGCCTACTTAAGGGGCTGAGTAGAGCTAAAAGCTACTTTTATAAGTGATTTCTACCCTAGATAAAATGCAGAAAAACTGACGAAAAAAAAAGGTAATAATCTTCAGGATATTTGCTGTAGTGTTATTGTTTCTAAAACATGATATTAGTAATTTAGCTTGATAGAAAAACATCGTAGAGTTACCTCTAAAAATCTATTATATCGCAAACTGCATGAACAAAACCCACGCAATAATTAAGTGTTTATTATCAGAATGAGCGCCTTACAATACTCTATCGAGATATTGTTTTCGATTTTCAAATAACTTATTTTTGACCGAGTTATTATCGAAAATACGAAAATATCATTGAATCGGCAAGATTCCGTCCCGTTCGCACGCGCGCAGTTTGACATTTGTCAGAAAGGGACCGGTTTTTAACTCGTGTCAGCCTCTTAATGTACAAGATTCTTTTTAGCGGGAAAATTGCCTTTGCCTACGAGAAATATGCGTATTTCCACCAACAGAAGCCTTATAACTGTAAAAGATACGGAAATTGATAAGTAGCAAATGATTTACTCACATACACAAATAGCGCCCTTATCCCTAGCGGGATAGACAGAGCGTTAACGATTTAAAATTACGGTCGTTATCCCCACGTCTGACATGTATTGAGGGCCCTTTCAGATGATTCGTGTATTGTTTTGTGTACTGTAAATGATTTACGTATGCTTTAAAACTACGCCACGGATTTTGCCACTGTTTCTTTTGATGGATCAAATGATTCAAGAGGAAGGCATCATATATCAGGAAAACATTATTCCCACGGGATTCCGCTCAACAGCCAGTGTAGTGAAACCGCTGGGTTGGCCCCTACTCGTTTATTCGTGAGCCTAGCTATGTAATTTAATCGCGCAACGAAATTCACTCACGTGTAGCGTAACGTATTTATAGCAGAGTAAACATGATGAGACTTGCAGAAAGGATTCTCTACGTCACCGCCGTGAACGTCACGTCACGAGGCACTAACGAGATTGGCCGTGACTGTACTCTGTGTGGCCCAAGTACAAGAAACTAAGCGAACCTAACACTGGCTTTGGACTGGCCCCTTTGGACAATTGTACTTTGTCAAAAGCGTAGAATCCATCACATTAAAAAAAGTTTAAGAGAGCGGCTGGCAGTGACGGATAGTGAAAACGAAAGATCGTGCCTTATTTATGACGTAGCCTTGGGCGGCCTACGTCCAACAACAGACTACTGTAGGCTGTTAAGATGTGGCTATCAGCTTATCGCTTAAACCACACACAAGCAAGGTCGTAGGTCAGTGTAAGTCGGGCTTAACGCCGCGTTGTATTGGATTCTTTGTGGATTAGAATCAAAACGTCGAGACGGTAGGTACCAATGAGATCGCATAGTTGTTTTTTCCATGCTTATTCAAATATCGTGAGGTCATTGGAACTATTGACAGTTCCTTTTGTTCTAAGTAGATTGTAAGATACGATGAACCAGGTTTCGTACCTGTCCGAATGAAAATTGCGTTGTGTTTGCGTTATACCAGGCATATTTTTAAATACCCACTAGCAGCTTGCCCAGCCGCTGCGCCGGCTACAACTCGTTTTCACGTGAGAATAAGATATTTTCCCGACATCACTATAGTGCAAGGTTGTCAGCTTGTCGCCTAAAATGCAATACACATGAAAACCTCGAAGCTCCCATAGGAAATAAATGGGGTAATGGTATTCTAAGCCGGCATCACCACCGCCAACCACTGAACAACAATGGTCCAACGGGCATTGCAGGAGACACCTTATTTTATGACCAACACTACAGTTGTATAGACCTCCTACTTCTTCTACAGCCACAATAGTCCACTGCTGGACATGGAACTCACCCAATTGGGAAGTGTTGCCATACTCACCACGCTTGGCAGGCGGATAACGAGCGCAGTGCAAGATATTTTAGATATTCATAGAAAACGCTGCATCATTGATTATTGGCATTATTTGATCATTGATAGACTCGATGTCCCACACGAAAAGAGAAGAAAGTTCGAACACATGCCTAACCAATAATAGCTAATGCTTACATAAAACATTTGAGCCACCATTAAACTATCCACTCATAGCAGATAGTCGGACTGACTTTTAAGAAACCCTTCATCCATTTATACAGTTTAGTCGGAAATAAAAATGTATTTTTTATTAATTCTAAGAAATAAATGTACACCATTAAAGAAATGAAGTTTTGACGAACAAACAAAACGAAATGTACCCGACCGACCGGACTCCGCGCAGTGTACCGGTCACCGACTGAAAAGGGTTGTGATTGTGACGTCATAGCGCAAGCGCGCGTAAATTAGAAATAAAAAAGACCTTAAACTTCTCATCGTCATAATTTCGGAATTACTGCACATATTGAAGTGGAATTAATATAATGTTATATACATGATCTACACTACGATTTTATGTAGACAATGTTATAAAATTTTGAAAAACACATTGCTACAAGGCAGGGATCGAACTCGGGTCTCACGATTATAAGAAAGGTGTCCTAACCACTTGGCCACCTTAAAGCCAATTGATAGTAATTAAATGTAACAGCCACGAGAACACAGTCGTCTAACAAGAAGCTCGTTAGAGGTAAACGGTAATTTAACGGGACATGTCCTGCCTGACCTTCGATATTTAGAGAAGCCAGCGCAGCGGTACTTCCTCTTCTTTTCGTGTGGGACACCGAGTCGTCCAACGACCCGATGAACCCTAGTGTCAGAATTTTTCTACCGCCTTCTACAAGTAGCAGGCTTCTGACATGGTTGTGTAACGACCGCCGTCTAAGTGATCATAGACAGCAACCGGGACCTACGGTTTAACGTGCCATCCGAAACATGGAACCATCTTACTTACGGACAATCGGGTGGTTCAGCCCGCAATGTCCTAACCAGACTGGGAACAAATTCACAAAGTGATAAATATCAACTTTGTGAGTGACCCACCGAGAATCGAACCCGGGACCTTCTGCGTCAAAGGCAGTCGCATTACCACTGCGCCACATCGGTCGTCGCAGCGGTACTGAAAACACTACTTACTGACACTGGCGAAATCACAATAAAAACGCCACTATAGTCTGTAAAATATAGGTGATCCCTGAGATGTTTGTGACCTTGGAGCTGCTCCTGCTGCTTCTTTTTTTATTTGAAACCTCGAGTTGATGAACGATCCGATAAACCCTTGTGTCAGCGTTTCTTATTAATGCTACCTCCTTATTAATACTAGAGGCAAGCCCCAGGGCCATTTCAGTTGTGTCAAATATTGGTCAGCGAGGTTGTAATGTAACTGTTACCATCGATTCGATCAAGAGGAAGAAGAATAACACTAGCACTCTGAATTGTTTTTTGTTTAGATCGTTTTCTAAATAGTCGTTGACGATTACCAAAATCAACGGATTATCGTGCCCTTCGAATCCCACTGATCGCCTCCCTAGCCACAAAAGGAGATTTATGCTTTTCAAGAGAATAAAATAAATGTATGTAAACTTTGTAGACATCTAATTTATATTCAACAGGGTACCTACATGATTTGACAGATTTTGATATTATGTCACAGAAACACCTCTTTCTACATCCAGCCATTTAAATCTGGAAACTGAACAACCTGAAATGGGCAAAAACCTAAAACTGAACAAGCTGTAACCAGACAACCTGAAACAAGACAATCTCAAACAGAACAATCTCAAAAATAGCTCTCTTATTGAAATAGGCTACTAAGTAGGTCACCCTTACTGAAAGGGACAGACGGCTCCCTTCCATACCTCTTACTCGGCTCGCTTTTCATCGGACAGTAGATACTCAGACGGAGAGACAAGAGAAACACAAAACAAAAAAACGACTTCATTTTATACCACGGTAAACCTAATTATAGCTTGGCCAGAAAGAGTAGAAATTTAAAAAAATGGAACTAAAATGTTTGTATGAAAAATTGTTGCCATGCAAAGAAAGTGGCGCCCCCATTTTTTATATACCCTCTATGGTCAAGCTATAGGTAGGTATAATATTATTGTTGGTGAACCATAACATTGGAGATCGCACTTTGAGGTTAGTTCCGGCGTCTCGTCCGCTGTTGGGCTTGATGAATGGTCGCAGTCGCAGCGCTGCGCGTGCGCAGGGTCAACGACCGCGGTGTCGCTGCTGCGCTTCCTGTGCCCCGTTTTTCGAAACTACAGGCTACAAGTCCACAGGTGAAACTCGATGTGCGTAGCGGGTTAAATATCCTGGTTTTATAATGTCCCATCGGCTACGCAATGTAGATCGAATTTCACCTGTAGACTTGTAGTTTCGTAGTTTCGTAGACCTGTAGTTTCGTTGCATGGGGTACTGGTGGACACGGTGGTGGCGGGACGAGTAACGCGAAATTTTCTCCACAAGTAAAAATAACTTTTTTAACTTATACGGACGTAAAAAAAATTGTTTCATGAAGTCTCTAAAAAAGTTTTTTAAGGAGATCCATTTTCGGTTGTTTCTATCTGTTATACAAGACAAATTTATAATTTTCGTGTTATCATTGTATTTTCTAAGGCACCTAGCCTATGACACTCAGCATGTCATAGGAATTCTTCTCAAACAATTCCCATAAGATTCTGTTCAGTAATTATCGAGTTACAGTGGTTTAAAGCATTGTACAACTGTACATAAATACATGCATACATAAACTCTAAAAACATTACACTCCTTTTTTTGGTTGGGGCAGTCGTGTAAAAAGTACGAACCTCTATTTGCCACGTTTTGGCACGTTAAGCCGTGCGTCCCTGTTGCTGTCTATGATTACATAGACGGCGGTTGTTACACAACCATGTCAGAAGCCTGCTACATCTAGAAGGCGGTTGAAAAATTCTGACACTAGGGTTCATCGGGTCGTTGGACGACTCGGTGTCCCACTCAAAAAGAGAGAGAGGAGCTTAAACAGTACCATCAGACACCGTGCGTTGCTTAGTTATGTTGTTGATGATGAAATTAGGACGGACATTCTTAGCAATTCAGTAAAGACTTTATCTATAAATATACCAGAGGGTGTTTCACAGGGCTTGTTAACCGGTTTAGTTTTCAAACCGGTATCACCATAAGTACATAAAGAGCGTTTTGTTACACTTTGGCTCTACCGTAACCTAAAAAAACACAGTTTTATTAATAGAGCATAATTAAAAGGTTTTTTACCGGATTTATATGCATTTACAGAACAAAAGAAACCATTTGAAATCTTACCGCCGCGCTGCCCGTGATGTGACATTCAGGGCTTGAAACCGGTTTTACCAGGTTTTCTGCTAACAATCGCTCAGAGCATATTTGAGGAGCGAGCGGTTCCAACATACATACATACATATATCACGCCTTTATCCCTTGCGAGGTAGGCAGAGCGTTAACAGCCGTGGGAATACGGTCACTATCGCCACGTCTGACATTTTTGAGGATTGTTTTCCAAGGTTGTTTCAGAAAACATGTGTATCAATATCAATGTGCAGCGGTTCTAATACCTTAATAAACCGGTTTAAGCCAAAACTGCAAGTGTTACGTCACGGGCAGCGTGGCGTGACTTTAAATTGTTAGTTTGATCTATACATACAATATACATATATCACGCCTTTATCACTTGTTCTAAAAATACGCATAAAACCGTTAAATTCCTCTTTAAACCGGTTAATTTATGCGAACTCTTTAAATTTTGATCTATGAACAAGACCGGTTTTTTCCGGCCGGTTACGGTAGAGCCGTAAACCCGTAAACCGTAAGGAAATGCTCTTTATATAATTATGGTGATACCGGTTTGCATACAAACCGATAAACAAGCCCAGTGCCTCGTTTTTCGAAACTATAGACACACTACAAACTACAGGTGAAATTCGATGACGAGTCCAGCAAAAAAGAGTAGAAAATTTGAGGGCGCCACTTTCTTCGCAATCTGTCAAATCTGACAGATAACGCTTAAGTATGGCAACAATTTTTCATACAAAATTTTTAGTTCCATTTTATTTAATTTCTACTCTTTTGCTGCACTATACATTGAGTAGCGGGCCAAAAATCCTGGTTTTATAATGTCCCACCAGCTACGCAATGCACATCGAATTTCACCTGTATAATTGTAGCCTGTACTGTAGTTTCGATGCTTTTAGGCCACTGGTAACATTTGCAGTTTTGGTTTTTAATCTAGGTTTTTAAACCGTTCATTCTCCAAATATGCTCCGAGTGGTTTTGAGCCCGGTAAAACTATTTTAAAACCACAATATTTTAAACCGGTTTCAAGCCCTAGTCTCAGTATCAAAAAGGAAGCCACAGACATGTCTCCGATTGGATGCCTCACTGGGACCGCATCGGTGCAACGCATACAGAACGAGTTTACGAAATCCCATAGGAATCCCACACGTGTCACGTCCCCGCATCAAACTGCGGACTTCAGTGGCCCTGCTGCTTGTAGAAGGCGGTTGAACAATAGCCATGATGACTGGCAGGCCAAATGAGCTAGTTTTTATAATTTTGTATGAAAATAGGAAGACATGACGCCATATCTGTCTAGTTTCGATGGCGTCAAAACACTTACTTTTATATTTTCTTTATTAATTTAAACTTTAAATATTTCTTAAAACTATAAATGGAGTTTGTCGTATTTTTGGACAATATTCTTAAGTATACTTTTATTTTATTTTATTAATGACCCAGACATCTAGCGAATTCTGACACTAGGGTTCATTTGGTCGTTGGACGACTTGTGCCTCGTTTTTAGAAACTACAGGCTACAATTCTACAGGTGAAATTCGATGTACATTGCGTAGCGTAAAAATCCTGGTTTTATAATGACCCACCGGCTACGCAATGTACATCGAATTTCACCTGTAGAATTGTAGATTGTAGCTTCGTTGCATGGGGCACTGGTGGCCCTTGCGAAAATTCATTAGCGACAGTTACGAGAATGTGGACCTATACTCGTATTAGAAAGCATATCTTGAATACTTCGATATTAATGCCGCATACCATCAATCGTAATCCAAATTTTTATTACATAATATGCATAATAGTTGATTTTCATAACTATAATAAAGCATACATTTAGAAAGCATTTGCATAATGCATTTGCAATTTTTCAGTTATTTTTATGATGATGCATGTAATTATTACGCATTTTGAATATTTTTCGAGCGCAAACCGTCTATTTTCGTTTCCATTCCCATTTACTACGCATGATTTGCTAAAATTGTTCTCACTGTAGGTAAGTGTAATATAGGGTGTAAAAATATTAGCTGCAAATACTTTAAGGGACGAATCAGCCCATCAAGCTGAACAATTTTCCCCAAGAAACATAAGTCGAAAAATGAGAAAAATTTGGACCTTCCATACAAATTGACTTGGTCGTTTGGTAATTTTGTATGGGAAGTCAAAAATTATTTTTCATATTTCGACCTATGTGTCTGTTCTGTGAAAGTTGTTCACTTCATGGGCTGGTTCACCCCTTAAAATATTTGCAGCAATTTTTTTTACAGCCTGTATAATATAGGTACCTACATTACATACTATTGGTTATTCTGTGCTGCAGGCGAGGCTACTCTGCTGATTTTGCATGATTTTGTTGGCGAACCTTGCCTCCCGAAACACAAACAGTATGTTCCTGGTTAACTGACTATCTTGAATCATCATCGTGCACCGAAAATGTGATACATTGTTGAATTTGTGTGATAAAATTTAATTTTTTTTTTTATAGCTATATGTAAAACTCATGGTTTGATCTTGCATATTTTGGCGGTTTTCGTGCACATTTAGAGCATAGGTTTTTAATACCAGCCCCAATAAGACTACGTTTATGGCTACGTCCCTATTCTGTGCTACCTGACTAGCATTGACGGCTGTTGCTATCGTGCACCTAATCAGATCTCTGATAACACGATAGTGTTGGGAAACACAGATAACATCTCGAAATTAACACGAAACTTAACAAAGTCGGTAATTTGAAACCATGTTGATAATTATTTCTGGGAGATTCCTCTGCGTCGATCGTTTTCTTAACACGCATCTCAAATCAAGCTTAATTTTATTCTTCTCTCTGTGTGGGACACCGAGTCGTCCAACGACCCAATGAAACTCTCGTGTCAAAAGAACAAAATTAATTGGAAAGTTAGCTAATATGATTAGGCTTACAGGATTCAAAACGATTTTTAAGAAAATGTTGACTTTGGAATTCCTAGAATCGTCAAAAAGACCAGATTTAGTTCTGATTTACTTATGTAGGTAGTTCATTCGTGGTTATAAAGATAAAAACTTCTGCTCCGGCGCTTCCTAGCCATCTAGGTATTCCATTCTGAAGAGATCAAGCAACGTAGATAACACAAATAACGTAATGCGCGAACCACGTGCCGCGGACTGACCGACCCGATTCCACATTCAGTCGTCTACCACGCACAAAACGCACTGGCCGAAAACGCGCCGACCGAAAAAAAAACAAACCGGCTTCCGCCATTCTAGGCAGAACGCTCCAAATTCAAATATGGTGATAGTGTAGTGAAATATCGGCCTGTGATTTAGAAAAATAAGTTGGCAAAATGATCAAATTGGTGAAAGTGAGTGAGAATAGAGTAAACGGTGGTGGTATGAGGGATATAGGAGAGCGGTGCAACGATTCTTTCGTGTGTCGAGTGCAGTATTTGAACGATTTGGACCCGTTTCTGGAGTACAACGTGCGCGAGCCACCCCGGCCGCTTTACCACAGTTTCAACACGACCATACCATTGTCGTATCAGATAGCGGCGGTGCACCGGTTGCTGCACGCTCCACATCGGGTAAGTGCAATACATATTACATACCTACATGATAGTTTAGCCTATAACGTTTACCAATGCAGGGCAAAGCCCTCTCCAACTTTTTTTTCTTTTTCTTGAACTTAAACTTATGTTTTCCATTATTGGCGAAAATTGACATTCTCTCATTGACAGTCTTTTTCGTCCCGTTTTTCCCTTACTTATAAGTTTTTGATAATTACCTACGTTTAAAAATTAGCTAATGTTTCAAACGGTCAAAAATCATTATACACCGACCCGAGAAGTCATTGACACGCTTTCGACACGAGTCGCATCTTTGCTCAGTGTTATTTTGTAATAATGACGTCATAATTCATAATACACTGTTTTACGTTAAGACGTCATCAATAACATTTTTATTTCTTCAAAACTATGTTGGAGTTTGTAATACTTTCAGAGATCACACTTTTTTCAAGTACCCACCATATTTTCGCGGAAATCACACGCGTAAAATCTTCGACACTTCGATGTCATACCTGCAAACAATGCTATGCGAATTTATACGAGGTGTAAGGGACGGTGTAACGAAAATTTTGCGGGCGTGATCAGACCATGAAACTGAACAACTTTTTCTTTTTTAATTTCCAGACAAAATCACTCAGCTGAACGGGAATTTTGTATGGAAGGTCGAAAAAAATTTTTAGTTTCCCAGCATAGCCCCCATAGAAAAAGTTGTTCAGTTTCATGGTCTGATCACGTCTGCAAAGTTTTTGTTACACCGTCTCTTACATCCTGTATATGTTATATACGTACACAAGTACCTACTGAATCCGATAGTTTATGAAAGTAGGTAATTTTTACATTTTTGATAAGAATTTGTTAACAACTAGGGTTGTCAAAATGAACAGTTCAAAATGAGCTACTTTTTAAAACGATCTAAAACAGTATTTTGTATGAAAATCGGAATTTATTCGTTATTTTAAATGGCGTCAGACCACTTACTTTTAAATAATTTTCCTGTTTATTAATTCAAACGTTGAATATTTTGAAAAATTATGAGTAAAGTCCGTATCAGCCCATAGTATTTAGGTACAATAGTTTTAAGCGTACAACTTATCGTATATTTTATTGACCCAGTCTACATGCGAATTATAGACCCTCAGATTGAGGGGTATTTACCACAACAACTCACTGTTGGATAAGGACCAGGGGTATTCGTTGACAACGCCCTCATATCAGGAGGAAATGTGGCGATACTACTTTAGCGCGGTATTAGACGGCTGAATTTTTAAAAGAAATTATGAACATACGCTAAAATATAGTTCATCATCACTACAGAGCATACCTAAAGCATACTCGCTTTTCGCGTCTGTCTGTATGTATGTTTGCTTCAATCTTTAAAACTACACAACAGATTTTGATGCAGATTTTTTAATAGATAGAGTGATTCAAGAGGAAGGTTTTCATGTATAATACTTGCCGGAGAAAATCCCTATTCCCACGGGAAGATGAGTTGCAGCGGGCACAGCCGCTGGGGCAGGCCGCCGCTAGTTTATACTAAAGCGGCACAGCGAAGAAGAAATAGGTATTAAGACTATCATTCACAGACATGGCGCGCACGAAATGCGTTTTTCAAGTTTTATGTGCTGTTTCGACGCCTGCGCGGCAAGCACCGTAATGTGCGATAGGGACAGAAAACAGAGTAAAATCGGGGTACGGGCGTTAACGTTTCCCTGCCCCTACATTTTAACCAAATTCTATATTTTTGGTCTTGATCGCTTAGGTGTAAACTGAACTAGGTTTATACGTTTTGTTTTTGACTAAATTTTGTACAGTTTTGTAAGCAACCTCACTCAAACAAGAAGATTTTTCAGTATCAAAAAAGTGTACTTTTGTGCCTCATTATTTCTGAAACTATAATATATATCAAGAAAATAAAAACGTATAAACCTAGTTTTTGTGAATGTAAATAAAATACCTCAAAATCAAAACAATTGGTTACCGGTAAATATGATAAAAACGTTAACGCTTTTTCTATGAAAATATCCAGCTGCACGATCCTCTTAAACAAACACCGAAATAGGCTTGGCATTGTATGCAAATTTCCTAGCGGGAAAACCGACAGACAATTCTCAGATGTCCTAACTTTTTTACTTCGTAGGTCTAGTATGACTAAACTTACGTCTGAGATCATTTCAGGGTAGGTATCTAAAATAAATACCTATACGAGAGGTAGGTATACCCACAAGGTATACCTCATTCGCTTGTAGTGCTTTCACGTTTGCATAGATCTTGTTGACATTTACTACCATTGTACTCGTACTTTAGATAGTGAAAAATCTGTCGCAGGCAATATGCGTGAATCCGCCCTTTACATAATGGCTAGTCCGTATTTGCGGATTCACACATATTGCCTGCGACATATCGTTTTCCTCAGTAAACTGCATATTAGGTTGGTTGTATTGATTGGTTTGGTATGAATTTTAAACTTCAAAGTTTTCTATAAAGTTCAGAGTCACCGATCGAAAAAAATCAGAGTCAGTTTTTTATCTACACATTATAAGAAACCCACCGATTGTTAAAACGGCAGCGGGTTAGTTAATGTGTATGTACCTCGAGTTAGTCACCGCGGTATTTGGCTAAAATTAACCGCTCCAGATATTTACAGAACCGTCAGGTGAGAGTCTGACATCATATCTCATGCACGATCTTATTGTGTACTAGCTAGTGCCTGCGCGGAGTATATTAGTTACATTTTTAGCTGTTCATAGGGTCATTAGAAAATACCCTTTAGGGTGCATCTCCATTGAAGCGGGGCTGCGCTAAGCTAAGCTAAGCGCGGCATTAATTGACCAATCATGAGCCTCAAAATCCTCGCCACGCTTCAGTGGGGACACTGGATTGGTCAATTCATGGCCCGCTCAGCTCAGCTTAGCGCAGCCCCGCTTCAGTGGAGAAGCACCCGTAGCAAAAAGCTGTGGAACATGAATAAGCAACCCAGTCGTGTCATGCCCTCTACATTTTGTAGTTATTCTTGATCCCTATTTCGCAATAAGAGTTATGGTTGATAGTCTTTTAATAAACCATTTTCCTGCAGCGACATCTATCGAGTGATCTGTTTGAGGTGTTAAAGCTTGATTTTTTATATCTTAGGCGAGGAACACACTTGACGCACGACGGAGCGCAAAAATATCGCAGCGGTCTGTCAGATTCTTACTAGAAAAGTCAACCCCCATACTAAAACCGCTCAACCGCTGTTGACACAGCGCTATCGCAGTGTCATCCGTCGAGTGTGGTTTTAGTACGAAGAGTGACGTTTCTAGTATGGATCTGATAGACCGCTGCGATATTTTTACGGTCCGTCGTGCGTCAAGTGTGTTCCTCGCCTTAGATAATACACCAACCTTGTACCTATATCTCTAAAACACAACCACAACAACGCGCCATCTGCTCCTGTTCGACATTGGCCATGGGAGCCCAATAATGGGATGGTCAAAATGCTTGGCTGGAGGATTGGCGAGCACTCTTTAACCCCCATTCTCTCCCCCCACTACCACACGATTTCTTGACGACTCCGGATCCTGATTCATCAGGACAAATGCAACGATATCAAATAAACATAAAGGATGTAAAAAAAATATAGCAAATATTTTAAGGGGTGGAACAGTCCATGAAACTGAACAACTTTCCCCAAGAAACATAGGTTGAAATATGAAAAATTTTTTTGGCCTTTCCATACAAAATGTAGCAGCCGAGCGAGTCAACTTTACTGCATGGGAGGTCCAAATATTTTTTTCATATTTCGGCCGTTGTTCCTTGGGGAAAGTTGTTCAATTTCATGGGCTGATTCACCCATTAAAATATTTGCAGCATTTTTTTTACACCCTGTTATACGTATGCAACCGCGTGCCACTAAAAACTCAAAAACTAGAATTGCACTAGAGCAGCGCGATCCCGTTTTTATAAATTATGTCATGTATGACCGCGAAAGTTTAAAACAGATGCCCCACTCACTAGATACCTACATAATGTTATTCCCCCGTTTACTTTTATTAATATTCTATTAATAAATACTTAGGTATTATTTTTTACAATGTGATCACTTTGATCAGTCCATCTCATTTATATCATTGTGCATAATAACGAAGAGATATACCTAAAAAGTTTAATACCCATTTACAGGCTCCAAGGCCCTAAGTCTGCTAAATGAAAATCGTTTCAGTTGGATGTCGATTGGATCACAGCTGGATGATTTCGGTCATTTCGTAGTCTGCTAACAGTTTGAAGTATAGAAAAATCACAATGGCAATTGAATGACAGTGGAGTTTCAATGGCGTCACCATGACAAAAAATAGCAGACGCCATCTACACGCCAGTAAATTCTAAGCCTACGCCGCCATTTATGTAGTTTTTAAAAAACGTTACTTTGACATTCCCATATTCTCCCATACTTTCATCCATAGAATTACTTATATCGTAAACAAGCAAAGAACAGTGAATAGCATTGGGACTATTTCCATGCCGCTCCAGTTTCCCTGCACCGGTCGCCGGTTGGCGGGCAGCCAGACATGCGCAAACGCATCTTTAATGGCCTAGGCCTACGAGCTAGCTGCGCCTGGAGGCGATAATACAATAAGCTGTAAAAATATTAGCTGCAAATATTTTAAGAGGTGAATCAGCCCATGAAACTGAACAACTTTCCCCAAGAAACATAGGTCAAAATATGAAAAAAAATTTTGGACCTCCAATAGAAATTTACTTACTTGGTGGGATAGTGGGATGGTAATTTTGTATGGGAGGTTCAAAATTTTGTTTCATATTTCGACCTATGTTCCTTGGGGAAAGTTGTTCAGTTTCAAGGGCTGGTTCATCCCTTAAAATATTTGCAGCAATTTTTTTTACACCCTGTATACACACAGCTCCATCTAGCCCCATACTAAGCAAAGCTTGTACTACGGGAATTAAATAGCTGATATTTATACTTACATACTTTTTTTTTGTAAATAAATACATAGAATAATACCAGATACATAAATACACCCAGACTCAACATAAATATTTGAATATTTAATTTAACAAATATTTGTGTCCGGTGGGGATGAAACCCACGACCCTCGGCGTAGAAGGCGGGTACTATCCGCTACGCCATCGAGATAGTCGAAACGAAACTAAACTCTGTGTGTATTCTATAGAGAGAGAGCAAATGGACATTTTGAGTAGCCAATTTTTTTTGTTAATTTTAAATAAAGGTATGCCATTACCGAGAACGGCGAGAACTGATTTATAATAGTCTGAAATTTTACCTCCCATACAAAATTACCAACCAGCCGACCAAATCAACTTGTATAGAAGGTCAAAAAAAAATCTTATCTTTCGACCTATGTTTCTTAGCAAAAGTTGTTCAGTTTCATGGGCAGATTCACACCTTCAAATATTTGCAGCTAATATTTTTACACCTTATATTTTTCTAAGAATTAGGTATCTACTTACGATAAAATTCCAAAGGATAGGCATTGCCAAAGAATACTAACTATTGCTACTCGTATCGTTCATTTTCCAAATGCGTAAAGATACATCGAAGAAACAAGATTCCCTGCCTTATTGCTTTTACAACTTGTGAGCAACGCAGCGCATTTGTTTTAATTTGACCCAAAAGTGTCGAAACTTATAGGAACTCATGAAAGCACAAGTAAATTATTCCTATCTGCAATTTCTAAGTAACTGCAAAGTTCCATTACAGGTTTTGGCCACAAGTCCATCTAGCGTGATCTTCGCGAACCACAATGCGTCATTCGAACTGATTATTCAGAGCCACCGTAAACATGAGCGATTCAAACTGAAAACAGTTCATAACATGTATAAGAGATGGCGTTCAGATGGCTCCGTGGAGATCTATTCACGTCAGAGCATTCATATTCGATGATCGTTAATATTAAATTGTTTCAGTTGGATGTCGATTGGATCTCCGTTAGATGATTTTAGTAGTTTCGTAGTCTGCTAACAGTTTCAGGAAAAAGGAAAAATCGCTTTTTTATTACAGGTTATAAATTGAAATTATAATATTTTCATAGTACACTTTTCATGTATAGATATGTTTGACTAGATGTAAAAGAAATAATTATTTTTTACGAAATAGGTTTCGTAGGAAAAGTGTGTTTACAAAGACAGTTTTCGGAATATTGGTAGAAAAACTTGAAAGCGCTCTTATGTACTTTCTATGGCTAGGCCTAAGACAATTTTTACAGCTACAAACTATGAGGAGCTCGGTTAAAGAAAGGATCTGTTGTACATTGTGGGAATTAAAGGAATGAAAGGATCTGTAAAAGGCCGCGGTTACCTAAGGGACAAACCATGAACGCCTGATAGGAACTTCGGTGGGAGAGAGAAAGCATGACTATTGGCCGCCATTTACGGATCCTTTCTTGAACCTAACCTAACCTAACCTAACCAGAACCGTGTCAATTGTTTCAGCTGGACGATGCGACGTTGCAGGTGTTCAAAGACGGCGACTACGGGCCCTACCTCGACCTGGACTCCACGCTGGGCGAGCAGGACGAGGATCTTGAAGGACTCCAGGACAGGTAATGGAATTGATGACTTGTCGGACCACGAACGAATCTATGAACCTTGGTATTTGTAAACCACTTAGACTTGTACCTGTGGTGTGATTGTGAAACGACGACTGTTATCATTATCAAACATAGAGAACTACGAACAGGATCAATCCATTACCCATACGAGCTAGAAAACTGCATGGTCCGAGATTCTGTTTTTTTTTCTATTCAAAATAGCAAATCAATAAAAAAATATCAGTATTATTATGAATGTGCGTAGAACCCTAATGTTCCTCGTTGAATCTCTTCCTGCAGTTAACGGCGGTCCCCTAAAGGAAGTTAGTCTACCATCCAGTAATAAAGTTTAAAACGTACCTAGGTAATTAGGTCAGTATTTATAAATCGCACTCAACTCTTGAGATCGAGCTCAAGAGAGATTTTGACAAATGGCAGTCAATATTAACAGCATCTCAAAGTTGCACTCAAGATCGATCTCAGTGTTGAGTGCAGTTTGTAAATACAGGCGTGCCTGAGCGCGCTTGGTTTTCAGCCTTTACAAACATACGTATGATTCCCCTGTTTTCATCTCGAATAAAGCATCTAGATCAATAATTTTAATTAATAAGGCCTACTTAACCCATGCCCCTATTGCTTAAAAATAAATATCTATTCTTGGGAATCATCATAGAAGTTTCAAATTCAAGGTCAAAAGTTTTCAAGAAAATTCAAAATTTCATGAAAATCGTAATCGGGATAAGGAATTGTTAACATTTTCAATATACTTAATATACTACCCAGTAAGGGATAAAACAAAATTTGTGTGTGTGTTTTTTGTATAATTTGATCCACACAAAACCAGAAACGAGGAAACAGAAAGAGAACAAACCGTACAATGTTTTATAACTATGTAGCTATGTCCACCAGACATCTTTAAAGCTAAACTTTACGTAAACCGATATTTCCGTCTAGCAGCATAGAATAGAATAAAATTTATTTGCATAAGATTTTGGGTAGGTTACAGGTATTATTACATTTTATTAGCCCCTTTCAATTAGCAGGAGCATTTATAACCTTTTGCCTAGGTATAAAATACGTATGGATGCTGAACTTATTATGAATTAGATCAGATGATGATTGACAAGTGTTGCGAATCCGCCGCTCGGGCGAGGCCGCGGCGCGTGCGCAGCCCATGGTCACATCCAGGAAGTTTGAGGGTGTATTACGAGTAACCAGGATCTAGTAGAATGATGCGGGCTTAGAATAGCTTCACCCCATTTCTTCCCGCGGGTGTGTAAAAGGCAACTAAGGGACTCGGGGGTTTCATGTGTATTACAATTTTAGGCGACAGACTGACAGCCTGTCACCTTAGTGATACACGAATCATCAGAAAGGGCCCTAAATACTTGTCAGACGTAGCGATAACTTCCGTAAGTTTACGATCGTTAACGCTCTGCCTACCGCACATGGGAAAAAGGCGTGATTTATGTATGTATGTAGTAAAACTAAGTTCCCCAAACAAGTCACAAGAGTAATGTACATACAAGCTACTAGTAAGTCCTATAGGCGGAGTATTTATACAACCGTTAACGCTTTGCCTACACCGCAAGGGATAAATGCATGAGATGTATATGCAAAGTCCTATACTGCCCTGATACCAAAGAAGGCCGTAAAGTGACTTTAGCCGCCTTTTTTGATTATATTGCCACTGAAATAAGCAAAAGATTCTGCGTCGACCTAGCTCACCCGAATATTTTTATGATTTATAGTTTCAAAGATACGTTTTAGTAAAAGGCAGTTAAGTGACACTTTTTAATTGAGGGCATAAACTTAAAAACAGTTAAGTTTTTTTACTAGACTTCAAAGTGGTAAAGTGACTGTAACGGTGTTTTAATCTACTACAGTAATTTTGCTTGATTGTCGTATAATATGAAAAATGGTCGTTAAATGCACAAACTAACTTATAAGGCGGTTTCACGTACGTAGTCCCCTTTCTCTTTAGCAATAGATTTTTTATACAAAATTATTCATAGGCTATAAAGCAACTACATCTCGTAACAGAAACTAAAAAGTAGCTTTCTGCGTTTAACTGCTTTCAAGCGTAGTACAGAGCATAAGAAATAAATCTGCGTTCTAAACAATAAGGCAGTCACGGCATTTTAACGTATGATTACTGATAAGAATTTATTTGAAATACTAAGGTAGTTAGCGATTACATGCCTGTACTACGTATGAAGGCGGCTAACTATTAAAAATCGATGTAAAGTTGGATATACAAAACGAGTTTTATCGACCATCTCGACCGCGTTTCTTGATCAGTGTTCTTCTACTACCTGCTCAGACTGACGTTTCTGAGCTTTATGTACTCGAGCTACCCTATCCGGTTTAAAAACATCTAGATGTGTACGCAACTTCCTTTTTAACATTAACATTGCTGGAATTTAGTCTGTTGTTGAATGCTCTGTGTTTCGATAATGCAACAAATAATTCCATAAACCTCTATTAATATCCCGACCTTCTAGCTGTTCTTTCTTAATTACCCGCTTCAAAGTCTTGACTGCATTCTCAGCCAGCCTATTTGATGCTGGGTGGTATGGGGCTGTAAAAATATGCTCTATCCCACAGCTGTCCATGAAATTGTTGAATTCCTTCGATGTAAACGGTGGTCCGTTATCTGAAACTAACTGCCTAGGCAACCCAAACCTGCTAAATAACTCACATAATTTATTAATTACCTCATTAGCTACAGTGCTACCCATTTGGAAAACTTCAATCCATTTGGATGTGGCATCAACAGTCACCAGAAAAGATCTACCCAAAATTGGCCCCATAAAATCCACATGTAGCCGGGACCAATTTTGATAAGGCCAGGGCCATATACTTGGAGCCTGTCGCGATGGTGAGTCCGCCTGAGACGCACAGGTCACACACTCACGACATAATCGCTCTACCGCCTCATCCATAACAGGCCACCATACATAACTCCTTGCTAAAGATTTGGATTTTACAATCCTCATGTGAAGTTCATGCAGCATAATCAGAACTTCATCCCTACAACGCTCTGGTACTACCAGTCTATGCCCTAATATGACACAACCTAATTCTTGATTCCTATTGAAAAATGGTTTTAAGTTATCTACCTCGCATTCTTGTGGCCACCCTTCTGTAATATACCCTAAGACCCTCGATAGTTGAGGATCTTTCGCCGTTTGCTGCTTAATCATATTATAATCTAAAAGTAATAATTGTTGAACAAAATGTAAATATGTCTGTTCTGGTTCCGATGTACCCTGCCTACTGCTAACAACCGGGAGTCTAGACAGGCCGTCCGCCCCATTTTCGTCCGTACGCACGTACTCAATGTCAAAATTATAAGCCGATAAAATAATAGCCCACCTTTGCATACGGCTGGCCACCATGGCTGGTATACCTGTATTCGGTCCAAAAATCGAAACTAACGGCTTATGGTCCGTACGCAAAGTGAACTTTTTACCATACAAGTATTGATGGAATTTATTTATACTAATTTGTGAATAGTTCTTTTCCGCATCTTTTATATATTTGTGAATAGTTCTTTTCCGCATCGGTTAATGAACGTGACGCATAGGCAACCGGTCGCTCCCCGCGGCCGTCAGCTGATGGCTGTGATAGCACCGCACCTATCCCGCGTCCGGACGCGTCGCAGGCGCTTATAGTCATAGTGTGCTAATACCTCCGCGCTCTTCAATAGGTTTGTTACTTCATTAAAAGCCTGTTTACATTCCTTAGTCCAATACCAAGTTTTACCTTTCTTAAAGGAGGTCATACAGAGGAACCAACTTAGAACTGAAATTCCTAACAAATTTCGCATAAAAGTTAATCAACCCTAAGAACGAACGTAGTTCAGTGACACAACTAGGTCTCGGTATTTTTGTGATTGCCTCAATTTTGTCGGATCCGTTTTAATTCCCTCTCTCCCTATAACGTAACCCAAATACTGCACATCGTCGACTAGAAAAACACACTTTTTTGTTTTTAGCTTTAAGCCATTAGCCCATTACTATGTAATCTTCAAAGTGTCTAGCATTTGTGCCCTCTACAAAAACAAGGGTGACCGTTCTGACTGTAACTTTTATAGCGGTATTTCATTGCTGTCAGTCCCTGGAAAAGTCTTTGCCAGAGTCTTACTGAACCGCCTCAAAGATTTGTCGGAAAAAAATCTGCCCGAAACCCAGTTCGGCTTCCGACCTGACCGAGGTACATGTGAAGCTATTTTCTCGGTGCGTCAACTACAAGAAAAAAGTAGAGAACAAGGTCGCCAGTTGTACCTCTGCTTTGTTGATTTGGAGAAAGCATTCGACAGTGTGCCTCGCGAAGCTCTCTGGATGGTGCTAGGAAAGTTAGGGTGCACAGAAAAGTATGTGCGAATCCTAAGACTCTCCTAAGTGTTCCAAGGTTTTCTGCTCGCACGACCTAAAGCTAGCCACAAAAATCTCTGTATATATGGCGATTGTGCTGCCAAACCTTCTATACTCCTCCGAGACTTGGTGTGTGCATCGTTACCACAAACGCACTCTGGATCGCTTCCACCCAAAAAACCTTCGCACCATCATGAAGATCAGATGGTCCGACCGAGTGCGCAATACCGAAGTTCTGAGACGAGTCAATGTTGGTGGCATGAGGCCTATCTAATGCGTCGTCAGCTTCGGTGGTGCGGTCATGTATCCCGGATGCCGGAGGAGAGAGTGGCGAAGCGCATCTTTTATTCTGAGCTAGAGGAGGGCAAGCGAAAGCATGGCGGACAACTCCTCAGACATAAAGACGTTCAGAAACGACACATGAAAAGATGCAACATTGAGCCCACTCAATGGGAGGGTCTGGCAGCACAGCGCCCCGAATGGCGCGGGATGGTTAAGAGGCAAGTCCGCGAGTTTGAGGAACAGCGTATAGCAGACCGCGACGCTAAGCGCGATGAACTGAAGGCCCGCCCACCCATCGCCATTAACTATAATTACGTAAATGGCAAACTCACGTGTCCACACTGTGCACGGGAGTTTACTGCCCAAAATTGGCTACAATAGCCATCTCCGGGCGCATCAGCGCCGACCTGATCAGGAGTCGGAGTAGTGGCCATGGCCAAAATCGGTCGGAGAGATCATCATCATCATCATCATGTAATCTTTTAAATACCGCCTCCAAGGCTTGCAAATGTTCCTTCTTATCTTTCCCGCCTATTATGACGTTATGAAGAAAGATTTCCACGTTTGGAATTCCTTGCAATAAATTACACATAGTACGTTGGAAAATACCGGCACTTGATGATAGCCCATATACTAATCTATTATACCTATACAAGCCCCTATGTGTGTTAATCACCGTATACTTTTTAGGCTCATCTAACTCAATCTGACTATAAGCCTGTGAGAGGCCTATTTTAGAGAAAAAACATGCCCCACTCAACCTAACCATGACGACATCAATCTTAGGTAAAGCGTAACGGTCTGTAAGTAACACTGGATTAACAGTAGCTTTAAAAATCAGCACATAACCTTAATGAACCAACTTATAAAATGAAAGAGGTCATGTACTTTTAAGAACAGCAGTTACATAGTCTGAGCGACTCCAAGAAAGGTATTTTGTATTTATTTTTGTGCATATAAAAGCTCAATTTTAGAAAATTTAGGTGTTTGGAATAAATATGTATTTCGTGTAAACAAGTTCTTAATTTTTATTATTTTAGTTATCTTTACATTACATCTTTTTCATAGATATTTATGTGTTATTTTCTTTTAATGTTCAATTATCATAAGATTTCTTTATAAAATAACTACTAATGCAATGTATAAGATACTTAGCCAAAGAGCGGCTAACAGTGGCAGTTGGGTATTTAACTGCCCTTTACATTAGTTTGATCATGGTTGCACATATTTAAATAATAAAAAACTAAACAATAAGGCGAGTAAGTCACAAAACTTCCATTAAACGTAGTTTTCATGAAGTACAAAGGCAGTCCATCAGAGAATAAAAAGTGTTTAAGGTCGGCTAACCGCCTTTTTGCTTATTGCTAATATTAGAACTACAGTTAAAAGCCGCTATGGTTTATGTAACTGCCTTCTTTCGTATTAGAAATCAACAAATATTTCCCTTAATAATTTCCCTTAATATTTCCCCTAATAAATGTAAGGCTACCTGGGAGACCATAAATTCAACTGTGCCTAAAAACATAGACCACATTGGAATTAAGATATTAAAAGGCGACAATAAATCATATTCTGATCCCCAGACCATAAGTAATATTCTCAATGACTTTTTCATAGACCTTACTAAAAACAACACTACTGGAATTAAAAATAAGTACATTATTAATATCAAAAGCGTTAACAATACGATTTTCCTCAGGCCGGTCTGCATTAATGAAGTAATTAAAGTCATATTAGCCTTGAAAAATAGTAATGCTACAGGATACGACGAGATCAGAACGAGTGTGATTAAAGTGTGTGCTCCATATATTAGTGTCCCATTAGCACACATAATGAATTTATCCTTCGTTTCAGGCGTTTTCCCTGAAAAGTTAAAGATATCAACAGTCAAACCCCTCTTCAAAAAAGGCGATAGAGCTGATCCAAATAACTATCGTCCGATTACATTAGTACCCATTCTTTCAAAAATTTTAGAAAAGCTGATGTACACCAGAATATATGAATTTCTATCAAAACACAATGTCCTATGCGAACAACAATATGGTTTTAGAAGGGGACTATCAACGTCACTTGCATGTTTCAATCTAATAAAAACAGTATGCGAATCTATTAACAACAAGACACCAATATTGTCACTGTTTCTAGACCTGAGTAAGGCCTTTGACTTTGTCAACCATTCTCAACTTTTACGAAAACTACATTTGTATGGAATTAGAGGGAAAGCTCATGACTGGATTCATTCGTTTCTTTCAAACAGACTACAATGTACAGAGGTGTCTAGTATAGAGAGCAATGGAAAATGTTTTGTTAGACAAAATCACAAATCAGCCCTGAAAGTAAATGGAACCGGAGTACCCCAGGGGAGTGTGCTAGGACCACTGTTGTTTTTGATATATGTAAATGATCTCCCTGCTACAATACCTCATGAATGTTTACTCTTCGCGGACGACACAACAATATTGATAAAATGTAATGATAGATCAAAATGGGAGTCAACGGTAAATAACGTATTAATAAATGTAATAGATTGGATGAATGAGAATAAACTTAAAGTAAATAAAGATAAAACCAAAGTAATGCAATTCCGTAACTATAAAGCCAGTTTAATGCCTATGAATATCTCGTATAATAATTCTGAAATAGAACAAGTCAACAAATTTAAATTCTTAGGCTTTACAATCGACGAGCATATCAATTGGAAAAGCCATGTGGATGACGTATGCAGTAGATTAAGCCGATTTGTTTTTGCACTGCGAAAACTAAGATATACTGTGTCACAGGAAGCAGCGTTATCTGCATATCACGGATATGTTTCGTCGGTGCTCCGTTATGGAATCATACTGTGGGGTAACTCTGTTGATTTTGAACGCGCATTTAAAGTTCAGAAAAGGTGCGTTCGTGCAATTTGTAATGCTGGATTTAGAGACTCGTGCAGGCCTTTATACAGATCACTAAAAATATTACCCTTTCCATGCATCTATATTTATGAAATAATTCTTTTCGTTAAACAGCATCCAAATTATTATAAACTCCTCAAAGATGTCCAAATGAAACACCTACGTTCCATGTATATACATTTACTGCACAAACCACCTAGTCGCACTAATATTTATAGGAAAAATGTATATAATATGAGCATTGTGCTGTTTAATAAACTGCCAAATGAAATTAAATTGACTGACGACATTAATGTATTTAAATTAGAATTGTTTAATTGGTTATTAACAAATTGCTTTTATAGTGTAGGGGAATATATGAACCATGCTTGACATTTTTATTAATTTGATTTGAACCATTTATAAATTAAATTAAATCTTTTTATTTTGACATTTGTATAATTATAATTTTTATTTGACATATATGTAATTAATCATTTTTATTTGACATCTCTAATTAATCAATAATCAATTTCTTGTCTATTGTAATTTATAATGTATGTAAATAATAATGACATTGTTTATCTAAATTTGCACGCTTGAAACAAGCAGAATACTGTACTGGATTATAATTTAAGATCTCATTATGTATTACCATGTATTCTGGCAAATAAATAATTTCTATTTCTATTTCTATTTCTATTTCCTTAATAAATACGTTAAGTACATTTTCGCATTTTTCTAAAATACTAAGCATTAAATTAAAAAAACTACATTGGCAAATGATAGCTAATGTATTTCTTAATATTTTAACATAAACATTTATTTTTTATATGCAATAGAATTCAAGAAAACCGGTTTCGCAGGTTTTTTCAAGTTTTCTCAAAATTTGCGTTTGTGGCTTTACGGCCTTCTTTCATATCAGGGCAGTATAATTTTAGCACAGCACTCAAGGTAATTCGCTCCTTAAAATATTTGTGGGTAATTTTTTTTACACCCTGTGTTATATATTTATAAAACATAGCTAGGGTAGCTTAGGGCCTATTCTATAGGTACAAATTGTAAATTGAGATTAGGAGCACTTCTGAGCAGGTTTTTGGTTGGTTTTCCTGTTGGTAGTCCGGCTGATTAGCATGTAACATGCAATTTTTTTCTTAATCTTGACTTTAATTTAATTGATTTCATAAATTGACGGTGGTCACCTAAGTTACATGCAGTGTAGTCAGCCAGGCTAGCCCCGAGGCAGTGCCTTTATTTTTTATTTTTTATCCCGCTCGTGCCGCGATTCTACTAGGAACATAAAATTTTGTTTACAATGACTAATTCATTTATTCAGTGACAGTATTGTATTGCAACTCTCTAACATTCTTAAAGCATAAATTGTGAATCTACTTGGAAATAAACGATTGAATCTTGAATCTTGCTTCCCTTTAAACGCATTAACGCCTAGTGTGTCCATGTGGACACAACAATACAGGCAAAACTGTTTCGTGGTAATGGCAACACTCGGTTATATGTAGTTTATTCACAAATATTGAAAATAGCAGGGAAAAAATAATTCGAGCATTACAAATTAATTCACTATGAGCGAGCATCCACAGTCGAATCCCGTGTCGCGTGCCCTAACCTAGGGTCATCGCCCTGTTCCCGAAATAGCGTACACCAGAATCGACACATAGAGTTATTCGGGTTACCATTACCTACTGACCACAGCTACTGACCTGGTGAGCCAGAGGCATATCTTATTTCTGTTTAGCGAAAGGAAAATAGATTTACTTTTGGGAACTTTCGGAATGTGACTTTTTTCGTTCTTGAAAGTTTTAGTTGATACTACTATACATATGTACCTATAGAGTCACAGAAGTTCGTAGAATGTACAGAGCTGCAAGTCTGCTAAATGAAAATCGTTTCAGTTGGAGGTCGATTGGATCTCAGTTGGATGATTTTTTGTAGTTTCGTAGTCTGATAACAGTTTGCAGTATTGAAAATCACAATAGCAATTGAATGATAGTTGAGTTTCGATGGCGTTACAATGACAAAAAAATAGCATACTTACTTGGGGCCTTGATAAAGTGTTAATATGTCACGATCCCGTCAATGACTTATTTATTTGTCTTGTCATAATGACATGACTCATCAGTCCCCTCGTCTTATCCCGTTTCTCTGTTGGGGTCGACTTCCTCACCTAAGGGGATTTGACGTGGCGAAACACGCAACCATCTTACTTACGGAAAATCGGGTGGTTCAGCCCGCAATGTCCTAACCAAACTGGGAAAAAATACAAAGTGATAAATATCAACTTTGTGAGTGACCCCGAGAATCGAACCCGGAACCTTCTGCGTCATACGAACAGGCATACGAACTACCTCAGCGCCACATCGGTCGTCGAAGAGGCACATATATAGCAAACGCAGCAATGTTATCCGGTTTTTGTTTAAGAATTCGTGAATTCCTTTTGTCAAAAACCGGATATGACTAGGCAAAACATACGGCTTGTATGACGACCGCCATACCACATACACACACAAATCACGCATTTATCCCTTGCGGTGTAGGCAGAGATTTAACGATCGTAAAATTACGGTGGTTATCACCGCGTCTGACAAGGTATAGGCCCTTTCAGACGAGTCGAGTATCACTGTAGTGACGGGTTGTCAGCCTGGCACCTAACATTGTAATATGAAACCCTCAAATCCCTTAGTAGCCTTTTACAACAAATAGGAAGAAATAGGGTGATGCTATTCTAAGCTGGCAATCCACGGCCATTTTCATAAGAACGTATTTCCCTGTTCTCTTTCGGAGTAATGCCTCTGGAGCTATAATTCTTTTTGTATTACATTACCGCCTGCTGTAACTCATATTCCCGTGGGAATAAGAAACGTACCTACACCTAGCAAGTATTATACATACTCGTATAAACTTTCTTCTAGAAACACTCTAACAATTTAAAAGTGCATAAAAATCTGTTGTGTAACGACGGAGCGCTATAATGTCACAGCGGTCTACTAGAAACGTCACTCCCCATACTAAAACCGCACTCGACGGACGACACTGTGTTAGCCCTGCATCGACAGCGGTTAAGCGGTTTTAGTATGGGGATTTACATTTTTAGTATGGATCTGAATGACCGCTGATATTTTAGCGCTCCGTCGTGCATTAAGTGAGCGATCCGCCGTAGTGAAGACCCACATTTTTTATTTCGAAAAAAAGTTAGGTACCGGAAAAAAATATATAAGCATTTTTATTTTTCCATATATACTTAACTAAAATCGCCTTTTTTTCATTCCATATTTTTTATGTAAAATGCCTTACAGGCATATAGGCAGGCTAGAAGGCATGCCTTTAGTAGGCCTTATATTAATAAAAAAACGAATTATAGCAAGCATTACTCGGGAAGAAAACAGGGGAATAAGTTTGTATGAAAAACCCGGAGCACTCACGAAGAGTATTGCGCAAACTTTTACTCTTCGTTATTAAAATTATATCACTGTATGCGCTAATAGTCTCGATTGAAACATCGCATTTAGCTGTAGAAAGCCTGGAAACTTTACCAGCGAAACCGTGAGTCTTATATGCACGGTTTTTTAAAACCCCTCTTCACCAGTCTGCAAAAAATTGTAGCGCTCTCAAACAATGAACTTACACTTCGATTGAGCTGTCTACATGGTGTTGTAAAATTACTTACTATTTAAAAAAATCATCGTGCACAAAATACACAGAACAAATAGACAACAATTAAAATTGTTTTGTCTTTGAGTTTATTGATTAAGTTGTTTCAAACTTTCGCGGTCACACACACATACTGACTCACAATAATTTATGACTGGATTCTTACCGCGATACAATTTTCATGAAATATATTCCCGCGGGTGTCGTAAGAGGTGACTAAGGGACTCGAGATTATTGGGGTATTACAATTTTTAGGCGCCAGGCTGACAACCTGTCACTATAGTGATACTCATGTTTTCTGAAACAACCTTGGAACCCTCAAAAATGTCAGACGTGGCGATAGCATTCGTATTTTTACGTCTGTTAACGCTCTACCTACCCCGCAAGGGATAAAGGAGTGATATATATGTATGTATGGTACATTAGCGGCTGTAAATGCACGTACTTTCAGCCATGGGTGCTGGATTAGCAAATCAGGCCACGATCAGTTGACGTCCAGACGCGACCCCGGTCTAATGTTACATTGAACATAGCCAGAAAAAGTCCACGTTCAGTGTCAGTTGTGCTATTATACAGTTTAAAAAAAATATTGTCTGAAATTGTTTTAACTACAAAAGTTGCAGCTTGCATACCTACCGAATGTAAAAAAAAATATTTTTGTCACTTTAAAAGTGACAAAAATATATCTAACAAACATTAAAATAAGCACCCTGTAGCGACCGCGATGGAAATCTTTTCATCACAAACCGATTCTTGCTCAGTATCGACACATACTCCAGTTGAATCACGCCTGAGCGACTCATCTGCCTTCGAGATCCAAAAATCTTCCTCCCGAAATTCAGCAGATCATCCACATAGACTACAGGAGGAAAGGAAACTCCTTAGACAAGTGTCCCGTGACTCTGGCATCAGTGACACCGAGATTCTCACGATCCTCAAACACACTTCAAGTGATGCAGGAATTTGTGAACCCGAGTTTCTAATTCTCAGTGTAATTTTGGATGATGGTATTATGTCGGAAGACGAAGATCACATTGAAATCGACGAGGAAAAGTAAGTGGGCACATTTTTGTCACAGGCTATACAAAGGCCAATTTAGATAGAATTTATTTTATAAGTGAGTCGGTGGCCAAGTGGTTAGGACACCAGTCTTACAATCGTAAGATCCAAGTTACAATCTTACGGTGAAGGAAAAACATCGTGATGAACCCCACATTCAAATAAATTCATATGATATTTGAATGTGACTTAACCTAGAATTCGGGCCAGGTTAGCGTTCGGGTTGTAAAGATCAAATGGCAGTCGCTCTGTGTAAAAACTTGGTTTCACGTCAAATCCTTAGGTTTTTTTCATATTTCGCCCTATATTCCTATCGTTACACCGTCTCTTACATCCTGTATAAATTTACCAACCGTCCTAATCACCCCTTAATATATTTGCATCTAATATTATTTACATTTATATACCGATTGTAAGGGACAGCCCTCCGAATCCTGATGGTGCATGTAGACCATGAAACCGATCAAATTTCCCCATACGTTAGGAAGCGACAAAATTTTTTATCCTCCCATTCAATCGCGATCAGCTGCTGCATTTACCATGGGAAACCAAAACATTTTTGATGTTTCCTGCCATATTTTCCTATGGGAAAGTTGTTCAGTTGCATGGACTGAATGTATCAGTATTCGGAGGGCTGTCTCTAACACCCTATATACCAAGTAGCTTAAAAGGCGCAAAACTTGAAAATAGTTTGAGCAGAATCACGAGCAGAATCGAGAAAAACCACTTTTTTACCATAGGTATTTTCCTTGAAAAATACTTAATATTATAAGCTTTGCCATGTCTATTTATTAATAAATCAATCCGACCCCTGCATGCGCAGGTAAGGCGCGAAACGACAGTGCCCCGTTATACCTACCTATCGAGTACCTACTACCTACTCCTTATAATCGACAGTGTCGTCGCAGACATAAGAAACGGCCGGAACTGACAGAAAAACCGAATCAGCGCAAAAAAATATGTAATCATTATTTTTCCTTCATTTAGGTTCATTGAATTTAAAATGAGTTAGGGTATCTATGAGGTTATATGCGCATTTAAAGTTACACCTTGTATATAAGGTGTAACAATATTAGATGCAAATATTTTAAGGGGTTAACCAGTCCATGAAACTGAACAACTTTCCTCAAGAAACATAGGTATGAAATTTTATAGAAATGAAATGTTTGTACCTCCCATACAAAATGTTGCAGCCGAGCGAATCAACTGTATGAGAGGTCCCGGAAGTAACATTTTATTTTTCATATTTCGATTTTCGACCTATGTTCCTTGGGGAAAGTTATTCAGTTTCATGGGCTGATTCACATCTTAAAATATTTGCAGTAATTTTTTTACAACTTATATGCGGTCAGCCGATTGTAACTCTGTATGGGAGATCGATTTTTGTCGTTTCTTCACTATTATGTTCCTGGGCGGTAGAGGTAGGTGGGTCAGTACGCATTTTTGCAATATCGGAACGGAACTAGTTATCCATACTCTATAAAGGGTTTTGAAACTATTTAATGTATTGGAGATACCAGAAGCGGTATCGATTTATACTTGTATCGTTTCGCGCGCACCAAGTGAACCGAGCTGCACCGATCGCTAACGTACCGAGCCGGTATCGTCGATAAATAGTTTCACCCGATAAATAGTTTTGGGAATGCCGAATACCGTAAAGTCGGTATTGCACCAATACATACACACTTACATACAGTTTTGAAAACTATCTACGGTTTATAACGCCCACCTCTAGCAATAGTTCAGTTTCATGGTGTGAAAAGGTGTCAGTATTCGGAGAGCTGTATTTTACACCCATATGATTGTAGCTGATGTTTAACAATGTAGTCTAGATATATTATTTATCTATATAGGTATTATTGCTATTATATTTGTTTTATAAATTATTATAGGTATATTAGTATGTTGTACACGTCAACTGCCTCACTTTATGCCATCTCACTACCCTAGGTCTGCTGGAAGAGATTTCTTTTTAGAAATAAGCCGACCTGTTGTGTATTGTTCTCAATGTTATGTCCTTTGTGTTCTATTGTGTACAATAAACGGTTAAAAATCAATGTTTTACCTTCGGTTTTTCTATGTTTCCAGCCGCAAGAATGCCCTCGTGCTACGCACTCAGCTGTCGGTTCGAGTCCACGTTATTATCGGTGAGTTACCGACAGAGTAGAATAGCATCCCCCTGTCTCTTCCCGTAGTAAGAAGCGCCCGAGGGAGTAACCCGACCCTAGAAGACATGGGTCCTGGAGAAGGACAACTTTACATCTAAACGGGGAACGGGGACTCGCGTGTGACAGGCATTTCTATCTCCGTGAACAGTGATTGAAAAATCCGATGACAGTGATTTTTTCGTGCTAATAATATTTGAAAAATCCGAAAAACGGTTAAATCATATATTAAATCTGGTATGCTTATCCAGATTTTATTAAGAATTTTATTAAACCATACAAAATAAAATCTGGTCTGCTTATCCAAATTTTATTTTCGTATAAGCAGACCAGATTTTATTTTGTATGGTCACGGAGTTGAGAAAATTGTTCACGGAGTTAATACTTTTAGAGTTTGTAAAAGGAGAGTGTCCATACATAATGTGCCTTGCATGCGTCACAAAACAAATGAACGGAATCTATAATATCGTCAATTTATATGAAAAATAGAAACATAAATTGTTGCACAAAACAGGGAAACTTTTTATAAAATCTACCCTTATTTATTTCTCTATCTAAGTATTATATCTTAAGGTTAATTATATTATTTCAAAAAGGAATTCGCGAAGATTCACATGTCTGCAACATCTCTGATCGCGCCAACAAAGTTTTATGAAAAGTCTTTGCCATGGTCTTTGATGGAGTCCATTCAAGTTAATTCTTTTCACGCGAAACCCATATCTAACTCTTTAAACGAGCAAGAATTGTATATAAATATTAAACGTTTTTATGGCCGATAAATCCGAGCTAGGCTCGGTGAACCAAATACTACATGATTTGAGAAAAAATAAACGTGGACACACAATTTGCCATGTGTTGCCAGCTTAGAACAACATCCCCCATTTCTACCCGTGGTAGGTGTCGTAAGGGGCGACTTAGGCATAAATTCAGGAAGTGGACAGCGGCGTTCTCTGTAAATACAACACATTGCACTGCGCTCGCCAATCCGCCTGCCAAGCGTGGTGAGTATGGCGTATGCCCCCCAAATGGGGAAGGCCCATGTCCAGCAGTGGACTGTTGTGGTTGCGGTAGTGAACATTAGTAGACTACTTACCAGTATAAGAAGTTAAATAAAAAGTAGCAAAGTGAGTAAGTACCACAGAAAGGTCCTACCAATGTATCCGAGTAATTATAGTTGGACTAATCTGCGGTGTGATGCTGGCTTAAAATAGCATCACCCTATTTCTTTCCAGCGGGTGTCGTAAAAGGCGACTAAGGAACTTGAACGTATTACAATTTTAGGCGGCAGGCTGACAACCTGTCGCTATAGTAATTACACTTATTATCTGAAACGGCCCTCAATATTTGTCAGACGACGTAGCGATAGCGACCGTATTTCTGCGGCCGTTTTTGCTCTGCCTACCCCGCAAGGGATAAGGGCGTGATATATAAGGTGTAAAAATATTAGCTGCAAATATTTTATGGGGTGCATCAGCCAATGCAAACGAACAAGTTTCCCCAAGGAACATAGGTCGAAATATGAAAAAAATTTTGGGCCTCCCATACAAAATTACGGGCCGACCAAGTCACTTTGTATGGGAGGTCCAAAAATTTTTTTCATATTTTGACCTGTGTTCTTAGGGGAAAGTTTTTCAGTATCATGGGCTGATTCACCCCTTAAAATATTTGCAGCAAATTTTTTTACAGGATGTAAACATATTATTATAGTCTGTAAGTTTAGGTACTTATCTTTTTGTAAACAAACTTTGTATGAAGTGACACTTCAGAACTGTCAGTTTAATACAAAGTTTGTTTACAAAAAGATAAGTACCTAAACTTACAGACTATAGGGGTGAATCAGCCCATGAAACTGAACAACTTTCCCTAAGAACACAGGTCGAAATATGAGAAACAAATTGACTTGGTCAGCCAGTATATGTTGTTGAGAGGCCATTTTTTTTATATTTCGACCTATGTTCCTTAGGAAAGTTGTTCAGTTTGATGGGCTGATTCACCCCTTAAAATATTTGAAGCTAATAATTTTTACATCCTTTTATTAGTACTAACTTACTATTATAGGTACCTATAATATGTAATAATAATAACTTTCCAGAACGGCTGCTGCACTCCCAGGGTCGGGAGCTTCGCAAGGCGCTGTTCACGCTCAAGCAGGTGCTGCAGTCAGACAAGGACCTGGTGCACGAGTTCGTGGCCAACAAAGGCCTGGACTGCCTCATGCAAGTCAGCAGCATGGCCGACCACAACTACCTCGATTATATCCTGAGAGCTCTTGGACAGGTTAGCTTCAGCCAATATTACATCTGACATCTTCCCACACAAGCCAGGTTCCACGTGGCTTCCAGGTTGCAGCACGTGTACACGGCGTACGCGTCGCGTACCGGTTGTAATATAACGGATTGTGATTTAATACGCGGAATAAATTGTGAAGAAGATTAGAAAAAGCCACTAACATTGGGACGGTATACCAAACACTTAGCAGGCATGATCACACAACGTAACTGAAGAATTCCTCCCGACGCATAATGTATTATACAATGGCACAATGACCTAAACTCAAAATGACCTAAACTCATAATGACATGTAGGTACTTTCATGAACTGATCATGCTTGTAAAGTTTTTGTTATCTTACTTAGGTATGTTAAGACGGCATTATGTTATGATAGGACTATGATTATGTCTTCTGTCCCCCCATCTCATACCCATATTATGATTGAACCTTCTAGGTCCTGTTATACGTTGATGGCATGCACGGAGTGATGGCCCATAAAAAATGCGTACAATGGCTCTACTCGCTTATATCCAGCAAGTTCCGACACGTCGTGAAAACAGCACTCAAATTGCTCTTGGTCTTCGTGGAGTACACTGACCAGAACTGCATGCTCCTCATCGACGCCGTTCACGCAGTCGACAGCTCAAACGGGAGACAACCCTGGTACAACGTCATGAAAATCCTCCAAGACTTCGACGCGTCAGACACAGAACTCCTGATCTGCGCGACCACCCTCATCAATAGATGCCTGAACAATATTCCGAACAGGGACACCTATTACGACCAAGTGGATGCTATGCAGGATCAGGGCATGGATGATATCATACAGTTCTTTATGCAGAAGCAAGGAACTGATTTGGATCTGTTGAGGCAACTGCAGATATTCGAAGCCGTACTTCTTTACGAAGATGGAGACGAAAGTGGTACGGCACTAAAGTGAGTAATCTCTAGTAACACTATAGCTAGATGAGACAAAATCGAATAATTTAGATAGACACATAACTAACATACGTATATCTTGAATTGGTTTACGAAAGGTGTGAATTTGTTTCTTTTAGACAATTGGATGATTCCGTGATAAACTCTGTGAGAAGAAGAAGTCTCAGTCTCAATTTAAATGGTACTGAGAGGAGAAAATCTAAGAGACAACAAATGAAAGAAAAAGGTAATAATATTTTTGTTCACGTACTTACTTACTATTTGTGGTGTGACCCATTAAAGACTTCGCATGAATAAACTTAGCGATTTAAATTCATACCTTTGCCCTTTCCTTGAAAAATGTTTAAAAAATATATTTTGTTGTGTTTGCTTTCTGTTTTAACTATAACTTTTGGCATTTCTACTAATAACACAGCCAAAACCCCAACCATCACACATACGGAACCTGAAGTGAAAATCAATCACCGATCATCACTTTTACCATCTCTAATCGATAACAAAGATAATAAAAAACTGACCACCGCTCTGAGGCGAAGGAGAGATCGCTTTGCAAGACAAGCCCATCACATAATACAGCAGCAGGAACTACTGAACTTGAACTACAATTCTAACACTATTCACAACGGACTCTATGGCAGCTACAACGGAAATTATACAACCACCAATGGAATATACACCAATACTAATGGGCATTATCCAACGACTAATGGTAATGGTCGGAATACAAACGGCACAGATCATCACACGAGCGGAATCAATGGATATGATGAAGACCCTGAATACACAAAGAAACCGCACAGCATAGGAGATATTATTAAAAACGGTTTGTTTATTCAACTAACACACTAATCGTGCATTTTTTGATCTGCCTTGCAATGCCATGTAATTGCTTTCTAAATCAAAATAAAGTGAGTAAGTACCATGCGTAAGGAACAATAGTTTCTAATACACTCTGTGTTTCTTTAGGTAACCAAAGATATACCCCCGGCTTGAAGCAGCGACTACAAAATGGGACCCTCGGTCACACGACTACTGCCGATGCTTTGACAGTTATCAGACAGAAACAGATAGATTCGCCCGAGGTGAAAGATGACCTGGGCATCATTCTCAACCGGGAACATAGTATCAAAGACCTCGCCCAAAGACTGACCAGCCCTGTCAGCCCCACGACAGAAGAAAAACCTCTACGTGTGGCTGACATGGCAGGAATTGTATCCAAAGCCAAAGAGGAATTAGCTAAATCTCAAAGTAAAGGTAAAGCCTTCAAAAAATTTCTTCCACATTTAACTGAATCCTTATTTATATAAGAATGTAAAAATATTACCTTTCATATTTTGACATAATGTTCCATGGGGAAAGTTGTACAGTTTAGTTTAATGGGTTGGTTCAACCCTTAAAATATTTGCACCTGATTTTATTTACACCCTGTATAATTGTGTATTTGTGTTGCATGTTCACAAGGTTTGTTTCATTTTTTCAGAAGTCGTCAAAAGTCCGACGATAGAAATCACACCTAAAGTACACGAAATAAAAATTTCAGAAAACGATTTGCATTGGGAAGAACTGAAGAAAGGCTGTTTGAATAGAGAATTCCATTTATGCGATCTAGATTTTTCGGATTTGCGACTGGATTCAGATGACGACGTCGATTCTCCGGCAGCGACCGCACCTGGGGTCCCGCCGCCGCCTCCGCCGGGCATGTTTCCGCCCATGGGCATGCCACCGCCACCTAACTGTTTTCCTCCACCTGTACCTTGCTCATTCCCCCCTCCGCCTAGTTCCTTCCCATCTTTCCCAAGAAACAATGTTCCTGCACCGCCTCCAAAACCACCTTTATCCTCCGAACTATCAAACCACTCAGACAGTTCGACTATAAAAAAGAACAAGAAGACAGTGAAGTTATTCTGGCGAGAGATCCATGACAACCCAGTACCTCTTCCTTTGAGGAATAAAGCTGGTGGACTTATCTGGGATGACCTACCTGACATTAAACTGGACACAAACATGCTAGAACATTTGTTTGAGTCCAAAACTAATGAGTTGATAATTAAGGTAAGTACTTTACTACCAGCTACGCCAAATACTTTGAACAGAGTAAAATATGCACAATTTACAATAACAACTTCTTACTTTTCTTTTTCATGTCCGAATCTAAATGACAACAGGAGGTGAGTACACAAACATTTAATATATATTTATAGTAGAAAGACGGTATCCAGTAGCCGTGTATAGTATTCGAAAGAACATACCGATGTCTATTCTATTCACCCCCTAGCCTTTTTCAATATCTAGCATAGCATAGCGTTACCTGCCTACCTTACCAATAATTGATAGCAAATTATCACTCAAAAATATTTTCCACGCTAATCTACCTACTACAAGCACCCTAATCTATAAACAATTATTTCAGAAATTGATGGAACCAAAAAGGAATCTTATTTTAGATGCAAAACGTTCCAACGCTATCAACATCGCCATGAAAAAGCTTCCGACACCCCAGACAATAAAGGCAGCCATCATGAAAATGGACGCAACTGTCATAGGCCGAGAGGGTATAGAGAAGCTTTTAACTATGCTGCCTACTGAAGAGGAGAAAGTGAAGATACAAGAAGCTCAGGTAGGCAAAGTAGAATTGCGGAATAGACATGATTTCAAAGTCGACTTTGCTATTATACCTAATGATTGAATTGACTATTTCAGTACGCGAATCCAGACTTACCTTTAGGAAGTGCTGAGCAGTTCTTATTGACACTAGCGTCAATAAATGAACTGTCTTCGAGGTTAAAGCTTTGGGTTTTCAAATTAGACTTCGATAATTTAGAGGTAAGCACATAATAATTAAAAAAACAACAGTTTAACATAACAACACTCGTATTTATTCCATTTTGTAGATCTGCGGTCTACATCAAATACACGGTCATGTCGGCCGGCAGGCGATCACAGACAAGCTTGCTTTACTTTTTAAACATCCACAGACTAAACAGTGTTACCAGATAATTCTATTGAATTTCTAACACCCCTCCCCAATAGAATTAAACTCACAACTATTATTGATGCCAACTAACATATGATGCTAAATTTATATTTTCAATTTCAGAAAGAGGTTGCAGAGCCCCTAATGGATTTAAAACAGGGCATAGAGCTTTTGAAATTCAATAAAACCTTCAAAGTTATTCTATCGACACTAAGATCGGTAGGCAGTTTCCTAAACGGAACCCAAGTGAAGGGATTCCGGCTAGAGTACCTGTCCAAAGTCATGGAAGTTAAGGACACGGTCCACAAGCATCCTCTTCTCTACCATATCTGTGAAATGATCATAGAGAAGTTTCCGGACAGTACAGACTTCTTCAGCGAGGCGAGTTGATTATATCTACTTGATACGAAGTGTCTAAATTCCTGACAAACTGTGCAAATAAGAACATTATTTATTTTCTTGTAAACAGGTGGGGCCAGTCATCAGAGCTTCAAAGGTTGACTTCGACATGCTGAGCGCGAACCTTCGCAAGCTGGAGACAGAATGCAAAGCCTCGTGGGACCACATGAAGCGGGTCGCCAAACACGACAGCTCGCAAATCTTTAAGACGAAGATAAACGAGTTCTTGACGGACGCTGCTGAGAGAATCATTCTCCTCTCTGTCATTGAGAAGAGAGTAATGAGCAGGTAAGGCTAAGGCCAACAACATCGGAGAATAACCCGCTTATTGTTTCTTATGACAAAATGAATGTTTTAAAAAGAAGCCGTTTCTTTATTATAGATACAGCAAATTCCTGCTTTACTTGGGTGTACCTCCGGGAGACCTCATAAAGACCAAGCCTTCAGAGTTTCTAAAGGTGATTGCGGAATTTGCCTTGGAATACCGGACCACGAGGGAACGGGTGCTTCAGCAGTTAGAGAAGAGAGCCAACCATAGAGAGAGGAACAAGACAAGGGGAAAGATGATTATAGATGTAAGGATTAGTAGCATACATACGCTTCTTATGGCTTTGAACAATGGTTCAAACCAAATTATTAAAAGTCTTTGTGAAAATGCTGAACTTACCTTCTGACCTGTAAGCAAAGTATCAATCTACCCTAACAATAGGGTAATGGTAAAACGGGCTATTTTCCGCAACTCGACGTCTACATGCGCCTATTTTGCGTAAAGTGTGGAAGCTCACCACTCGAGCCATCCTAGTTCCTCAAGTGCATCCTACATCCTAGACATCCTAGTTCCACCATATGTAAAGCTGATTCGGTCGATTTAGCTGATGTGTAGGCGTGTTGGTTACCGTGTAGTGGTAAACTTTTTAATACCTGATCACTTAGTTCTCAACACTAACAATAGGGTACCTACCTACTAATAATAATAATAGTCAAAGAATACTTATTATAGGTTGGCAACTACTCAACAAAGAACGGCGATCATACGGCGGACAACGCGCTCAAAGAGCTTTTGAAGACTGACCCTGAAACAGACAGCCTCACAGAAGGCAGGAGAAAGTCACAAACTCCCCATCGCAAGATCCTTGTCAAGTAAGTAGGTACTTATAAGTAAAAATACCTAGCAGTATATAAGGTGTAAAAATATAAGCTGCAAATAATCAGCCCATAAAATTGAACAACTGAAAAAAGTTTTCGGCCCCCCATACAAATTGCCTCGCTCGGCCGGTACATTTTGTATGGGGGGGGGCGAATTTTTTTTTTCTTATATCGACCTGTGTTCCTTGGGGAAAGTTGTTCAGTTAAATGGGCTGGTTCACCCTTTAAAATATTGCAGCTAATTTGTTTACACCCTGTACAGTAGATTCACAACTCGTGTGAATTTTTTTTAAGTGTACTTTTTTATGGCGGGCTTGGGGAGCTCAATTTCTGAATTGTTTATTTTCGGTTCCGTGCAAGAAAGTGCAAAACTGGTCTAACCACACGTTTTTAATTTTTTTTTTACTTGATATTTTATAGTCAAAAATATTTGGGAATTATTGAGGGTAGGTATGTGTGAATTGATAAGTGAAGTAGAACGTGTGTGTGATACATGCATAGCAAAAACGAACGAGCTCAATTTCTGAAACATTGGTTCGTGTTTGTTTCATGCGAAAATTAGCTGCTCATTATGCTTCTATCACACGTTCTACTTTACTTATCAATTCCCACATACTCTCAAAAAATCACACATACCCTTGACAATAAAACCATCGAGTACCCAGTAGAAAATTTAAATACGTGTGGTTAGACTAGTAGATACGGACATCCGTGCACGGAATCCAATTATGACGTTTCAGAAATTGACTTTAATGTTAACGCAAACTTATCCGCACCGAACGAATGGAACGAACCGATTTTTTTATTATTCTTTGTATGAAATTCTATAAAACTTCGCACATTTTCCGGAATCGAAAGATTTTACCGATTCGGTTCAGACAAAATGTGCGAGGTTTCATAGATTATATTTAATAAATTCTAAAATTCGATTCGTTAGGTTCGTTCGATGCGATAAGTGTGCGTTCACCTTTATTCGTCAACGATTATAAGTAGCTGTGGAAACAAGTAAGATAGGCAACTAACACGTAAAAGCGTGATTTGTGTATGTATAACACATAAAGTGTTTGATTTTTTTCATATTGCAGCGGAGACGTATCGGCTGACGACGAAATTATAGAAAGTCTTGTGCGTTCGGCCACATCCAAGCGAAGGCCCATGGCTCGGGACAGAAGAAGAAACAGGCTCTCCGAGAAAAAAAATTGTAAGTTTAACACGCTCCAATTTCTGAGTTGTACGTTTTCGGTTCCGTGCACGAAAGTCTAAAACGACTGGTGTAACCACACGTTCTTCAATTTCTTTTACTTGATGTTTTGCTAGTCATAAATACATACATACATATATATAGTCACAAAAATATGTGTGAATTTTTGAGGGTATGTGGAAATCGATAAGTAAAGTAGAACGTGAGATACCTACAAGCATAACAAGTGGCAGATTTTCGCATGAAATTAAAGCTATCGTTGCAGTAGCGTAACTGCGAAGGAGTAAGGCGAGGCAGTGGCCGAAAAACAAAATATATGACTGAAAAAGTACCACTTATTGATAGTCAATATATGTACAGGGTGTAAAAATATTAGCTGCAAATATTTTAACGGGTGAATCAGCCCATTAAACTGGACAACTTTCCCTAAGGAACATAGGTCGAAATATAAAAAATCTTTTTGGACCTCCCATACAAAATTACCAACCGACCAATTCCTATGAAAAAACCGAGTCAATTCGTATGGGAGGTCCAAAAATTTTTCTTATATTTCGAACTATGTTTCTTGGGGAAAGTTGTTCAGTTTCATGGACTGATTCACCCTTTGAAATATTTGCAGCAATTTTTTTACACCTTATATTATGTAAAGAAATCTATTATTCATTATAAAAACCCTCTATGAATCGATGGGTTTTCTACTCATGAGAATTAAGAAAAAATCTTCTCGATTCGCTCGCGTAGTAGTTTTGAAAGGAGCCCTCTATATACGTATACACTTTTCAGAGTATTTCAGCAATGAAGGTATGACTATAACCACAGAATAATAACTATAACTTTGATTTTGTAACATGTCGGGGAACACAAAACGGAGGCCCAGGTTTTTGCCCCAGGGCCTTTGGTCACCCAGTTACGCCACTGTACGTACGGAAGATGTCCCCCAGATGAGTGGGGAATATTATGTAATGATCGGAGGCGGCTTATAGCGACTGGATGGCAAAAACGGTGTCATTGGACATCCTGCCTTCGGCGTACCCTGGTGGAGGAGATATAGTGTCCACTTTCATCATTGAGCTGCTTTAGTTAATTGTTAAGTGTTGATGATTGAGAATTGGCTTGATAAAAGCAGCATCTATTAGAAAGTTGTTCAGTTTCATAGCCTATTTAAGGAGCTTTACTTATAAACCATTTCTTTCCCGTTGGTATTGTCGAAACCTGCCTACTCCGCCAGGGATATAGGCGTGATATTTGTGTGTGTGTGTGTGTCTTACTTATAAACAAATTGATGTTGTGACGCTGACCAGTGCGAATTGTAGGCACAGTTGTAGATAAATATGCTTCAGCGAAAATATAGATTGTACTCTTAGCGAATTTTTTGTAAACTTAAGTACGGTGCGCTGCGTACGGTGCTTATGGCATTTTTTGGGGCGTCCAAACAGGCACGGCAATGTTATCTTCCTACATTATTCTAAATTTTTAGCCGTGTGATGCCGGTTTAGAATAGCATCACACCATTTACTACCCGTGGGTGTCGTAAGAGGCGACTGAGGGACTTGAGGGTTTCAGGTGTATTACAACTTTTAGGCGACAGGCTGACAAACTGTCACTATAGTGAGTGATACACAAATTATCTTAAACGGCCCTCCATTATATGTCAGACGTGGCGAACAGCGATCGTATATTTACGACCGTTAACGCTCTGACTACCCCGTATGGGATAAAGGCGTGATTTATGTATGAATGTATGTATTATTTTACAAAAATCTGCTTATATGTTTGTGTGGCCAACAGTGGGGTATTTGTCGCGTACTTAGCAAAGATAACAATGCCTAACTGCAAATGTACTAAGTCGCTACTTAAAATCCAGAATTCAAGCAAAAATTTGTGTAGCCTTGTTAATGAAAGATTGCTAGAAATATGTTATGGGGTGAAAATGTATGTGTATTTATTTTACAAAATTCTTTTGAATTTTGTTCTTCTCTTTATAAAAGGCAATATTCCAGGCTGATTCGCGATTTATTGGGTTTGTAGGAGTCTTAGAAGCACAGGATTTTTTTTCTAAGCTGTTTCTGCTGTATTTTACATTAACATAGGTATGTGATGTGATCTGCTGTACTACTATCAAAGTATTTATTTTCAGTAAACAGAACCTTGGATGGAACACAATCGTGGCCGGGACGAGAGAGCAGCCCAGGGTAAGTTTGTCAATATTTTAAGGGTTGAACTAGCCCATGAAACTGAATAACTTTCCCCAAGGAACATAGGACACAATATAAAAAACAATTTTGGACATCCCATGCAAAACTACCAACCGACAAGTCAATTTGTACGGGAGGTTAAAATAATTCTCATATTTCGATCTATGTTCCTAAGAGAAAGTTGTTCAGTTTTATTGTCTGATTCACCCCTTAAAATTTTGCAGCTAATATTTTTACACCTTATATACAAGAAACCATTATTGGGGACACCCGCAGAAAAGAAATGGGGTGACGCTATTTCTAAGCAGACGTCATCAAACAGCAAACTAATGCGAATCGTATGTTTGAGTAGGTACTGTAGGTACCTTAGCAACCCAGATTAGGTACTTTTTACCACAGAAAATATCTTATTCACATAGAAATAATGGCTTCTGACGACCGACGTGGCGCAGTGGTAGTGCGACTGGCTTACACGCCGAAGGTTCCGGGTTCGATTCTCGGTGGGTCACTCACAAAGTTAATATTTATCACTTTGTGAATTTGTTCCCAGTCTGGTTAGGACATTGCGGGCTGAACAAGGGGCTGAACCACCCGATTGTCCGTAAGTAAGATGGTTCCGTGTTTCGGATAGCACGTTAAGCCGTAGGTCCCGGTTGCTGTCTATGATCACTTAGACGGCGGTCGTTACACAACCATGTCAGAAGCCTGCTACTTGTAGAGGGCGGTTGAAAAATTCTGACACTAGGGTTCATCGGGTCGTTGGACGACTTGGTATCCCACGGTATCACGAAAAAAAAAAAAAAGAAAGAATGGCTTCTATTTTCTAGTTTTATAAATTCTCGTACCTACCGGGTGTAAGGGACAGCCCTCCGAATACGGATAGGGTGCATTCAGACTATGAAACTGAACAACTTTCCCCTAGGAACACGTCAGGAAACGTCAAAAAAATTATGGATTCCCATAGTAAATGCAGTCGGCTGATCGCGATTTTGTATGGGAGGTCAAATTTTTTTGTCGTTTCCTGACATATGTTCCTAGGGGAAAGTTGATCAGTTTCATGGTCTGCATGCACCCTATCAGTATTCGGAAAGCTGTCCCTTACACCCCGTATATATTGTTTTCTATTGTTCTTGCTAGAACTCAGTTTTAAAATGTTTTTATTTATATTTCAGATCGCATCAGAATATACAACAGAGATAGATAGATAGTACATAATAATGTTGATGTAATTATTAGGTATAATAAAAAATTGTGTCTGCCTATTTATTCATCTATTAACGAAATGTAATTTCTTGAATCGGACTGAAATAAAATACATTATGCCAGTAGCCAAAAATAGACTAATTTTTGGTCCAGTAATATTGGAAGGACGAGACAAAGTTGAGGTCTTCCCAAGTGGACGAGACCAGAAATCGGCATAATGGCTGAGGCTAGTATGCTTTTCTTCCATTTGCGAGGACATTTAAAACGTGATTTTAAAAATACGAAAGGTGCATGCATGCGTCTAAGTTAGCAACGCAACGTTCAAATTAATATTTAAAAAAATGAATACGCGAGAAAATCACATTCAGCGTTTAATAGTACGAACATTGGACACGCGGTAAGTAAAGAACCGATTGTATAACGAGGGTATAGTTTGAGGAGCTGAGGGCATCAATAATACACAAGAGTTTGCAATTTGATTTTGTTCCGAGTGATACATAGTGCTTTATACTACACCTGCAAGAATAAAAATATGAGCTTTTTTAGTAGGCAGATGATATAATACCAGACTTCATACTAAAATGCCCCATGCTCTTTAATATTCATTTTACACTTCCGACTGCTGGTGCCTAAAGTATGGCCGTTCGATTAGGCCATATTTGACAGCTGTCAAACAAATAAATAAATCTTAACATTATTTTGACAGCTGTTAAATATGGCCTATTCGTACGGCCATTTTAGTGAATAGTTTTGAAAGAATTGTGTCCATTTTTTTTCATTTTAAACTTCATGTTTTGCCTAATTAACCGCTAGGAATGTCCAGGAACTTTTATAGCTACAGGGTGTAAAAAAATTGCTGCAAATATTTAAAAGGTCGAATCAGCCCGTGAAACTGAACAATTTTTCACCAAGAGACATAGGTTCAATATATTTTTAACACCCTGTATTTGGCAGACATTAGCAGAACAGCCTATTATGTATGTATTTAGCTTAGTGTAGAAAAAGTGATTTTCGTTTAGTAAAATTGTAATCTTCCTAGATTTTCATTTTAAGAAAATCCGGTGTTCTTACAAACGATAACTCGATGTGATGTGAAATTTATAGTATCATGATTGTGACGATTTCTGTGGTGGCTCAGCTGTGGAAACGTCATCTTGGCATGGCTACAGAAGAACTCAAATACCTTTGAAACGGCTCGTCGAGGACTGATGAAATTTTACAGAGGAGGAATAGTCTATTAAATGGGAAATTTTTGGTATTGTCAGATAGATCTTCGCCACAAAATAGAGACAAGCCAGTATTTATTTTGTGTGTTCGCGGCGTGGACGGGCCTGGTCGTTTGGGGGGTGGCCCAGCCATAGAAACGTAATTTTGGCATGGCCTTGGCCATGGAATATCTTTTAAACAGTGGAGAGATAATTATTTTTACTTGTTGGTCAATTAGGTCAATCAATTAGTTCACACCAGCAAAGATATGGTTTTTCATGGTGGCCATGCCAAAATGACGCACACATTAAATTGATTGTATTGTAGTCTTTTATGAATAAGGGGTACTCCAAACGGATTAAAGAATTTATATACAAATAAAATATTGAAAATGTTAAAATAATTTCTTTTACGAAATTACTTCCTTCACGAGAACTTATTTCCATAATTTTATATTTTTTACATTTATACTTTCATATTATATCGTACTACATACTATCATAATTCAATCCATTTGGGGCACCTCTCTGCATCTTAAGTACTCCTTCCCTGTATATACCTACTTCAGATTCTTCATAAGCATTAACGATTTTAATTTCTGTTAATTTTTAATTCACCATTTATCAATTACTGAACTGAAATAAAATATATCAAATTTTTCGTATCTTTTTTCAACAACTTCCCACTATATGTAGCTGTAGGCAATACAGCTACATATATGTCATCATGACTTCGTCTGAGTGGGTAGAAGACAACTAAGGACAAAATCGTAAGGAAAGTAAGGCTGTTTCTCCACTTCTCCGGCATCCGGGTTTTACCGATCCGATTTAGAAATCTATTACTGTAGTATACATGCTTTTCCACTCTTCCGGCATCCGGCTATTATCGATCCAGTAATTTTCCGAAGTGACAGAGACGTACAAAAGATATTCATTACCATAACGTAATACTCGATACATGGAACAACGTTATACGGCCTTCGTTCAGTCCAATCCGTTCTTTCCAGACCAAGTCCTAAGCCCAGTCTCGCCCCAAAAAGGCGTGATTGGGCTGGTTGTTTGAACAACCAATGAAATAATTCCGGGTGAGCACGTGCTCCTCACCCCTTCGGAGCATGATGAACACGACACTCAAAATTAACAAATCGCAAAATGTACCTACAGTACGCAAAATGTACAAAGCGCTGAATGAGCTCTACACGCAAAATGAATAATCGCAAAATGTGCAAAGAAGGCCTAAAGCCTCATACATGGCGTTGCGAAATTTCATTAAAATCAACTTAATATCAACAAGGAGTATGATAGGTTTTAGAAGGAATTCTCTTTTTCATATCTGGTACGATCTGGCACTTGGAGATTTTCCACTGTCTTATAACAAATGAATAATGTCAGTGCCAACTGGCAATGTCAGTTAAATGACGACCGATGTCGCGCAATGGTAGTGCGACTGCCTTTGACGCAGAAGATTCCGGGTTCGATTCTCGACCCACCGGGGTCACTCACAAAGTTGATATTTATCACTTTGTGAATTTGCTCCCAGTCTGGTTAGGACATTGCGGGCTGAACCACCCGATTGTCCGCAGGTAAGATGGTTCCGTGTTTCGAATGGCACGATAAGCCGTAGGTCCCGGTTGCTGTCTATGATCACTTAGATGGCAGTCGTTACACAACCATGTCAGAAGCCTGCTACTTGAAGGCGGTTGAAAAATTCTGACACTAGGGTTTATCGGGTCGTAGGACGACTCGGTGTCCCACTCGAAAAGAAGAATGTCAGTTAAATAGGTGGTATGAAGAGTTTTGTGCGGGTTTGTTTATTTTCAAAGATCAGAAAATGATTTACCTATGCCAGATTAGCGTTTTAAAGATTCTTTAGGCATGTGCCTATTACCTGTATTGTTATGTTTGATTGTGTTAGGGATAAATGGTATTATTTTTAAGTTGCGGAACTTTTTTGTGCTTGTTTGTAGGTACCTATTTTACGCTAGATATCAAAATAGGCGACAAAACCGATTCAGTCGTATAAGTAAAATAAATAAAAATAGTAACTAGGTATCTCTTGTTTTTTTCAATTGAAAATAGTTTTTAAGAGATTTTTTTAATAAACAGGGTGTTTCAAAAATACCCAATAGCATTTTAAGAGGTCAATGTACTCATGTATACAAACAACTTTTAGTATGCGATTAGTTCATTTTGCGTGTTGTGCTCATTTTGCGCTTTGTACATTATGCGATTTGTTCATTTTGAGTGTCGTGTTCATTTTGCGTTTTGTACATTATGCTCCGAAGGGCTCCCCACCAAGCCGACCGGCGTAGATTTGATAGCGCCGGGGCTGAAATTAAAGAGTCCAACACAAAAAAAACGGTCTTCGAATCTTGTCGGAAGGCTACTTCCGGCATCCGGCAGCCGGACCGGAGTAGTGGAGAAACACTAAGGGTTTTATACGTAGTCGGTCCCAAAGTTCTGTCACTGGCATATTATTTTTGAATTTAGAACACGAATTTGGAAAAGTTTTATTGCATTCCGTTTTTGAATGTTTGACAATTATTTTGAAACAATAAATGATCATTTGGCGCGATTTTTCACGATGGAGTGGACTTTGAAAGAAAACCGAATAGCAGTTTTGGCGTTGCATCGCTGTGGGCACTCGCCGAGTACCATTTTCAAGTTGCTCAAAAAATTTAAAATAACGCTTAGGTTTGTGTATCGTACTATAAGTAGGTACACTGAAGTCTCTAGTGTTGAGGACAAGAAAAGAACTGGCCGGCCTCGCTCCGCAAGAACACCAGCAGTGATCAAAGCGATCAAGGAGCGCATACGAAGAAATCCTGTCCGAAAACAGAAACTTATGGCTTTGCAGATGAAGGTTAGTAGAAAAACAGTCAAAAAGGTTTTAAACGAAGACCTTAAGCTGCGAGCATACAAAAAAAAGAGTGGGCACTTACTTAATGCCCGTTTAAAAGAAATTAGACTCAAAATATCCCGGGTGTTGTTAAAACGGTACGCGAAAAACCGGCACCGCGATATACTTTTTACAAACGAAAAATTTTTTGATATAGAAGAAAAGTATAATAAACAAAACGATAGAGTGTACGCTACCAGCTCTGAAGAAGCAGGAAACAAAGTTCCGCGGGTGCAACATGGGCATCATCCCTCTTCAGTCATGGTCTGGTTAGGAGTCTCCTACTATGGGCCAACTGAGGTTCATTTTTGCGAAAAGGGTGTCAAAACCAGTGCAAAAGTGTACCAAGAGACGGTTTTGGATCGGTACGTCAAAGACCTGCCCAACACACTATTTTCAGGACATCACTTTGTGTTCCAGCAGGATTCTGCGCCCGCTCACAAAGCCAAGACCACTCAAGCCTGGTTTGAACGTCAAAACATTGAGTTTATAAGACACGAAGATTGGCCTTCCTCCAGTCCGGACCTTAATCCTCTGGACTATAAAATTTGGCAGGTCTGAGACAGCAAGGTCTGTGCTAAGCCCCATAAAAATTTGGAGAGCCTGAAGTCAGCCATAGTTAAAGCAGTCGCTGAAATCGACATGGATATGGTGCGTGCTGCGATAGACGACTGGCCGCCGCGGTTGATGGCCGTTATTAAAAGCAAGGGAGGTCATTTCGAATGGTTTTATGTTATTTTGATTCTTCGATAATTGTATTTTTAATTGATATATAAATTTTTAAAAACGGATTGGTACTTTTTATTTTATCAGTATTTTCATATATGACAGAACTTTGGGACCGACTACGTAGAATAAAAAAAATAGTTAGAAATATTATACCAAATTTATTGGACGGATACTTAATGTGCGATAATAAGTCTAATCTTATTATAATAATATAGCTAGTAAGTATAACTAAAAGTAATTTTTTTACTACATGTGACGATTATATTATAGGTAAGTACTTACAAGTACAATACCAGAATAACTGGGTGTGGAAGTGGAGGTGTGCTCCCGTTGTCTCCAAGATCTGTGTCCCCAAGACTTGTGTCCCCAAAAAAAGTGGGGCAAGTTTTCGCAGGGTGGTTAGTGCAAGGTGAGTCATTACCCCACCCCACCTGCCCCGCCTTGTCACACCTTGCCCCACCTTGGAAAACTGTTTTTTATAAACATGGATGGACCATGGGGCAACGGCTCAACGGCAACACACACGGCCAAACACAAATACACAGAGACATAGTCATCTTGTCATATCATTTGATAAATAAAGATTTGATAAATATTTTCTATCACAATAATTGTCTTAATCAGTTTTTATTAATCTTATGTTAATCTATTGCAATAGTAACTATCAAATAAAGAAATCGCAATAGCAAATACAATAGACTGTTGCCAGATTTTGTAACAATTGTATAAAATATAAGTTCAAATATAAAAGGCAACCGCCCTGTAGGTATATCAAAACAAATTGTTACTCAAATATGGAAGAAGAAATTAAAATAAAAGCTTTTGTTTTGATGCCATTCAAAATGGTGTAATGTGAGTTTTTGTGGCTTCATATTACAATATTTTCATACAAAATGTAGTTTTTAGTTGCCATAAAAAATAGGTAGTTTGACCTATCACTAAATAAATGCAAGAATAAGGGATTATGTTCAATTAATAAAAATAAAATAAAAATAAAGATGTGCTGGAAATTTTCTGTTTCTCTTTTTTCTGCAACTACTTCTACAAAAGTTGCATCTTACAGTCTAATTTAAACTATGTACTAAATATCATCACTACATAGTATAAAGCACAGTCGGTTTCGGCGTTTGTATGTATGTTTGCTTAAATCATTAAAACTTCACAACGGATTTTGATGCAGGTTTTATAGATAAAGTGATTCAAGAGGAAGGTTTTTATGTATAATAATACTTTCCAGGAAAACATCTTATTCCCACGGGAAAATGAGTTGCAGCGGGCGCAGCCATTGGGCAGGCCGCTTGTAAAAATCTCATATTTACTTAGGTTCTAAGTCAGATCTATCATAGGACGGATTAGATTAGTAATAAAAGGAAAAAAATAAGTTGTTTTTTCATGATTCAAAAAATATTCATGAGATGGAGAGAGCATAAAAAATTGCAAAACCTGACTGTACATTCTAACTGTGGACCGATGTGGCGCAGTGATAGTGCAGTACTGCCTTTGATGCAGAAGGTTTGATTCTCGGTGGGTCATATGTCATGGTTTGCACCCAATGATGGAGAGTACTATCGAGATCAGTGACCCAATGACACAATTTTACTAGGAATGGGAAACATTTTTCTATAATACTACCTAGTATCCGCTATTTAATTGAGTGTTTAGGTACTTCATTTCTATTTTTGAAAATAAAAAGAAACATGTCAAATTTTATTTTTCTTTTGGTCCTATTTATGGCAAACAATGGTCATCGATCTTCAATAAGAATGGTCAGTACTAGAGTAGAATATTTCTTGGTCAGAACAGGCTTACACTTGCTACGCTAAGCATACGACAACTGTTGTTCGTATGCTTCATCTTCATTCCAATACTCAGTTTCAGCAAAAGTGTTATGTCTAAGATTACACCACTTTGCACCGAACCTCAGTATCAGAATGATTACCATCAAAACTAACAGCGACAGGACTGCTACGGCTGGATATATCATAAGAAAAGCCATGTTTATATATCACTCTCTCGCTTATGCAATTCTAAGAACTCGTGGGAGGAAGTGAGAGGTTGCTGGGAATAGGACGCTGGGACTTGGGCCTCACGCTTATGGGTGTCCTGGTACTCTTCAGGGAATGAGTGGACGTACTGGATCTGGGTGTTGGGTATTGAAACATACGTAGACTCGAGCTCGGTGAAGTCCAATGGTGGCTGCTTGTGTGGAGTTGATGACCAAATTGACACTATCCAGCGATTGCCTGAAGACAAAGTAATTTGCATGTAAGCTACCAAAAATGGACAATCATTTTGTGTGTCAATGAATCCCAGCATCTCCTCCGAATATCTTAAATATTTGCAATCAGATGCAGATTCAGGCCAAGAAACTATATATTAGGAATACATTTCATAAGGAATGCAGTCAGCTGATTGTTATTTTGTATGATAGGTTGAATTTAATTATCATCTAACATAAACTGCTCATCAAAAAATCCAGGACCGCTTGCAAGACTTTTATACCAATCAAATTATTTAAAAAGTGTGTTTTTTTGGAATAAATGTCTGACATTGTGTATAAGTGAGTAAAACAAGGTTAAATCTTATTAGCGAAAATGTCCCAAAATCGATATATTTTTTTAAATAGGTTTCGTACTTTATCAAATCATATGAACAAGTGCCTCGATTTCTCTGATGAGAAGTTATGTTCCTAAGAGACAGTTGTACACTTTCATGTTCGGCACACACGCTACCAGTGTTTGGGGGCTTAGCTTACACCATGAATGGTGTATTACCTCCTTGACCCTGTTATTAGAAGCTTTCACGCTAATATTAAATTCCCCATATTTCTTTCTTTTCAAGTGGGACACCGAGTCGTACAACGACTCGATGAACCCTAGTGTCAGAAATTTTCAACCGCCTTCTACAAGTAATAGACTAGTGACATGGTCGTATAACGACCACCATCCTAAGTGATCATAGACAGCAACCAGGATTTACGGCTTAACGTGCCATCCGAAACACGGAACCATCTTACTTACGGACAATTGTGTGGGTTCAGCCCGCAATGTCCAAACCAGACTGAGAACAAATTCACAATGTGATAAATATCAACTTTGCGACTCACCGAGAATCGAACCCGGAAACTTCTGCGTCAAAGGAACTCTCAATACCACTGCGCCACATAAGTCGTCATACTATATCCCTCAATATCAGAAGAAAAACATCCACTCACCTGTGTGGCGGTCCAGCCAGTAGTCTGAGTATCTTGAGCAACAACACACCACGTTCAGGATCAAAATCAAGCCCAAAATCACGGAGCAGATGGCGATCGCGATGTAAAACGGCGTGAAGTTTCCAACGTGAGAAATTAGCGGGTTTATAGTCTTGTAAGTCCCATTCCCTGCAAAGTAAGGGTGATCAACAGATGCCGACATTCTCTTACTAGAAATCCACCTGCCAAAGAAAAAACTTAAATCAGGGATTTAGTTAACAAATGCCGCGCCTCATTATCAAAACATGAATGAACCAAATACATACATACAACATTGGGCGTTGGCTAGGCGTGGCAAAGAAGTTATCACTGAAAATTTAGTTTTGAATAACAGACATTCAGTTCTAGATAACAGAATTTACCTACCTTTTCGATCTTCCTAGTAAATAACAAGACAGGGATGTTTTAGTTCACAGAATAGCGTTATTTATATGATTCTCTTCCTGCAACAAGTGTTTAACGATCGGCGTCAGTAGTGATGGGCGAATGTGAATGATTTATTCGAATGATCATTCGAATAGAGAGGTATTCGAATTATTCGATGGAATATTCGAATTTTTCGAATGAAAAACAATCATTCAAGTGAATTTGACTCATTCGAATGAATTAGGACGATTTGTATTTAAATCGCATTGAGAAAAATCGTAATGAAATGAAAATATGAAAAATAAAACTACATAATATGTCAAAAAATCAATAAATTTTTCATTTTTTCAAAATCATCCGAATGATTTATTCACTATTTTCATTCGAATCAATCGAAAATAATCCGAATGTCGAATGATCATTCGAATACCATTTACAAATTCATTCGAATAATTCGATTGTCCGTTTTTAGAACAATCGCCCATCACCATCACTAGGCGTCAGCGCGTCACACTAAAGGTGAACGCACACTTATCCGTATCGAACACTAACACCTGAGCTGAGATTTGTGGCTGAGACTAACACGCTATAAGGTTTTCTTGCCTGGATACCAGTCCTTTTGGCACTAACACGCTGTTCACTCACGCTAATATGTGGATGAGTGGATGGAAGTAGCACAGCATATTTCCCCCCTCATTTGCGCCTCGTACCGGGTAGATTCAGTCCGATACGTCCTGCCCGCTTATTTCCTGATTCTTCCGCCACGTACCTTTAGTACCGGGAAAGAGATTTTTTTATTTTAGCTATAAAATCATTTGTACCGGCAGGATTTCTGTAATATCACTATCAAAGGGTGACACAATGACCTACAAACACTGACCTGAAATTAGCTGTGGACTGCTTGTTGCTACAATATCAATATTGATGGCACTCTTTGAAAGTCGCCATTTTATCGCTCGCAGTCAAGTAAAGTAAATACGATAGTACGCCGTACTCTCGTAGGTGGCGCTTCAATTGGGTCAGCAAAATCGAGCTCTTTGTGATTTATAGGTAAGCGGCTTAACCAACTGAGCTAAATCTGTTGATAGTGGACTGACGAAATAGCGGTAGTATCTCCACACAAATGCAACGTTCACAAAATTTAGCTTTTTTTGCCGTTCAGAGTGATTTCTGGAAAATAAAACCAAGCTAGATCGATTTTTCTCCCCTGAATCCCCCTATATACGAGTTTGCAAGAAAATCGTTGGAGCCGTTTCCGAGATCCCGATTATATATATACACAATTCTTGCTCGTTTAAAGGTATTAGAAACGTTCACAAAATTTAGCTTTTTTTGCCGTTAAGAGTGATTTCTGGAAAATAAAACCTAGCTAGATCGATTTTTCTCCCCTGAATCCCCCTATATACGAGTTTGCAAGAAAATCGTTGGAGCCGTTTCCGAGATCCCGATTATATATATAGGTATATATATATATATATACAATTCTTGCTCGTTTAAGGTATTAGATAGATAGATTATCCTAGAGGCATTGATATGAAGTTATCTACGCACTGGGTAGGTTATCCCAAACAAATGACAGCTAGTTTTGCGGCCTTTTTTTTCTATTAGTATGTATGTACGTATGCTGAATGCCTAAAGTTCATCGTGTCGTCTCGACCATACATACATATATCACGCCTTTATCCCTTGCGGAGTAGGCAGAGCGTTAACGGCCGTAAGAATACAGTCGCTATCGCCACGTCTGACATTTTTGAGAACTGTTTTCCAAGGTTGTTTCAGAAAACATGTGTATCACTATAGTGACAGGTTCTCAGCCATATGAAAATTGTAATAGACCAATACGATTTGCCTTAGTAGCCATTTACGACACCCGCGAGAAGGATGTGGGGTGATGCTATTCTAAACCGGCATCATTGTCAGTGTGGCGCTTGCAGTCAAGGAAAGCAAATACAAAATTCCGCGGTACTCTCGTGGGTGGGCAAAACTACCTAAATGTCATTTGTATGGGACAACCTATCCAGTGAGTAGATAATTTAAACAAAACTAAAAGACTACTAGCACTTATCCTTACGTTAAATCATTTCAGTAGGTTATACCAGCACCAAATTTTTAGATGTTGTTAAACATGTAATTCTACGTAAAAACGCGTCCTCCGCCCATCGCTACAGTGAATTGAGCCGGAGATATGACGTCATCTTTTTTTAGTATGGAAATAAAAAAAAAATTGTTCTGAAACCCATCGTGCGTGGTATCATTTTAAAGAGCGTTTTGAGCTGATTCTAAAAATATATCACATCATTACTTTACAGTCACAAATTCTAAATAAAAATAAAATAAAAAATCAAAACATACCTAGTTTGGGCTACTCCAGATACGACACTGTCCAATATTTTTTTGTAATAAATACTTCAAATGATACATTATATCCTCATATAGAACCCCCAGGAACCGATTTGGAAAATACTTACATTTACTATTTTTTTTTTAATTTTTCATAATTGCAAAGTGAGGTATTAAAACGATCACAAACGATAAGTTATTTTCGATACACTAAGAGGAAAAAGGAATGTGAGATGCAAGACAAGCTCATTCTCATTCCTATCTGAGGAGGAGAGGAGGAGGGGTTCCCCCCTCACAATAAACTGAAAAGTTACTGCCTAATACGTTACGCTAAACTCTTATCAGGCTGGGTAGATAGGTTCGTAGGATGTAGGACGCCTCGTCCCCCACCTTCCTCGTCAGATAGGGATGGGGTTACAATCTATGTTTAGGACGGAAAATAAAGGTTGTTTTACGCATTTGATACTTATAAATATTATTATTATTAATCATTTTCTCTTGAGCATGATCCCTCGCAAGCACACAATAGAGTGCAGTTTAAATAGTTTTTTACACATCTACATCTCGTGCATCGCTCTTTACATTTACACGCTAAAAGCTCCTTGCAGATGTTGCTGGAACCGATCTATAGAAAACATACCTCCCACGCAAGATGCACTGCTGCAACACCTTAAACGAGCCATTTTACAGACAAATATTTGGACAAATTGTCTCAACCATCACCCAAATCGAATGGACCCTTGCAACTGGGGTTGGGAGAGTAAAAAGAGCGCGAACGGGCTGCTGCAGTATACGCCTGTGTGGAAAACTATCGCTGACGCCAGCAACATCTGCAAGGAGCTTTTAGCGTGTAAATGTAAAGAGCGATGCACGAGATGTAGATGTGTAAAAAACTATTTAAACTGCACTCTATTGTGTGCTTGCGAGGGATCATGCTCAAGAGAAAATGATTAATAATAATAATATTTATAAGTATCAAATGCGTAAAACAACCTTTATTTTCCGTCCTAAACATAGATTGTACCCCATCCCTATCTGACGAGGAAGGTGGGGGACGAGGCGTCCTACATCCTACGAACCTATCTACCCAGCCTGATAAGAGTTTAGCGTAACGTATTAGGCAGTAACTTTTCAGTTTATTGTGAGGGGGGAACCCCTCCTCCTCTCCTCCTCAGATAGGAATGAGAATGAGCTTGTCTTGCATCTCACATTCCTTTTTCCTCTTAGTGTATCGAAAATAACTTATCGTTTGTGATCGTTTTAATACCTCACTTTGCAATTATGAAAAATTAAAAAAAAAATAGTAAATGTAAGTATTTTCCAAATCGGTTCCTGGGGGTTCTATATGAGGATATAATGTATCATTTGAAGTATTTATTACAAAAAAATATTGGACAGTGTCGTATCTGGAGTAGCCCAAACTAGGTATGTTTTGATTTTTTATTTTATTTTTATTTAGAATTTGTGACTATAAAGTAATGATGTGATATATTTTTAGAATCAGCTCAAAACGCTCTTTAAAATGATACCACGCACGATGGGTTTCAGAACAATTTTTTTTTTATTGCCATACTAAAAAAAGATGACGTCATATCTCCGGCTCAATTCACTGTAGCGATGGGCGGAGCACGCGTTTTTACGTAGAATTACATGTTTAACAACATCCAAAAATTTGGTGCTGGTATGATTAACTGAAATGTTCTGGTCGATTTAAAACCTTATGAATAGTACTATACGTTCAAATGAAAAGTTATATTATTCTGTTGTAAATGGATATTTTTACGTATTTTTAAGGCATTAATAGCCTACAATTCGGGTTTTTTCCGGATCCCATTTGACGTGCGCGATTAGACTTCGTCTAGGAAAAAAGTTCTGATTGCAATGCAACTAGATTTTATAAACTTCTAGGCTCTTTTGATCCAATCCAATACCTTCCTTGACAGAGGGGAAATGCTTCGTATGGCTACCTAATACCTAGGCTACTCCCTACCCTACCGGGGTCCGGGACGGGAGGCCGTGTTGCTCGAACATTGAGGTGAACGCAGATATATTCGCACAGAACGATCTAAACGAACCGAAGTTTTTAGAATTCTTTATATGAAATCCTATGAACCGATTCGGTTCGGACAAATGTGCGAGGTTTCACTTCATAGGATTTCATTTATAGAATTCTAAAATTCGGTACGTTCGGTCGGTCAGCAGGGTGACCATCTCAAAAGTGGCGAATCTCATTCATTCATTCTCATGAAGTTGCTTCGGTTGGCTCTATCTAGCTAGAATATAGTTAGTTATTTATTCACCGTACCGTACCTACCTTACCTGTTTAGTTGCCTATTTTCAGAATTATTAGCACATATTTCTACTAATCTAATAATGTAAAATTGCAAATAATGCAAAGAATTAATCAATCGTAAAAGATGTTTTACCAAAATGTGATATGTAGGAGTACTCCTAATGGCCGTGCGTTATCGGTGTCAATATAAACTTTGAGGACTCGTCAACCCAGTTTGTCATGAGAAAAGCCAAAATGGACATATCTCAAGGTCGGAAATGGTTTTTGTTGCTCCTGTTTGCCGTGATCCGCAAGTTGGATCCCGTGGAAGGTGAGTTGTACTCATACGTAATAATAGATTGGATATAAGAGTTACTAGCACTACAATGACTGCTGGCTAGCCGAAGACCGGACCGACGACCTACATCACGGACGCGCAGACCGCGGCCCGTGGGGTTCATGCTTGCAGCCCGAGAGCAGAGCTCATATCACCATGTTAATGAAGAGACACGCCAGAGTCGAAATATATGGACCCAGAATTTTTTTCGTGTTATCGCAAAACAAAGACGTATTTTTTTTTATTTGCAAGAACGCTTAGTGTATTTTATATAGTAAATATTTTTAGGCGACTTTGTGTAGAAATTGTGGTGCACCGCCATTAGTTCGGGATTAACGTGAGTGGCCTGCTGTCCCAATAAGCCTGCATCCTGGACCTACATAGATGATTTCCTACACTGGCTGCAATCAATAGAGACCGAAACCGACCACTTACCCATTACTCAGTTACTCCCTAGTATCCTAGGCTATTAGTGTTACCAGGCGTAGTTTTAATAGCCCGAGGCCAAAAACCTGTACAAAAATATTCCAGACTACATTCATAAATTTACGAAATATTCAAAGTTTAAATTAATACAGAGCAATTGAATAAAAGTAAAGAGAACAAATATATAAAAAAGCGTCATCCAAAATAGCAACGTATGACGTCATATGTTCATATTTTCATACAAAATACCATTTTAAACTGTTTTAAAAAGTAGATCATTTGACTTGCCTGTCCACTAGCCTATAGTCACCAACTCACCACTATATAATGGCAGACTGACCGGATAAAATATACAGGTGGACCAAAGAGTTAAGTCAAAATAACAAAATGCTTTACACTGAGGGCTTGTGAGGGGTATTAAAAGCACCCACATTCGTATTATTGGGAATCTGACTTAAAAAAAAACAACTTATGGGAATTCAACTTTATGGTCCAGAACTGGCAGGTTTTTTATTTTTTGTGTACAACAATAACAATGGAGAGGAAAACGTCGAAGCATATTGCAGATGGCAGCAGGCGCGAATGTGCCCAAAACACACCAATAAGAATCCTCCCGACACATAATGTCCTAAACACAAAATGACCAAAACGCATAATGACCTGAACAACCTGAATGTGTAATGACCTAAACGCGAAATAATGATCTAAAAGCATTATGAACTAATAATGTCCAAAATGCTTAATGTCTTGCCTGTGGGTCTCTGCCAAGCCCCCTTAAGTTAAAGCATGATTTTTTAAAATCTGCATGTTACACCGGCCGGTAGGCAACACAAAGGTTTTCAACTTGTCTTTTACTTTGCCTGTGACAGCTGTCTAACAAGCAAATTTCGACCTTATTGACATTTTTCTTGGATTTTTGAAATCCTTAAATAAATATGTATGTACAAAGTGTCAATAAGGTCTAAACTAAAATTGTGTGCACCATATTTTTTGACTCCGCTATCAACTACAAAGCGAATGAAGTAGAGCAAGCGAATTCCGACCTTGATGACAGTTTTCAGAGCGCATTGGATTTTTTAAATTTTCATACAAATTATGTTAATATGTCCGTTGTTCAAAAGTTACGAGTAACTCGCACATGGAATTTGGACAGCAGCTCACATGCAAGTCACTTCAACATTTTTGTTTACAATCATATCTTTAATAAAGAAAAATACTTACTGTTACAAAATTACTGCATTCATGAAAATAATAATTGTAAAATAAAACACACATGACATGTGATATGGGTAATTTGGATATGCCAGAACAAAATGTTTTATCATATTGTTACAACTTTGTATTATTTAAATGACAAGACAACACTTACATAATGTCATTTTTACTTTATGATAACTTACTTATATAAAGAAGAATGCCTATACATGGGTTAACCATGTGTCTTGCGTAACAAAACAAATGAATGCAATATATAATATCGCCAATTTCAATTATCAATGAAAAATAGCAACGTTAATTGTTGCACAAAACCCAGAAAATTAATAAAAATAAAAATGAAAATCTACTTTTACCTATTTTAACAAAAAAAAAATAATAAGGCGTAAAGCTTTTCTACACTGCTTACCGAAAATAATGTATTTAGAACTAAATACACTAATGAGCGCCAAACATCAGCACTTTTGTCTCTTTCGATGACCGACTTTGACACTCAATAACTTAAGAACCAGTATGTTGCATAAAAATTCCCTATGCTAAAATGATAAGCAATATTTAATCTCTATTATTATATAACTTTGGGTTTGATGCGATTCCTGCAAGTGTGACGCAAGACTGATGAAAAACAGGACAAGCATCCAAACAAAAGTTGTCATGATCCTTTCCCTTATTTTATAATTTAATTTCCAAATTGCTGTTCTGCTTAGCATGTGATGTTAAGGACCTGGTAGTAAACCTCTATGATAGATAGATAATACCTATATTGAAAATAATACTTATACAGGGAGACAAAAAAATTTGCTGTGTATATTTTAAGGGGTGAACCAGCCCATGAAACTGAACAACTTTCCTCAAGGAACATAGGTCGAAATATGAGAAATTTTTTTGGACCTGCCGTACAAATTGGGTTGGTCGGTCGGTAGTTTTTGTATGGGAGTGCTAAATTTTTGGGGAAAGTTGTTCAGTTTCGTGGGCTGATTCACCCCTTAAAATATTTAATTTAATATTTTTACATCCGATAAATTAATTTGCAATAATTTCTGTTCTGCTATGTGTGAGAGGGTAACGACCTGTGTAGTAAACATCTATGATAGATAAAACCTAATGCATTAAACATTGCAAATAACAATGTATCCATTGTGATTGTGTGACAACTATAGACCTTTCTGTGCATAATGTCCTTATGCACAGATGTGGTGAAAAAAAATACCAGTGGCTCTTGCAACGAAGCTACAACTACAATCCTACAATTACAGGCGAAATTCTGCCTGTAGCACACTTGTAGTTACAATTTACAGGTTACAGGCGTTTTATGAAGACCCTCCGGACTCATGGCCCTACTGGCAATCCCCACTAGTGAGGCCAAAATGAGTGCTGTGAGAAGTACAAAACAAGTTTTGAATTGTTAGAAACTGAAATAAGACACCTGGATTTTTCGGTCTTGTGTGAATTAGACGTTCTTTTTAATTATATCAAAATCTTTTTCTAATTAATTTGTACTTATTTTTACCGTAAATATAGGTTCAATTTTATTGGTTTTTGTGGTCAAGTTTTTAAAAACAGGATAACATTATAATCACGGAAACTATCCCCCGACTGCAATTACCTAATAGTGTTAATAATTGTGTAAGAACTAATATTTATTACATTAGCATAATGTAACCAATTACCTGTGGCCCATGCAACGAAACTACATGCTACAATTCTACAGGTGAAATTCGATGTACATTGCGTAGCGGGTGGGACATTACAAGACCATGACCCGCTACGCAATGTACAACGAATTTCACCTGTAGAATTGTAGTCTGTAGTTTCAAAACGAGGCACTGATCTTGAGATGCCTGTGACTATTTAAAATGTGCTTTGGAGAAGCATCGGGATTAGCCTTTCTAGGTACTATTTTGTACATCGTATTTCCCAAACAGCTTCATTTCACTATTTTTTATATTATTATTGTATCATAAAAATGAAATAAAATAAGTTTTCTATATTTTGTGATATAAATTCAATATTTATTTCAATGACATTTTAGACGTAACGCAAGACGTCAACTCAATCCATGACATAATCGTCAATAGATTTTGTGGCATGAAGGTCCGAAAAGCGATTAAGGAGATCCATTTTCGGTTGTTTCTATCTGTTATAGAAGAAAAATTTAAAACAGTCATTAACGAGTTACAGTCCTTTAAAGAAACGCACATACATACATACATACATGAACCCTAAAAACATTACACTCCTTTTTTTGGTTCGGCAGTCATGTAAAAAAAATATTTAATTTGCCAATGTATTAGGATAATATAACGTATTGTTGACACTGAAAATGTAATATATAATAGGTATTTATTCTTAAAGTCTCAAGTGCCAGTACCATCATACCCTTTCATCTAATAATGACAACTTCGCAAAATGACAACCGCTCGCAAATTCCAACATCATAGAACGCCAACTTCTCATAATGCCAACTTCCCAAAATGCTAACTTCTCAAGATGCGAACTTCTCAAAATGCCAACTTCTCTAAATGCCAACTTCCGATTATGAAAACTTCCATTTATGCCAACTTCCCAAAATGACAATTTCTCATTATGCTAACATCTCATTATGCCAACTTCTCAAAATTACAACTTCTCAAAATGACAACTTCTCGATATGCCAAATTCTCAAAATGCCAACTTCTCAAAAGGCCAACTTCTCATAATGCGAACTTCTCAAAATGCCAACTTCTCATTATGCCAACTTCTCATTATGCTAACTTCTCAAAATAACTCCCTATCAATATCACTCCATATTCGAGTCTACGTACTTAACTTTCTCTGTAACCCTTTTGATTGTGATGGACAGAGTTGGTTGGTGGCTACAGGCTATTAAGATGTAATGATATATGAAGTTATACATTTGTATTTTACTTGGAATTTTTCGTAAATACCATCAAATGTAAAATAAAATGTGCGTAAAATTTTTCTTAAATCTAAGTATTTAATCCACATGATAAAAATTTGAAAGTCTATACATAGGAAATATGTTAAAAAAAATTGTTTGAGGATACCAAAAATATATTGTTTGTCTGTAATATCAGTGTGTACAAATATGACAGCATCACGCGAAAATGACTGAACGGTTTTTAAAGAAACTTTTACCAATATGTTGAGATGAGAATATTTCGGAAATCCTATATCTGTATCCACAAAGTTCTAGCCAACAACCAACATTCGCATTCATAATATTAAAATTATATTGATATGGAGTTGCCATTATGAGAAGTTGGCGTTTTGAGAAGTTGTCATTTTGCGAGGGGTTGTCATTTTGCGAAGTGTGTCATCGTATCGTAAAACGACGCCGCATCTTTGTACGACGCGACGTCGTATCGTGTTTATGTGTGGGGCCCTTAGTGACCGAAAGATTTTAATGAATCGCAACGCCATGTATGAATGAGGCTTTAGGCCTTTGCACATTTTGCGATATGTTCATTTTGCGTGTTGTGCTCATTTTGCGCTTTGTACATTTTGCGTATTGTACATTTTGCGTATTGTACATTTTGCGTATTGTACATTTTGCGTATTGTACATTTTACCCTCTTGACGCATAATGTCCGATTCGCATAATGCCCTATTCGAAAATAATGTCCGATTCGCACATTGTCCGAGTCGCACAAGGTCCGAATCGCACATTGTCCGAGTCGCACAAGGTCCGAATCGCACATTGTCCTAGTCGCACAAGGTCCGAATCGCACATGGTCCGAACCGCACATTGTCAGAGTCGCGCAAGGTCTAACAAAGTCACAAAATCTAATTCGCACAAAGTTTCACAAAAAACCCGAAATGATTCAGACCTTGCGCGACTCGGACAATGTGCGAATCGGACATTATTTTCGAATAGGACATTATGCGAATCGGACATTATGCGTCAAGTTTCAATTTTACGTATTGTACATTTTGCGTATTGTACATTTTGCGTATTGTACATTTTGCGTATTGTACATTTTGCGTATTGTACATTTTGCGTATTGTACATTTTAAAGTAACAAGCAAAAAATCCATTTATCGTCACACCGTACTAATGAGACTTCAGTATCAGTAGTCCAGGGCCGAACAAAACAATTTTAACTACTGAGACAAGAGGCTATCTCGCGGCTTACCTATTCCAAAAGATGACAATCCTGCTAATAAAATAAAAAATAAATATTTACTTTTAATTTGTTTATTACATTAAATCTCAGCGTTTTCACATGTGCTGGTATGAGAGATTACACTAAAAACAAAATATCAAAGCATTGACAACAAATACAATTATAAACTAGATAATAGTTAAGCCGCTAACGAGCGAACAATGCCATCACGGTCATAGACAGGATCGTGAAAGTGGTCATGAAAGTGATGGTGGGCTTGTGTTGTGTATGCACCGCTCCGTCCACCGTCGCGTTAGTAGTTGGAGGGGGAGCAGCTGCTGCTTCTGTGGTGCCTTCCCTTTTATCCATTCTGTGTTCTGCCGAGCCCCCATGATCAGGGTCCTGGAATTTTTTTGTTATGTTGCAGTTGTACAGGGTGAACCAGCCCATGAAACTGAAACTTAACAACTTTCCCCTAGTAACATTTATGTCAGGAAAATAAATTTTCGACCTCCCATACAAAAATCGGCTGACTGCATTCACTATGGGAAACCATAAATTTTTTGACGTTTCCTGACATAAGTTCCTAGGGGAAAGTTGTTCAGTTTCATGGTCTGCTTGCACCCTATCAGTATTCGGGACGCTGTCCCTTACACACTCCGTATAAAAGGTGTAAAAATACTGCACGCAGTATGGACGCTGTCCCCTAACATAATATATTAACAAATTTTATATTTTTCTTGTTTCTAAGGTCCGTATTTATAAATCGTCGTCAATGGGAATTTAGCTAATTTTCAAGTGTACATAGATGGCGCCGAGCTAAACTGAAAAAGTTTATTTACAAGGAAATGTATTCTGTCTAGTGAAGGCTCGAGATCTGCCAGATATAGAAAAATCCACATAACAGCATCTCAAAGTCGCACTTAAAAAGTTCAGTGCGGACATGGCAAAAAAGCGTTTAATGGGAAGATAGCAATAATTACTAAAAGCCGAGATATCGTGTCTCGTCCGTAAGAAATAGAACAAGGTGTACGTCTGGAGTGTCGCGTTGTATACTTGCGAAACGTGGACATAGACAACGGGATAGGGAAATGGTGTTGGCGTAGGATGGAGCGAATAAAATGGGACAAAAACACGAATTAGGAAGTCTAAAGACAATAGAAACATTATTGAACATTATAGAGAACAGAGGTAACATGCTGGGACACTATGGTCATAAAACAAGTTTATCTGAATCATTTTTTCGACATGTAAAAAAAATTGCATCTCCCATGCAAAGTGACTCGATCGATTGGTACATTTTATTACGACATGACCTAGCTAATTATAGGCAAGATTGAGGGAAGACTAGGAAGAGGGCGACCGATGAGCTTATAAGGACCAAATCAAGGAAAAGATAGCGTCTAAAGTATATATAGGGTGACCGGTAAATTGATGCATTCCTTTCAAGGGATGAACCAGCTCATGAAACTGAACAACTTTCCCCATGGAACATAGGTCGAAATATGAAAAAAAATTTTGGTCCTCCCATACAAATTGACTTAGTCGGTCGGTAATTTTGTATGGGCGGGCCAATGTTCCATGGGGAAAGTTGTTCAGTTTCATGAGCTGGTTCATCCCTTGAAAGGAATGCATCAATTTACCGGTCACCCTGTATATGGTATTGGGAACCATAATACTAGAGTAACTGCGTAGTGGAAATATAAGTAATGAAATTAGAAACTATATTCAAGATCAAGCACAAGGGTGACAACAAAAAATTCCAAGTCATGCTATGACTATCATTATGTGATTAGCTTCACTGGCAGGAGAGCATAAACCTTTTAACAGCGTAGCGTATCAGGAAGTGAAGAAAAGGCTCAAATGAGATTAGATAGGATATTACTCCACCGACAAAAGCGAGGCTCTTATGATGATCATGTTATTGCCGCGTGATGCCGGCTTAGAAAAGCATCGCCTCGCCCCATTTCTTTCTCGTGGGTGTCGTCAGAGAGACGGTTTCAGGTGTACTACACCTTAGGCGTCAGGCTGACAATCATCTGACTAGTGACACGAATAGCTGGGTCTTCATTTAACGAGCAGCCTCAGATGCTCACTGCTGCGCGCAGCATGCGGCGCAATGCGCGGTCGGTGTGGACGGGTTTTCGCCCGAGCATGAGTATTTTAACATGCGCTGCTCAGGCGAAACACGTCCACCCCGACCGAGCAATGCGCCGCATGCTGCGCGCGGCTGTGAGCATCTGAGTCTGCTCGTTCAATGAAGAACCAGCTAATCATCTAAAAGAACCCTGACATGTTGATGCCGATGGTATTTACGGCCCTTAATTGTGGACGGGGCATCAGGGCGATAAATAGCGCGATGAACTGGGAAATAAAAATTGTGAACAGGGCGTAAAAGGGCGTAAAACGTGGTAAATGTAGAAGTGACAAATACCTCCATTAAAATAGCAGCCAGCTGCTCCGGGGCCTCTGCACTTTTACAAACTGTAAATAAACGCAATTGTTGACCTTAGTTTTGTTTCAATGCACCTTCTGTTTAGAAGAAAGTCCGCTATAGGGCTATTTTTATCTTTATCACGCCATTACAGCCACGACTGTCCACTGCTGAACATGGCCTTTCCCCTATCGGGAGGTAACGATGCTTGGCAGGCGTATTGGCGAGCGCAGTGTAAGATGTTGCATTAACTACAGGGAACACTGCTGGCCCTTCCTTCCAGGATTATCACTTTAGTGCTTTTTACGACACCCATGGGTAGAAAAGAGGTGATGTTATTTAAAGCTGGCATCACACAGTTTTCATATGGACTGTATGAAACAGAAGCACGTCTACACCTTGAGATTATTGATGGTCTTGCAAGGCGTAGCGAGTCCTTCGATAATCTAAGGTCTACTACACGTAACACTCGCGTCTCACATGTAGCTAAATTCTCATGTTATGTTTTTGCACGTACCTTGTATATGCATCATGAACACAACCAATAAAAGAGTAGCAAAACTCGCCAGGAATTGTTTCATTATAGGTATTATCAGATACGCCGTTCTCAAGGAATACGAAGAATTCAAGTCTTACAACAGCAAGCAACCTTTTCGCGCAACAATCCAGCAATAACTGAACTGTAGGGTTTGAAAATTCAAAGCTCTGTTTTTAGGGTTGCGTTGGATCCTACAAACCCTTATGACGTCAACAAGGATTTTTTCGGCTCATAGCAACACTATTTTATATTGAGGGATCATCAGTCAACTGCACACAAAAAATCACACCCATTTATTGGGATTTTAAGGCGCTTACAGTGCTTTTTAATTTTTGTTTTGATTTATTACCTCTATCTATGGGAAAATGGGCAACATGGCCTGAGTTGTACGCGATGCGCTGGTCGCCGCCCTCGTCACCACGCCTTAAATGAGATCAAAGGCGTGCCTTGATGTCAGCAGAGGTGCCTTGTGTGCTCCAGCCCCCAGGTTTGTCCAGGATAGACGGGAAGAGGCCGGATGGTCTTACACTGATTCTTTGGCAGAAAGGACGTTGCCTCATTTGGGACGCTACTTGCGTTTGCACATTTGCTGCATGGCATTTTGCCGGTACCCAGAAGTGTGCTGGTGCAGCAGCTAAGGCGACGGCCCAAAGCAAGCGTGCCAAGTATTCTGCCTTGCAATCGGTATATGATTTTGTGCCTTTTGCTGTGGAAACCTCTTTTCCGTGGGGCTCAGAAGCCAAAAAACTGATCCCGACATCGGACAGCGATTGAGAGACAGGGGTGGTGACCCACGATCGTGCTATTTCTTGGATCAGCGAATTTCCTTGGCAATCTAAAGGGGCAACGCGGCTAGTATTATGGGCACGTTTGGTCAAGGGTCTTTGTGCAGGGTTTATTTGTCTAGGCTACCTTGCGTAGTTCCTATTTGTATTTTATTTTATTTATAAGTTGACATATGATAATTTATTGTACTTGACATGAATAAAAATTAAAATAACACAAGAAAACATTAGTTCTGGGAAATATTGTCGAAAAATACACATATCATCATGCACGTAAAGCAACGAAAATGTTTTTTTAAAATTCTTTTTCCCTCAGGGGACCCCGATAAAAGCGCCACTTAACAACAAATTTAATTGAATTATTTTTAAATGTAGAGTAAGGTAAGTACTAAATATTAGTTATTTTTAGTGCTAAAATACCTTTAGTAGCAAAATGTCCAATTCGCATAATGTCCAAAATGGGTTAACTTAGTTAATTTTCATAATGTCCAATTCGCAAATTGCCCATATAAAAATATGGGATAAAGCTTTTATGATGTATTTAGTTATCATAATATTTTACTTATTTATTTATTTGTCCCACACGATTTAAAAAAATTACCTAAAATCATAGCACTTAAAGACATTTGAGTTATACGTGTTTTAAAACTGTGCCAAACCTGTCAAGGTTAAATGCTCTATAAAGCTAACATAAAGTGTAATGACTACGGAACCCTATATTTTGCGTGTCCGATACGCTGTTAGACGGAATTAATTTTTAAATTTAAATTTAGAATTCTAGAATTGTCTAGCACGCCTCAAGCAGTCATAATTCCGACAAAGCTAGTTCATCAAAGAAAGTGATTATCAAAGGAGTTCAGTTCTCTAGAATATTTTCTTCTTTTTTTCTTTTTTTGACTTGATTTCAAGAAGCTTAAATACTACTTCTCTTGCTTGATTTCCTTGTAACACTGATCTCTATAATCGGTATGGCACTGGACTTGCTGTCACATACAAATGACAGCTAGTTTTACGTATTTAATTGAAACGCCACCTACGAAGATCCGGTGAACTAATTAGACGGTTGCTTGGCAACTATTAGTCTGTGGTTTGGCGTAAACTTTAAACAAAGTTTCACAATAGCGTAATTTTTCGAGAATATCGTTTTGTTTTGTGATATTACATACATACACATATCACGCGTTTTTCCCTTGCGGGGTAGTAAGAGCCGTGATATTTGCGTAGCATTTTGTTTAAACTGGCTCGCAAGGAAGTGAGTGTCCGTTTTTTATGTATAATATAATACATACTATTGGTTATTTTGTGTGCTCCGATTTTTTGTCCTAATAAGTATTTTTACATAAAATGTAAAGTGTTTATCGTATAAAATTTTATACGACATACACTTTATTCACATCATCGATATATTGTCATATTCAGAAAACTAAAGACATCACTAGTTTTAGTTCTGCGGAACTTCGTTTCTGCCTTCAGCGCAAACATGGCGATTTTCAATGAGTATCAAAAGTATTGCAGCAGCGACCAGTCCAGCCTAAAAGATGGATGGTTGGTGGTCCAAGATGGAGATCTTTTTGGAGGGGCTTGCGTGCATCCTCTTTTGGCCGTCCGAGGGATGCCATAGATGCAGGCTTCGTAAGAAATATTTGAGTTGACTTTATAATTTTACTAGCTTTAACCCGCGGCTTTGTTCGCGTACTCAAAAGAAATTAAAAATGAGCTATGTATTGTCTTTTAACATAAATATGAAGATGTCATCCTCTTTTTTAAGGGTTAAATATTGGAAAAACTGTAAGAAGTTATTTAAATATTTGTAAGTTCGAAGAAGGCAATATGGAGGATGCTATAAAGCCTCTCCCTCTCGCTCTTCTTCCCGCTTTCCCTCTCTCTCTCCCTCTGATTCTCCCTCTCACTCTCCCTACTGCTCTCTCTACCGCTTTTCCTCCCGTTCTTGTTTTAAAATCTCTTTTTCATAAAAGTTTTATTTTTATCTTTTTAGTATTGTCTCAATGTATGCATTTTTAATAGTCATACAGGCTACATGACTAAAAATAGAGATGCTATGACCATCTTCCAGTACTACATCGGACCCTGGCCTCCTCTTTTTCTCTATGGTTGTCTAAGAAACAAAATACATACATTTATACATTTTTGGGGGCGATAAATCCGAGGTAGGCTCGGTCAACCAGGTACTTCATTCTCTATACCACTCCATTTCCCACTCCCTAACTTTCTCCGTCTCCATTTCCCAGTTCCTCTCTTTCTCTCTCTCCGTCATAAATCGTTTTAAAGACATATATCAAAGTAACCAAAGAAAAGTTTTACGTTAACATTCATCCCCTGTTTTACCTCCTTAGGTGTTGCAGTTCGAAAAAATCTTTCTTAGAGGATTCTAATCTTGTTTTAGGAACGCGCATGCAGGTATGAAGATTTATTTATCCCGCAAGGGATAAAGGCGTGATATATGTATGTATGTATGTTTGATGATTTAAGGCTCAAGAGTTTGGTGTTTGCGACAATCCATAACTTTCACCCCCATTTTTACCTCCTTAAGGGTTGAATATACGTCACTAATGATTTTTTTAACTTATTCCGTAATTCAAAGTTTGAAGTAAATACATATTATATCAAAGGATTAAAGAGTCTCGTACAATTTTTCATACCCTGTTTCTGAATTTCGAAAAATCCTTTTTAGCGGATGCCTACATCATTGGCATGCCAAATTATGGCTTGATTAGTTCAGTGGTTTAGGCTGTGTGTTGATAGATCAGTCAGTCACCTTTGCGTTTTATAGTATTTTTGATATATTGTTGCAGGTTTAAAATGTTATTGTAACAGTCCATCTTGTCCGAATGAAACCTGTGAGACGGATGGCTATTGCTACGCTTCCGCGACACTAGAGGGAGCTGTACAGAAAAACACCTACCAGTGAGTGTTCAATCATTTTTATACAACATCATTCATACAACCAAAAAAAGCATACCCTTCGGTTTGCTCCGGCTTTTCGGCTATTCCGTACAAACGTATTCCCCTGTTTTCTTCCCGAGTAATCCCTCTTTTTTTTTTATAAAATTAAGGCCTAATAAGGGCATGCCCAAAAATGCATTTTGTTTTTCTATGGGAAAAGAAAATTGTTCATAATATCTTCTTGAAATGCTATGTCGAAAAAAGACAATGATGCCCTTAGTAGGTCTTAATTTAATAAAGAACGATTAGGTCTAGAGGCATTGCTTGCGAAGATAACAGGGGAATGCGTCTGTATGAAAATGCCATACATGGGATCCTCATAAAGGAAAATTTTGCTATACTTTTTATTGTCCACAATTTCATTAAGTATCAAATCAAAACCTTATTATTAATTTGTAAAAGGTACATATTTGTATTGAAAGGATAATTTGTTAAAATATATGACATCATAATTGTTAAAAAAATAATGACACCATTGGCAAGCTCAATTCAACACAAATAAATACTATACTTATTCGATATTATCTTTTGAAAGAATACAATTTTAACCTATTTTTATGAAATGGTTCACCAGTGGTGAGATGGCGTGTTTGCCAAACCATTCGTTCCCTCCTGAAAACCCGGTATTCTGCAGAAATGTTAGCATATGTTGCTGCAATACCGAGCTGTGCAATACCGCTGGCTATTGTACGGCTAATCTGTCCATGCGCGTGCAGCGGTCCCCCGCCACGGGTAAGCCACGCGACGAGCTCTACTCCATGAACATGCCGATTTTGAGTTTGTTTGATGTACTGTTAGAATCATTATGCATCGCCATTTCCTATAAGTTTTGTGTTGAGATGCCAATACTCTAACAAACGCTTAGAAATATGTACCTACTAAGAGGGCACCGCTCCGGCCGCCCTAAGTTTGAATGATGTGCGCCCTCTCTTTAACAAACACTATTTTCCGAGTGTGCGTTGTTTTCGCTTTAACCTACTAAACGTGATGTCTGGTGGTTCCACTTGCGGCGCAGCTGTATCGCACGCAGCGTTCTGATACCCGCGGAGCACCCGTTCTCCTGCTCGACGACCAAATCTAAGAATGAATCGTTGCTGATTGAATGTTGTCATACACACGACATGTGCAATAGAGATTTGCACCTGACGCTGCCGACGAAGCCGCCAGGTAGGAGCCACGTGTCGACGCCCGCACTAACGCACCCGCGAGCCGCCGCACCACTAGACGCGCGCCTGCTCGCCAGCCGACCTTCTGCTAGCGCTTGATGCTCGGTGCGAGGCTGCATGGCTGATTATTTTTTCTTTTGTGTTTATTTGTTCTAATTTGAGTAAGTTTTCTTTCCTTAGACCGGCCTTGATCACCGCTTAGGATAAATTTCTCAGTTTACTAATTAGACTATTTGTGAATGTAGATGTTGGCACCAGGAGGCGATATTCCCCCCGGGGTCGAAGCCTATATGGTGTAACGACAGCGAAAGCCCCGAAATATCTTGCTGCGACACGGACTACTGTAACCGTGGCCTCATTGACAGTGCAGGTACGAGTACGTACAACGAATGTGCCGTCCGGGCGAAAGGGGGGGCTTTTTATTGTCATAACGTGATGTCCTCGACGACGCTCGTCAACGCCGAACTCATGGTGCTTTAAAATTGTACACGCCATTTCAGGATTACCTACACTGGAAAAAAGGTGCATGCGTGAATATATTATTGTCAGACAGTATTCAACATATTCTGCTGCATATGTAGAGGCGTCTGCCTGGTGACCCATTATTTAAAACAGATTCATTTGAATTGCAGCATCGAGGGTATATCCTAATATCCTTGTTCGATATGTATTCGTAATGGCGTAGTATGCAAAACATAAGGACGAACACATGTAGCGCATGAGAAAATCATCAAGGATTTCGATTAGGTTGTATCGAAAAGCATAGTGTCTAATGATGTGTGCTCCGTAGGTCACTATCCTAACGAGGAATATTCGAATTAAATACAAATGGAAAAAAATGTAAGTTTAATTTCGGGAAACCTGTTACTAGTCATAACTATCATAAGTGTGTCTTGCCTAATTTATCAAAACAACTTTTGGGTTTTCTAAATAAATAAAAAAGTGATCATAAGCCGGTTTCTTCACTGATTGCAGCATTTTCTTGCACTTTGTATTAACCGCATGTAGTTGATCCATTCGTAATTGGTTTTAAATGATTATTTACTTTGGCTTGATTAATTTTATTCTTTTCCAAATTTTATCACAGTTTTATTAACATTGGTATTCGGGTTTTCGGGTAGTTTTACCACCAAATTGGAATGGGATAAATAAACTTTGAGGATAGTTTGGAATGAAACAAAACTAACTAAGGTATACATAACGTTCAAGAAGGTAAGTAATTTGTTATACCATACCGGGAGATGTGGAATGTTTGGCATGGAGGAGGGGTATGTGGTTTTTGGCATGTGCTTGTTTTTTTGGCATGATTTACTTTTTATTATAGATATACCCTGTAAATCAATTGTTGTTATTTATGTTTTTTTAATCATTATAACTATTTAAGTGTTATTTACCCTTGACCTTATTGGCTTGTAAGCTTTATGTGGGGCGGGTTTAGAGGTAGAATAACCAAAATTTTATCCTTATAGCCATCATATACAAATGCATACAGAAATCCACCACAGTTAGGTAAAGTATTACAAATGAATTCTATATTATTTTAGATATATTATTGCTATTCCTATCTGGCTTTAATTTTAAAAAGATAACTAATTTGTTTGTCATTTAATTGCATTCAGAAAAAGACACAATGCGGTAACTCGATCAAAATATAGAAAGTATTCCGGAACATTATTATTTTGTCTCTCCGATATCAAACCATATAAGCGGGATATTAAGGACGTCAACTATAATGTTGCCATTTCGGGATGCCTTCTTCATCTGATCGAGTTATATGCAAGTCTATCGGTGTTGCTATCTCTGACGTGGTGTTGTGTGAAGAATCCGGCGGGACGGGCACGGCGTGGCGCGTGGTGCCCTGGATAGTGGGCCTGATGATGGTGGGGGTCTGCGTGGCGATCAGCGTGTGGTGGGCGAAGCGCTCGCGGAAGATGCTCAAGCGCGGCGCGCGCCCGCTCTTCACCGCTGAAGACCCGCTGATTGAGCCCAGGCAGCTGATGGGCAACTCTACGATTAGAGACATGATCGAGCTCACCACATCTGGATCTGGCTCTGGTGAGTTTGATAAAACGAGATCAGACATGTAAAACACTGCATCTAACATAGGGCCATATGCACCAAGCCAGCTGACGCGATCTCTATGCCTAGGACACTTCTACATTGTATATGTTACAGTCAAAACTCATAACCAGTCGCAACCTAAATCAGTCAATATAGATTTTGACTGATTTTATCGCTTAAAACCAGTCAATACTCGTATCCATATCGACTGACGTGCCCAGTCAAAACTCACTGCGCTCCGCTGGGAGGTAAGTAGGAGAGTCTCGACATCGCGCAGTACTGAATTGCCCTTTTCTGCTCCCCGCCGTTAGAAGGGTTTCCGAACGTCCTGAGGGCACTATAGTGTCCGCACTATTGAGGCAGTTCCTCCACTACTACAATGGGTAACATTCCTTCTTGGTCACGACAAACATACACAACTATGCATGTTTCTTTCTTTAAGATTTATACAGACTGATATTACTTTTGATCGTCCAGGTCTACCGCTGCTAGTGCAACGGTCGATCGCGCGGCAGATCCAGCTGGTGGACATCATTGGCAAGGGTCGTTTCGGGGAGGTGTGGCGCGGCCGGTGGAGGGGCGAGAACGTGGCCGTTAAGATCTTCTCGTCCCGCGAGGAGTGCTCCTGGTTCCGTGAGGCTGAGATCTACCAGACGGTCATGCTGCGCCACGAGAACATACTCGGGTTCATCGCTGCTGATAACAAAGGTATGTAGTAGACATGTAACGAATATTCACATTAGCGTGCGAATCGCATGCTTTTAAACATTCGCATTCGTATTCGCAAAAATATAATTATAGCTCAAGAGGCATATTACTCGGGAAGAAAACTGGTATGAAAAACTAAAAACCCGATTCGCTCAGGCTCATGAAAAACTAGAACTATAACTCAAGAAGAAGAATTATGGAAGAAAATAGGGGAATACGTTTGTCGTACATTTTTTTTTTGCATTCCTCTGCGTCAAAGGAAGTGCCATTGTCTCGTAAAACCTTACTAGTCCAGAAAAAGAACATCGGACTTTATTCTGAGCTCAACTGAACAAGAAATAAAAAAGAGATACATAAAACAACCGATCACTTTTACAGTCAAATTCACCACGCATTGAGTACAATCCTGGGGCATTTATCCATCCGATCTGCAAGTCAATAGTCAAGGTGACATCGCTGCTGTTCTGAAATTCATATTTCACTTCCTACGAAAAAATTGTTTGTTGCGAGGGAGAAGTTATGTCAAAGTAAAGAAAGCAAAAAATACAAAGAAAGTTTTCACAATACGCCTCGCCAAATAAGAATACTAGAATACTTTTGCCCTACTAGTGCATTTCACTTAGATTGATCGTGCCCATTTCCTTATTTATCTCTTATCGCATTTTACGGACAAATAGAAATGACAATTGCCGTGTACTGTCGACGAATAACATCACCCTATTTCTTTCCTGTAAGTGTCACAAGAGGCAACTAAAATAATACCATAAAAATCCGGTCGTTGTCGCGTTGTTCATTCATAATTTTTCAAAATATTCAGTACTTTAATTGCTAAAACAGAAAAATTATACAAAATTGCAACGTATGACGTCATTCATTATTATTTTCATACAAAATACCGTTTTAAATCGTTTTAAAAGGAGCCTGGTCACATCCCTATTGCCGTTTCAGCTATTGTCGTGTATCACTACAATGACAGGTCCCTAAAGTTGCGATACACATGGTCATGGAGTCCCTTAGTCGCCTCTTACGACACCCGCGGGAAAGAAATGGGTTGGTGCTATTCTAAGCCGGCATGTTATTTCTCCCGTAGACAACGGAACGTGGACGCAGCTGTGGCTGATCACAGACTTCCATGAGAACGGGTCGTTGTTCGACTTTCTGACGGCGAGGTCCATTGACTCCGCCACCCTCGTGAAGATGGCGCTGTCCATAGCTACGGGGCTCGCCCATCTGCATATGGACATCGTCGGGACCAAAGGTAACCTGAGCTTAATCAACATTAAGGGTGCGTCTCCATTGAAGCCGGGCTGCGCTAAACTAAGCTATCATGAGCCTCAAAATCCTCGAATCCTCGCCCCGCTTGTGGAGACGCACCCTGTAGCTGAAACGATGAGTACCCGAAATACCGAAGAGGAAAGGGCCAGGTTGTTTCATCTTTTCGAGTCATCAGGCATGGAAATGACCATACTAACAACCATTTAGGATATAATAGAGTTCAGATGAACAGAATGCAAATCTGCGAGGTATCATCGGTCTCACGAGTGTCGTTTGTCGCCAGGCATTGTGTGTTTTTACCATTCTAGAGTTAATCTGAACTTCTTAATATCGGAAGCTGAGCTCATGACGACTATTGCTAATGAATGCTGACTTTCTGACGGCGAGGTCCATTGATTCCGCTAAGGTGGCGCTGTCCATACGGGGCTCGCAAATATTAAATATTATTACAATTATGTTTTTTATTATGATTCACCCAATTTATACTAAATGACTAATCTTATTTACAAAGATATTGTATTGACCCAGGCGACCGAAAGGCGCGTCAAAAAATTCAACCGAAAAAGTTCAACAGAAAATGCAGCGAATATTGGGTGATAATTGACGTATGTAGCTCTGACATCATCAGAGATTCGGATGGAAATATGAAATTCTGACAAGGATAGATAGATTGTCAAGCACAATCATCGGGTCGTTGGACGACTCGGTGTCCCACACGAAAAAGAAAGAAAGAATTGCTTTGCATTTTTTCTGTTAAAGTTTTTCGGTAGTTTTTTTACGCGCAATGCCTGCACCCCAAATAACTATAACTTCCTAAAATCCCGTTTGTATCAACAGGCAAACCAGCGATAGCCCACCGCGACCTCAAATCCAAGAACATCCTTGTCAAGAGCAATCTGACGTGCGTGATCGGGGACCTGGGTCTGGCGGTGCGTCACAACGTCGGCAGCGACTCGGTGGACGTGCCCTCGACCAACCGCGTCGGCACCAAGCGATACATGGCGCCAGAGGTAACTATGCTGCGACCTGGGGTGATATGCTGCGGCCGGGGTTGATATGCTGCGGCCGGGGGTGATATGCTGCGGCCCGGGTTGATATGCTGCAGCCGGGGGTAACTATACTGCAGCTACGGGTAACTGTACTGCAGCTACGGGTAACTGTACTGCAGCTACGGGTAACTATACTGCAGGCGGGGGGTAATATGCTGAAACTGGGGGACACATGCTGCAGCCGGGGTGACATGCTGCAGCCGGGGGTGACATGCTGCAGCCGGGTGTAATATGCTGCAGCCGGGGGTAACTATACTGCAGCCGGGGGTAACAATACTGCAGCTGCGGGTAACTATACTGCAGCCGGGGGTAATATGCTGCAGCCGGGGGTAATATACTGCAGCCGGGGGTAATATGCTGCAGCCAGGGGTAACTTTGCAGCCAGGAGTAACTCTACTGCAGCCGGGGGTAACTATTTTGCAGCGTGGTCTGACGCCATATTGTAACGTATGACGTCATACATACCTATTTTCATACACAAAACCGTTTTCAGATCGTTTTAAAAAGTAGCTCATTTGACCTGCCTGCCAGTCCACATCCCTATTGCATACGTATCCTAATCACATGGAATGAAGGCGTGACATAAAGAATAGGTGTTTTATGGTCCATAATTTTAATTGAAGTTAATTGGCTGAATGTGATTTTGCCGCGCATTATTTATTTTTTTATTCAATGAACCTCAGCAAATCTAATGCATGCTGCTTGCGTACTTCAAAATTGATTACGATTAAAATGTGGATTTATGATGTTTCCTCGCAAATGGAAAAAAAGCATTATATTAGCCTCGGCCAAAGTGCCAATTTCTGGTGTTGTTCACTTGGGAAGGCTTCGTCTCGTCCTTCCAATATTACTCGACCAGAAATTGGTCCATTTTTGGCTACTGCCATAATGTACTATTGACGCCTATTTACTACCTTTGCCAGCAAGAAACAAGTGCAAAAAATATCACACGCTACATTCTTGTGTTTTTCTCACCCAGGTGCTTGACGAAAAAATGGACCTGTGTCAGTTCGACCCGTTCAAACGATCGGACGTGTACTCCTTCGGGCTCGTCCTGTGGGAGATGGCGCGCCGCTGCGGGGCGATGCCGGAGGAGTACCAGCCGCCGTATTACGACTGCGTGCCTTCGGACCCCACTTTGGAAGACATGAGGAGGGTCGTTTGCGTGGAGAAACGACGCCCCAATCTGCCCAGTAGGTGGCATTCGGATGTGGTAAGTAACTGTCTGCATTGGGTCGTTTGACGACTCGGTATCCCACACGAAAAGAGTGAGAGACTTCGGTTGTCGACTGGGTCATTAAGCCTTTGAACGCCACGCGGTCCGCCGTGTGGGCCAAATAAGTACCACCCATTTTTGCGTGGCGTTCAAATTTAAAATATAAAAGTTGTAAGCTTAAAACTATTGTCCAAAAATATTACGGCATTCATAATTTTTCAAAATATTCAAAGTTGGACTAATAAACAGATAAATTACATAGAAGTAGGTAAGGGTTCTGTCCCCAGTGACCGACAACACATATCATATCACGCCTATAGCCCTGGCGGGGTACTCAGAGCGTCAACGACCGTTACATTACGCTCGTTATCGCCACGTCTGACAAATGTTTGAGGGTCGATTCAGATAGGCCGTGCAACACTATAGTGACAGGTTATCAGCTTGACCTAAAATTGAAATATACACACATGAAACCCTCGAGTCCCTTAGTCAGTTTCTACTACACCCACGGGAAAGAAATGGAGTGATGCTATTCTAAACCGGCATCACACGGCATACCGACAAAAGTCTAATATACATGCACATATCACGCCTTTATCCCTAGCGGGGTAGGGAGAGTCTATAGGTATATGTGTTTAGATCACCACGTTATGTTTGTTTTTACCTCGATATTTCGAAACGGTTACACGCTCCATGGTCACGAGTAGACTGCTTTGGCGAATTTTGCCATCTTGCTAAGGTCAAACATATCTGTCTACCCTCTTGCTGATACGTCGACTGCTTGAATGCGTCTCCATTGAAGCGGGGCTGCGCTAAGCTGAGCTGAGCGGGGCATGAATTGACCAATCCAGTGTCTCCACTGAAGCGGGGCGGGGATTATGAGGCTCATGATTGGTCAATTCATGCCGCGCTTAGCTTAGCTTAGCGCAGTTCGCTTCAATGGAGACGCGCCCAAAGCTTGTGAAAAGTCTAATAGATGCTTATGATAAATCCAGGTACTGTCTGCGATGTGCAAGGTGATGAAGGAATGTTGGTACCAGAACCCGGCGGCGCGGCTCACTGCGCTGCGCATCAAGAAGACCCTCGCCAGCATCGGCAACGGAGACTACATCAAACTGTGAACGCGACTGGCGAGTGTGAACGCGACTGCGGTCAACTGTAAACGCGACAGGCGAGTGTGAACGCGATTACGGTTAACTGTAAACGCGACTGGCAATTGTGAACGCGGCTACGGTAAACTGTGAACGCGATTGGCGAGCGATGGACTGTGAACGCGTATGTTTTGGTCTGCCTGCAGGCCTCAGACTCTCAAGCCCTTATATCAATTCCAGTTTTATAAAACTTATGTAAAAAATAATTAAGGGCTTGAGAATCAAAATAGGCGTACGCTGGTCACGCGTGTGGCCCGCGCAGGTTACAGCCATTTATACAGAGTGTAAAAAATATAGCTGCAAATATTTTAAGGGGCGAACCAGCCTATGAAACTTAACAACTTTCTCCAAGGAACAAGGGCCGAAGTAAAAAAAAAAAAATTTGGACCTCCCATACAAAATTACCAACCGACCAAGTCAATTTGTATGGGAGGTCCAAAAAATTTTCTGATATTTCGACTTATGTTTCTTGGGAAAAGTCGGTTAGTTTTATGGGCTGATTCACACCTTAAAATCGTTGCAGCTAATATTTTTACACCTTAAAACCTATCGGAATTAAGCATTACACCTTGTGTTTTAAGTTCCTTGCAAAAAACAAGTCGTTCAGTTTTAGGTATGCTTTTTTACCTTTTTAACCTACGCGGGTTATACGCGTGACGCAGTTTAGGCGGTAAGCACCCAACCCTACCTCATTCTACTAATATCAAGCAACATTTATAACTAATTACGTTACAATTCGATGTTGTAGTGATATAGTATAGGCCTCAATTCTACGGAACAATCTTAACTATTCCTGTATCTTTTTAAATCCTACTAATATTATAAATGCGAAAGTTTGTATGTTTGTTTGTTACTCATTCACGCTTAAACTACTGAACAGTTTTACATGAAATTTGGCATACACACATAATGTTTGTGGTGATGTGGTTTTAATCCCGTAGAATCCCACAGGAATATTTTTTCGGGAGAAAGAGTGTCCTATATGTTAATCCAAGTTGCCTTCTAACTCTGTGTTAAATTTCATAAAAATCTGTTTGTAGTATTTGCGTGAAGGGAGTTAAAAACAAATACAAAGTTTCGCATTTATAATATTAGAACCAGTACAGATAAAGAAACGATCTGTAAATAACGGCCGTTTGTCATGCTTTCTCTCTTCCACTGAGGCTCTTGCATATAGGCGTTCATGGTTTCTCCCTCACACTTGGGTAACCGCCGCCATTTACAGATCGTTTCTTTATCCGTTCGGGTTCTAGTAGGATTTATGAGAATAGCTAAAATTTTGAAATCATTGGTTCCGTATAAGGGAGTGCGTAGTTTTGTTACCACCTAGGCTAATATTCGTTATGGGCTTTTCTTGTGCATAATTAAGTAAGGTTTAAATTGTAAGATTTTAAATACAATGTGTCTTGGTGTAGTGCAACCTGAAGTGGATTAAATCCACACACGAAACTGAACCACTTTCTCTAGGGTATGTCGGTTATGATAAATTTGGATCTAACAATACATACAAGTTGACTTGACCGGTAGGTACATTTTGTATGGGAGGTCCAAAATTAAATTTCATATTTGTATTCATTTTTTTTTACTTGGGGAAAGTTGTTCAGGTTCATGCTCTGTTTCACCCCATTTCACAGTTGCACTTTATCCCGAAACACATTGTGTATTTTTTTTGTAAACAATTTTATTCTGTGATATGTAACGAAATCCCAGCAATAGTTGGTCTTTAAGTTTGTTCCGAAAATTTAGTAATCTTGTTGATAATAGTGGAAACTAACGGTTTGTTGTTAATTTACTTTTCCAAGTAACGGTGACTGCGGACGACCGCTTTTTTATTATAGTACCTGGTTGACCGAGCATTGCACGGCTTTTTCTACCGTTCAGTGTTTTTTTTAATTTATAAACGCTCTTTTATTATATTCGACTTTTTGGCATGAAATATGGGACAGCTCCCATGCAAATGACAGCTAGTTTAGCGGGCTTAATTGAAGCGCCACCTCCGTTAGTTTCGCGTACCTTAGCATTTGCTCTCCTTGACTGCTAGCGCCACAATGGCGACTTCTATTGAATTCCGCGAACTTTCGTATTTGCTTTCCTTGACAGCTATTTTCATATTGAAAACAATTTCAAATCCAGAAATCTTCGTATAAACACACGGCTCAAATCTCCATCAGGTCAGCCTTGGCAGACTGATAACTTAAACATCAGTTGGCTATCTCAGCTCGTGTGAATAAATGACTGAATAATGGAAATTCTTGGTTTGAACCGTATAAATAGGTGTTTACTACCGGTACGCTGATGTCAGACGCAAGAATACCTTAAAAAAAGCTCTTGAATAAAACGATGATATACAGTTCACGACATTTATTGGAACTGAGTATAAAGTATAGTGATCCCCAAGGCCTGTATTCGCTTTGATTAGTGCGAGTATTATGTGTTTTAGTTGCAAAGTAATGTTGAACGTAAGCAAAATGCTGTTGCATTGCAAAGAAACCGTTGCCCTCTAGGTCAATGATATGAAAAGTATAGACTCAATAGAAAGTACATAAGTACCTACATTTTACGGATGTGCAAAAGGCATTGTGTTTGGAAAATTACTATGTTTCTTTGAAGTGGTAGACCTGTTTATGGTACTGAACAATTTTCCCTAAAAAACAAGACTAAACAAAATTATATAAGCCTTACATACAAATATTAAAAAGACAATTTTCCAGTGAGTTTCAGTAGTGACGACTGTGTTCCACAAAACGAAGAAAATGAGTGTAGACAGATGTTTGTCCGTAGCAGCCACCCGCAGATACTCCAATTTAGCTGCGGTAATGACGCTTGCAACAGCGTCTTAATATCGAGAGCTCATATATTAAGAACAAGTTAAATTATTACCATGAATAGTGTAAACAACCGCGATGGTTTTAAATTTATTGGCAAATATTCCGTTTCATGGGCTGGTTTACCCCTTAAAGAAACAAGAAATATGTATTTTATGAAAGAATATATTTTAAAAAAATATGGTTGTGGGCTGGCAGGTCGAATGAGCTACTTTTTAAAACGATCTTAATCGGTATTTTGTATGAAAATAGCAATGCATGGCGTACATTGCTATTTTGGATGGCGTCAGGACACATACTTTAACGTACTTAATTTTTGTGTTTATTATTTCGAAATTGAATATTTTGAAAAGTTATGAAGTCCGTAGTATTTTTGGACAAAAGTTTTAAGTGTATCTACAACTTTTGTATTTTATTAATGACCCAGTCCACAACCGAATAGGACTCACGCGAGCAGGCACATACAGACTTGCTCTCGGTAGTTGTAGTAGTATTGTTAAAGTTACTTTGCCTTTTTGCACGACCGGCCCAGCAAAGGTGGTTCTATATACTACAAGTTAACAAAGACCTTGGCTCATATGGGACATTACGGGGTGCGCACATAATGCGACAAAAAATATTCAAACGAAAAAGTTTACAAAAAATTTGGCGTCAATGAGGATTTTTTGGGATGTTAGCAACTTTTAGGCTGCTGCCCAATCGACGCTGTTGCAGCGCAGAGACGATCGATACCGGAGCCGTCAGTGTGCAGGCATCAGACACATCCAGGTGCATATCAGACAAAGCTGGCATGGGTACCCCGACTTCTACTAGGAAATAAATAGATTTAAAATTTTCCTTTGCGTGTAGCTCTTGCGTCATCTGAGATGGAGATATGAAGGTCACCTAAGTGTGAGAAGGCTAACCTTCTATAGAGAGATAGATTCTATAGATATATTGTTGCGAAATATTTGCACATATTGTGGTGAACATTTTCATTTGAATTTATTTTGTAGCGTATCATGCGCACTCACTGCCATTGTCCGGTTTCTTTTTTATTTAGTGATCATGTTATAAAAGGGACTAATATGGCTGATTTAAAACAATATATATGTATAGCCACGCTTGCCCAGTGTGCAAAGACGCAAATTAGATATTCTAGCACAGTAGAATAAGTCGAGAGGTATATTAATATTATGCTATGGAAGTGCACATATTTTCATAATTTATTCCTAACATGAAATTTTCAAATATTTTGTATAAATATCTGCGTATTAAGTTACATTTTAGGGACTAACATTATACTGTTATTCAAACAAGTATATTTTGGTCGAGCTTTTGATTCTGAAATATTCGTAGATTTCCCCTCTGATTTCCCCCTTGCTCTCAGACTTGGGAAGTAATATAGTGGTTGATCCGTAGTGCTGTAAACATAAGATATTTTGATAAGCACGTAGATTTCGTACGTACGTAAATGTAATTTTTGTATTGTAGCTTTACGAATTAATTTATTTTATTATGATTATTACCTATTTGGATTTCACGACGGTTATTTAACGAAGGGACGCTACATGAAGTTTGCCATCTCGAGTGATTACTGAAATTACGATTTTAGTAGGTAGGTAAAGCCAAACATTTAATGCAAAATAAAATTTGTATATATATATATATATATTAGTGTATAAATATTATCTGCAAATATGTTAAGGTGTGAATAAGCCCATAATACCGAACTGAACAACTTTCCCCTAGAAACGTAGGTCAAACATGAGAAAATTGTTTGGTCCGTTGGTAATGGTGTATGTAATGTTGGTAATGGTCCCATTTCTTTTTATAATTATATCTAATCATGTTCTTTGGGGAAACTTGTTCAGTTTCATGGGCTGGTTCACCGCTTATTTTTTACACCCTGTATAATTTAAATATGTAGTTGCAAAACACTTTTATAAATATATATTTATTTTTTAAATGTCTTGTACTTTCTTTGAACACTGATAAAAGTGAAAACCGCTCTTCTCTGACACAATTTATACCTACATATTGAAAAACGATTAAGTATTAAGAGCACATAGAGATGGTAAATTTTATATAGACGTTTGCGTAACTATGTACATTTTATTTCTTACGTAAATAGTGTATTTTGTTTGTTTGAGAATGCAATCAACATCAATGTTTGTGGTATACGCAGCTAATATGAGTTTCGATGAATTGGATTGATGAGGTACTTAATTTTGAAAGGGTCGACGTAGCAGTCGCAAACAAGCGACCAATCGGTGTGTTGTTTTGTCCCCGGGTACCGTCTCCCTGGTGAAAGTGGAGCAAGGTGCGACAAGGCGGGGCCAAGTTATGGCAGAGGGTGTAGCAATGTCTTACCATGCTAAACCTTGCTCCACCCTACCAAACATTGCCCCATTTTTACCGGGGACACGGGGACACGCCAAGCTGTAAATATTTATGTTACTTGTTACAATGGCTTTATAAGTATTATACAATGTGGTACCGAACGACGGACTTCCCCGACTCAAACGAATTGAACAATTTTCCTAAGGCCCAAAGGTCGAACTAATATATTTAGAAAAATAGACCTCTCATACAAAAATCAACTGACCGAGCGTAACGTAATTTTTGGGATAAGTCGTTCAGTTTGATCTGGGAAAGTTGATTGATAGATACTCTTACCACCATGTGTAACAAGTTTCAGGAATATAAATTGTATATAAATGTTTGGGGACAATTAATTTTTAACTCTGGAAGTGGTCTGTGGCTGATGCGTTGACTGTTGTACAAAATTATTATCAGTAATTAACATGCAGAAGTTTAAATAATTGTGACAGTATTTATGTTTCTAAAAAAAAATTTGTATGTATAATACTTTAATTTAGGCTCTTTTCAAACATTTTAATAAATATGTGGACTGGCAGGTCAAATGAGCCACTTTTTAAGACAATCTAAAACGATATTTTGTATGAAAATATGACGTCATACATTACTATTTTAGATGGCTTCAGAACACTTATTTTTATTATTTTTCTGTTTATTGATTAAACTTTGAATATTGTGAAAAATAATTAATGTAGTCCGTACCTAGTATTAGTTTTAAGCGTACAAAATTTTATATTTTATTAATGAGCCAGTCCACAAGCGAATTTTCAATGCAAACCACAAAATTCGGATTATAAATTGTAAATATGTTTTATATTTTGTTATGTTAACGAAAGTACATGTTGAAGAAAACTGCTATCTTGACTACAAATTAGTGCAAAATTTTCACGATATGTTCTTCTCGTGCAACCTTCTTTATGTACCAACCTATCTTTTTCATCATCTTTCTCCTTGCCTTATCCCGTTTTCTGTCGGGATCGGCCACCTAACCTAGGGGATTTGACATGGAATTAAGTTTTTACATAGAACGAGTGCCATCTGAGCTCTGCAACCCGAAACCTAACCTGATCTGAATCCCAGATTAAGTCACATTCAAATATCATCTGAATTCAAATTTAATTTGAATGTGGGTTTCATCACGATTTTTTTCCTTCACCGTAAGAGCAGTCGGTAAATGTAACATGTTGGGTGTGTGTATAAGGGTAGCTGCCCCTACCCGTATAAGCTGTACATTCGAGCACTGGTTTATCCTCGACACAAAGTGTATTCTAAAGAAAATTAAGCTGTACGTTACAACCGAAACACATTGAAGAGTAAAAACACATTCGTACATGGCGGGGATCGAACTGGGGAAGGTTCACAAGTAGATCATAACCTGAAAATATTTTAGTTTAAAATTACTCTAAATATGAATAAACATAACCATTCACAGCCACACATTTTAGAGACTGATATGATATACATACAATAGATATAAAACCAACAGAACTGTTTATAATATCGATCACATACAGCACAATGTCTACGTACCAGGGCTCATCAGGTCTTTGGACGACTCGGTGTCATACAGACACAATTTCTACAAAGAGACACAATTTCATACAGACACTATTTCATAAAGACACAATTTCACAAAGACACGTTTTCATACGGACAATCCCCAAATTCCATATGCGTAAAATAACACCAACGTAATGTTAGAGATTTTTTATTTTATTGCGGTTTTGATATGCTTACAACTTTACAGTGTAGTGTTTAAGCTTCAATGAACTTTTCATGTTTTCAAAATATTTTTTCTGATTCTAGTATCTACATCGTTTAGTATTTTAGAGAATTAACTTTTGTCATTTCCGTTTGGGTGCGTATCTCAAATAAAAGCTGGTGTCTGCAAAGTTGCAAACTTGCAAATGCCTTGATGATCTAGCAAACAATTTTCCCGAAGAACATCATAAAAGAGAATCAAGCGTAAATCGATATTTTTGTATATTGCACCTTCGGGGGAAAATATTTTTTTATGAGACTAAGTACGCAAATGCGATGGCGAAAAGGCGGCCTACATCCAAGATAGTATGGGGCGGAGATAGTAATATGCGTGCACAATATGGTAGTTATGGTTTGCCAAATTGAGAAGACTGATCGATAGATTTTAGAAAGGAATAAATACTTGGATGGCCTGGCCTCGGGAGGATTGTTGGTGACGAACAGCACGAATTTATAGTGCTGCTGATGAACGGTAGAGAGAAGTTATATTTTTTTATCATGTTGACATGTGCACCCGAACCGAAACCGCAAAGAAAGGGTACTGAAGTTGGTAAATCTACTGCCATTATTACATTGTATCTATCTCTATGGTTAAATACTTATCCACATTCCAATTTCAAACTGAACAACTTTCAATAAGGTGTAAAAATACAACTGCAAAAATATAAAGGACCGCTTTCCCCAAGATGGAAATATAAAAATAAAATTTGGACTTCCCATACAAAATGTACTAGAGCATACAGAGTCAATTTGTAAATCATGGGACCTATTATTATTTGCAGGTTTTTACACCATCATTCTCATCGCCTCATCCCGTTCTCTGTCGGGGTCGGCTACCTATTTTATTTTTACATCCTGTTTCAAATAAACTGTATGGAAGATTTAATTTTGATTCTTTGGTAAATGCATATCTTACGATGTTAACAATAATTATATTACAGACTAGATCATGTATGTACCCACCTACTACTTACAGTCGGACACCCTGATTATAAACTGCCCCAAGAAAGCTGGTAGCTTTTTTGCTTTGTCTTACACTCAGTACTCTTTCGATTTTAAGTCTTATTACGATTTGGCATCGATGGTGATTTTTTAGATGTTTAGCGTTAGGTCGAATTACAATGATGTGTTCTTAAACTGAAATGTACAAGCGACAACCTCTAAGGTTTGCGTTTTACTGATGAGCAATACCCATGTAGTACAAGACACGACACAATATGACGGTGTGTTCTCGTTGTCCCCTTTAAAAATGGGGTAAAGTTTGGCAGGGTGAGGGTAAGGTGTGACAAGGCGGGTTAAATTGTAGTAGAGGGTGAGGCAATGTCTTACCATGCTACACCTTGCCCCACCCTGGGGACAAACGGGTCCACACCAATATGGCGTAGGGAACGCTGCATCATATCACGACGACTGTAAAAAACGTAAAAAACAATCCTAACTATTTTGTACATACCATTTATTTAAATACCCATTGTATAAGTTTTATTAATAGGATATGGAGAGGACTAACTACCTAATTAAAAATAAAACAAGTGTTTTTATAAAAACAAGTGTTTTTATTTCGATTATATAGGATACAGTTTTGCTTTGCATCATACACTTAATTCTTCCAACTTTATAAACCAGCCTTTCGGCCCTTTTCCTGTCACGTGATTTTCAACCGGGCGCGTGGATTTACACAGCATACAAGCTTTATGGGCCTTACCACACAAAAGTTGGGACACGTGTTTAAAATCTTCATAAAAAAAAGTTAGACACGCGCCAGTTCGCGTGACATTTCCACAGGGAAAGCCACACTAACTTTTTGCAGTAAGGGCCTATGTACTATTATGCCGCTGTCTGCATAGCATAGCCAAAAGTAACATTTCCGCGCGGTGTATTCCCGTTAACTCCAAGATCCTTGTCCTCAAAAAAGTGGGACAAAGTTTGGCAGGGTAGGGCAAGGTGTAGCACCATAAGACATTGACGAAATGTCACAACTTACCCCACCTTGCCTCGCCCTGCCAAACCTTGCCCCATCTTTTTCAGGGACACAGATCTTCAACGGGAACACACCATCCGAGCGTCCAAAAATCACGATTGCCAGAAAAAAAGCTTCATTCAGATTCATATCACTCTAATACATATAACACATAAAATTCGTCGACAATAACAGTAAAACTAGGATGCATCGCAATGGCCAGGTGAATAGAATTGAACTGGTTACGTAACTTATACTGCTAATAAAATGTATAAAACGTTAATTCCCATCTACCGCTGCCACGCCTGCCCTGCCACCGCTTAGGTTGGTTGTACTCTAGTGGATTTCATGAAAAATAAGTACCTACCTAGTGTTTGGGAATGTTTTTTTTGTTCGCATAGTTCCTAGTAGATGACGCTCAGAGTGAATTATGCGGTGATTTCCCATAGGGGAAATAAATTAACTTATGAAATTGTATAATATTGTGTTATTGTTTTTTGAGAATAATAATGCACTGAACGCAGTAAAATTCCATTAAATATGGGTAATAGTGTTTATATTGGGCACTAAACTGAACTTGACACTTCCTCAGTCTCAAATAAATATCGCCACCTATAAAGTTCGGACAAGTTGCTATCAGCCCAAAAATCCTCATTATCTAAATTAAACTTATTTTATTATTATAACGTGAAGAGTATAAACCAAATTGTAAATATATACTTCTTCTTCGTCATGTCATGTCAATGGATTATTATATTTTTGATTGCCTGTATTTGGCGACCGTAATGGCGTTCCCTGTTGCTAGGATTAAATAAATACTAAAAATGTGTTAAGTAGTGGAATTGTATTTAGTTTGCAATCTTCGTAACTTTCATCCTGATAAATCTCTGAACAAAATCTAAAATTCAATCTGTTCGGCCGTTGAAGAGTTGGATAGGTAACGTACCAACCTACAGTAGCGCCTTTCGGGTCTAATTGTTTGAAAATCATCCTAGACACTATTGAAATACACATACAAAAATATTATAGTAAAGTAAGTAACCAGTTCATTTCTATTCATCAGGCCATTCCGATTCACCCCAGATTACAGGTTTTATATCTACGTATATAGTTCATTATATAAAACACCAACAAGTAATATAATTATGAATGATAAAAGCTTACTTTAGTAACATTGTAAATCAGATATTATTATAACTTCAAAATATTTTCTGCCCTAGAGGACGCCAATGGCGTAGACATTGCTCCGACTTTTACTGAGAAGGGAATACTAGTACATTGATCACGTGGTGAGAAAAGAACCGTTGGGAAGAGTGTAGTTTGGGGTCAATCAATAGGTACACACGAGTTATCATTTGGACTTTCTCCCGAATAATAAATAGCACGTTATACTACACCTGCAAGAATAGAAAAAGAGGAATACTAATAGAAGAACAGTTAGTTCAATACGAGTAAAGGTAAGTCTCATTGTTCACGTATCAAATTATAGCTATGTCGTTTACGGTCTCCTAAGTATGGAGCTCACTTAATTGCTGGCATACTTTAATGCCGCTTTGCTTAGTGATACTAGGGGCCATTGTGAATGATTCTACCCGAAGATTTCAAAATTGCGTAGCTATAATTAAACATTATTAAAGTTATAAGTAAACGCCATAGCTATAATTTGATACGTGAACAATGAGTCTCATTCCTCTGTACGTTTACGCTTTATGAAACGTAGAGACGAACATTTTCTATACGGCATTTTCTATGTAGGTGTAGTATAAAAAATCTAAGTCATAAACTCTATTTGCAACTTAGAAAAAGCAAATGGTGCATCCTAATCAACGGTTTATAGAAGGTTACTGGTAATTCATAGCGATCTATTGAAGGCATACACGATGCTCTAAAACTGGACAACTTTTGAAAGGAACATTATACTGATGTTTTTTTTCTAAATATCCGACTGAGGCATTATACTACCTACTTACATTTGACATGTTTATTTCATATTTCGACTACGGCTTTAGAATACCGCTTTTCCCGGGATCCCGGTATTCGTCTTTTTTCTCTTATTTGCCAAAAATCCCACTATAACATTAAAAAAATATTTAATGCAGAGTTTACTTTAACTTGAAAATTACTGAACAGCAGATAAATGTTGACAGTAGCGACACAAGGACAATATGTAACGAACTAAGAGCACATGACTGTATAATTTTGCTTTAATCATATAGAAATCTTCAATACCGTAATCCCGGTATAACATTTTCAATACCGGTATTGAGACCAAAAAAATCCGGAAGGTCCTAATTTCGACTTATGTTCCTAATGTATAGTTTTTCAACTTCATAGGCTGATTCATCCCTTGATAGGATCGTGAATAATTACCAGTAACCCTATATAACGTTCTGTCCTTTTGGGAAGAAGACTGCTGATTAACATTACTATTACATGACTATTACACATAACATAGCATTTTTCTATAAATCTAGAGAATACTTATTACTAATGAATGAAAAACATCAAGATAACAATAAATGAGCAGTTAGCTATAATTTAATCTTAATCAGTTCCTGGGAAACAAAAAAAAGCTGCAAGTGGTTAATTTGAACATTATTGAAATTACAAATATTTGCAAAGCAGTATTTAAATAACTACCTACAAACAAAAACTAGAACTTCATTGAAACTAGCTAAAACTTGTATTTATACAACTTGATAAAAAATGCATTAAAAACCCTGAAAACAGCGTCGAAACTATTGTACCTACCTAATATAATTTGCACCCAACATATTATCATTAAAAAATCCGTGACACCTTGCAAATTTATAGGTTTCGTAAGGATTAACAGAAAAATAAGTATATTTAAGTAGAAATAAATGTCAAATTCAGTTTTATTAGGTTTTCAAATCAATGTTCTACATTCATAGATTTTGTTAGATTTTTTCCCAGAAGATTTGTAGATGAGAAGTGTACTTTTAGGTGTTGAGCGTTTACGTTAGAAAACGACCATTTGGTCGTTTTTCATTTTTCATTTGTTTGGTTTTTTAATTTTAAAAATGTAAATAAAACCTCAGGCACTTCACCTTGCCAATGTTGTAATGTGTCAGTATCTAAACTACGTACGGTCAAATGGGGAGAATGAGACTCCATCTATGTATAATTGAAAACAGGCTAGAAAATTGCCCCATTTCCCAAAAAGACTAGGCTGTAAACTTTCGCGATTAAATGTTTTAGTACAACATTCTGTAAATAAACTTCTGTAAGTGTGATTCGACTTTCGATAAATTACATTTTATTCGAGTTATTACTTTTCAAATGTAAGGGGCAGTACTTTTGCACTAGTATCCCCTTATCTTAAATACCCTTCACCTCCGATTACTAAAGTATAATTTGGCGAAAAAAGATGTTAAAGAAATGTTCTTAATTTATTGCATCCATAGATATAAACGGTAGTTGATAAAATAGTGTAATGTACCCTTAGTTAAAAAGGGTACCTAATTGAGCAATAACTTCAACTACATTTTATAACAAGGCAATTCAATATAGAATTGGTGTATTCCCGGTATCCACTGAGACACGCTAACCGGGGACAACGCGAAGTAATTTTTGTTATTTTATAAAATTCCCGTTGTCCCCGGTCATTGGGGACATGTTCTCTGGGATACCGGGAACACACCGGTGCTTTTTCAAGCGTTCTTTTTTGACCAAATCATACTTTAGTAGTAACATTTCAGCTAAAACTTTTTTGTTAGTAGAGGGCGCTAGCGAATGTAGAACACTGTCTGTAATTAGCTCATTGCTATATCCACTTTTTATTGAAAAATTAAGCTATAACGTGATCCGTTTCTCATATAAAAGTTAAAGGGCTTACGTCTGTAAACGAGACAAAAGTCCGCTAAGCTACCAATATTCCTTTAACTTCTGCTAGTTCTGCTACCAATATAGTCAAGGCTAAGGTCATAAGCGTGAGTTGCATTACAACCTTAAATAGGTAACTCCAACCGCTGGGTATACGAGTAGTACTACCAATTCGAATTAACTCTTAAATAGACGCGTGGGGGTGATTAGGTTTTTGGGTGGTATTCCTGTCCTGGGGATCCAGCTGATTAACAGGTAACATGTATAATATATTTTTTAGATCTTGACTTTGATTTGATTGATTTCACACATGAGTGGTGGCAAAAGTGGCCGGAAAATGGTGTCTGACAATTTTTTCTGTTTTACAAAGACAAATGCACTTATTCAGTGATAGTCTCTGTTTTACAAAGATTAATGCAGTTATTCAATGATAGTATTGTAACTAGTACTGACATTCTAAAAGTGTTCGTTGTGAATCTACTTGGAAATAAACGATTGAAATCCTGAATCTTGACTAACACTTGTGTCTACTAAAATTTAACGGTTTTCCAGTCAGCTAAAGCAGGCCGGTATCGTTGTAGTAGAAAGTGTAATTTACAGTAGGTAGAACACTAGTTGCAGATTTCCGCATGCTGGATTATTTAAAACATCCACGACTGATAATAAATGGTAGTGCTACGAGTAACTAGGAATGTAACGTTTAAATCAATAAAGTTAGATTTAATACCTAGTTATAGGCTTTATATGATTTCAGAAATGTATCGCAAAAAAATGTTACGGCAGTATCGTGAAAATACATCAAAGCACTGATTTTGTTACCGCCCCCCTTTTTTGGAGTAAATTGACACCCTCCTATAGTCTGTAAGTTTAGGTACTTATCTTTTTGTAAACAAATTCTGTATGAAACTGACAGTTCAGAAGTGTCACTTTCATACAAAGTTTGTTTACAAAAATATAAGTACCTAAACTTACAGACTATAGTAAATTTCCTGCATTCCATGAGCCAAAAAATTCTCTATCGTACTGTTCTTGCACCTTTTTAATAATTTCTTACCAGATGGCGCTGCTTTCATCTTTAAGTTATGTACTCAACTAGATGAAATACATTTCCTTGGAAGCTTCTGAGTTCAGCTCAGCGCCATCTACGCACAGTATAAGTAATATAAGCTAAAAAAACTCGTGACCAAAATTTACATTCAAACGTTACTCCCCCAGTCGCTTAACTTAGATTACAAAACCTTAGATAGATAATAAAACGCCATTGATACCAAAATTTTGTAAACAATATTTGAGATTATAAGTCAATTTTATCATTACCATTGATAATTACGTAAAAAATAATATTTGCATTGCTTATTTTTAAATTAATAAATACTGTTTTCGGTGGCAGTAACAATATACTTCACATTTTAAGTATTAAATAAATTCATAACGAGTGTAACTGCCAGATAATTTAAATCAGCATAACATATATTCCTAACAAATATATACCGCTACTTGTTTCATATCATAATAATAGATTATACAGCTAGATCGATAAATAGACACCGAAACTACGAATAACATATTTAATATATGATCATAATATTTATAATCATAATAATCGACTTTAAAATCTCATCAAATACCGAAGTTCGTTCAATAATTTCACCGATCTTTCGAGCATAGGTACCTACTTCAAGTATATTTTTAGCTTCCGCACATAACGCGTCAATAAAATTCAAACATTCCGCACAAAATGTGCAGTAGATATTTCGCATCTATCCTTGTCACGCATAGGTGAATTTCAGATTTCCTTCCTGCACTCTGATGACGTCAGAGCTGAATCTGGAGCAAATCAATATTTCCCGCCGTTCTGCCTCTTACTTTACTTCTCGCTGCCTCTCCTACTCTTTTGCTCTCGCTCTTCCTCTGTCTCTCGCTCTCGCTTTCCCATCGCCTTCGCTATATCAAGCTCTTGCCCGCTTCCACTCCCTCTCCCATTCTAGTTCTCGTTTCCTCTCCCACTTCCGCTTTCACTCCATCTCTTATTACATTTCTCTCTCTCTCCCAGTTACTCTCTTTTTTCTCTTCGTCTCATATCCCTTGCTGTCCTAATTCATGTTAGAGTTCTTCCACGTAAGTTAAAACAAATAATTTTAATATTAACTTTAATCCCCTGTTTTATCCCCTTCATGGGGGATGAATTTCGGAAAACTCTCTCTTAGTGGACGCTAACCATGCCTAGTGTATACGTAAATAAAAAGTTTCATGCAAACGTTTATCCCCTGTTTTACCCCTTTAGGGGCTAAATTTCGATAAATCCTATCTTAGCGGATGCTTACATCATAGTAACTATCTGCATGCCAAATTACAACCTGATTGGTCCAGTAGTTTAGGCTGTGCGTTGATAGATGAGTCAGTCACCTTTGCGTTTTATATATTCAGATAGTGCTTCAGTGTTTAAATATAAACAATTTCAGTGAACTTATAGCGCGCCGACGATGGCGCGAGCAATGTACATTGTACATCAAATGCGAGTGTGGACAAATGGGAATGATAGCCCAAAACCGATCTGCTCTGTCATCGGTATCGGTATGATGCCGAAAATCAGTCAATCAGCCTCTTGAACATAAATTACTCATCGTTTCATGTCGGGCACTTGAAGTTGCCACGTTGGCATGCTCTCTAATCTAATGTATACATTTCTATAGCCTTTATATGCATATAAAATATATATTATATATAAATCTTTTGCACCTATTATTTTAAGCACATTTTACATTCTCAATTCTATAGTTTCTTTCTCACTAAAGCAACGGCTGTTCAAATAGGCAATATTTGGCTATCAAAATCGTGTTAATGCTGAGATATAAGGAATATTTTTCTTGTTGACATGTCCTTTAGTATGGGTTTGACAGCTGTCAAATATGGCCTATTCTAACGGCCACATATAATACGTATTTAGTCTAGGTCTTTACTGTTAAAAAAAAATTAGCAAAATTTTTATTAGATCTAGAGGTATAGGTAATAGTATTTTATGCAACTGTGGTAAAAATCGGGGGCATTAGAATGCTGACACGCGCATTCTAATGCGTAATTTTATGTAGCTGCATACACAATGCTATCTACGCTTGTTTCATATTTTACGGGATTTCTTGATTTTACGGGAAGTAAATTACTCACGCACGAGTCATGTCGATGCCGCGTCCAATATATCAGGTGGCGTAGAAATGTCTACATCGCTGCCACTTTCTTGATATTCCATCGTAAAATATGAATTAAAACTATCTTTATTAAACAAAATAACAAAAACAAACAGTTATTTTCACAAAAGACACGACAGAGTACGGTTGAGAAGTGTGATGGAAAATGGCGGTATATTTGTGTTTTGGCACAGATTATGTTATAGTATTATACGCGACATGACGTTTCATCGGATCATTTACTCCTTAAATTTACTGAAACAAAATTTTAGTCGTTGCAACTGTTTTCTAAAGCTTCATATTACTGAAATAATTTATTTCGTTATCGGTTTTCAGTACAAAAGTACATTTTATAGGCTGTATGTTTTTAAGGCTCAAGTTTTTACAACTTGGTTTGAATGTGTAATAGAACCCGTACAGATAAAGAAACAATCTATAAATGGCAGCGGTCATGCTTTCTCTTTTTCACTGAGGCTCTTGCATATACCAGGCGTTCATGCTTTCTCCCTCACACTTAGGTAACCGCTTCCATTTACAGATCGTTTTTTTTATCCGTACTGGTTCTATTAGCATTAATGAACGCACTGTTGCTAAATACCATTTCGAAACTGTTATAATATTATAGATAGACATTATATAAAATATATCAGACCTTTAATTTTGTGCGCCCCGTTCTAAAATACTTATACTTTCTACTCTTCTAAAGTGTATAGCTCTCATAACTGTCTTTGTAAAGCTCTTTATTTAAAAGATCAAAAATTTTTCGCAGTATGCTACCCTAAAAAAAATATTTAATAGTGCCGTTTTTTAAGCTCAAAGATCAAAAATTCAATATTTAAAAAAACCTAATACTATATCAAAATTATCCTAAATATTCCAATTCATGTAGGGTTGCCCAACGTCAGGCTTTTTGACTGCCTGTCCGGCTTTTGTTAGGCTTTTTACATTTCGAAATGCGCACGGATAGCGACTGAATTGTGAAGGAATAAGCCGCGAGCGCTTGCGCCCCACCCCACTAAAGCTGAAATTCCATACTTGTTACCACTGTTTCAGTTCCATAAAAATAACAGTTCCAAAAAATAACATGTTGTCCCAGACGAGGGGACCATTTTTTGCGAATGTGATTTTAAATTGTCTACAGATGCGTTGCGAATGTAAGGTGTCCGGCCAAACAAAGCTCGGCCTTACAGTTTTTTTTACATGAAAACTAAATATCGTAAAAAATTCGTAATAATAAGATGTACGGCGTCTGTCCGGCCTTGAGGTGAGAGGACCTGGCAACCCTACATTCATGGAATCCCGTCTGTCTTTTAACATTACAATTCAAATATTTCAGGATGTATTTTAACGAAATATGCAAATAATATTAAGACCAATATACAAATGACTCAGTCGGCTGGTACATTTTGTATGGGAAGTCCCAATTATTTTTCGCATACCATTAAAAGATTCCTAACGAAAGTTGTTCAGTTTTATGAGTATAAAAAACCCATATAATATTTGTACTTAATTAAATGTAAGCCTATATTGTATATGTCGCAGTAAGACATACAATATACGTTATAAATAAGCATACGGCCCGCTAGATGGCGCGCGGTCACCGTAAGCTATGGAAGTCTGCAACACCAAAGGCATACAGGGTGTAAAAAATTAGATGTAAATATTTTAATGGGTGAATCAGCCCATGACATTGAACAACTTTCCCCAAGGAACATAGGTCGAAATATAAAAAAAATATTTTGGACCTTCCATACAGTTGACTCGCTCGGCTGTTACATTTTGTATGCGAGGGCTAAAAATTTCTTTTTTTTCGACCTATGTTTCTTGGGGAAAGTTGTTCAGTTTCATGGACTGGTTCAACTAAAATATTTGCAGCTAATATTTTTACACCTTATAGATCACTAGCTCACTGCCGACCTTTAAGGCCTGTGGCGGCAGCGGGGCGGGGAGCGGAGCGGGCGACTCTGACCCGTTCTCGAAACCAGCGGGCAGTCAAGTGGCAATAGAGCGGTGTAGTGTTGGGTTCGTGGTTGCGATTTATTCCCACATCTGTGATGAGAAGTATTGAGTGTTGGCGGCGTTGTGTACAATGCTGTTTTTATTTGTAAGACAGTTCAGCCGTGAAAGCGTAACAGACAGAGTTACTTTCGAATTTAAATATTAGTATGGATACGGACGTGTGGATTGATTAAAAGTCATTTTTTACAAAAGTTGTTTTTTTAAATAATAAATAAATACACTCGACACAGTTCCTTTTGGGAATATTCCTAGTTGGAGCATGTTTAAATACATGCAAAATATCTAGCTGCTTCCGCCCCGCTGCCCGCTAAATTGGAGGCAGGGGCCTAATAAGATCCCAGAGCATATGTGCTGCTCCCAACGCAAAATTCATAACTCGATGAAAACTAATATGCGCTGGTTGAAGTAGCAATGCCGGTTACATCGTGCGTTTTGTGTGAGGAACCCTGATGCTGCAGAAGTCCATTTTAGTGTGGATATAAGATAGCTGCTGATTTAATACATTATCAATGTATTTTGTTGATTTGTTTGGGTTAAGGGCTGAGCGATGTGTGGTAGTTTCATAGACTTAATAGTATAGGAAAGTTCTTTTTGTGGGATAGTTTTAGCCTTATTTAGGGTGAAAGGCGACCTTGCTTTATGCTATGTAGGTAGAGTTTGTGATCTAGTAAAACACCGTAGTGGTTAAAGGGTTTGGTGGTGCGGCGGCCGTTAGGTGAGCAGTCCCCCCTACGCCTGAGGCCGGGTCCACTCCGGTCTCCTCCTCCGGCACGGCGCCAGGCGCAGGACTTTGCGCGGGGCTGGCGGTTCAGCCTCCCAGGGTGGAGATTAGGGGACCCCTGGGTTCGGGAACCCTACAGCCCGCGGGCGGCCAGCAGCGAGCCGTTTTACTGCGCCCTTAGACCGCCGCGCCACCGCGCCGTACACACAACGCTCAGTGCACATTCCATGAAAAAAGTCAAAGTTCGCAACTTGTCTAACTTTCAAGCCGATACCGATAATAAAATGAAGAATGTAAGAATAGGGTTGTTGACTGGCAGGTCCAATGAGCTACTTTTTAAACGATATTTTGGATGTAAATATCAATGTCATTAATTACATTTTGATGGCATCAGAAAACTTACTTATATTATGCATTTTTTCTGTTTATTAATTCAAACTTCGAATATTTTGAAAAATTATCAATTTAGTATGTAGTATTTTGAATATAGTTTTAAGCGTACAACTTTTACCATTTGTTGCTTTTAGTGCTCGGAATGGGATGTAAATTTTTCATGGAATGCCCCTTATTGAGACTTATTGACATATTTGGACGGAATGTAGTTCATAGGAACTACTTGCAGGGCGTCGAGTTTCTAACCGACTTTAAAAAAGACGGGAACTCTCAACTCTTTGGAATTTCTGGTGTATGATCGATATTTTTTACAAAATATAGGTAGAAAAATATTAGCTGCAAATATTATAAGGGGCGAATCAGCCCATAAAATTGAATAAGATTCCCTAAAAATCAAAAAGATAATTTTTTTGCACCTCCCATACAAATCGACTTGGGCGGTTAGTAAATTTGTATAGGAGGTGTAAAATTTATTTTCATCCTTAGATCTTTGTCGCTTGGGGAAAGTTAATATTTGCAGCAATGTTTTTTACTCCCTGTATAATAAATACGCTTTCGTTCATAAAAAGGTTGATTAAAGAAGAAAGAGAAGAAATTAGATGCCAGTAGGCGCAACTGTGCACGTCATCGATGTCTGTGTGATGTGCACAGTAGAAAGAGTTATCTCGCGCGCGATAACACTTCACACGTGTTCAATCGTATTAATTTTATCAAAACAAGTTAACAATTTCGACCTAGAGTTCTAAAGAAAATTGAAGTCGCGATGCGCATCATAACACAGCAATAAGAAGTATCATACTGCGAAAAATATTCAAATTCTATATCTACCCAAAGCTACCAAACTAACATTAATCTCTCAATACTTATAGCGCATTATAAGGTTACATTAAGTACAAGTATTTCTGTTTATATATTCTACTTACTCATAAAACTGTAAAATTTTTCTTAATAAACCTACCTTTTTTTGAATTTGACAAGTCTGCTTTCTCATACAAATACAAAATGTATAATGTGTTGGTTTGTATCGGAGATTTGAATCTTTTCATATTTTGGAAAAAATATACTTAAAAAGACTTGTTCAGTTTTAAGAGTAGAGAACACGCCATGAAAATATTTGTACGTAATTAAATATAACCTTACAAAAGGGAAGACTGATCTAAATTTTCTCAAGCGCATAACTCTCACTGTAAAGTCCTAACAAAGCTAGCTTTCATTATACATACATCATAATCTGTCAAACTGTGGTCGTAAAATTTTAAAATTTACCACACGTAATACAAATTAACACTTTCTTGATAGATTACAATATAACGAAGTAAAACTGTAATATTTTAAAATGTCATGCGACGGAATACACCGCGCGTTCTGATTGGTCGGCATTATGTGCCCGCCATATTTGATTATTGAGCTTCTGTATAGTAACATATTTTTGAAACTCTCATAATGCGGAGAAACTTTTCAAATACACCGCAATACGTAATAGGCTAGATGATTGGCAGGTCAAATGAGCTACTTTTAAAACGTTATTTTGTATGAAAATACTGAATGATGACGTCATATTGTGCTATTTCAGATGGTGTTAAAACACTTACTTTTATGTTATGTGTCTGTTTATAAATTTAATCTTTGAGTATTTCGAAAAACTATGGAGACTGTAGTATTTTTGGAGAAGTTTTAAGCGTACAACATTTGTATTTTTTAAATGACCCTGTCATCTAGCGAATTACAAAAACAGATCTGATCCTTCTCATAGCGCATAATCTTAAAACGACCATTCTGCGAATACCTTCTCAAATAAACAACAATTTTAAACCAAAAATGTACGTTTTGTCCCAAGCGCGTTTTAATAAGGTGTAAAAAATCATCAATCATCATTTTAAGAGGTGAAACCGCTGGTGAACCATTACATAAAACAGATCAACTTTCCTAAAGAAACATAGGTCAAAGTATGAAAGTTATTGTGGTTCCCATACAAAACGTATTGGCCAGCTGAGCCAGTTTGTACGGAAGGGCCAACTTTTTTTTCATATATCGACCTATGTTCTTTGGGAAAAGTTGTTCAGCTTCATGGACTGGTTCACCCCTTGCAATATATGATGAATTTTTACATCCTGTATATGTATCAATTCGAAAAATAAACATTATTCTTCCGTGTATATGCAGGGTGTTAGGAAAAGTACTAATTTCCTCTCAGGGGCTGAACCAGCCCCTGAAGCTGAACAACTTTCCCTCCCCTTGAACGGAAGTTAGTACTTTCCTGTAACTTGCGTTAAAAATGAACCTGCGCCTTTCACCATCAGAATTGGCGACGCCTTCCCATTTAGCCAGGCGCGGTTCAATCAGTGCCTGCGAAATTATTCAATCGTGGCCAATAACCCGGCTCGTGACGTTATCAGTACTACTCTACGAAAAGAGATAAAAGAGGTGGGGAGAAACAGCGATAGCCGCAGGTTCAAAAAAAAATTAACTAACAGAACACGAAAAATCATTTCAAATAAACCTACGGTCAGAGGTTTAACGTTTCTTCACGAGCGCAATATGTACCAGCAGGGACGACAGTTCCAATTCCTCCGAGTAGTTGTTGTGCAGCACGACGCTCCGGTAGCCGGTGCGGAGACACTTCAGCGGGTACGTCGCTTGGCCGATGAAGTTGGGGTCGCCGAACATGTCCTCGTCTTGCACCAGGAAGCGGATCAGCGCCAAGTCCGGGTTGGCCACCTCGAACTCGATTATGTCGTTCCATATCGGGTTGATGCCGTTGTCGGCTGGAAATGTCAAATATAAGGTGTAAAAATATATATTATTTTTTTAATAGCCTATTCAGCTGTAAAAATATTAGCTGCAAATATTTTAAGGAAAGAATCAGCCCATGAAACTGAACAACTTTCCCCAAGTAACATAGGTCGAAATATGGAAAAAAATATTTGGACTTCCCATACAGTTGACTCGCTCGGCTTCTACATTTTGTATGGGAGGTCGAAAATTATTTTTCATTTTTCGACCTATGTTCCTTGGGGAAAGTTCTTTAGTTTCATGGGCTGATTCACCCCTTAAAGTATTTGCAGCTAATATTTTTACACCTTATAGAAAACACATAATCATTGGCCACATGAAATGTCAAATAGAAAACACATACATCATTGACACACGACCGATGTGGCGCAGTGGTAGTGCGACTGCCTTTGACGCAGAAGGTTCTCGGTGGGTCAGTCACAAAGTTGATATTTATCACTTTGTGAATTCGTTTCCAGTCTGGTTAGGATATTGCGGGCTGAACCACCCCATTAACCACAATAAAGATGGTTCCGGATGGCACGTAACACCGTAGGAGAAGAAAATTGAATAAAATAATAAAATACTCACACACAGTCTTGGTGACAAGTTTGACGCCGCTGTCATAGTCAGCGCCGATGATCTCGACCTCCACAAACGGGCTGGCGGTCCCGCGGCCCGACTTGCACAGGTGGCGCGCGCCAATCACGCGCAGTTTCACCGTCAACGCCGTCACTTTCTTCTCAATACTCTTTTTGTCATACGGATTGTAGCCGTCTTCGAACATGTACTCGGGCTTGAGGATGTACCCGCAGCCGCCGTTCTCTCTGAACTTGCCGACGTTGATCTGCATGGCCTTGTCTGGCGTTTGGTAGTTCAGCGCGACCAGCTGTGAGCCGCAGTTCCAGAACGGTATAGGGTTGTAGTTGGACGAGTCTATCCTTTGACCTGTAAAATGAATAATAGGATTGCCGTGTGATGCCGGCATAGAATAGGATCACCCCAATTCTTCCCGCGGGTGTAGTAAGAGGAAGGGACTCGAGGGTTTCATGCGTGTTACCACGTATTACGACTTTACGCGACAGGCTGACAACCTGTCACTGCAGTGATACACGCATCATATGAAAGGGCCCTCTGGCGATAGCGACCGTAATTTTACGATCGTCATCGCTCTGCCTACCCCGCAAGGGATAAAAGCGTGATTTGTGTACGTATGTGGATTTACGCACCCAGGAATGTAACCTATCAATTGCAACAGAGGTTTATTGACGCGGTAACTTTCCGAGGTTGCAATTGATGTTACATACATCCGCGGTGTGTATACTGCTTTACATGTCGAATAAAAAGTGAGTAAAATAAAGCGATAAATACAAGAAAACGATCCATAAATGGTGACTTATTTTAGTGAGTGACGCTTCTGTACGCTAGTACTATTATTTATTCTGTGAGAGTATCACACGATTATTGTGGTATGTAGTAGATTACCTTTGGGGTAGATGCGGCTGAGTTGTATCGTGTGGTACTTCAGGAAGAACGCGTTCTCTTGTTGGCACATCAGCCGCTCCGCTTTCGTCTCAGGGAAAGACGACATCTCGTTGTAGATGAACCCTGACACATTGACATATTAAAAGATAAATATAGAATCATAAAATATATATTTAATATTATAAATAATATAAAAAATTAATAATAAATATATAATATTATAAATGTGATAGTTTTTATCATTGGAGCGCCGGTGGTCAAGTGGTTAGGACACCGGTCAGACCCGGTTTCGATCCGCGCCATGTACTAAAGTCTTCTTCTTCTTCGTGTCTATGGCCGAACTATATCTTATCCTGCCAGTACTTGGCGACGGCTATGGCATTACCAGACGCCAAGTTCAGCTCTTCTTTACTACATGTGACCGGTAACAGAGGGCAAGCCAGTAAATGTGCCATGGTTTGGGATGGGGCTCCGCAGTCGCAGTGTTTGTACTAAAGTGTTTTTACTGCTCTTACGGTGAAGGAACAAAAATGTGATGCAACGCACATTCAAATAAAATTTTAATTCAGATGATATTTGAATGCGACTTTACCTAGTATTCAGGCCAGGTTAGCCTTCGGGTTGCAGAGGTCAGATGGCAGTCCCTCTGTGCAAAAACTTAGGTTAGGTTAGGTAGCCGACCCCGACAGAGAACGGGATAAGCCGAGGAGAATAATGAGTACATTATGGCAGTAGCCAAACCAATTTCTGGTAGAGAGAGTGGCTCAGTATTGCGATACTCCGACGGGATGTCACGTATAATTTAGTATACCATCTGCTTACCTACTCTTTTTAAGAATTTACATTATAATTTGTGACAAGTGACAAAAAAGTGTTTATGTTGACTTTTAAATAAAACATATCGCGTAAGGAAAAATAAAATAAAATATGTACTAACATAGGATAGGAACACTAAGTGCGCCAAGGTGATTCATAATTTATAAACTAGTAAGTAGTATACAACTATCCAATCACAACATCAATCTGAATCCAGTTACATGTAGAAGGCGGTTGAAAAATTCTGACACTAGGGTTCATCGGGTCGTCAGACGGTTCAGTGTCCCACACGCAAAGAAGAAGAAGAATCGGGCGTGAAGAACCAACAATACCAAGGGGTCTCATTCCTTACTAAAGGAAATTAATGCAGAAAAAAACAATAGAAGGCGATACGGGTAGCGAATGTAACTTAAAGAGTCTGAAATAAAGGCAAATTTACAAAAACAAAGTATTGGAAAATTATAAATACATTATTTAAGATGTTTTGACACGGAAAACACTCGAAATTATTCACATTTTAGCATTATTTTTCAATACAAATGACGTCAATACGAAAAATCCAATAAATAACCTAGATGTCGCTAGCAACGCACGCGCTGAGTCGACATATCAAATAGCCTGCCAATAGCCATCATAGGGCAATCGAACTCTCTCTATGACGTTAGGTATCTGTACTACTCTAGTAGTATTATATTATTGCCGTGTGATGCCGGCTTAGAATAGCATCACCCCACACTTACCGCGGGTGTCGTAAGAGGCGACTAAGGGACTCGAGAGTGTAGGTGTATTACAATTTTTAGGCGACATGCTGACAACCTGTCACTATAGTGATACACATGTTTTCTGAAACAACCTTGGAAAACAATCCTCAAAAATGTCAGCCGTGGCGAAAGCGACCGTATTCTTACGGCCGTTAACGCTCTGCCTACCCCGCAAGGGATAAAGGCGTGATATATGTATGTATGTATTATATTATCTGTGACAATACCTTTGGTCTTGAGCTTGTCCTGGTTGAAGGTGACCGAGCGGCAGTAGACGATCAGGTCGGACATCTCTTTCGCGATGCGCCACGTGCGCTCCATCTTGCGGTGTTGCAGCGATCTGGCGCTAGCTGAATGTGCCGCCTCCTACAATATGGAGAAAGAGTATTAACACATTTTCAGTGGTTGCCTGGAAGAGAATGCTACGTTAGCATTAAGGCCGCCTCATTGGACCATCAAAATTTTTCTATGTTTGTTATGTATTGTTGTTTTGTGTGCAATAAAGAATATTATTATTATTTTTGGAATACATTTTGTTTGTCTCTGCTTTCACCGGTGTACGGGTTCACATGTACGGGCCTAGGCCAAGTGCCTACCAGGTGCGTTTTGTGTATCATGTAGTGTGATTGTCGCTGTGTTTTGTATATCAGGTCGTGTGATTGTCGGTGCGTTGTGTGGCATGTAATGTCATAGTCTGTATGTTTCGTGTGTCAGGTCGTGTGATTGTTGGTGTATTTCGTGTGTCATGTCGTATGATTAATAATATTATTTTTTATTTATTTTCGATAGCCTCAGGTGTGTCCATTTTCTTAAATGTTTAAAAAATTGGAAAAAGTGCATTTATATTTAAAATAAAACTACATTGATAGTTGTCAATAATTAGATTTTTGCATTTCTTACCAAATAAAATACAAAATCTAGTGTGATATTAATAAAGCAGATAAAAACTGTAAATAAATGATTTATTATTTATAGTAATTAAACAAAAATAATCAAAAGTCGTTCCGATATTTTCAACTTCTTGTCTCTTCCTCTCTTTTATTCTCTTTTTATGGGTATCTAACATGATCAACGTTTAAATAACGTAAGACGAAGAAATATTATCTTTGTAAAAAAACTTTTTAGGCTGAGCTTTGAGCTTGCCTTTTCTAGGTTTTTCAAAAATATTTATACTTCTTATCAAATATTATGTCTCTCTTTCTTCTGTTGTTTCTCATTGTTTTAAATATTGAATCTACAAGCCGCGTGTCACAATAAATAGCTCCTTTTCGGAGTTTAAAAACAGAAAATAATGTTCGTAACAAATAAGTTTAGTTTGAAATTGAATGAAAGCTTTCTGATTGCTGATAAATTTAGTAATAATTACAGTTTAGTAAATAATATCCATTCTTCTTCTTTTCGTGTGGGACACCAAGTCGTCCAACGACCCAATAATATCCATAAGAAATGTAGAGACTGATTTGAAAAAATAAGAAACCATTTATAAATTCAATCAGACTTTTCCGTGTAAAGAAACGTTATTTTAAACATGTTCAAGTGACACTTCAAGAATCGTGAAAAAATACCCCATTGGACATTCGCGAATTGGACAATTTGCGAATTGGACAATTTGCGAATTGGACAATCTGCGAATTGGACATTTTGAGAATTGGACATTTTGAGAATTGGACATTCTGGGAATTAACTATGTTTAGTCATTTTGGACAATATGCTAATTGGACATTTTGCTACTGAAGGCCACAAATTTGTATTTCTAGTATTTAGTATTTGACCATGTGGGTAGACGTAATATTTATTACATTTAATGAAGGTACATGTAAATATCTGTATATGTGGTTAGGGGTGCAATTTTCTAAACAAATCAGTCTCACGACGCGTGATTGTTTTCAGCTCCATCTAGGGGATTTGTCTACTCACTTTTATAGCCGAGAGTCATTCGAGCGCTATTTCCCTGGAGGGCGCCGCCATGTCGAAGGGCTGACATGGACTATCTATCATCTCAGTTGTTCAATGCAGATCAACGAAAAAATTTTGATACCGCGTTTCAGGCTCGTCTCACGACGCGTGATCGTTTTCAGCGCTATCTAGGGGATTTGTCAACTCACTTTTATGGCCGAGAGCCACTCGAGCGCTATTTCCCTGGAGGGCGCGGCCATGTCGAAGGGCTGGCACATAGTGGAGCTCTGTATGCGCACCAGCCAGCGCGCCGAGCCGCTCTCCTCACCCACTACTAGTTCCACCACCGCGCCTAGGACGTCCACGAAACCTTTTTGCAGCGCGCCGAGGGCAGCTGTTTCGCTTTCGCGGGAACCCTGCGAAGTTGAATAGTACATTATGGCAGTAGTCAAAAATACACCAATGAACCTGAACGGTAATATTTATTATTTATTTATTTAACCATTTATTGTACACAATATAACACAAAGGACATAACATTAAGAACAATACACAACAGGTCAGCTTATTTCTAAAAAGAAATCTCTTCCAGCAGACCTAGGGTAGTGAGATGGCATAAAGTGAGGCATTGAAAGTATAAGTGAGATTTATTTAACATGCCAAGTAAATCTTTGAAAAATTACTTAAGATATTGTGTTATTATTTTTTTTATATCAATAAAAGTTAGAACCAGCCCATGAAACTCAACAAATTTCCCTCAGGAACATAGGTCGAAATACGAAACAAAATTTGACCTCCCATACAAAATTACCAACCGACCAAATCAATTAATATGGGGTACCAAAAAAAAATGGTGTTTCGACCTATGTTTGAAACATAGCTGTTCAGTTTCATGAGCTGATTCGCCCCTGAAAATAGTTGCAGCTAATATTTTTCCAACTTATATATATTGTAGCCTATTTTCTATAAGTCGTTTTTCTAACGACATTCTTGCGTTTCTTCTTCTACTTCCTAAAGGAACGTAGAACGTTGTATTACAATTATTGGATCATTTGTACAGATTGTGTTAGCGAAGTAACTTTGTATCGATGGGCAACTGTTGCTATCGGCCAGAAAGATTCTCATTCTCACGCAATACTGACCCCTACGGCGGGCATCCTCTGTTCGATCTCCTGAACGTAGTTGGCCGGGAACCAATGCTGCCGCTTGCCGCCATAGTCCCCGCGCCACCAACCCTCGTCCGGCTTCTCCACGTTGGTGATCACCGCGTGTTTGCAGAAGGACAGCTCGTCGTCCTGTCGCGCGCAGTAGTCGTACAGCGCTTTCACCGTCACCTAACATGTCGTTTCACTGTAAGGCCTGTATCCACTTTGATTAGTGCGAGTGCGAGTGATTAGTAAAATGTACGGGGGACTAAAATATACAATTCGCTTCTATTCTTCTTACGTCGCAGCCGACTAAACACTTGCACTCGCACTAATCAAAGTGAATACAGGCCGTTATAAATGTCACAATATTATCGACAACACTTCGAATTGCAAGGATCAGCGTATACGTTTTACCCGATTTCCTCAGGAAACTTACGTTTTCCGATAGTATGTTTATGTATAATAACTTGGTCATGAACTTGTTGAGGATGGTTGTGTGAAGCCAGTAGGCTCAATGCTGCATGATGGAAAAGGGGAATTCCCTCCGAGCAAGGTGTTCAGCTCGGGGACCGCGGCCCAACTGGTAGGTCGTGGATTTTTGTATTTTATGCTAAGTCTTCGACAAACTTCGTAATCGCGTTTCAGGCCTTGGCTTCTGATTGGCTAATCTTCTATGACGAGTATGACGTGTCGTGTTTACATTGTGCAGGCAGCGTTGTCGTCGTCGCCTCGTCAGCAGTAGATGTGTCCAGCGAAGTCAGCATTCTGTGTGCGGCGCGCGCTTCATATTTCATTGCAGTCCGCGCCGCTACAGTACTCCCCCCCTAGACCGAAGGTCGATAACAGTCTAGTTCGTTCACATGGGGTATGACGTCTTTTCGTTGCGATATCATCTCGAAGTCCAATGGCGGCAGGCAGTCTGGCTGGAGTGTGTGCGACTCTGACAGCCGAGCCGATGCAGTCTCCAGGTCCTCAGTGCGTCGGGAGTTATGGAGGTGAGCAGGTGCCGCCGAAAAGTGACCAGGAACAGGAAGTGGACAGGCAGGCAGATTCAGTCCGTGGTCTCGTCGCTAGGACTTGTGATTTATCCGCAGGTGACGTAGGTAATGGCTGCTTACGAAGTTGTGATGCATGGACTCCAGTTCTTGATGAAGGTGGCGTGTTCAATGTCGGAGGTCACCAGTGTTGAGGATGGTAGTGTGAAGCCAGTAGGCTCAATGCTGCATGATGGAAAAGGGGAATTCCCTCCGAGCAAGGTGTTCAGCTCGGGGACCGCGGGTAACGCTACAAACTAGTAAATTTTTTTATCAGAATGTTTTAAATTGCCAATAAAAATGTTATTTTATATAGTATGTATCTTTTTTGTATACCATACCATTGAATACCAAACTTGACGTGTTATCAGATTTCACTTTATTATACTTTCAAACTATTACAGAAAAAGAACTCACCAAAACAAAAACAAGATATAGCACAATGCGGACTTATCCCATTAAGGGATCTCTTCCAGTAAGACCTTGAGAAACTTTGAGGAGGTAAACTATAAACAAAAATATGTATGTAGTACGATAGTAAGTATGTATGTTGGTGGATATTTATGTGCACAAGTCAATTCTTTTTGACTATCCAACTGGATAGATGAGGTGTCGTATGATTCATCCCAGGAGCAGCGCCAGCGACACTTACTATATAAACATTATATAAATTCAAGATGACGGATTTTAATTGCAATTTAAAATTCTGGAATAACGGTAACTATTGCAAAAGGTATACTTTGATCCATTAAATGCAAGCTCGAGTTGTTGTCAATTTTTAATGAAAATATAGAAACCATAATTTTCACACGCGTCTGCAACTATATTTTATCGCCATCCGTGTATATAATGTATGCCAATAATCTATCGAGCCGCAGCCACTTTCCACTCATGTGAAAATTTTGGTTTCTCCATTTTCTAATAGGCTTAGAGCATTCACCCAAGGAGTTGGCAAATCTGGATACCCCTCTGCCACAATTCACTGTCCTTTTGCCCAGCACGTTATGTGGAACTGGCAATTGCCATTTCGTATGTGGGTGTCCTGTACGTGTTTACCTTCCGCAAAAAGTGGCAGAAAAATTTGTTCGGTAATTGACTATTTACCACCACATAAGTTGAATGCTCTAAGAGAAAACTAAGTATACCAAAATTCCAAAAAAAGAGAATCCGCTTTTACAAAATCAGGGATCACGTAGAACCTCTTATTACACAGCCCTGTTTATACTGTCTAATAAAAAATAAGTTTTCGTAAATAATTGTACTGTTTCACCGTGCGTACGGGTTGCAAGAGACGGAGTATCGAAAATTTACAGACGTGATCAGACCAAGAAACTGAACAAGTTTCTCTATGAAACCAGTGGCGTAGGAAATGACCAAGTCCTTTACAACCTCCCATGAAAAATTGTCGATCATGTATTTTGACTTTTTAGTCGTTTACCAACGTAGACTCAGTAGTAAAAGTTGTTAAACTACCGCCGTTCGAGTAGGCCATATTTGACAACTGTCAAACTCATACCAAAGGACGTGTCAACAAAGAAAAATAGACCTTATGCCATAGCATTACCATGGTTTTGACAGCTGTCAAATACGGCCTATTCGAGCGGGGGTACTTTAAGCTTCGTGGTCTACCTTTGCTCTGTGGTGCCGTGTGTAGCCGGCTTAGAATAGCATAACCCCATTTCTTTCTCGGTGGTTTCTTTCGGGTGTTGTAAGGGGCGCCTGAGGGATTCGAGGGTTTCATGTGTATTACGACTTTAGGCGACAGGCTGACAACCTGTACCTACACGAATCACCTTAAAGGGCCCTCAATATTTGTCAGGAGTGGCGATTGCGGCCGTATTTTTGTAGCCGTTAACGCCCCGCCTACCCCGCAATACATGATAGCAACGCTAGGCATGATATGAGTGTCTATTTATGTATGGTCTAACCATGCCAGTAAAGTTTCGGTACGCCTTCCCTTACAGCCGGTGCGGCGTCAGCATTGCATACCGCATCAGACTTCATATACAGGGGCGCATAATAAGGGTTTGAGATCACATGGAGTTTTACAAAATACTGGCGATGCACTTTGCACAATTTGCACATTACACATGGGCGTTTTTGATGAAAGTAATCCGCAAGATATTAACTTTTTAGTTACAAAGTTAATAAACTCCACGTCTTGTTTACGGACGTGGGTTCGAATCCCATCGGCAGCATGATTTTTTCCCACTTGTTTCGTTTGTATTACCTTAGTAACAAAAACTTAATATCAGTATCTAGTGTTTGATTGAAACTCCAAATGAAAAAAAAAACTATCCTGTGGACAATTTTTACAAAATATCCACAAGAAGACGTTGTGCGCCGCTATAGAGTTTGCTGGACAGTTTCTTCAAAAATGCCCATTCGATAACCTCTTGAATTGGAATGGTCCTCAAAAATAAAATATGCATCACCAGAGAGTATAAAACTCAGTGTCAAGCGTAAACACTCGTCAAATCTAAGAATAAGGGTGCGTCTCCACTGAAGCGGGGCTGCACTAAGCTGAGCTGAGCGGGGCACGAATTGACCAATCAGGGTGCGTCTTCACTAAAGCGAGGCGGGGATTCGGGGATTTTGAGGCTCATGATTGGTCAATTCATGCCGCACTTAGCTTAGCGCAGCCCCGCTTCAATGGAGACGCACCCTAATCACCAACAGTGACCAAATACTCGAGTGCTACTTGATGTTATTTTGCTACATTGACATTTTGTCAAACTCGGCAAAAATAAGTATTTGACTGATATTGAATGAATTTGATAAGGTCATGAGGAGTGTCTGCACTCTTAGCAAGAACTGACACACAAAATGTTTTCAATAGCCATTTCGTAAACATTCTATCATTTATCATCAGAAACATTTGAAATTGACACGTTTTAGCTAGACCAATCACAGGAAAGTGGCACAGTCGGGTGTGACGCCATTTAGATCCCAGTTCTCCTCGCTATTCGAGCGGATTTTTACCGTGCGAAGCTGCAACGTTTTATGTGTCAGCCTATGTAGTAGATTAAAACAATACAAACAACATATAGAAAATGATGTAAAACAGTATATAAATAAAGTGGTCCGTCACCTTAGACTACGTAAAAAATTTGACCACTCTTCAAAACGACTGTACTTATATATATATATTAGTATGGGGTGAAATAGCAAATTAAAATGACTTAATCTCACAACCCATAAAGCTTTCTGATGAAAATAATAGGAACAAAAAGTATGAAAATGAATCCTAAAAAAAACTCAAAGCCTGTAAATAAACTAACTACAAAAATTATAACACACATCCCCCCACCAAAAACCCTTAGCCACCCTATCCAAGAATACTTATTATAAGAATCCAATGGTCCTAACCTTTACATACGTATGTTTACGCTGAAACAAAAGACAAGCATTAATAGCTATCCCTTTCTACAGCTGGCGTTTTCTACAGGTGTACAAAATGCTAAAAATATCTCGAAAGGTGCACTTACATTCCCCGAGAAACAAAAAAAAACCGTTGTCTGTAAAGTCAGTCTTAAGTATATTTGAACGTGACAACGTCATAAGAAAGTACTGATGGAATGGTTGTATATTTGATAAGAAAAATTTAATTTTATTTGTTTGATAGATATACGCTGCCGAACGCGGAGGACGATTGTGCCTCTTTGTCGCTCGTTTCCACGCTCTCGCTTGCACTTCATGGTAACGCCTCAGCGATAACGCCCCGCAAGAGTCATGTTTTTAGTGCGTGCAGCCAGCTCCATCGAATTATAAGACGTTGTCACGACAAAAAACTGCAAAGTTTAACGTTTTTGTACGGGCCGCAGTTTGGTTTATGACACACTAATCTGATTCTATTTAACACACGGCGGCGGCAACAGTCTGACCGCAGCGTCAGCTAAAATGTATAATTTTAACATGCATATAATTCCTGAGCAAATATGTTAACTTTCTTACGTTGATTCATTCATCCTTGAAAATATTTCCAAGCTATATTTCCAAATACGTTGCGAACTATATATACTACATTATTACAAATCGTATTAATACCAAATCGCCGTTCCAATACCAAATAAACTAGCTACTGTATAAATTGTTTACAAGCATAATGGTACATTGATCACGTGGTAAGAAAGGAACCGATTGCTAACGAAGATGTACATCAATACACACAAGTTTGCAATCGGACTTTCTTCCGAGTGATACAGAGTGCTTTATACTATACCTGCAAGAATATAAAACAAGAATACTAATACAAGCCAGTTCAATAAACCTAAAAAATTACACGAAAAAACCAAAGCGAATACTTTTTTAAGTTTTTTTTTTAATAACTTCGTACAAGGCGAAAGCAATAAGTCTAATCAGCCAAGTCTTCCATTTTGCCTCCAAAAATATATGAGATTCATGGGGCGTTTTACGTAACTTACAGACACAGTTGATAGTCGCATATTTTCTCCCTTGGGGAGGAAAGTGATTTGCATGGATTTTTGTCTCCCGCTAATTTGAAACATGAACAAAGTGTTCTCGAGTGAATAATGTTATATTTTGTAGCGCTAATCATTTTTGAATTACTTGCCTCGATATAAAAATATCGCAAAGTTAGCTCTAATTTCGCGTTATCCGGCACGATTTAAGGCTAAAAATCTGAACAATTTGATTGTTATTCAATATTTTACTTTTATGAATGAATCGATGGGCTTACTTTTTCAAATAATTCAGTATATCAATATACTAATGGAAATTTACAGATTTCATGAACAGAGCCGTCATCGTCTGTTTCTCTCTAACGCACCGAATAAGAAAGAGACTTACTTTTTGGAGCTGGTGTCACCTTTATCAAAGACAATAATATTACTTTATGTATAATTACAAAGCAAATTTATGCAGGGTGTAAAAAAATAACTGCAAGTATTTTAAGGGGCCCATAAAACCGAACAACTTTCTCCAAGAAACATAGATCTAAATATAAAAAAAATTTTGAACCTCCCATACAGTTGACTCGCTCGGCTGAGTGCTACATTTTGTACAGGAGGTCGAAAAAAATCTTTCAAATTTCGACCTATGTTCCTAAGGGAAAGTTGTTTAGTTTTATGGATTTTCACGCCTTAAAATATTTGCAGCTAATATTTTTACACCTTATTACATACTACCTACTGCTACTGGTTAACTACTGAAATACTAATGTTGTTCTACTTATGCACCTTTACAACATCATTCGAAAGTCAATCTCTCACCAATGATATACAATTCTTATCTTCTCCGCTTATCCTACATGCCACGGCCTTCTTTAAACATCTATACATAAAATTTTAAAAAGTTAATCAGTTAGAGCACAGGTAGGTACTTTTTGAGGTGCGCACAGTATGCCACAATTATTCAGCACAAAATGTGCAGCAAAAATTTCGGGTCACGACAAATCATTGTCATTGTCAAGACAATCTAAACTAAAATTTTATCCAAATAGACTAAATTGACATTTGGGGGTGGCCACTTTATTGTATTTAAAAGTAATAGAAAAATTATGTTGTACCCCAAATGATTAAGTTATATTATTCAAAGATTTTGACTGAATCTTTTTGAAAATAGATGTACTTAATTACAATCAAGACAAACATGCTACTTTGTTAGTAACAAACTAACTTTACATTTATTTCCTGTCTGACCAGACAACATTACGTTTTTGTTGTTATCGTCAGAGGATTAGAATTTATTTACCAGGTTCACCACAAAGGAAAGACAGTTGTAAAGTTGAACTAAACGAAAATATTGCGTATAAACATCAAGTAACGTATTCTCTTTTACGTGACCGAAAGTCAAGTATTTATTATGCATAATTATATACAAAACTAACTACATTGAGGAATCATCTCACAATAGTTGAATGAACGAAATTAATGAGTCAAATCACAACGCTAGACTTATGCTGGCAACATTTAACCTTTTGCACGCCAGAGTTTTTTTACGTCGGCACACCCCCGACGCCAAGCATAGAAAAATGTGAAGATGGTAAAAACTTATCGGCAAGCAGCCCGGTGTCTTAAACAAGACAGAATGTAAGTTATAAAAATAGGTAAATTTGGACTACTTTAGTCGTCAGTGGCGTCGTATGTACGCGAGCGATTAGCAACTATAGTGGTCATTGGCGTTCAAAAGGTTAAAAAAATAAGGTCGTTCCTATCTGTTAATTTAGTCTATATGGATAAAAATTCTGATTTATCTATCATTGTCACTCTTAGGCGAATTTAATACTTATATCCTGCCTTCAGATGACGTCAGAGCTTCGCACGTCTTCTTCTTTCTTTTTCGTGTGGGACACCAAGTCGTCCAACGACCCGATGAGCCCTAGTGTCCGAATTTTTCAACCGCCTTCTACAAGTAGCAGGCTTCTGACATGGTTGTGTAACGACCGCCATCTAAGTGATCATAGACAGCAACCGGGACCTACGGCTTAACGTGCCATCCGAAACACGGAACCAGCTTACTTACGGACAATCGGGTGGTTCAGCCCGCAATGTCCTAACCAGACTGGGAACAAATTCACAAAGTGATAAATATAAACTTTGTGAGTGACCCACCGAGAATCGAACCAATCGAACAATCGCACGTCAATTGACACATTTTTACTGCAAATTCTGTGTCGAACATTTTCAACTAATTTTTTAACGTATATTTTGCGCACCTCACTTTTTGTTAAATAAATTTATTTATATGTAATACTTACTTTGGACCTGAACCAAGTGGGATCCATGTAGCCAGGCGTCCCGTACACGGAACTATCGTCTGGGGCCTGAAATAGGAAATAATAATATAACAAAGTAACGCGGTGCCACGCATATAGGATTAAACAGTACATTGGACTGAAGTTGATTGAAGCTGTGGAATTGTTTGCCTGAGGAGGTTCGTCGGGCCCCGTCCTTTGAAACTTTCAAGATAAGGGTTAAAAACCATTACTTATCTGGAATTGAATAATTTTCTCTTATTTATTGTTTTTTTTCTCTCTATATTGTACTCAATTAACTGTTATCCTTTCTTTCTTCGTAATGCATATTATTCTGTCATCCATAGCTTAGATATGTATTAGTTTATTTTAATGTATTTATAAGTATATTAAGTTTTGTTTACAGAGTTGTTTGTGTATTGATATGTAAAATTGTATATATATTTTATTATTCTTTATGTAGTATGTACTATTAGGTAATATTTTCACCATCCCGCTTCCATAATCGCACCCTCTCTTTCACCCTAGGGTTGTCTGGTAGAGAATGCTACCTAGCATTAAGGCCGCCCTGTTTCCTTAGTTTGTGTTTTCTACATGTTTTTCAATTTTGTGCAATAGAGAATTTTGTTATGTTATGTTATTGGACACGCGGTAAGAAAAGAACCGATTGCTAACAAGGTTGTAGTTTGAGGCCCGAAGCGCAGGTGAGCTAAGCAGAAAGGAGCTAAGCAGGTGACTCACGCTGATGATCTGGCTGACGATGCTTTCGCTGATGGGATACTCCAGCTTGACCTTCTTGTAGAGAGGGTTCCTCTCGTAGTAGTACACCAGTTCGACAAGGCTCTCAAACTTCACCGAGCCTATTGTGTACAGACGCCCTTCCTGCTTGATGCGGCAGTGTTTTATCTCCCGCTGGGTTCTGCGAATACAAGCAAGCCATCATTTTATAGTTGTTCAGGAAGCGTTAGTACAAACCGGAACAGTAAACATGCTACAAAGGTGACTACAACACAGACATCCAACACCTCTCCGAGATGTATGATTGCGATTAATGATCAATGCCAAATTAATGTACGATTAACTTATGTTTTAATGATAAATTATAGTTTAATGATGAATAAACAATCACAATGAATAATGACATTGAATTGATTAATGATAAATTTAATGATTAATGACACTTAAATGATAACGGAATTTTAATGATAAATGATAACGATGTTCCCGAACCGACACAGGGTATTTCAAAACTAATGTACTTGCGAAGAGGCTGGTATAAGTGCTCTGTGTTGTAGTCAGGTTTGTACGTCTGAACTCTGTACCAACCAGACTACAACTCAGAGTATGGATGTCTGTGTTGTAGTCGGATTTGCATATACGCGTCCAGGAATGCGTTCGGAACGTCCTCTTTTATAAGCCCTGTTATTATATGACAGGTCTTATAACCCAGCTCGAGAGTAACAAGTAGGCGAAATTTTCAGTTTCTGTTACACTGTACAAATACTTTAAAAACCATCAATTTAGCACACAAATTGATTCTATTGGTCAATAGTGACATATTTTGTGTTAACAAATGGAACATATTTGAATTCAGATGATATTTGAATGTGACTTAACCTAGAATTCGGGCCAGGTGAGCCTTCGGGTTACGGAGGGCAGATGGCAGTCGTTCTGTGTAACAACTTGGTTCCACTTGAAATCCTCTAGATGGTAGCCGACTCCGACAGAGAACGGGATAAGGGTGCTTCTCCATTGAAGCGGGGCTGCGATAAGCTAAGCTAAGCGCGGCATGAATTGACCAATCATGAGCCTCAAAATCCCCGCCCCGCTTCAGTGGAGACACTGGATTGGTCAATTCATTTTTTTTTTTTTTTTTTTTTTTTTTTTTGTTGGACTATACGTTTACGGCCCCGGGGCCATCAAAACTACGCCTGTCGGCTTGGTGGGGAGCACGTGCTCACCCGGAAATATTTTATTGGTTGTTCAAACAACCAGCCCAATCACGCCCTTGGGGCGAGACTGGGCTTAGGAGTTGTTCTGGGAAGAACTGATCGGACTGAATCTACCCGGTACATGCCGGTAATTGCCAAAGTGAGGCGTAAATGAGGGACCTCCGCGACCCCGCCGGCGGGGACGTCGGTTGCTTGAAGAGCTTGTGGAGTGTGATCTACTCGTAATGGCTGCAGTGGCGGCTTGGGTGATTTTGTCATCATCATCCGAAAGGACGTGTCTGGGACGGCGTTTGAAACGCGAGGTTGGATAGGGGTAGTAGTTGGACGCGGCAACTATTAGGGGATTTTTATGATGGGGAGCGTTGTCGAAGAAGCGACGGGACGCTTGTTTCATGTAATCTTTAATGGTGGGGAGACCTAAGTCGATGTGGAGGTTGGCGTTCCGCAGGTACAGGGGAGCCCCTGTTGCCCTGCGCATAAATCGATTTTGGATGACCTGCAGCATATTGAGATGCGACTTAAATGTGTGAGCAAAGACTACGCTGGCGTAGGTCATGATTGGCCTTACGCAGGTAGTGTAGATTGGCCTTACGCAGGTAGTGTAGATGGCCTTACGCAGGTAGTGTAGATGGTCAATTCATGCCCCGCTCAGCTCAGCTTAGCGCAGCCCCGCTTCAGTGGAGACGCACCCTAAGGTAGCGTTGCCGCTCGATAGTGGACTATCGATAGACAATCGATAGTCTATCGATAGTTTTTCGATAGTAAGAACTATCGATTTTTAATCGATAGTATCGATACTATCGATACTATCGATTGTTCAGAATGAGGCAATACTATCGGTCAGCTTCGATAGTATCGATACTATCGATAGTATCGAAGCTGACAATCGAAAAAACAATCGATAGTATCGATAGTATCGATAGTATCGAAGCTGAAAATCGAAAAAAACAATCGATAGTATCGATAGTATCGATAGTATCGATAGTTTTGGTCTATCGATAGTCGGCCGATGAGCGATAGTATCGTTCAGTCAGGTATGGATTATTTTACATACATATAATTATCATGACTTTATCTCTTGTGGGGTAGACAGAGCGTTCACGGTCGTAAAATTACTCAGTAAAGCGACAGTAATCATTGCTGTCGCTTGCTATCGCCGCGTCTGAGGGCCGTACTATGGCTAAATTAATTTACTTTAATTATTAAAATTTAAAAAATCTTTTAAAATAATCCATATACAATAATTAACCCATTAGCCGTGGGATGCCGGCTAAGAATAGCATCATCCTATTTCTTTCCCATGGGTTTCATGTGTATTGCAATTTTAGGCGACAGGCTGACAACCTGTCACTCTAGTGATACGCGAATTACTGAAACGGCCCTCAGACGCGGCGATAGCAAGCGACAGCAATGATTACTGTCGCTTTACTGAGTAATTTTACGACCGTGAACGCTCTGTCTACCCCACAAGAGATAAAGTCATGATAATTATATGTATGTAAAATAATCCATACCTGACTGAACGATACTATCGCTCATCGGCCGACTATCGATAGACCAAAACTATCGATACTATCGATACTATCGATACTATCGATTGTTTTTTCGATTTTCAGCTTCGATACTATCGATACTATCGATACTATCGATTGTTTTTTCGATTGTCAGCTTCGATACTATCGATAGTATCGATACTATCGAAGCTGACCGATAGTATTGCCTCATTCTGAACAATCGATAGTATCGATAGTATCGATACTATCGATTGGCCTATCGATTGTATAGGGGTTTCGATAGGAAAACTATCGATTGTTTTACTATCGATAGTTCGGCAACGCTACCCTAAGGCACGGAGAATTATGAAATGGAACATAGGTCCTCCGCCTGCAACCACTTCTGGTCTTCCCTCCCTGGTTCCACTCACCTGAAAGAGATGGCGAATCCGTTCTCCTTGTCGCTGGGTCGCACGAGGAACGCTCCGTCCATGTTCGCCTTGCGAAGCAGCTCTTCGGCCTGGCTGCGCGTGCAGTTCGCCAGAAACCACTCCTGGTCCTCGTGCTTCTTCGGCTGGGGCACCGGCTCCTTCAATGTTATCAGAAACTCCTGAAACGAGTGAGGGTATGGTATTACACAGTATAAATAATTTTTGTACAGATTAGCAGAAAAAAAATGTATATTTGGAAATAACTGCTCAACTGCGGAAGAGACTGAATCAGACTGCTGTATAAAATCTACGGGAAAGACAAAATGAGTTGGTCTCATTTTTTCGCTTTTATTTCGTTTTACTGTACGCAGCCGTAAATGAATGAAGATAATCACGTATAGGATGACCATAGCGCCGTAGCGTTGATTTATCTGAGAAATTAAATTGATCTAAATTGGTAATTTGACTAGTAAGTTCAAACAAATTCTCACATTTACTTAGTAAATCTAAGTGGCAAAAAGAAAACGAGTGAGAAGCTGCTACTTTACTATAAAGAGTAACTTTAAGCTCGCAGTACCGGATGTTTATTTTATCCAACAATGCGTTAGCTTGTTTTAGGACGAACTCAAGGATATAAAATAAAACACTTTTCGCTTAATAGTTTCGGAGTAGTGTTTGTATATATTATTTGAGTCGAGTCAAGTGGTCGTCACCTGCGGGGGCGGCGCAGGATCACAATCTTTAATTTTTTTGTGCTCTCAGTTGAGCAGTTATAGGAAAATTAACAATTCATAACCCACCTGGCTCCTCAAAGGATGCTGCCTGTAATGCGTGATCAGACTGTACAGGCTGTCGAAGCACATAGAATCTATCAGGTAGTACTTGATCAGCCCCCGGTCTTGTTTCAGCTTGATCCGGCAATGGCTGACTTTCCCTTGACGCCAGAATGACAGGCAATAGTCACCGACAAACGTAACACTTTCTCGCACCAAGAATGTGCCGTCGCCCAAGTGGGAGTTTGCTTGAAGCAACTCTTCAGCCTCCTGGCGGTTTCCAGCCAGTTTTCCGTGGAACCAACACTCGCCAAAGTGCAGTTCGTCTTGGGGCACCGCCGGCGTCTTGTCCACGTCTGGCTCTCCGTCACTGTCCGCGTCTGTCTCAACTTGGGTGCTATAGTTCTCGGTGTAGTACAACTTGTTCTCTGTCAAGACAAACGCGTGCGGATACCACTCGTTGTCAGTCGGATCTTCTAGCAGGAGTATGCCGTTTTTGATTGAGTTCCGCAGGTCTAAATCCTTGCCTTCCTCTTGGCGAACCGAGAAGGAATTCTCCTCGGCGCCTTCTGGAAGCTTCTTGTGTTTAAGGATGATCTTTCGGCGTAACTCGTGCGGCGACGGTAGCGCTGTTTCGTTTTTATCGTTGGAGTAGCCTAGTAGCATTTCGCCGAAAACGTCTTGAAAAGCGCTGGCCATTTTTCTCTGTTGCGGCAATGAGCAGTTGTCTTCTATTGATAGAATGACGGGATAGTCCGAGGTGACGAAGGCGTGTTCCTTGATGGTGCGCAGGACGTCCATGAAGCGTATTTTGGTGGTGAGCGTGTGCCCGTGGTATATGAAGGGGGTTCCATCGGGCCCGTCCCAGCAGTCTAGCTCTATGCAGCGGCACCCCATCCTCAGACAACGCACGTAGGCCTCGAGCGATGACTCACTCGAGAACTGATCGCCGGTCAGGTATCTGTCAATGAGACAATTGTCAGCGCTGGTGGAAATTGACGATGCGTTGAGTCACAGAGCAGATTAAACAAGAAAACTTACATTTTACTTATTGATAGTCTTAGATTTACCAATAGTTATCAATTCACAAAGTTAAATTGCAAAACAAAATTTTCTCTTTTCCGCAATAATTTTATACATAAATACATAATTCACGCCCTTATCCCATGCGGGGTAGGCAAAGCCTTCACGACCGTAAAATTACGGTCGTTATCGCCACGTCTGACAAATATTGGGGACCCCTTCAGAAGATTCGTGTATCACTGTAGTGACAGGTTGTCAGCCTGTCGCCTAAAGATGTGATACACATGAAGCTTTCGAGTCCCTTACTGAAACTTAATATTCTCAAATAGAAATCTCAAAAAACGTCAAGTCTTACGTATTATGCGAGGAAGATATCCAGTAATGCGACAGTGGTCTGGTCATGTCCTGCGTGATCACGTCGTGTCCGCTGTCCCATATCGAGTTCTGTTTCGAGTACAACATCTCTACGAACTGTTGACAAAAGCGTACTGCAATTACATACACAATTTAAGCTAACTATATTACCTAAGACTACATTATCGTATACAATATCATGTATAATAGTTTTAACAAACGATTAAACAATGGTCTAGACGCAGGTCCAACCAAGCCGCCCGTCTCAAATAGCGAGGACTTGGTTGGACCATATTAAACCTAAGACTTATCTGTGTAATAAATTTAAGATATTTTTTTACACAATAAATTCCCCTTGAAGGTGGCATACATGCTTACAGCATACAACCTATGTAGGTGGTAAACAATGTGGAGTCAATCACCGAACAATTTTTTCTGCCACTTTTGCGGAGTCAATAGGAGGATTTCTTTTTGAGAATTAATACTAAACTAGTGTTCCAAGAACTCGATAGATGGCGTTGAACTGACTATGTTACATATTACGAGTCCTTTCGGTTCGCTTTATTCTGGTCCAAAGAATCGTAAACATAGAATGACAACATCTATGTAGTCTCTTGGTTGATACAGTTTTATTTATTTATTTAACCATTAATCGCACACAAAAACAGATACAGGACAAATACAAGAAGAAAAATGACATAACAGGCACTGCTTATTGCTAAATTATTATAATATATATACGGGGTGTAAGGGACAGCGTCCCGAACACTGATAGGATGCAAGCAGACCATGAACCTCAACAACTTTCCCCTAGGAACATATGTCAAGAAAAGTCAAAAAAATGTTGGCCTCCCATAGTAAATGCAGTCAGCTGATAGCGATTTTGTTTGGGAGGTCGAATTTTTTTGTCGTTTCCTGAGATATGTTTCTAGGGGACAGTTGTCCAGTTTCATTGTCTGCTTGCACCCTATCATTATTCGGGACGGTGTCCCTAACACCCTGTATATAGTTTCATCATGGCAATAGGGATGTCGAGGCGAAAGCCGCGCCCCCGCTGATCCATTACTTGCTAAATACATGATGTATAAAAAACAAACTGCTAATATTTGAAGGGGTCTTCTTCTTTTATCGGCATAACACGGCAACATAATTCAGGCATAGGCTCCAAACCACAATAACACGCAGAAATGTCACAATAATAGACTAGGAGGTGGTTTGAATCTCTAACACCAAGGTTTCAACAGGTCGTACGTCGACTCGGTGTCGCACGCATAGGAAGAAGAACATGGTAGATTCAAGAAGATATACCGCGATTGCCACGCTCAGCAAAAGGATTCGCAATGCAAGAACGATGTTCGCATGACGCTATTCTTAGGCTAAGTTTACAATCATTACGCAGGCTCACGCGTCATAAGCACATGTTTATACATATAATTACTTATTCATATAATCAATTTCTATTTTAATTTATATCTACGTCCACCCACTGCTGTGTAAAAGCTTTTCGACACAAATTATGTAAATGCTCTATTTTAGTCCTCCAACCTTAAGACTATTTCCATAATCTACGCAAATACCATTCCACATGAGCCCTTTTCAGTAGATATCAAATTGGAAATGACGTGTAACGTCATTGAAATATATTAGGAGTGATAAAGGATAACATAAGCAAAGATATTAGACTCATGAGAAAACTGCCTCGTCTCTCCAGCAGATGAAAAACTGAATTCTAAAGTATCGCGATAGTTTACACTATTCATACTAATTTTAACGGGTTCTTACCTACGAAATAATTTTTTAATGAATTTTCGATATTTCGACACTGCTGTAAGTGCTTACCCGTTAGTTTACCCGTGATCTTGACATTTGCATAAGTGTCGAAATATCGGAACTCCAAATAAAATGAATTCATTTAGATACCGCAACACGTAACTCTAGAAATAATGTCGAACCATAGGTTCAAGTCTGCTAACTATAAATCGTTTCAGTTTCATGTCACTTGGATGATTTTGATAGTTTGGTAGTCTGCTAACAGTTTGAAGTATAGAAAATCCCAATAGAAATGGAATGACAGCTTTGATGGCGTTACAATGAAAAAATAGCAAACTTGGAGCCCTGGTCAGTTCATCAGTTGTCGCTAGGTACATTTATAAAACGGCTAAAAACGCAAGGTGTCAATGAGGGCGTCGATCATAACGTGACTTTTTGCTTCCTATTACAAATTGATCTAATGGGAATCAATAACATTTTGACATTTCCATTCATGTACAAAAAGGATAGAAGTTTTATTAACTTTTATTTTGTTAGAAAGTAAATACAAACGAAACAAGTGGAAAAATTCACGCCACCGCCGATGTGGTTTACTATCTTGTGAACAATTTCTACACAATGTCCTATAACTTTAAATGCGCAAAACCTCAGACACCCCAACTGATTTTTGATTCAATTACTTATGCACTAAAGTATGTAACTGCACTCTTCAGGATTTTCATGTAAAATTCGATGAATTTTATTCACGTTTTTGCTGTTGAGACGTTCGCAAATCTGAAAACCAAATCTGCCCCGTCCGGCTGGAGACCACATAAACATCATACCTATAGGGTTTCGGGATTCGCGTAAACATCCATATAGGGCATAAAAGACTTAGGTCGCTATACAATTTTCAGTGTAATTTTATAGAAATACAAGCGACCCGCTCAGCGTTTGCACTCGCAGCTAATCGTTTTCCTGTGGGTGTTTTGTCAGCGTTTATCACATAAAAACCTTTCTCTTAAATCACTCTGTTAAAAAACTGCATCAAAATTCGTACAGTGGTTTGACAGACATGACTCACTTAAGTATTTAATCTATTCTCTATTCATCTAATCTTTAAACGAGCAAGAATTGAGATATATATATATCACGCTTGTATCCCAGATATCTTGGATATTGGAAACGGCTTCAACGATTTTCATGAAAATTCGTATAAATCGATCTAGCTAGGTTTTATCTCCCAAAAATAATTTTAAACGGCAGAAAAAGCAGAGCAATGCTCGGTCAACCCGGTACTTAACAGTTAAATACGTATGCAAAAGCTTAAAGCGCAGAGCACACCGCTCTATATGCAGCACGTGTACACGCGCGTACCGATTGTAATGTATGGGATTGTATGAGTGACAAGGCACTGAACGCGTTACGTAGACGTGCACGTGCGCGTAATGCGTAGGGTAACGCAATGCAGCTCCCAAAAGAAAAACATTTCGTAGTGTAGTCTACGCATAGCGGCACGGCAGATGCGTGCGGTGGACGTTGTATTACAATGCGGTTCCCTATTGGACGTCACACTGAAGACGTTAAGACACGCGCAGCGCGCGCAGCTCTGTCCTTGCGTTGCGTTTGCAGGCACGCATCCGTAGGTTCGCGCGTACCCCGGTGTACGGACGTGTATACGCGCGTGATTACGTCGACACGCTGCAAACGGAGGCGGTGTGCTCTGTCCCTAAAACGGTCTTACCTCATTCAAAGTGAAATACGGTTCGTATATGTCCCGCTGTGGGTCCTTCAGGTAGTCCCTGATGAACTGGGAGGTCTTTTTCTCGTCGTCGCCCATCTTGTCGTGCTGTTCCACCACCAGGAAGCGCTGGAACTCCCTAAGGGTGATGGTGGTGCCGTTGGAGCAGTACAAGGCGTGTTTGTCGAAGATCTCGTGGACGTTCTGCAAGTGTACATACATACATATATCACGCCGTCATTCCTTGCGTTAACGGCCGTAAAAATACTGTCGCTATCGCCAATCGGTTTTCCAAGGTTGTTTCAGAAAACATGTGTATCACTATAGTGACAGGTTGTCAGCCTGTCGCCTAAAAATTGTAATACAACAATACTCCCGAGTCCCTTAGTCGCCTCTTACGACACCCGCCGGAAGGATGTTCGGTGATGCTATTCTAAGACGGCATCACACGGCAACTTGTGATATGACTTTTAAAGCACTCGCGATTACTTACATACATGTTAATTATGAAACCGGGTCTGTTGCGATAACTTTGGGACACAGGTGAAATATTTAGATTTACCAAACTAAATACACTGGAGAGCAATGAATTAGGGTCATGTGCAAAATAACATATCATAACATATCTCGGAAACTACAAATGCTAGCTTAATGAAATAAATTGCGTTAAGTAGACAATTTAGCGCTCCTCAAATGCCGCTAATAAAATTTCTTAGTTAATGTAAAGATATGCCATAAAACAATAAAAGCTGAAAAATGGAGACATTCGGAGATGTTACTACGAGACTACTGCATTAGTTTATGCTTTTATTTCTAATCCGTAGTTCAAGTGAGTACGCAAACTATGTTAATATGTTGAATATTTCCTATTCAAACTGTATGAACGTCATTTACACCTGGATATTGGACCAGAATACTCACAATGCTAGAAACCGGCTAGAGTCAGGTTAAGGACTGTCGGTATACCGTTTCCGGCAGTCCAAAATGTTCTCGAATGTTATTGAGGAAACCGGCAGTAACCTATGCAGACCAAGAACAGGCAAAACCAGACGGACCACAGAAAGAAAATCGATCGGGTGTGTAGAAATCATAGGTCCCGGTTGCTGTCTGTGATTACTTACGACGGAGGTCGTTACACAACCATGTCAAAACCCTGCTACTTGTAGAACTAACTGACTAATTTCTCTGGCTCAGTGACCCGAAATGGATCTTGGCCTCCGAAACGAGCTTCCTCCACTGATCCCTGTCCTGCGCCACCTCCACCCAATTGTTGACTTGAAGATGTCCCAGGTCAGCTTCCACCATATCCTTCCAGCGGTACCTGGGGCGCCCGACAGTACGACGTCGGCCGACCCTTTGACGCCCCGATCCTCACCCACTCTTTTTAAGTGGCCGAGCCAGCGAAGTCGGTGAACTTCTAGAAGGCGGTTGAAAAACTCTGACACCAGGGTTCATTAGAGAAGAGTAAGCCCCTAACCCTGACGCAGTTAACGAGACCGGCGACTGCTGAACGTGCCCGAAGCCATCAAATATCCAAGCAAACATAAAACCTACATATATGTAAATTGGTCCATGATATGTATATATCAGAAGTGGTACTGACTGACAATAATTTAAGACGGGATTCTTACCGCGATTTAATTTTGACGAACTGTCCGATATTTCAACCTAGTTACACAGGCCATGATCAAAGAACAACTGAAGCATTTTATTACAAAGTGATACAATGGCAAAAATCAACATTGTTTGTTCGCCTACAGAAATAGAATCAGCAAAATCAATATCAAAAATCTATCTTCAATTTAAGATGAAAAACAAGCTACGTGTTGCTAATTGGTGTACTAACAGAAATAGAAATTGTCATTGGAAAAATGTAAAACGTATTTTTCTCTCAAATTGTTTTTTCTTGCTTTTTACGTTCCTAGAATAAAAGCAGAACGAGCGGGATAAAAATAACAAGTACTATAACTATCAAAAGAGACAAAAATCCGACGGCGATAAATTTGAAGTTATACTTTGCCCTTTAAAATTATAGCCAGTCCCACTAGTACTGCTAACATGAATCTAACTACACCTCACAGTGTGGTCCCGGTAGAATAGAATAGCACCACCCCCTCTCCTCTCGAGGGAGTCATAAGAAGCGACCGAGGGAGTAACCCAACCCAAGCAGACCAGGGTCCGTGAGAAGGACAACTCCATATTTAAACCCGGAACGGGGCTCCGCCAGGTCGTGTCGTGCGTGATCGTGTGACAGAGGTCTATCGTGGAGTAGACTCCTGCAGCCGAAATGACTCCGCATGTTAGGCCCGTAAAAAAAATGCCTACATGTTTACATACATACATACAAACTCTCTGAAAACTACCCTTCTTATTCAGTCGGGAAAAAATAAAAGGGACCCAGACTCGGGCTGTAAACAAGAAAATAATATGAAATGGCACTAATGGGTTTTCTGTAATTAGACTATAAATAGTCTCTAGCGCCGCCGGGCCACGACATTGATATTTTTCCATTTTCATTTTATGATGAAAAATACTCCCGAGTTTCAGAAATCACGCGTAGGTAGGACAAAGCATTTCGATAGGACAAAACATTCCCTTAATTAAAGTTATTCTTAGAAGGTCCTTTGTGATCATTAGCGAATTGGAAATGAACTGTAATTAAAATAAAATCAATAATGGCACAAAATACGGAGACTGCGCACGGGGGTTTTGATAAAAAATATCTTGGAAAATATCTCTTAAAAATAAAAATATCTCAGGTTGGCAGAGGTACGCAGACACGGTGAAAATGAAATTCCATATATTTCGGGCCTTGTCCAGATAAATAAGGTTCTTAGACGTCACACTTCGTGTTTGTGTCATATGGTATATATTTGTGTCTATTTTAATTGAAGTTTAAAGGCTGAATGAATGTGGTGTTGCCGCGCAATCTTTTTTCAATTCTATCAATTCTCTTAAATGGAACATAAGCAAATCCATGGCATGCAAATTTATCGCGATTAAAATGTGGATTTATGATGTTTCCTCGCAAATGGAAGTAAAGCATTTGACTAGCCTCAGCCAAAATGCGAATGTCTGGTCTCGTTCAGTGGGGAAGGCCTCGACGTCATCTCGTGCTTCTAATATTACTCGACCAGAAATTGGTCCATAGGCCAGAAGGCTGCTGCCATAATTTACCTACTATTATTTCCACGAGTCTTTTAGAACACCTGCTATTCTATGCCAGCATAACACGGCAGCGTGTCCGACCATCAGACCAACATTGTCCTTCATTTCTACTACTACAGCTACAAGATTCCACCACCGAACAGAGACCAAATACCTAGGGGTCAACCTCGACTCCAGGTGGGTTAAACTTTCGTAGCCATATAAAGAAAGTCCGTTACTGCGCGGCGTTCGTTTTGGGCAGATTACATCCGATGTTGAATAAACGGAGTCGACTCTCCCTTATAAATAAGGTGAGAATCTACCTGTGTAAGGCCTATCATGACCTACGCTAGCGTAGCCTTTGCTCACACCGTATGCTTTGCAGGCGGATTGGCTAGTGCTACATAAGGTGTTTTATCTACCGGTATCACTACTTACTGCCCATTCCCTGGATGAATTTATTATCCCACTTTAAGCGATACCCACGGGAATTTGGGTGATACTATTCTATGACAACATTAGACGACAGTATCAGACGGTCAATATACTGTTACCAGGGTAATAAGTAAAATACGAAATTCATATTGGGAAAACTATTGTCCATAAATACTTTACTAATATCCTTTGTTTTTCAAAATATTGAAGATTAGAATTTTTAAACAGTAAATAAGTATAAGAGTTATCGTTTTGACGCCATTCAAAATAGAGTAATGTGACATTCTAGTAGTACAATATTTTCATACAAAATGACGTCTTTGTTCGTCTTGCATTCAATTATTTGAATAAACTGTTCATTTGAATAAACTGTCTTAAAAATAAGCTCATTTGACCTGTCATGCGAAGTTCATCACAATTCAGATACATTTTAATCATGTCCTCAGGGGCGGATTACTTATGGGCTGTGTGGGATTCTGCTCAGGGCCCCATGGATAATAGAAATACAGGGGACCCTTAGCCCTGTTATACTTAATAGGAGACGAATCGTGATAAATACAGAAAGGATTTTTAAAATAACCATTTGTTGTTGTGCCGTGCCGTGTGGTCCCGGCTTAGAATAGCATCACCCCACTTCTACCCGTGGGTAACTAACTAACCACTAAGGGATGAATCCATGGAACAGGCCGCAGCGTTCCCTGTGATTATCAACAACGACCATTTCTTGCACTGCGCTCGTCTATACGCCTTTCAAGCGTGTTGAGTATGACAAAACCAATTTGGGAGAGGCCTGTGTGACTTGTGTCCAGCGGTGGACTGTTGTGGCTGTAGAAGTAGATTTGTTATTGTAATAATAATAAATAATAATAATATTCTTTATTGCACACAGAAACAACAATAACATAACAGACATAGAGAAATTTTGATGGTCCAATTAGGCTATATTTTGGTTTATTATTAATATTTGTCTTCACGAATAAATATTTTAATCAGCCGAGTTTCTTTCTAAGTAAGTACCTAAACCTATACACTGCATCACAATAAAGAAAAGGGCCCCCGAGTTTTAGAACAGGGTCCGAAAAAGTCATGGTCCGCCAATGGATGCATGACCTCGTTTCATTCACGATCTTTCTTTCACGGCGAGAGAGAATAGGTGCAGCTGTTTTGTTCACAAATGTAATACCAAAGTCAAAGCCAGGATTCATACATTGATGTATTGTGAACGCGTTTGCAAGTCAATGAGGGGCGAACGTTGCATGTGACCTGTAAGATGTGAGATTACAGAGCCGTGCTCTCTTTAAACAAGTTACGCGTTTTCAATTCCTGTCTGAGTCTAAATTATCATTTTGTGAATAAGAATAAGTAATCGTAGGTCTCTCTCTCTTTTCGTGTGGGACACCCAGTCGTACAACGGCCCAATGAACCCTAGTGTCAGAAATTTTCAACCGCCTTCTACAAGTAGCAGGCTTCCTACAAAAAATCTTCTGCAATTGTTGCAATAAGGCTACCCAGCTTGTTAGCAAAACGAGGTATAAATCATTCATGTAGATATAATTTCACATGTTTAGAAATTTTGGAAACGATGAACAATTCGTGTTTTTAAACCGACCAAACTTTGAGTCAGATTATGGGACTTTTTGCTATCGGCGGTAAAAAAGAGTCGCGGCGGTGTAGCGTGCGGCAGAATAGGGCATGCAATATTCGCTCGATTTTGATATTCGAGTTTAATATATACATTCATCATCGCTGGCCTCGTATGTCTGTGACAGACGATTTAATCAGTGTCGAGGTTGAAGAGAGTGAGAAAGAAGCAGGACCACAGACAATGCGTTACCTAGGAAGCAATTATGGAGAACGCACGGCCTCCCTGGCTGACTCCACAGGAACGACGAGTCGATACGTGCGGAGTCAGGTCGGCTGCAGGAGTCTACCGCACGCTGGACCTCTGTCACTCGCACTTGACGAAGACTCCGTTCCGGGTTTAATTTGGGGTTGTCCTTCTCCAGGACCGTTAATCTTCGGTCTGGTTAATCCCTCGGTCGCTACTTACGACCCCCTCGGGAAGTATTGGGGTGCTGTTACGGCTATAATGTGAAATTCATTCTATTCGAAAAATTCGAGTTTTTCGAATATTTCGCGATGTTTTAGATAAATCCAATGTAAGTTCATCAAAATCAAAGATTTCGATGCAAGAAAGCAAAAAGATCTTCTAAGTACATCGTATATTCAAAAGTTTTGAGAAAATCTTTTTATTAAACGGAAATGAAAAATTGTACCTAGCAGCTGCGAGTTTTTTCCAAATTTGAATTTGGAATGTTTTACGTTCCGTTGGCTTGATTTTAAGGTGAACTCAAACTTATCCGCACCGAACGAATCGAACGAACCGAAGTTTTTGGAAATCTTTATATGAAACCCTATGAAACCTTTTGTCCGAACCGAATCGATCGATAAAGAATTTATTCATTATTATTGTTGTTTTCAATATGGAACGAACAAAAGAATTACGTGCGACTGTTATTTCGCTTCATTTGGCGAGAAAAAAACCTATGGCGATTTTTCGTGAAATTAAAAGTTTTGGGCTCATCAGTCGTAGCTTTGTGTATAATATACTATAAAACGTTACAAGGACACAAAATCTTTATAAAATCGGCAAAGAAGCGGTCGACCGCGGTCTGTAAGGACGCTTGCGAATATCATAATGGTAAAGAGCGACTCTGCCGAAATCCATACCGCACCCAGAAAAAACTTGTTCTACAGACTAACATATCAGGATACTGAAATATGTTCTAAGTTCTGATATAAGTTCATTTCTTAAACGATCGCATATTACGACGCGAACGTTGTCGAATGTTGCTTAAGAGGTACGATCCGAACAAGATGCCTACTCTTCACATATGGCATCACACTAACCGATTATTCAGTAAAAAAACTTTTAAATTCTACGAACCAATAAGGAGGCCTCCTGGTCAACCTGGAAATGGACACGTCGGCACGACTTCAAAGCGGCAGAAATTTTCCGATACATATCGTCAATGTATTTTTATTTCGACACCACAAAATATTTATAACGTTACATATAATTGCTTCATAAACAACACGAAATAATCGTTGGTTCCAATGTTATATGCACCTGGGCTGAGTCCTGGCGCTTCAATGCGCGCGTTCCTTCATGCACCAGGAAAACTAGCTGATCTAATCTGGCTTTTGTCAAGCGAAGATATCTTTGCGTCTTATTCAAATGTAAGACTGGTCACGACCCATCTACAAACTTGTGTGTAAATCATATTTCTTTGTCGTTGGATATTGTTTGGTTCGTTCAGCAAAGAGATAGTTAACCCAGGTCGAGATCTATTGCATGTAAATGGAATTGTAAAGGCCTGTGCACATTAAGCACCTTACGACTTGCACCGCGCTTTATATATATTATGAGCGTCGGTGGCCAGGTGATTAGGACACCGGTCTTACAATCGTGAGACCCGAGTTCGATACGTGCATTTACCCACTTCTCTTACGGTGAAGGAAAAACATCGTGATGAAACCCACATTCAAATAAATTTTTAATTCAGATGATATTTGAATGTGACTTAACCTGGGATTCGGCCAGGTTAATCTTCGGGCTGCAGAGGTCAGATGGCAGTCACTCTGTGTAAAAATGTGGTTCCACGTCATTCCACTAGGTTAAGTAGCCACCCGAACAGAGAACGTGATAAGACAAAAAGAATGATGATGGCTTGCACCGATTTCAGTAGCGCAGATTTATATGTATCAACACATACACGTAAGTATTACGCCTTTATCTAATGCTGGGTAATCAGAGCGTTGACAGTCCTAAAAATACGGACGCTATCGCCACGTCTGACCAAATATTCCCATATTCCCTTAACAGTTGTGGACCTTTAAAAAAATGCTTACTTTTTGTTCTGACTGTGTGGTTTCGGCTTAGAATAGAATCACCTAATTCTACCCGCAGCTGTCGTAAAAGCAACTAAGGCATGATCATCCAGGAAATGGGCAGCACCGTTCCCCGTTACATTGCGCCTACCAATCCGCCTGCCAAGCGTGGTATGCCAATACAATACCCCGCAATAGGGAAGGCCTTATGCCGAGTGGTGTCGGCAGAGTAGAATAGCATCACCCCCTCTCCTCCCGTGGGGGTCGTAAGAGGCAACCAAAGGATTAACCCGGCCCAAGACAGGGCCCTAAGTCCACACTAAGCCCGGAACGGGGTCTCTGTCAAGCGCGTGTGACAGAGGTCTATCGTGCGGTAGACTCCTGCAGCCGACCTGTCTCCGCACGTATCGACTCGTCGTTTCTGTGGAATCCTGGGCAAACCTGCGTATTCCATAATTGCGTCCCAGGCAACGCAGTGTCTGTGGTCTTGACTCAGACACTGATTAAATCGTCTATCACAGACGAATGAGGTCAATGATGATGTCAATCTGTGTTGGCTGTTAAGTACTTACGTTTTCATCGAAGATAAGCTTGTGGTACAGTATGAAGAAGTCGTCGAAGCCGATTTCGCCGGACTTTTTGCTGTCCACGTCAGTAAATATGTCGCGCAGTTTGTTAGTCGCTATCTTGCAGTTGATCTTCGGGAGGAAAGACTTCACTTCCTTAAGGGTTATCCTAAAAGAATTTCAATAAATAAATGACATGATATAATGTAAATAAGTATTGAAAAGTACATTACTCACACGGAAAGAAAGGAACCGATGGCTAACGCTGGTGTAGTTTGTGGCCCGAAACGCAGTAGATTTTACTGTATGGGAGGTTCAATAAATTTTCCCATATTTCAACAAATGATTCTTGTTTTATAAAGTGATAAATATCAACTTTGTGAGTGACCCACCGATAATCGAACCCGGAACCTTCTGCGTCTAAAGGCAGTCTCACTACCACTGCGCCACATCGGTCGTCAATAAAAAGGTACTAACTTCTCTTGTAGATTCTCAATGGCGTAGAACTCCTTGCGCAGCCACCGCTCGATCTGCAGCGGGTACGGGGCTTTGGTGGCTTCCTCGAAAAGGAACCTTAGCCCTTTCACCCAAGCCTCGCATTCCTTCTCCGTTTGACCTACGATTTACACAAATGGTTTATTCTAGAAACAAGAGTGCTTAGATTATTAAGGGTATTTAGATTATTGAAGGTCGCGCTGGCGCTCGACTAGAAACCGCACAGGCATATTCGTCATAAGTATGCCGTGTGATGCCGGCTTAGAATAGCATCACTCCATATCCCACCCGCGGGTGTCGTAAGGGGCGACTAAGGGACTCGAGGGTATTGGTGTATTACAATTTTTAGGCGACAGGCTGACAACCTGTCACTATAGTGATACACATGTTTTCTGAAACAACCTTGGAAAACAATCCTCACAAATGTCAGACGTGGCGCCATCGACCGTATTCTCACGGCCGTTACCGCTCTGCCTACCCCGCAAGGGATAAAGGCGTGATATATGTATGTATGTAGTACTCCAAAATTGGCGTAGTTTTATACGAAATCTGTCAAAATCACATAACCCGAACATTTGAAATATACCCCTCGCTCGACTCATACTAAAATGACAACTTGAAGTGAGCAGGTAAAAAAAATTGATTATACACGTGATTGCCTCAGTTTTTTTATGGCGTATTTAGACAGATGCGGAATCTATCGATACCTTCAATAATCTAAGCTAGAGTGCTTCCTAGATATTGCACCCGCTGTAACTCGTTTTCCCATGGGAATACGTTGTTTTTGAAGAGTACAGATATTAAATAAACCTTTGAGGCGGCCACCCTAGTTACCTATAGCAACCGTCCACATATATATTATTTTGTGGCTATTCCCGATCGTCACCCCGGTGACCAACGGGAATAGTTCGTCACCCCATATCCGCGGGTGATCCTACTAAAGCATTACTTACACAGGGAAATATACTGGTAATTAAGTAGATAAATTTATTGTTTATCATTGAAATTTAATTATTTTGATTACAGGCTATTAAAATATTAACTTAATGAAACACGTGGATATTAAGGCTGATTTTTTTTTATTAAATGATGTAACTGAATAAATTAGGTATAATAAGAATTTGCATGCCAAAAGGGTTGTTGGCTTTTGCCATTGGCCAGCGCATGGCCATTGTACCTTATGGATTTTTATTGCACCTATTCTTCAGAAAGAGCTCGTTAGATTAAAACGACAGAGATAGCGCTATATTCTTTATTGTCAAACGGTACGAAGAAAGAGATACAGTTATCAATGAAAAGCCAAATTTGGGTTTACCGAGAGATTTTAATGACTTATTTCAACAAAATTCCTAGAAATTCTATGTAGATATTGCGACCGGCGGCCCAGCCACGAAAGACACAAAGAGATTGTCTGTCTTTTGCCTATCTTTTGAACAGATAGTCAGCAATTCGAAATCCACTGTACATAGGACGACTTGAAATATCGTTACGAAAATAATAAGTAATAATCAAATACCAATCACTAGTATAATCAGCTTTCTACTTAATTACCAGTTTATATCCCTGTGTAAGTAAAGCTTTAGTAGAATCACCCGCGAATGTAGTGACGAACTATTCCCGTTGGTCACCGGGGTGACGATCGGGAACAATGACCACCCCAATGGTTGACAGGGGGGTGACGAACGGGAATAAAGGGATTTTTCTTGCTGTGAACATTTTATCTTTACTTATCAACATCATACGATTCTGTGTAGTGTAATAAATCAACCATCTAGTCACCATTCAAATTTCGATTTACGTTCGGTATTAGGCGTGTTCGGCAGGTTTACCGAACATTCGGTTTCGGCGGAATTCGGTAATTTTTTCGAATTGACCAAATAAAATCAAACTGTTTTGTATAATTATACTTCGTTACAAATGATTATGTCAAAACGTGGAGCGACCGTTTTTAAATATATCGTCTTTTTTTTCTATAGTGATAGGTTGTCAGTCAGCCTGTCGCCTAAAATGTTGCATACCATACACCACAAATGCTTATATCTTCGGCATGCAATATGCTAAGTTGACAACTATATTGAAAATCACGCATTAGCTTGTATTTGAACTGAATTTCATAAAATAATAGGTTGATTTTGGTATCTAAAGCAACACCATACACACACATCACACCTTTATCCATTGCGGGGTATGTATAAAAGGCTCTATAAAAAATCTGCCAGAGTTACAGTCCAAGCTGCAGTCTTTTTATATAGATTGCAGTCAGTTTTATGCCATGTAAACCTTCTACCTAGGTGCATGCCAAGACACTTGGCTTTTTGGGATTTCCAGTCAATTTGACAGGTGGACAGTTATTTATGCAAAGTGTAAGGCTGGTTTCAGAGCAACGCGTCTCAGCAGCGCTGCCCAGGCGCCTGGCCAGCGCGTTCGCTGTGAAACGACATTCAGACGCGCGCGCTTCGTTGTGGTGTACGGTCGAGTGCAGAGAATCATTATGCCAGCAAACTTAATCACTATATTAGCTATATACGTTATATGGAAAAGAGTGCAACAACGACGTCTTAAAAGATTGCAAGTCGACGCTACTGGCAATCGAAGGAGATCCGACCGCGGCGCGGCCGAGACGCGGCCCAAGATGCGTCACTATGAAACGCTACATACAATCTAGTGTAATGCGAGGCGCGCGCGGCTGGGCAGCGCTGCCGAGACGCGTCGCTCTGAAACCAGCCTTAAAGTGACGTGGACTGATTTACTCTCATTAGCTTTTATTCGCCTGTTTAAGCCAGGTAGATATTTCAAGTGTAAAAGTGATGTGGACTGATTTACTATAACAAGTACAGTATGGGCTTGTAAACCTCATTGTATTGTTTTTTAAAAAGTACTGCCAGAAGATGATGTAACGAACTGTCACATTATAATTGAAATTAATAATATATTAGTAGAACTAGTGTAAAAAAATAATAATTTACCTATAATATGGAGTTCCATCAAGAAATTACAACATGAAGTACTTGAAAACAGTGAACACAGCTCAATCGATAGTGTTTACCAAGCTTTTAAGCTTAAACAAAAAAAAAAATCTCAGAATATATGGTTTAATATGCATTGTAAGAAACATGGAGTGATACCAAACTACATTAAAATCAAATTCACATTGCAAAGAAAAAAAAATAGCCTTTATTATCTCAAAAGATTATTATAAATTGAATTGAATTAATATAGTTAGATATCACATTAAAAAAATATATAAATATATTAGTCACTGTCATTTCATGTTGTATTCTCTTCCTCATCTTCACTATTAACATTTGCTTCTTTAGCGTAGGCCTTCCCTAGCCTCTTCCATTCTTCCCTGTCCTTTGCAATTTTTAGTCCAGTTTTTTCCTGTCTTCTCTTTGAATATGTCTTCCCATCTTTTCCTAGGCCTTCCTCTTTTCCTTTTCTTGTTCTTCGGATCCATTCAACTACTTTTTGGGTCCACCTCTTGTCAGTTTGCCTGCAGATATGGCCAGTCCAATTCCACTTAAGGTTTCGAAACATCGCAAAGATACGGATTCAGTAAACTATTCAATACTTACCTTTGACATTTTGATTTTTGACTAAGTGCCCTCTGAACTGCGGCATTGTATTTTTATGCTACCAACACTTTTGTGTAAAACCATATTGTTTTGTTTTTTAAAAATTACTGCCTGTAGATGATGTAACGAAACCGGTAACATTATAATTTTATTTAAAAAGTTTTTAATTTACCTATATTATATTGGTCTATAAAATAAATAAATAATACCATTTAACAAGCAAATAGAAGAAAAAGATATTATTGCTGTACAAATCTCACCCGAAAATGAAGCAGAGCGCAGTTTGAACTCTGTGCCATAGTAGATGGTGAAGCACTTGGACTGCTCCAGCCGCTTCAACTCCTCGGGCCATCGCTCGAAGTCTTTGGACGACTTCCCGACCCTCACTTCCTTGATGTCCCGGATGTCGAGCGCGCCTTCGAACGCCTGCCGTGCTGGCGACTCGTGCCTGTACCAGATGACCTGGTGCGTCTCCCGGCGGACCATCAGCGTACGCCGCTCCGGCCGCTTCCTCGGGTAGAACTTCAGCACCGAAGTTCCGCGCTCGATGAACGAAATCAACTGGTCAGCTTCATGGATCAACCGATCTGCGCCCCCGTTGTAAGAAACTAAACTCATGGTTACCGGGTAACCAGCACGGCTCCCGACACGACCTACATGGAATACGGTTCGGTGAAGAGTGCGTTCCCTGAACAAAACCCCTAGCTTTTATAAATCCACTTTGTTTATTTGACAAGACTAAATAAAGTTTTGATTTCACTGCGCGTGCTCTGTTTTACGATTAGGGATGCCAGCACTGTATTTTTAAAAACAGCTTATTCGTATTCGAGAATAATGTGACGAAAGGATCATAATCTTTGTGATTTTGTATAAACCATAAACCATTACCAATGTGTAAATATTGTGAATAAAAGCGAATCTCTGTATGTGTCAAACAATTCAAATGTATTTCTCAAACAAAAAAATCCGATGTTCCGATTTTTTAATGTCTTTTATTTGCAAAACATGCGCTAGAAACCTATGCGCTCATAATAAGACTAGCGCAGATAAGACGCATTTGGTAAGCAATTTCTCCGACTAATCCATATCAGGTATTAAATACCTATATGAACGAATAAATTACTACGCCAGCGACTAGAAATACCAAGTGACCGACTAGAAATTCAGAGAGAGCAACTTTAATAATAAACTATTTTTTTTTATATTAAGGATTAAAATAACGAAGTACTACAAATTCCACACTGTGCGATGTTTTGCAAGCCGCTTTATTAATGATTATTGGTTATTGATATTCTATTTGAGGTGTTATTTTATTTATTTTAACATTCTATTAATGAAAACAGTGGACTGGAATGGATACGCGCGAATGTGTGGGTCGTAAGACTGACCACCAACCTCAAAGACCCTACTGTCAAAGTTGTGGAGCCGCTCAAAGTGTGACATGGCTCAAGTGACGACTAACATCCTAAAACATTAGCCGAGACAAAGACAACCTCCACTTACCTAAAATTTTATTTACAGTCACTCTTTTAATTAGTATCCGTAATTTTTAAAAGAAAATCTTTAAAAGAAGATTTTACTGGCACCGAACGTCCACTGACACCCTTACGTAGTTTTAACGTTTAGCGCCGCCTTAAATTCAACAGTAGCTTTTCCTTTTATTATATTTTAAATTTTTATTACATTTTATTACTTTTTCATTGTTATGTTTTAAAATTGAGTTATCGTTAAATTAATATTTTAAAATAGTTTTTTTATATATTTTTTTTTAAATTCTTTTAGATTAATTACTTCGTGCTGACGAACTAAAATAAATCATATTTAGCTCTAAAAGAGTAATACTGACAACACTGTTAGTAATTTTCTTTCATTCATTGCCGAGTTCTGTCACTTTTTTGTTCTCTTTGTTCTTTCTCTTTCAAATAGGCTTAGGCCTATGATCATACAGCTTCTCTACAGCTTTGCCATGTTTGACATTCATCCATTACCATCATCGGTAATAATATGGGTATACAAGAAATTGAATTGAAGTAAAAAAAAACTGTGGTCAAACTACTATGAAAATAAATAACATACAACAAGTATACACTGATCTCTACGATTCTAAAATGCTGTCTGCCTGCTGTCAGTTCAACGTACTTCTTTGCAACTGCCTACGAATAATGAATGGCTGGCCCAAGAGATATACCTAGTGTCCTGATCCTATCCACACTGGGGAAAATGATTCTCAGTGGAGTGTCACCCCTATAATCAAATACTGCTCGAAGATAATGGTATGTAACTTTGAGCAACAACGCGGTCTTCCGTCCTATTCTGGTCCGGACGACGGTAGGCAACACAAACTGTGTAGGGACCACTCACCTCTATACAGGGTGTAAGGGATGGTGTAACGAAAACTTTGCAGGCGTACTCAGACGTGGCTCAGACCATGAAACTGAACAACTTTTTCTATGGGGGCTATGTTGGTAAGCGTGTAATTTTTTTCGACCTTCCATACAAAATTTCCTGATCAGCTGAGTGACTTTCTATGGAACTCGAAATTTTTTCAACCTAATCGCCGTAGAAAAAGTCCAGTTTCATGGTCTGATCACGCCTGCAGTTTTTTTTGCTCCGTCCCTTACACCCTGTATGAGGGATGAAGGCAGTGCTGCCTAATCTTTTTTTTGGGTTGGTCTCTAGGCCATCAAATCTACGCCTGTCGGCTTGGTGGGGGGGGGGGGGGGACGCGTCTTTCCGTTTCCGTGTTCAGTACGAGGCAATGCCTCCAAATCGACACGGGTTTGTAACGCTTACAAACCCGTGTTCACTACGAGGCACATTTATGTACAATACAAGTCATGGATCCCCGAATCACGCACGGACTTAGAAAGAGAATTACGCCTTATTATCGAGATTTTACGCATCCTAAGCTAAGTACTAATCTAGAAAAAAAATCTTTTAATATTTGTAATTTTTTTTTTGATATTCCATTCTAATGCACTAATCAGTCAGAATTATTAGTTTTTGCTAGATTGGTAGCTTAGTATGCCTAGAATCGAGAGACAGCTTGTATAAATGTTCGTGTTTAATAGGAGGAAGGGGAGTCACATGATAAGTATTAACCATGGTATTAAGATGTATCGGAATTGAAGTGTGTCAGTGATATTGCAATAAAGTAGGCATATTAAATTAAATTGGTATTGCTTATTTTAATTGAAATTACTATTATTTATCAAATCGTCGGGTGAGAATACGTTTGTACCATATCCATTTTTAAGAAATAATCGATTACGAGTTGGTTTGATAATACAGTTTATAGCAGATATTTAGCACTAATCGAAATTTAAAAATATATATTTTAAGCTAAGAAAATGAATTGGATTTTGTTCTATATCCGCGCTGTAAAATATATTGTCATCATCATAATGTTGTGCTAAATCCGGTTATAGCACAAACGTCCACTAAAACCCCAGAAAACAGTGTGTCAAACGACATTAAAGCGTACAGCTACGATTTTGTGCCATATCCTTAGGCTCGATGAAACCTAGTGTTGTTTTGAAAACGGTGGTTTCGCACGAACTTCATGCGTAAGTTCTATGCCTCGTAATGAACACGGGTTTGTAAGCGTTACAAACCCGTGTCGATTTGGAGGCATTGCCTCGTACTGAACACGGAAACGGAAAGACGCGGGGGGCGTCTAGAAGTTGTTCTGGGAAGAATGGATCGGACTGGGTGTAGTTGCTGCCTCGATCCGTATGTAACCAACCACTAATAAGTGAAATCAGTTTAAAATTCGGTACAGGGACTGTGTAGTGTCAGTTGTGCCTTTAAATCGCTTCACGGACCGATAACAAAGAAGTCAACACAAGTCCCTTCAAAGGCTAGCGCCAAGGAACCACTGAGTACAAAGGGATTCTACAGGTCTTTCAAGGTTACTTTCATTTATCAACATTGAACCTAAGGAGCCCAAACCAAGCTTGCTTTAGTTCAGAGATCGATGATGTTTGTGTTATGAATGGCACAATATATTTAGTTGGGATAAGGTTAATTTTCAAAGCTAAATAAATATAATAATAAAACACAAATTTATTTATTTATTTATTTATTAGAAAAAAATATACACTTAAGATTATCTCAAAATATTTCCATCTCAAGCTCCACGGAACATCAGCGAGAGACATACATACATACCTAGATCGGAATTTGCAACTCCAACACGTGGATGCCAAAGTTACAGTTTTAAAAATAAATACGATAATTAAATTACAACTAAGACTCATTGTCATTGAAACATTTGATTCAAATTAATAAAAAAATTAAATATAATTGTGGGTAACTTAAATTAAACCAATAAAATTAATACAACATTACCCAAGCCGTGGGTCGGCGGTCGTTACATAATTTTATTCATTGAAATTCGTTCGATTGGCTTTCTGCTTCGTGCTATCTCGTGGTGCGTGTTGTGTGCTAGTGCATGTAATGTCTCTTTTACTCTTGACCAATATCCAAGACCAATACAAAGAAATGGGGCAGCTTCGTAGGCATCTTTCGGCAGGATATGCGTCTACAGTACCGCTCTATTTAATTGTATTTAGTTGCAAGACTGCCCTGGCTACTGGCCGTTTCAAAGGCCTACAGGGATACATGCAAACGCTGGCAAGATAAAGACAGGGCAATATATCGACTACAGAATTAGTGTTTGAAGTTACTGTTGAGGACTTTTAGCACTCAGTCTCATTAAAGGATTCTCGCAGGCCGAAACGTATTCAAAAATAACAAATTCTGCTTTACGTGGCTTACACATCCTACAATAGGCAGGTATAGCTGCTTCGCTGTTCGAAAAACCGCTGTTCGTTTTCACTACGGCAATTTATTCATTTTTGTTGTTAGTTTGGAATGTATCTGGAGTTTGTTCAGGCGGTTGATCGGACGATATAAAAACTAAAAAAAGACACTTTGGGCGTCCTAAGTAACAATTTGTCTTAACGTCACCCACACAATAAAATATCGAAAATGTAACGTGTTTCGGATAGTGAGATCGCGTTACAATACAGCTCCGTACCGAGGAAGCAAAGATTTCGTCAAAACTGGTCGTGTCGAACATAAAACGTAGATATATTTTATATGCAAATCAGCCCTCGATGTTTGGACTGCCTCTCCCTTACATGTAAACACCTAATTTAATTTACACACAATATGCGTGTCCAGGCAAGTCTCATCCTCAGAACAAGGGTTCTTTTGAGCTTATGCTGGATCACGTAATTATAATTTATTGACAACTATTCGCACTCTTCCAAACCTATACAATTGTAAACGGTCACATACGTGATTCGTCAAATTCTAACAAGGTCGCCATTTATGTTCAAAATGCGAAGGTGGTAAAACGTCACGTTTGGGAAATTTTGATTCTGTCAAAACTTGACATTCAAAGAGACTTGATTTCAAAATTTTACCTTATCTAGGCAATATGCTAAGTGCATTTTGCAACTAATTGATGAACTTACAAGTTTCAATAATCACTAGACATCGGATTATATGCATTTGTATGTTTACTTATGCTAATGCATATAGTGCATATAATCCAATGTCTTCTAATCACGTATATAACCGAAAGCCTTTTCAAGTCTTCGGAGTTCACACAAAAATGATGCGCCTGATAACACATTAGTCTCAAGTTTGATTATTAGTTAGTTTTATTATTATTGCGCGTAAATTGACCGAATACTCGTGACGTGGTAGCAAAATGTTAACATTGGGATCTTCGACGACAACATGACCCTCCCACTATTCAAAGACAAAAGAAAACTAGTTGGGATAAGTTAAAAAATAATAATAATCAATCATATACTAGACGAAAACCTTATGAGGCATTCGAAAATAGCTGCAAATATTTTAAGGCGTGAACCAGCCCATTAAACTGAACAACTTTCCCCAAGGAATATAGGTTGAAATATAAAAAGAATACTGAACCTCCAACTATTACAAGTAAATAGGAGGAGGTTCAATACCAGTTTCATTTACTATTTGTATACGAGGTCCAAAAAATTTCTTCATATTTTGTCCTAAGTTTCTTGAGGGAAGTTGTTTTTGCAGCTAATATTTTTCAGTTTTCTGACAAATGTCGTTTGTATACAGGGGGGGAAAGGTTGGGGGGTCATGGTATCCTATGATCCTCTCTCTACCTTATTATTCGTAAACGTATCACACTTATTACCACATAGCTTGCACATTGGCAGCACATTATTTTAGCCATGATACAACTAGTTATTAGCATACCTACGACTCGCAAGGTTTATACTCGTAGGTGCTGAAAACATTTCTGCTATGAAACTCATCAACGACACATGTCGAAATATGAGTGATTTTAGACTGTTTTATAGCTTGGCCAGAAAGAGTAGAAATTAAATAAAATAGAACTAAAAATTGGGGAAAGTTGTTCCAGTTTTATGGACTGATTTACCCCTTAAAATAATTGCAGCTAATGTTTTTACACATTATATTTTCTAAAATGTGCTTGGGCTGCATCCAGATAGTCTTAGGTATATTTTAACAAATTTTAGTAACAATTCTTAAAATTATGCTGTCATTGCGCATTGAATCAATCAGTCGAATTTAGGCGTTATTTTGTAAATCTTTCTTTGTTTCGATACTAAATTTTTAGATACGGCATATTTAAACATTTTTTTTTGTACGTGATCTATAACATCTTAACCTACTTGTTCACAGGACCGCAGCACGGTACATACATAACATCTATTGACATTTAGATATAGAAATTGTTCATAGTATTTGTAAACAGATATCAATGCATAGTACAAAATAAAGTCGCTTTTCTGCCTTCTTCCTGCTAGCCTCGTAACGCCCAAATTGCCTTTTAAAAGGTATGTCGCTCTATAGTGGTTCAGGCCCAGGCCTTTGCAAACATTACTTTAGGACGAAACCTTATAGCTCTAAACTTGGGCATAATGTTTATCCCTTATTTATGTAAACTTTTGAAGTAGATATATAGATAATATTTTATAGATTTTTATTTTAGAGAACGGCATTCGGGCCGTGATCTGGAAAAAAGTTCACGGACCCCTGGGCCTTACGAGGCTAGACCACCCAACGGTTTTTTTTACATAGAGTAGTAATTCAAGAGGAGGGATTATATGTATAATACATGCGGGAAAAACGACTTATTCCTACGGGAAAACGTTTAACAGCGGGTGCTACCGCTGGGCGGACCGCTATTTGTTCATAATGTACTGTTAAGTCCACCTTTAAGGACGGATATGACGTTTAAGCCCCGTATTTATAAACCGCACTCAGCTCAAGCTAATGAGACGTTTGTTATTGCGGCGTTAAGTAATACGGAACTATACGCAAAACATTGTGAGCCTACCTGCCTCCCGCCGTGTTAAAGATCAAGAACTTCCTTACATTTTTCTACAGTCTTTTTATCTCACGAGTGCGCGTTAGCCATACGTGTGTGTTATCTCTCTTATTTCGTTTTAGACACCGAGTCCTCCAACGAAAAGATAGATTGAGTGCGATTTATAAATACAAACCTAAGACTGTTGTACAGAGATATTAATTTTCTCGTAACAAGACGCCATATTGGTTCGTTGAATGGTGAACTCAACATTAGGACCTGTTCAAATCTGGACGGATTCCGCTGGGTAAGTTAGGTAGCGGTAGTACTCACACGTAATACCGCGCGGTATTCCTATTCAAAGTGGGATTAGTACATATTTGAACAGGCCTTTATTCATATTTGCTTACAATAACGTTTGACACAGTGATTGTTCATATACAGATTACTGAACACTTACGACATTGACTCTGGTTTATACACAAATAATTGTAGTTTTTGTATATTACACAGATACTGTTAATGATGACATGACATATATTTGGTGTCCCACTTCAAGTGGTCCAAATATGAAATCTAAATTATAAACTATTAATTTTTTTAGGGTATGGCTTCAGTCTGACAGGAACAATTCTGCCAGTTTCAAGGTGGGGAAATGGCTAGTTTCTCTCAACGATAATAAAAAAAACTGTTTACATGGTCCACGTCCAATTTGCAACAGTTTCACATTTAGAACGAACGTTCCGTTACAAAATTTGCTTGGTACTTGTTTGCTACTCGTTTTTTTGTTTATTTATTTTGTTCATTCCAAATTGTTGTCCAGAATCTTGAGTCTCGTTTGGACCACTTATACAGGGACACCCGGTAAATAGACACCATAATATTAAGAAGATTGTATCAAATTTGAAAATACGGATATTGTTATATAATTACAACATACGGAGTGCATGTGGACAGTGTGGACACACTGAAAGGTCGTGCATTGATCAAATTAAATATTAACATTTAATATAAGGTGTAAAACTATCAGCTGCAAATATCTTATGGGGTGAATCAGCCTATGAAACTGAACAATTTTCCCCAAGAAACAGGTCGAAATATGATAACTTTTTGGACCTCCCATACAAATTTACTTGGTCGGTTGGTAATTTTGTATGGGAGGTCAAAAACTTTTTTCGACCTTTTCCTTGGGGAAAGTTGGTCTGTTTGATGGGCTGGTGCACTCTTTAAAATATTTGCAGCTCTTTTTTACACTCTGTACAACTTCATTTCTATTTATAGGTATCTCATTTCATATACCACCAATATATCTCAAAATATTGATCACACCTATACAATTTCGTTTTTGTAAGGTAAGATTGTCCATAATTTCGGTGGTACATGAAATCGATCATATATTTCATTGCATACCTACCCTATTGGCAGCTGAATCCTTACCGCGCGTCTAATCAGTACGTAATTTTTACACATTAATCTTTTTCTGAGTCTGTGGCGAAAAGGTTTGGCGCGTGTCTAGCGATATTTTACTCAAGCCGGTGTAGTAACAAATTTAAAACGACATTATCCTTATTACTTCAAAATCGATATTAGTTTCACTCTCTTTTTATCTAGCTTTTAATTCGCTACTAAAGTTTCACATCGCCAGAGCAGAGGTGTCTACAGCGGCGGCGGTGGCAGGCCGGGCAGCAAGTTGTTCTGCATTGACGGAATGACATATCGAATCGGCAGCATCACGCCGCCAAAGTTACCTATCAAGGGTAAAGCAGTCCAGTATGGCAGCGGCGGGATGATGAACGGGGGCGGGGGGATGATGGGCTGGGGGATGGGTTGAGGGGGGATGGGTTGGGGGGGCGGGTTTGGGAGGGGGCGGTTCTCCAGCGGCTAGGGGCCGGGGCTGGCGGCATGCATCACCTCTTCGAAGGCCTGCTCGAGGCAGTGCTTCAGCTCGGCGTAGGACACGACGAGCACGCTTTGTTCGTCGCGCGACATCAGCGACACCTGCGATACATGTCAAAATAAAACTGAATAATTTGTGAATGTTCACAAGATACTAATTTCGAATACTTGGGAGTTTTAATCTTATGTCATAATAATTGTAAAGCACTTGTATCGTTTATATATTTTTGCCGGTTGTGGACTATGTCATTAATAACTTTTTTTAAAAGAGAACCGATTTCAACAGACGTAAAAAGTGCGAACCTCCATTTTTTTGTCAGTTAAATATGCCTAAAACTTTCTCCTAAGTCTGATATTTTTTTTTCCGGAAACCGCGTCAAAATCGGTTCATCCGAACGCGAGATAATCGCGGACAAACATACATATAAACGCAATACCTACAGGTCAAATTGAGAACCTCCTATTTTAAGTCGGTTAATAAAATACGCTTAAGCGCTTAAACCATATTGTCAAAAAATACTACGGACTTCTTTCATAATTTTTCAAAATATTCAAAGCTTGAATTAATAAACAGAAAAATTAAAAGTGTTTTGACGCCATCCTAATACTTACGTATGGCGCGACGTCATACTTTCAATTTTTCATATAAAACATCGTATTAAAAAGTAACTCACAGGTCGTCAGGTATGTAGCCAAAGGAGGGGGAGTACAGGAGTGTAGGTCAACAATAAGCCTTCAGGGGTGTAATGACCAAGATGTTAAAATAGATCATAGTGCTAAAATGACCAAGTGGCGAAATGACTAAGTTTCGGAGTGCTTTAATGTCCAAAGTGCTAAAATGACCAAAATGGTTGAAATACACAAAGATGCAAAATTTAAAACTAAGCAAATCTACGGACCACCTTCAACAATCATCAGCGCTCATAAATAGGTGTGTCTCCATAAAGCGAGCAGCCTCAGATGCTCACGGTCGCGCGCGGCATGCGCATACTTGAAAAATACATATTTTAATACGTTCGTTTGTACTAAAATTTCACAAATGTCAATAAGGTCGAAATTTGCTTGCACCATATTTTTTGATTCCACTATCGATCAAAAAGGTGAATGAAGTTTTCGACCTTATTGACATTAGCAAATTTTAGTACAAACGGACGTATTAAGATAATTATTCAAGAATTTCAAAAACCCAAGACGTTTTGAAAACTGTCAATAAGGTCAAAAATCGCTTGCACCGCTCTATTCGCTTTAAAATCGATAATAGAGTAAAACAACAACTTTCGCAAAGGATCTGATAGTCTAGCATAAATAGTTTCCGTTAGCATAATAGTTTAGATATGATGCAATAATGGTCAATTTGCGACATTAGACTTGGTCATTTTAGCACCTTGGTCATTTTAGCACCTTGGACATTTTAGCACTTTGGTCATTTCGCCACTATGGTCATTTCGCCACTTGGTCATTTTAGCACTATGGTCATTTTAACACCTTGGTCATTACACCCCTGAAGGACAATAAGCTTTTCGTGGAATGCTCCATTTGTATATTGTATTTGTAGCTTAGAGTAGTATTCATATGATGTAGCGCGGTGGTGTATGTTGTATTGTATTAAACTATAATTTTTATCCAGATAGACTAAATTGACATTTGGTGGGGGCCGCGTTATTGTATTTAAAAATAATAAAAAAATAGTGTTGTTCCCCAAATGATCAAGCTATATGTATCAAAGATAGTCATTGAATTTTTTGAAAATAATTTAGTTTATTTCAATTTGCGTCAATAAATTGGCCTAAAAGACAAACATACTACTTTGTTTGTAACAAACAAACTTCACATTTATTTCCTGTCTGACCTGACAACAATACGTTTTTGTTGTGATTAGGAGGATTCAGAGGATTACAATTTATTTACCAGGTTCACCACAGCAGCAAAATAAGTTGTAAAGTTTGTTTACCATATGGGTTAATGTTACAGTCTTCTATTTGACCTACCTACCCATTTTCAATAATCTGGCGGAGAAGAAAATGTACTTATTATGCATATTTATTTACAAAAATAACTACATCGAGGAATCATCTCCCTACAGTTCAATGAATAAAATGAATGTGTCAAACCACAACACTAGAATCATGCTTACAACATTTTAAAAAAAAAGGTAATTCTTGGCTGTCAGTTTAGTCTATCTGGATAAAAATTATAGTTTAGTAAATTACCTTGGCGGAGGAGCCGCCGTCGAGCTGGTTGAGGCAGTGCACCAGGTGCGCCTGGTCGAGCCAGGGCCTGCCGTCCTGCGACACCGAGTGGAACAAGTAGTCGCGGAACAGCTTCAGCATGTAGCGGTCACCGGTTTCGGACCACGACGCGTCCATGTTGAGTCTGCAAAAGGTAATGCGTTAGCGAGAAAATTTATTAAATTTAATATTAAATTTATAAATATAAATATTATTAAAAATAATAATATTTGAATCATTTAAAATATTTTTTTATAAAACATAAAGGAATTAGAAATAATAATATACTTAGATATTTTTTATCATATTTATAAAAAAAATAACTTTTCGTATTCGTGTGTATTGCAATTTTAGGCGACAGGCTGACAACCTGTCACTATAGTGATACTATTATTATCTGAAACAGCTCTCAATATTTGTCAGACGTGGCGAAAGCGGCCGTAGAAATACGGCCGTTAACGCTCTGCCTACCCCGCAAGGAATAAAGGCGTGATATATGATGATGATGATGATGATGTCTATAACTTACTCGGGGCGTTCGTTGACGACGCCCAGTTTGATGAGTATGCGCAGCAGCCGGCCGTTGTCGATCTCCCTCGCCAGCTGCTCCTCGAAGGCGTCCGCCCGCCGTTCCAGCGCCTCTACCTGTACAACACATCAACACAAGGCTGCTCATCCACCAGACCTCAAACATGAATTGACCAATCAAGGTGCATCTCGACTGGAGCGGGGCGGGGATTTTGAGGCTCATGATTGGTCAATTCATGTCGCGCTTAGCTTAGCGCAGCCCCGCTTCAATGGCGACGCACCCTAATGCGCACTTTGACAGCTCCGCTACGCATCATCGCAAGAGACATTTACGCCGCACAGCTTTGGTAGGAACGCCCACACATTTCCACAGCACAGCTAATCATCCACGTACGACGCAATTTACTCACACAGATCTGGTGGAAAAGCAGCCTAAAAGGTGCTAATATTTTAAAGTGTGAATTTGCTTGTAGGCGCCCATGGCTCCGCCCGCGTGGAAGTCGGGTTTAATTCCGTAGCGTCCTATGTGTTAATCCAAGTTAACCTCTGTGTGCAAAATTTCATGAAAATCAGTTCAGTAGTTTGTAAAAAACAAACATACAAACTTTCGCATTTATAATATCAGTAGGATGATGGTAACTTGTTCAGTTTCATGGACTGGTTCATCCGTTAATACTTTTCCTAACATTTTGTATGGAAATGATTACTCTATTACCTGTGTGTAGAACCGGGCGCCAATCATAGGCATGAGATCGGTGATTGAGCGGCGGACGGTCGACGTCGACAGCAGATACCTGGACAAACAACACATAAAGTAGACCACGGATGGTTATATTATGGAGCTACGCATAGAATAGGCTTTTTTCCTGACAGATCAAATGAGGTACTTTTAAAAACGATCTAAAACGGTATTTTGTTTGAAGAACTAGAAGTATGACGTCACGCCGTAAGTATCTGGATGGCGTCAAAACACTTACTTTGATATTATTTTTCTGTTTATTAATTCAAACTTTGAATATTTCGAAAAATGATGAATGAAGTCCGTAGTATTTTTGGACAATAGTTTTAAGCGTACAACTGTTATATTTTTATAATGACATTAATGACTTACGAAAATTAGCTAATTATAATAACACTTCGTATAGACGAATATAGTGTGCAACGGAGAAGAAATTCCTTTACCCAGATTATATTTTTGTCGTTCCCTGACATTTGTTCCTAAGATAAAGTTTCATGGTCTGCTTGCACCCTATCAGTATTCGGGTCGATGTCCGTTACACCATGTATAAGTATCAGCTGTCCAGTTCCAATAGTACAAGCTTTGCTTAGTTTAGAACTAGCTGGCGCTGTGTGAATTAACAAATATTATTATACAGGCTGTAGCAATATTAGCCGCAAATATTTTAAGGCGAGAACCAGCCCATGAAACTGAACAATTTTTGGAAACATAGGAGGCTTGGTCGATTGGTTGGTAATTTTATATGGGAGGTCCAAAATTTTTTTCATGTTTCTTCCTATGTTTCTTCCTATGTTTCTTGGCGAAAATTGTTCAGTTTCATGGGCTGATTCACCCCTTAAAGTATTTGCAGCTAATATTTTTACACCTTATATTATTATTATACAAAGAATTAAATCTTTGTTACAAATATTTTGCATTACAATAAAAAACTCTGATCAAATGTCTCAAATACATTGTAGCTATAACCCTTGCAGGCCCCGGGCTATTTTTGCAATCTCTCCGCAATTGTATACGCCTTTTGTGTTGCATTCTGATTCTGAATTTCAGATGCAGCTACACAGTTGCATCGTGTGCAGTCATTTATATGCAGTTATTCAGTCAATCAGATGACCCGAGCAGCTGCCGATATGAGAATGTTTGTGCGCGCACAATGAGTTGAGAATTAATGAAGTGCCAAGGCCAAGGGTACAAAAGTCATACACCAATGTGATACAGAGTGCAACGCTCTGCCTGCCTCGCAAGGTATAAAGGCGTGATATGTGTGTGTTTGTGATGCCGGGTGTAAGGGAAGTTTGTTGGCATGTTGAGACTGGATATGGGCCAAACCTTCGGTATAAAAACATCGTAAAAGAAATTTAAAAGCGTGTGGTTAGACCAGTAGTTACCGAAACACTGATATTTATCACTTTATTAATCTTCTCCCAGTCTGGTTAGGACACCAAGTCGTCCAACGAACCGATGAACCTTAGTGTCAGAATTTTGCAACCGCCTTCTACAAGTAGCAGGCTTCTGACATGTTGGTTGTGTAACGACAACCGTCTAGGTAATCCTAATCATAAACGGCAAGCGGAACCTACAGCTTACAAGCGCCATCTTATTTACGGACAATCGGGTGGTTCATCGCAATGTCCTAACCAGACTGGGAACAAATTCTCAAAGTGATAATTACCAACTTTAAGAGTGACCAATCGAGAATCGAACCCGGAACCTTTCGCGTCAAAGGCAGTCGCAGTACCAACCACTGCGCCACATCAATTCGTCATGAAAAGTGGTTTAAAAAGATTAAAATTATACATCGTTTGTAGATTTATTTATGTATATGAAGCCTAAAGTGCAGCCCTTGGCGGGAAAATATATTCCTTACTTTGACGTACGTCCTATTTCAGGAGATATTTTCCATTCCTGTTTATTAGTTTTGCATTTAAATTTATACATGAAATCAGAAGAACCGCGATTTGGACTCTCTGGTCTGGATTTGGTAGTCAGTTTATATTGATCTTGATCCTCAAAGTAAATTTAATTCAGAGTACGTACATATGTTCTTACCATATAAATGTAATGCGCGTTGAACGAGTGCCTAGTGTTTTTAAAAGGAAATATTTAATCATTTTGCCGTGTGATGACGGCTTAGAATAGCATCACCCCAATTCTTCCCGCCAGTGTTGTAAAAGGCAACTAAGGGACTCAAGTGTATTACAATTTTAGGCGACAGGTTGACAACCTGTCACTAAAGTGATACACGGATCATCTAAAAGAGCCCTGAATATACTGTAGATGCATCATCCCAATTCTTCCCGCGGGTGTTCTAGGAGGCAACAACGGGAGTCGAGGGATTTATGTGTATTACCATGTATTACAACTTTAGGCGACAGGCTGACAACCTGTTACTAGTGATACACGAATCATCTGAAGGGGCCCTCAATACAAGTCAGACGTGGCGACAATGACCGTAATTTTACGATCGTTAACCCTCTGCCTACTCCGTAAGGTGATATATGTATGTGAACGTGATATATGTATGTATATATGCTTACAGTATGAGGTTCTTGAGGTCGGCGGAGTAGGTTCTGGTGATGAGCTCCATGGAGGCGGTGAGGTTGTCGCAGTGCACGGTGCGGCAGGCCAGCGACAGCGCCAGCCGGCCCAGCGCGGACAGGTCCTCTTGTTGCGCCTTAGCAAACATAAACATCATTAGTAAAACAGATATGTCGGCGAATACCACTGGCTGAATAGAAACCTCCTTAGCAGTATGGCGGCCATATCACATTTGCCTTTCTCGTACGGAAAACAAATGAAAGTTAGATTTGTAAGAACTGTCAAACTAGCAGCGTCTTTGTGAATTTTATCGAATCGAATATGTGAGGGCATCATGAAATAATGTGATAATAATACTGTAACAAATATGAAAAGACAATACAAGAAGATAATTAAACAATTCCGCCGTTTTCCTAACAAAATCCCCGCAAATTATGGCGAATCCTGACTGAACGCCTACAGAACGCCTAAAAGTAAAGTAGTGCATATAGGGTGACCGGTAAATTGATGCATTCCTTTCAAGGGATGAACCAGCTCATGAAACTGAACAACTTTCCCCATGGAACATAGGTCGAAATATGAAAAAAAAATTTTGGACCTCCTTTAGAAATTGACTTAGTCGGTCGGTAATTTTGTATGGGTGGGCCAATTTTTTTTTTCATTTTTCGACCTATGTTCCATGGGGAAAGTTGTTCAGCTTCATGAGCTGGTTCATCCCTTGAAAGGAATGCATCAATTTACCGGTCACCCTGTATACAGGGTAAATTAGCTGCAAATATTTTGAGTGGTGAACCAGCCCATGAAACTGAACAACTTTCCCCAAGGAACATAGGTCGAAATATGAATAAAATTTGGACCTCACAAAATTACCAACCGTTCAAGTCAAGTTCCTTGGGGATTCTTTTTCAGTTTCATAGGCTGGTTTACCGTTTAAAATGTTTGCAGCAATATTTTTTGCACCCTGTAGATGATAGGTATGTGTGTACCTGTGCGACGTCGTTGGTGTTGGTGTGGAGCGCGTCGGCGGCGCCGCACCACGAGACGCGCACTCGGCACCCGTTCATCACCACCTTGCTCGGGTCCAGGCTCCTGCGCATACAAACACACGTCTCATTTCACCTACACGACGACCGATGTGGCGCAGTGGTAGTGCGACTGCCTTTGACGCAGAAGGTTCCGGGTTCGATTCTCGGTGGGTCACTCACAAAGTTTATGTTTATCACTTTGTGAATTTGTTCCCTGTCTGGTTAGGACATTGCGGGCTGAACCACCCGAGTGTCCGTAAAAAGTTGGTTCCATGTTTCGGATGGCACAGTAAGCCGTAGGTCCCTGTTATCTATGATTTGATTACTTGACGGGGGTCGTTACAGAACCATGTCATATACTTGTTTCTACAAGTTGAAAAATTCTGACACTAGGGTTCATCGCTCGACTTTTGGACGACTGGGAGTCCCACACGAAAAACAGAAGGATTTAATTGGGTTTAATTCGGTAGTTATATAAGGTGTAAAAATATTTTAAGAGGTAAACCAGTGCATGAAACTGAACAACTTTCCCTAAGAAAGATATAGCGAAATATGAAAGAAATTTTTGGACTTCCCATACAAAATGTAACAGCCGAGCGAGTCATTTGTACGGGAGGTCCCAATTAGTTTTTTCATATTTCGGCCTATGTTCCTTGGGATAAGTTGTTCAGTTTCATGGGCGGACTCATCCATTAAAATATTTGCAGCTAATATTTTTACACCCTGTAAGCGTAAAGGTGCGTCTCCATTGAAGCGGGGCTGCGCTAAGCTAAGCTAAGCGCAGCATGAATTGACCAATAATGAGCCTCAAAATCCCCGCCCCGCTTCAGTGGAGACACTGGATTGGTCAATTCATGCCCCGCTCAGCTCATCTTAGCGCAGCCCCAGTTCAGTTGAGACGCGGAGGACGTGGACACTCATACCTGCAGGCCAGGCCGGCGGTGTGGATCGCGCGCAACGCGGCGGTGAGCTGCACCAACAGACTCCACAGCACCGCTTCCGGGAGCAACGCGCCACAAGCCACCGCGCGCAACATTGCGTTTTTCTGACAGACAATTTTTGTTACGTCAGATCATTACTTGATTTTTTACATACTGGGTGTTAGGTTAGGTTAGTCTCATGTTCATGTTCAGTTTCATGGTTTATCCCTCCGTCCGAGACCTTGCCACGGGGACATAAACTACCGTGGCAAACTTGGAAATCGCTCAACCGATTGCGGACTCAAGTTCGCCGGTGCAGAGAAAATATGGTAAAATGGGGCTTCGCTGACAGTACGCAGACGCACTGCGACTGCGGAGCCCCATCCCAAACCATGGCACATTTACTGGCTTGCCCTCTGTTACCGGTCACATGTAGTAAAGAAGAGCTGAACTTGGCGTCTGATAATGCCATAGCCGTCGCAAAGTACTGGCAGGATAACATATAGTTCGGCCATTGACACGAAGAAGAAGAAGACCCTATCAGCATTCGGGACGCTGTCCCTTACACCCCGTACATAAATCACGCCTTTATCCCGTGCTGGGTAGGCAGAGCGTTAACGATCGTAAACTTACCGTCGTTATCGCCACTTCTTGTTTTTTATTTTTATTTAAAGAGTTTCGTCATAACTTGACAATGCCACTCCATTGTACAACACAAAGTACATTAAAAATGAAAACAAATAAGTAGAAAAAAAGGCGTGATTTGAGTGTGTGTGTGTGTGTGTGTGTGTTATACACAGATAACAACTACAATCAATATTTGAAAATTTACTAAACAAATTTGTGTCCGGTGGGAATTGAACCCACGGACCCACTACGTCATCGGGTCAGTCAGGAATAGCATTATCCCATTTCTTTCCCTCTCACTACAGTGATACATGAATCATCTCAAATACCCGGTGCGTGTATTCGCCTTGTGTATTACCCGTTGTGTGTATTACCCGTTGTGTCTATTACCCGTTGCGTGTATTACCCGTTGCGTGTATTACCCGTTGCGTGTATTACCCGTTGCGTGTATTACCCGGTGCGTGTATTACCTGGTGCGTATAGGGTCTGGGCGCGTGCGGGTCAGACGAGAAGGGGTCGTGGAAGGCGGTGTTGCCATCGTTGACAGCGCTCGTGCCGGTTGCCAGATACTTGCGCATCAGCGTCTCGCACGCCGGGTGATAGTCGTACACAAGGACCATCGCTGGAACAGGCAATTTATTATTAGTTACTCGACCCCTCGACCTTAGTTGCCTTTAACAACACCCGCGGGAAGAAACGGGGTGATGCTATTCTAAGCCGGCATCACACGGCACGGAGGGTTCCATGTGTATTACAATTTTAGGCTACAGGCTGACAACCTGTCACTACAGTGATACACGAACCATCTGAAAGAGCCCTCAATACTTGTCAGACGTGGCCATAACGACCGTAAGTTTACGATCGTTAACGCTCTGCCTACCTCGAATGGGATAAAGGCGTGATTTATGTATGTATGTTACTTCACGAACTGAATGAAAAAGAGAAATAAATTTATTTGATACAAAAACGCCCTCCTGATTTTAGAAAAGATTTATGAAAAGTTTTTTGGCAGTAAGTAATTCTCCTATTAACTAGTTATTTAAATAGAAAAGTAATTGTACAAGCTTGCATATAGCTAATTAAACATGTTGATACACCAAAAGTTCATTAGATTTCAAGATATCAATCATTAATTTCTAAGTAGATTCACAACGAATACGTCAGTCACTAAGACGGCAGTCGTTACACAACCATGTCAGAAGCCTGCTACTTGTAGAAGGCGGTTGAAAAATTCTGAAACTAGTATTCATCGGGTCGCAGGGCGACTCAGTTTACATACATATATCACGCCTTTATCCCTTGCGGGGTAGGCAGAGCGTTAATGTCGCCACGTCTGCCATTTTTGAGGATTGTGTTCTAAGGTTGTTTCAGAAAACATGTGTATCACTATAGTGACAGGTAGTCAGCCTGTCGCCTGAAAATTGTAATACACCAATACTCGCGAGTCCCTTAGTCGCCTCTAACGACACCCGCGGGAAGGATATGGGGTGATGCTATTCTAAGCAGGCATCACACGGCGCGACTCTATTTCCCACACGAAAGGTGAGAGAAGAGATAGAACTAAAAGGTGACTACCTAAAAATACAAAAAGAACTCATAGTGCGACTCACAATGGTCCCCAAAAGCCTTTGTAGTGAACGCGTCATGCAGCCGCACTATGTTGGGATGGTCGATCTGCTTCCACAGTTCCAGGCGCTTGCTGGGCGCCACGGCGTAGGAGTGGAGGCGACGCAGCGCGTAGTGCTCGCCGGTCTGCCGATGCGTGGCGCGGAACGAGGTCGACATCGCGTGCGGTAGCGCGCCCTCGAGCGGCGTCAGCTCGGCGTACATGTCCACGTGTTCAGGAAGATCTGGAAGCCAATATACATGTTATGTAGGGAAATTTAGTTAGGTAATTTAACAACAAGCTTACTATTTCCGGATATTGGAACGTATCTCTCTATTATAACCCCCCCTCCACCCTCCTACATCACGTGTATTTTTTTATTATGCACCAAAGCAATTATTACGACTTTAAAAAAAATTTACGATTTGAATCTAAGTCACACTATCGCGACAACTAATAAATTGGCGTGTCACTAAAAAACAAACTAATTTTTATATTTACATAACGTTTTGTTACGTGAAAAAGAGGAAAAACTTAATACACATGATGCATTACTACAACCTTCTCCGCGAGCCCTCTTTTGAGCATCACGTGCTTAAGGGTGCGTCTCCACTGAAGCGGGGCTCCGCTAAGCTGAGCTGAGCGGGGCATGAATTAACCAATCCAGTGTCTCCACTAACGCGGGGCGGGGATTTTGAGGCTCATGATTGGTCAATTTATGCCGCGCTAGCTTAACGCAGCCCCGCTTCAATGGAGACGCACTCTGATGGACGACCCCTTTGCTGTGTGTACCTGGGAACTGTCGCAGGTCGGTCTGCAGGAACACGTCTTCGTTACGCTGGTAAATCTCTGCGCGGATCGTCTCCGGCATGTAAAACGACGATGCCAGACCTTCGTGCAAAACAACATCACACATTAGAATACATTGAAAAACGTTTACAGCGATTATTGCGACAAGTGACCACAGGCCTCCAAGTCTGCTAAATGAAATTCGTTTCAGTTGGATGACGATCAGTTGGACGATTTTATAACAGTACAGAAAACGACAGTTGAGTTTCGATGGCAATAACGAAAAAATAGCAGACTTAGGTCCCAGGACAGTGCTGCCTTCTACGCCGTTAGTCCTGGGTTTAATCCCCACCGGACACAAATATTTGTTAAGTATTTTTTAAATATATGTGTCTAGTATGTGTGTTTCCTATGTATAATATGCATTTATTTACAAAATAAAGTATGATAAGTATTAATAACACTTTATTATAACTTCGCCATAGCAAGCACAAAATGTAGAAATGAATAAGGATTTTTGGGCTGATAGCTACACTTGCTTGAACTAGGTGACGCTGTTGTCATTTTTGCAGATTGAGGGATTATCTGTCAAGTTCAGTGACTCTTAAAGCCAGCGCCACCTACTAGGAACTTAACGAACAGATTAAGAATTTCCCATTCGGTAAAATTTCAAAGTGTTTATCTACAAAGAATATCCAATCGCATTGCTTTGTGCAGTTTTCAAATAGCGATCGCATTTCGCTTCGGCGTTATTTCGAAACATTGAATATTATCTTCACTACAAAATAGCTCTACCAAATATCAAAAGACTATTGAAAATTTACAGCATCTATGTAGTAGCTAAAATAGGTATGTATGCAAGTATACAGGGTGTAAGGAAGAGCCTAGGGTGCATACAAACCATAAAAATGGGGTGGGATATCCTGTACATCATAATGCATGAATGGATTTTTCAGAATTTTCAGCGAAATATCTGTATTTCCTAAAGCGTAATTTTAATTTTATCTACAGATGTGTCAAAAATATCATAAACTAAAGTCTGTTTATCAAGGACACCGCTAACACCTTGGAATTTTGTTACGGGTTTATATAACACAGTGATTCATCAGAGAGGTTTATATGTATACCTAATACTTGGAGGAAAAATATATTATTGGCTTAAAAGCAACCATGGAGATGGCAAAACTGGGCTTACCCCACTGCCGGAATTCTTTAGCAATTTGCCCAGATCGTTATACAAAACTGACAGTTGTCATTTTGTATGTGGTTGTCAAGTTGTTGTAAAATTATCGTTGCGTGCTGTACGTGTTTGCCTCCCTCCCGCATAAAGCGGCAGAAAAAATTGTTCGGTATTTGACTGTTTACTACCTCCTTTGGGTGAATGCTCTAAGAGGTATAATGTATCTATTACAATCTGCATCTGTATGTATTTCGCAAAGTCAAACTCCAATATCTCATAATTACCATGCCAAACTACTTCACAGATAACAATTATCATAATTATGATCGCAATATGCGTTGGTTGTACATTTTGTAACACATTTGCGCACAAAAGAAAGCAAGTTTCGCAAAGCATCGCCGTGACGTGTCATCGCGTTCGCGTGAGGCCCCGGTCTCGAATTTTGCGGGCAGCGGGGCGGCAGCGGCGGCGGCGTTCTCGCCTTTTTTTTTCTAGGGAGTGCGCCGCTCGTTGCCCGCTCCCGCGCCGCTGAATCCTACCGCTGTATGAATGTTCGTAGCATTTTTGAACAATAGTTATAAACGTACTATGTACTTTTGTATAATTTCATTAATGACCCAGTCATCTAGCGAATGAACCGAAACCGGAAAAGCACTGTACTTGGAGCCCCAGCCTAAGTGGCCATTATCCTACCAACCTGCTGGTATAATCACACACACACACACATATATCTCGTTTTTATCCTTTACGGGGTGGGCAGAAAAATACGGCCGCCATCGCCACTTCTGACACATATTGGAGGCCCTTTCAGACGATTCGTAATGATGAGGCGACTAAAGGTCTCGAAGGTTTAATGTGTATTACAACTTTAGGCGACAGGCTGACAACCTGTCACTATAATGATACACGACTCATCTGAAACGACCCTCAAATATTTGTCAGACGTGGCGATATCGACTGTAGATTAATGGTCGTAAACGTTCAGCCTACCCCGCCAGAGATATAGGCGTGATTTGTGCATGTATGTATATATGTGTTACATGCCAATAATTAGCCGGACTCCCTGGACAGGAAGATCACTCAAAAACCTGCCCAGAAATGTTCCTATTCTAAATATACTTCCGTTGCCGCTATAATAGTGCATTATTATTTTAATGATGGTCTAATCGTTTTTCGCCCCGGGGCCATCAAAAGTACGTCTGTCGGTTTGGTGGGGAGCGCGTGCTCACCCGGAAATAATTGATTGGTTGTTCAAACAACCAGCCCAATCACGCCCTTGGGGCGAGACTGGGCTTAGGAGTTGTTCTGGGAAGAACGGATCGGACTGAATCTATCCGGTACGTGCCGGTAATTGCCAAAATGAGGCGCAAATGAGGGACCATATAATAGTGCAATGCGATTGCAACTTAAGAATATTAAAGGAGCTATTACAGTGAGGAAAATCGATCCAGCAACCGATGGCATGCCTGAATTACCTACTGAGTACAAGTATCAAGGTCCGTGGGAAAAATTGCAGGACGGCAATTGAACTGTCAATAATAACATAATGTGTGGATTGATGGAAACCACCATATAAGTAAGAGTTGAAAAAGGTTTATTGTAGATATTTACAGTTTTAGAAAGCACACGCCAAGTAAATAAATGTATTTTAGATAGTAATTAGTTATATTTATTTCGTAAAATATTATTCAAGGGGTAAAAATATTAGCTATAAATATTTTACAGAGTGAATCAGCCCATGAAACTAAACAACTTTCCCCAAGAAACATAGGTCGAAATGTGAAAAAAATTTGGACCTCCCCCATACTGGTTGACTTGCTCGGCTGCTACGCCTGCTACATTTTGTATGGGAGGTCCAAAATTATTTTTCACATTTCGACCTATTTTCTTGGGGAAAGTTGTTCAGTTACATGGGCTGGTTCACGCCTTAAAATATTTGCAGCTAATATATTTACAGTTTTAGTAAGCACACGCCAAGTAAAAAAATGTATTTTATATTATATATTTTATATATATATTTAATAGTAATATTAATTTCGTAATATTGTAAAATATTATATTTTTTGTTGTCCCGATCAACGCAATGTCAATAGAGATAGAGGAGGGACATGTCAGAATCATTGACAGCGACCGGCCAGCAGCGCATGGAGATCTCGCATGCGACTTGCATGCAGTCAGTAAAAAGTTTTCATGTCGCGATGCAGAGTTCAGGCGGCGGCACGTCACAACATGATAGTTTCAGCTAATAGGCTCAATGCATTCGCATTCTCATAGATTCATACATAATACATTGTAAATTTACATAGTCATATCACGCCTGTATCGCTTGCGGGGTACGCAGAGCGCTAACAGCCTTAAAAATACGATCGCCAGCGCTACGTCGGCTGAATGGGCCCTAAATATTTGTGGCGATAGCGACCGCAGTTTTACGGCCGTTAACGCTCTGCCTACCCCGCAAGAGAAAAAGGCAAGATATGTGTGTGTGTGTGAGTGTGTGTGTGTGTGTATGTGTGTGTGTGTGTGTGTGTGTGTGTGTGTGTGTGTGTGTGTGTGTTTGTGTGTGTGTGTGTGTGTGTGTGTGTGTGTGTGTGTGTATGTATGTGTGTTAAAAAGTAGCTCAATTCCCCAACAACCCTATTTTGTGGCTGTACAAATAGTATGTCTCACCGGGCTTGGAAGTCATGGGACCCATTTGAGCTGGTGCCGCCGCGTACATCTCGGTGGCGTAGGGCGAAGCCCCGGGCGCCGGACCCACACCCGGCATGCATGTCTCCGGGGCTGAGGGGCAAAATAAGCAATAATTATACACCTAGGATAAACAAATAAACATATAAAAGGTGTAAAAATATTAGCTGCATATTTTAAGATGTGATTCAGCCCATGAAACTGAATAAATTTCCCTAAGAAACAGGTCGAAAAAAGAGAAAATTTTTGAACCTCCCATACGAATTGACTTGGTCGGTTGGTAATTTTTTTCATATTTCGACCTATTTGCCTTAGAGAAAGTTGTGCAGTTTCATGGGCTAATTCACCCGTTAAAATATTTGCAGCTAATTGGTGTATATTAGTATTGTAGGGTAGGCATGAAAGAACAGTCTTACAATAAACGTTTGTCCGAACACACGCCTGTTATTTATCACTGGCGAACGAGTTTGGTTTTTAATTTATCTTTATCGAAAAGTCGCAAGTACTTGTGTAAAATGGGGATCGGGAAGTTGCAGGAGTTTGACATTAAGTCGGGAAATTGGACTGTGTATAGTGAGAGGCTGGATATGTACTTTCTTGTCAACGATGTGAAGGACGCGTCTAAAGTACCTACCTTAATAGCAGTGATGGGTGAAGAAGCTTACCTACTTTTATCAACGTTGGCAAGTCCTAAGAAGCCGAAAGATTTGACCTATACTGATGCCGTGACCTTGATGCAAAACCACTTACAACCTAAACCGTCAATATTAGCAGAACGTTACAAATTCCGGCAACGGCGGCAGGTAGAAGGAGAATCAATCGCAGACTACGTGGCGGAACTGAAAAAACTAGCCCAATCCTGTGATTTTAAAACTAACCTGGAAGAAAATCTGCGGGACCAAATGGTTTGTGGCATAATAAGTGAGTCAACGCGTCAAAGATTATTCGCAGAAGACGACACGGTCACCTACGCTAAAGCATTCAAGTTAGCTACGACACTGGAAGCGGCGGAGAAAAACGCAGGTGTGGTCGAACGCAATAATGATAACACGATTCCGGTTAATAAGATGCAAAATAATCTCAAGTGTATGGCTTGCGGAGATGACTTTCATAAGACGGAAAATTGCGTCTATAAGGACTACGAGTGCAGCTTCTGTCGGTCCCTAGGCCACCTGAGAAGAATGTGTCCAAGTAAGACTGTAAGACTCGGAATGGCGGGAACAGCCGGTAATAACGCACGTGAGTCACGTGGTAGAAGCGGCGGCGGAGGTCGTGGAGGCAGGCGCGGACGCGGGGGTCGAGCAGGCAACGGCGGCGGCAGCAGCCGAGCGGCTGGCGGCGGGGCGCGCGGGCGGGGCGCCTGGCGCGCGGGGCCCGGGAGAAGCGCGCACAACTATTGTCTGCAGGAAGACAGACTTACGGACGGTCAACAGCTGATTCATGGAAACAACGGCAATGATCTCGAAACTGATGACTACGATGAACCTGTGTATCAAATGTCATTAACTAATTACAGACCGGTATGTATGGATCTGTTTGTACATAATCAGATTTTAAAGATGGAAGTAGACACGGGATCGGCTTTGTCATGTATTAGTAGTAGTACCTACTATAAATGTTATAGTGATTTACCTTTAAAACCTTGTCGATTGAAGTTAAAGTTTTATGATGGTTCAGTGATACGACCCTTAGGTTATTTACAAGTTACTGTGCATTACAAGCACAATGTAAAAATATTAGAACTATATGTGATTGATAACGGTACGACTACTTTGTTAGGCCGGCAGTGGATCGCGGAGTTAGATATAGATATACCTAAAATTACTATATATAATCTGTCACCAAGTGTGAAAACTGATTCCATACACGATATTATTTCCAGGCATGAGGCACTGTTCGACGGCACACTGGGTCGGTACAATGGAGCCCCAATTAAGTTGCACATTCGGGAGGGGGCTCAGCCGATCTTTTGCCGCGCACGACCGGTACCGTACGCGTTGCGCCCGCGCGTGGACGCCGAGTTAGATGCTATGCTGCGCGCCGGCGTCATCGAGCCGGTGGAGCGCTCGGACTGGGCTACTCCTCTGGTGATTGCGAGTAAGGCGGACGGGGGTATACGTATTTGTGCGGACTACAAGGTAACCCTTAATCGTGTCTTAATGGTCGACAGGTACCCGGTTCCTAGGATGGATGATCTGTTTAGTAATTTGTGTGGTAATAATTATTTCACAAAGTTGGACTTGTCACAAGCGTACAATCAGTTAGTACTGGATCAGTCATCTAGAGCATTTACAGTTATCAACACACATAGGGGTTTATTTAAATATAATAGATTAGTTTATGGCCTGGCTTCGAGCCCCGGAATTTTTCAAAAATTTATGGAAAATTTGTTTAAGGACGTGTCAGATGTAATCGTATTTTATGATGATATTTTAATTAAGAGTAAGCATCTTAGTAGTCATTTAAAATCGGTTGAACAAGTTTTGGATATATTGGAAAGGAGTGGTTTGAAAATAAATAAGAATAAATGTGAGTTCTTTTCGGAAAAGGTGGAGTATTTAGGATTTGTAGTGAGCGCCAACGGATTGAGTGTAAATCCTGAAAAAATTAAGCCAATAGTGGACATGCCCCCACCACAAAATGCTTCCGAATTAAAATCATTTCTCGGTATGGTTAATTTCTATGGGAAATTTGTTAAAAATTTATCGAGTTATTTGGTACCACTTTATGAATTGCTCAAGAAAGGGAAGCACTATATTTGGGGAAAAGAACAACATGATTCTTTTTTGCAAGTTAAAAAAGTGTTATGTGGTGCGGACGTGTTGGTACACTATGACACGTCGAGACGGACGGTGGTGACCTGTGATGCCAGCGCGAACGGTCTGGGAGCCGTGCTGGCGCAGTGCGAGCCCGACGGCACGGAGCGGGTGGTTTCGTATGCGTCACGCGCGCTCACTACGGCGGAGAGGAACTACAGCCAGATACATAAGGAAGCCTTAGCAATAATATTTGCCATAGATAAATTTCACCAGTATTTGTATGGAAGGAAGTTTGTTTTACGTACCGACCACAAGCCTTTAGTGAGTATTTTTGGTCCAAATACGGGGATACCTACGACGGCCGCAAGTCGTCTTCAGAGATGGGCAATTAAGCTTTCAGTATATGATTTTAAAATCGAGTATATTAATACGGACAAAAATACCGCAGATGCTCTTTCGCGTATGATACAAACTCACAAAGGGCTTGTGGCCGCCGAGGAGCAGTTACCAGAACAGACATACTTACATTTTGCAACTGAAGCGCTATTGTTAGATTACAAAATTATTAAAAAAGAAACCGCGTCAGATCCTCTACTGAGTCGAGTGCTGAGTTATATAACAGATGGTTGGCCGGCAGACATAGAAATTAAAGAACTAAAGCCGTACTTTAACAGGAAAAATGAATTATATTGTGAGCTGGGATGCGTTTTATGGGGACACCGAGTAGTCATACCAGCAGCATGTAGGTCGGAGGTCATCAGCGAGTTACATGAGACACATATGGGCATAGTTAAAACTAAAGCGTTAGCCAGAAGTTATGTGTGGTGGCCGGGAATCGACGAGACGCTGGAGGCAGCGTGCCGCGCGTGCGAGGTGTGCGCGAGCGTGGCGGATGCGCCGCCCGCCCATGTGCCAAGTCCATGGCCCTGGACTGATCGAGCCTGGTCCAGGTTACACCTGGATTTTCTAGGACCCTTGTTAGGTACGACATATTTCATTGTAGTTGATTCATGCTCTAAGTGGATAGAGGCCATTAAAATGAAAACTACCACAGCCGGTTCAGTGATCGCGGTGCTGCGAGACATGTGGGCAAGATTTGGTTTGCCAAAGCAAGTTGTCAGTGATAATGGTCCTCCGTTCACTAGTGCAGAGTTTGAAAACTTTTTGAGTAGTAACGGAATTGTTCATTTATTCTCTTCTCCATACCATCCAGCATCAAATGGGGCGGCAGAAAACGCTGTGAAAATTTGTAAACGGGCTATAAATAAAGCAGTTAAGCAAAAATTAGACATAGATACAGCTTTAAATCGTTTTTTGTTAGCTTATAGAAATACTGAACATTACACTACGGGTGACAGTCCAGCTAAAAAGCTTACAAGGCAGAAATTTACGAATGCGCTTGGACAGAATTAAACCGGATCGCAGTAGTAGGGTCACTGAGCGCCAGCTGATCGGCGACGGCGAAGTGAGCGCGGTGAGACTGCGGCAGTTTGATACTGGCGAAGATGTATGGTGCCGTGATTTTCGGTCGCGGGACAAATGGGTTCCTGCTAAGATTTTAGAAAGGATAGGAAATACTGATTATAAGGTTGAGTATGACAATGGAACCGAGGTACATAGGCATGTTGATCAATTAAGACGTAGGGTGGCACGTAATTCTGATGGTATCAATACCACACGTTGTAAAAAAAAGTCCAGTCCGTTGGTTCTGCCGGTGGGAGTGAATGATCACCCAGAGGAGTGTGTGCAGTCGGCTGAGGGAACGGTACAACCCAGTGTGTCGGATAACAGACCCGATACGTTAACAGATAGGGTAAAGAGATTGCTTAAACCTCCTGTACGTTTTGGTTATGATGAATATTTTTGAATTATAGCATTACATACTTATTCGTTTAAAAAATAATACTGTATTAAGTTATAAAGTGTTATGTTGTTAATTAAGGGTGGAGGTATTGGTGTATATTAGTATTGTAGGGTAGGCATGAAAGAACAGTCTTACAATAAACGTTTGTCCGAACACACGCCTGTTATTTATCACTAATATTTTGTGCTGTGTGATTGCCGGCTTAGAATTGCATCACCCCACATCCTTCCCGCGGGTGTCGCAAGAGGCGACTAAGGGACATTAAAATTTTTAGGCGACAAGCTGACAACCTGTCACTATAGTGATACACATGTTTTCTGAAACAACCTTCGAAAACAATCCTCAGAAATGTCAGATGTGGCGGTAGCGACCGTATTCTTAGGTCCGTTAACGCTCTGCCTACCCCGCAAGGGATAAAGGCGTGATATGTATGTATGTATAAACTCTACATAGTAGGTAAGTACAAACTACAACCTAGCAGAAGGTTGTAGGAAGCAAATGCGCGGGCAACTATGATGCTTCAATCACTGGCTATTTACATCCAATTGATGTGTCCGTTACGTAACAATGCAATGCTACGCCGTCGTACTGGTAACACAACTCATGTACTTATTTAAATACACACACACATATCACGCCTTTATTCTTTGCGGAGTAGGCAGAGCCTCAACGGGCGTAGAAATAAGGTACGTTTCAGATATATCGCCACGTCAGACAAGTATTTTGGTACGCTTCAGATATATCATGTTTGCGGAGTAGGCAGAGTATTATCTATGTATGTTTGACGTCTGACGACATAAACGAGCCGATATTGGTATTCTTTTTTTGAAATAATGACAAATGGCGTCACTAGCAAATGGAAGAAAACAGTTTTATAAATAGCACTCCAAATTAGAAACGTGATTTTCCTTTTTTTACTTTTTTACCCGAAGATTCTAAAAATATCCATTGTTTGCTTCAACCCACGGCAAACCTTTATAAGGATGCTATTCATTCATCTTCTGTACGGGTGTCGCAGGTTTTTATTTATGAAAGAATTTATTTATTTTCCTTGCCCTATCCCGTTTTCTGTCGGGGTCGGCTACCTAACCTAGGGGATTTTACACAGAGCGACTGCCATCTGACCACTTCTGCAACCCAAAGGCTAACCTGACCCGAATCCTAGGTTAAATCCCATTCAAATATCATCTGAATTCAAATTTTATTTGAATGTGTGTTTCATCACGTAGTTTTCCTTCACCGTAAGAGCAGTCGGTAAATGTGCGTGAGTAAAAACAGGTGGGGATGGAACTCGGGTGTCACGATTGCAATACCGGTGTCATAACCGCTTGGCCACCGACGCTCTTTATTTATTAAACAATTCATTGCACACCAGAAAAAACGTAACACAGATCAGATCACCCTCAAAGGTACAACAGGTGCTGGTACAGATTATTATTTTATATTCAGGTATAAAAAGATAACATTCAGCTTGGAATCAGCTGGACAGAAATTAAATGAAAACAAATGAAGAGGTACTACAACTGGTCAAGGAAAAAATTACATTGTTGAGAACCCTAGAGAACAGAAGGGGAAAGATAGGCCACTTGATACGCCACGACAGTTTCCTGAAGTAAAAGAAGAAGAAGATAGATAACATATTATATTTTGTATCCTCACCGTGTGCAGTGTGCACCCTTAAGATATATTTCGACAGATGTGAAAGAGATATTTGCGTCTGCCTGCTATGCAAAGGAGCTCAATTTCTGAAACGTTTGGCTAAACGTGAGCTCTTTTTGAAGGCTTGAGTCATGTAAAGAAAACTCAAAGCTAACTTCTTTAGAATTTGGAGCTTTTTGTTAGAAAAACTTGATTCCTACCAAAAATATCTCAAAGACTGAGACTTATTGAAAGAACTACTCCATACCCGTACTTTGAAGTAAATTAAATAGGAGTTACAAAATCTGCAAGTCGTTACTTTGATTAGGTACCTACTTCCAAACAGATAAGTTAACAAATATGTTTACAAATCTGCTCAAGTTACGAAACAAAGACTAGAAGACTTGAATTAACTATCCAGAAGACTGACTTTAATTTTTATTCCTTCACGGTTCATGCGGCTAGGTTGTGGAATTCACTCCCGTAAACTGTTCGTGGTAGACCATATATCGCTGTTTTAAAAAAGCGAGTCAAAGAACATTATCTTTCTCTAGCAAAGTAACCGATATTTTGTAGTTATTATATATGTATTTATTAGTAGATATATATTTAAGTAGGCAAGTTATAAGTAGGTATATTAAGAAATGTAAACAATGTCTTTATCTAAGTAGACACCGATATAGGAATAGGATAGATATGTATTTAGTAATACTTGTTTTTTATCAGATATTGTGCACGTCATATCCGCGTAAATGCAGTTCTCACTCCTCATAGGTCTACTGTAAGAAATTTCTTCCTAGAAATAAGCGGTGCCTGTTGTGTCCTTTTTCTTCTTGTATTTGTCCTGTACCTGTTTTTGAATGCAATAAATGGTTAAATAATACTAGAAGACTGGTAGCTTACCAATGCCAGAGGAGTTGTGAGGCCCTGTCGAGTTCAGGCTGTCCGAGTTTGTGGAGTAGAAGTAAGTCGTGCCGCCGACATTCTCCTGTTGGAAACCAAACTAGAGTGAATCATTAGACCTGTCCTGTTACAGTTGCTGCTTAATCATTCATTCTCCTAGCCTTGTCCCGTTCTTTGTCGGGGTCGGCTACCTAACTTGTATGTATGCTTAGCTCTTTAAAACTACACAATATATTTTTGATGCAGTTCTTTTAATGTTAATCAGTGATTAAAGAGATAGGTTTATTTATGTGTATAATAATTGCTGGGAAAATGGCCTGATCCCACAGGAAAACAATTGGCAGCTGGTGCAACCGCTGGATGGGCTGTTTGTTGCGTATACAGGATGTAAAAATATTAGCTGTATATATTTTATAGGACAAATCAGCCCATGTAAGTGAACAGCGCGGTGAATTTGAATCACCCCACAACCATCCACTACATGGTATAAGTACTGCTTGTGTAGATTGATGACTGGCAGGTCATATGAGCTACTTTATAAAACGATATTTTGTATGAAAATACGAAGAGATGGCGTCATGAATAACTATAAATGGATTATGTAAGTAGTATTTTCGGACAATAGTTTTAAGTGTACTTGTTTTGTGTTTTATTAATGAGCCAGTCTTCTAGCGAATTGCAACTGGATGACTTCAACTTGATGATGAAAAGAAGAAGTAATGGAATAAATAAGAACTCAAGGTACCTGATGGACTTGCGGTGTGTTGTGAGGTACAGCCAACGAGACATTCGGTGGGGAGCTTTCTGGTGACTCCGGTAACAAATTTGTCGTAGGACTGAAGTAGTTCATCGGCATGAAATCGCCGATCAATACCTGAACAACATAGTGAGCTTAAGAAAATGAAGTAATCTTCAGGAATGTTTGTCTTTATTGAAAACACAAAGAATAGATCTGAACTTTAGAAATGAAGTGAACTTCAGGTTTTTATTGGAAACATACAGAATACTTCTGAGCTTCAGAAAATGAAGTAATCTTCAGAAATATTTTTATTGGAAACACAAGAATACTTCTGAGCTTCAGAAAATCAAGTAATCTTTAGAAATGTTTTATTGAAAACACATAGAATAGATCTGAGCTTTACCAATGAAGTAATGTTCAGAAATGTTTTTATTGAAAACACAAAGAATACATCTGATCTTTAAAAATTAAGTTATCTTCAGAAATGTTTTATTGTAAACACAAAGAATAGATGTGAGCTTTAAAAATGAAGTCATCTTCAGAAATGTTTTATTGAAAATACATTGAATAGATCTAATCTGTGGACCTAGAAAGTCCCTAATTAAACCATCAAATAAAACCAAAATAAAAAAGAATTGAACCAATCTGAAAATCTTAAATAGAATGACTGCACTACAGTGAGAAGACCAAGAAGGCTTAGAGAGTGTTGCCTTCCAGCAAGAATGACGTTCTTGGTAGTAGACGTCACACAGAGAGCCCTCCTCTACTCTTTGGAATCCTCCATTACCGCCAATCTATTTTGTAAAGCAGCCACTAGACTGCAGTTCACAATAGCAAGTTTTTGCAGCAGCAACATCGTCAGCAGATGGCAGCCCCGTCTAGCATCTATAATCTTAAAAAATCTGCAACCGAAGTTTTCATTGTTTCTCTCCTGCAACTTCCTTTTGTTTTCATTTTCATAATTCGCTAATACTTAAAATTATTTGACAAAACTAATTGTCGTACCGTCCACAATTATGTATTTTATTAATATTCAAATGTAAGTAGTCATATTCATGTATATTTTGGTATGAAATAATCCATTTAAGAACAAAGACAATAATCCATAAAATCAAAGATTTGAGATGTTGTAAAAAAAAATACAAATAATAAAGTCAAAGATTTGAGGTACTTTCTGTTTACTGTAAAATTTAGCACTCAATAAAGAATAAATGGAATAAAAGTTGAGCTTACCTTTTTTATAGCTGTAGGAGATGATTCCAGGCTGACTTTACCTAGCGCTTGTGTGAGGGATCTGGTCGGTGTTGAAGTGGTGCGGTTCTGAAACAGTCAGCCAATGAGACTCCAGCCCAGTTGTTCCTCATTCATCATCCGGTCACTGCCGCAACCACCACATACCATGTAAGTTGCCAGCTTCGACTCCTGGGGCAGCCCATTCGGAGGCGAATATTGCAAAAAAATTGACGGATCCATCTCTCTCAGCGTACGACTCGAACAACTAACGGGAAACAACAAAAAGAGGGTAAATGCTGACAGGCAAAAGGTATCCACATATTCACGTAGGCACACATCTACCCGCTTACCTCTGGAGTGAATACTAGTAGCGCATCATCGGCGCTGAGACGTCTTGCACATCACACTACGCGCACAAAAACCCGGACATTTTCACTGATTTCCTTTCTTTTGGAATGACTCCGTGACAGTAATCGAGCCTTATGATTACTCGCTTCGCTCACATACTAAGCTCATTGCCACAAGAATAACAATAATTATTTGATCGTTAGTTGCTCAAATCATAATCAAAATTAAAATGATCAGGTAGATGCATACTATTCAAAAACTTCGAATTAAAAACAGAGGAAGGGTACACGAAGACAAAATACAAGGCAGATCTATTACAAAATGTATGTGTGTAGTTCTTTTTTGTTGTGGCAATAGAATTTCTTTATGCCAATGTCAAGATTGTTATCTATACTTATAAAAACGTTTGTCCTCATTCATTCCCTGACTGACTCACTGATTCATCAACGCATAGCTTAAACTACTACAGTCAAAAACATGAAATTTGGGCAGTAGGTTCGTTTTACTACAGAAATATCCACAAAGAACGGATTTTTATAATTTCAACACCTAAGGGGGTAAAAAAGTGATTTAACGTTTATAGGAAAGTTGTGGTCTTTCAGCCTATTTGTCTCACAACTTGCTATTATATTGAAAAAGAAAACTAATTTAATACGTGTTTCAGCATTTTATGAATTTTTAACTCCTCAAGAGGTAAAAAGGGGGTTCAAAGTTTGTATAAAAAATCGCTTTTTTTTAATTCAATCTGTTTCAAAATATATGATTAGACCGTAAATGAAAATGAACATGAAGCATTACTTACAACGATAAATTATGTTTTATGTTTTACAGTCTATATTAAAGAAGACATTTACTGAAGACTAGGCTGTATGCTCTTAAGACATTTGCCTCTCCAATGGACAAACACTAAAAAAAACATTAATTTTATTGTACGTCATCTGGGGCACGTTCGGAACGTCATCTTTTGTACATCTGTTATGCTATAGCCAGGGGTACTCATCTCAGCCTTTGATCGAGGACTGTGATGTGGTATACGGGTATGCGACCCCGGCTTCCCGAGCAAGCAGTTCCCTCCTGCTTAACAAATAAAGAGTCTGCTTCGGCGAGAATGGCAACCCAATGCAGATATGCACAAGGGCTTGGCGGACTCGGCGACTCAGCAAGGCAATGTGGATGGCCTAGGGCGACGGTAGAGGGCGCGGGTAGTTACTGTCGGCCAGACACTGCGTCTGACCTCTCCTTCAGTCGTAGCGGTTTTCCGTTCCACTGAATCAAGGAGGGTGAGGACTAAGTGCGTGCGCCTGCGTTTGCGCGAACGTTTGCGCACCGAAATATATCCTGCGCAACTGACCGCTTCCGAATAATGGACTCCGATGACGCAAAGTCCTGTGGCGATGGGTTGAGGTAGAGAGGTCTGGCGTGATGCAAGCTGAGCTTTGTCTGATTCCTGCACATAGGCGGTTCTAGGGGCGTGAGTACATGCCGTGGTCGCTTTTGCATTGCAAATCGGGACGACAATGCGAATTCGGCAGCACCTGGGATGACAAAGCAGCCCTTTTAAGGGAGGCACTGCTTTCCTCGCCCAGCCGAGGAGGGGGCTAGAAAATGTGCCCTAAAATGTGCTCGTCCCTACCCGGAAGGTGGTAGTAACCACGGCTGCCACCGCATCACTTAACTCGTGGTCGACGAAACAGAAAAAATAAAAACAGCATGAAACCATCTATCATGACATTTGGCGCGTGGAACGTGAGAACTCTAATTGATCGAGATGGCAACTCCTGTCCTGAACGCAAAACCGCCATCGTAGCTCGAGAACTTCATCGCTATAACGTGGATGTGGCTGCGCTCAGCGAAACACACCTTGCTGATGAAGGAGAACTGGTGGAAGATGGAGGTGGTTACACTTTCTTCTGGAAGGGTACCTCTGCATCCGAGCCTCGACGTTCAGGGGTAGGATTTGCCATCAAAAATCATCTAGTAAAGCGACTTCAAGAGTGTCCTGTTCACATCTCGGACCGCGTTACCACACTGCGCCTTCACCTGGATACAGACAATTACCTTAATGTTATCAGTTAACGTTAGACAAGTCTGATGACATTAAGGACAAGTTTTACGAGGAGCTAACTCAATGCCTTGATAGCATAAACGCCAGAGAGCAGATCTTGTTGCTAGGCGATTTCAATGCCAGGGTTGGACGGGACTACGAAGCTTGGCCTGGAGTTCTGGGACGACATGGAGTTGGCAACATGAACAGCAATGGTCTGTTGCTGCTCGGTCTTTGTGCTCAGTACGATCTAGCGATATCGAACACTATGTTCAGACTTGCCGCTAAGCACAAGACAACGTGGATGCACCCGCGTTCCAAACACTGGCATTTAATCGACTTTGCTATTATTCGGCAACGAGACATCGGTCAAGTTCAAGTCACCCGCGTCATGCGTGGTGCTCACTGTTGGACTGACCATCGACTAATTGTCACTAAGCTACGACTCCGCCTCCGTCGACCTCGCAGATCCACAGTGAAGAAGCCTGCGTGTTTAAACGTGGATAGGCTGAAAGATCGCGAGGTTAGGGTGAAATATGCTGAAGCCTTATCTGAAAAGCAGTCGCCAATAACTGAGACCGGTGATGTCAGTGCTGCTTGGGGAGCTTTGTCATGTCATCTCATAGAAACCGCTTCTGCTACTTTGGGTACGAAAGACCGACGTAGTGAAGACTGGTTCGATGACAATAGCGAGGCTCTTAAAGCAGCATTCGACAAACATCGACAGCTCCTGCGACAGCATAATCGAAGAGGTGGAAGTGTTGCGGTGGTCAAAGAAAGTGACCAAGAGTTACGCAGGCTGTCTCGACAAATAAAAGACAAGTGGTGGCAGGACAAGGCTTGTCAAATGCAGTGGCTCGCCGATACAAACCAGCTTGGTGAGTTTTACTGTGAAGTGCGTAAGCTGATTGGTGCTTTCTACCGTGCAAAAGTACCTTTAAGGTCTTTAGACGGTATGCACCTCCTGACCAGCAAGGAGGATGTACTTAAACGTTGGGCTGAGCATTTTCACAACTTGCTCAACGTAGATCGATCAGCTGATCTGCATCATATCAGTTTAATGCCTCAACTCCCGTTAGCCACGGAGCTGGACGAGCCCCTGTCATGCGACGAGGTTGTTACTGCCATCAGACAGCAGCATAATAACCGGGCGGTTGGCATTGACCTTATACCGGGTGAACTACTTAAATATGGTGGTACGGAGTTGCACACGTCGGTATGGAAACTTTTCGTTCGAATGTGGGAGGAGGAGAGGGTCCCTGAGGACTTCAAAGTGTCTCGCATTTGTGCCCTCTACAAGAACAAGGGTGACCGTTCTGACTGTAACTCTTATCGCGGTATTTCATTGCTGTCAGTCCCTGGAAAAGTCTTTGCCAGAGTTTTACTGAACCGCCTCAAAGATTTGTCGGAAAAAATTCTGCCCGAAACCCAGTTCGGCTTCCGACCTGACCGAGGTACATGTGAAGCTATTTTCTCGGTGCGTCAACTACAAGAAAAAAGTAGAGAACAAGGTCGCCAGTTGTACCTCTGCTTTGTTGATTTAGAGAAAGCATTCGACAGTGTGCCTCGCGAAGCTCTCTGGATGGTGCTAGGAAAGTTAGGGTGCACAGAAAAGTATGTGCGACTCCTAAGACTCCTGCATGACGACATGCAGTGCTGCGTCTCTGTAGACGGTGAACAGTCTGATTTCTTCCCCGTCACCTGTGGGGTGAAACAAGGGTGTGTTCTAGCGCCCACACTGTTCGCCTTGTACTTTGCAGTTGTAGTCAAAGAAGTCCTAAATACTGTTTCCCAAGGAGTCCGCATCCGTTTCCGCACAGATGGCAGTTTTTTTAACCTGGCTAGACTTAAGGCGCGCACTAAAGTCTCGTATGCATCGATTACTGAGATCATGTATGCTGATGACTTGTGCTTTCTTGCAGAATCCCCAGACGGCCTGCAACAGCTAATGTCCGTTTTTCACCAAGCATGCTGTAAATTTGGCCTGAAGATCAGTGTCAAAAAGACGGAAGTGATGTCCTTAGACTCGCATGGTCGCGAGACACTGGCGATTATGCTTGGTGAGGATATGCTGAAACAGGTTGATAAGTTTCGTTATCTGGGGAACACTATAACATCTAAGTGTAACCTTGATGCTGAGATCAACAGCAGAATCAGTGCTGCAGCTGCAGCATTTGGGAAGTTGTGTTCCAAGGTTTTCTGCTCGCACGACCTAAAGCTAGTCACAAAAATCTCTGTATATATGGCGATTGTGCTGCCAAACCTTCTATACTCCTCCGAGACTTGGTGTGTGTATCGTCACCACATACGCACTCTGGATCGCTTCCACCTAAAATGCCTTCGCACCATCATGAAGATCAGATGGTCCGACCGAGTGCGCAATACCAAAGTTCTGAGACGAGCCAATGTTGGTGGCATTGAGGCCTATCTAATGCGTCGTCAGCTACGGTGGTGCGGTCATGTATCCCGGATGTCGGAGGAGAGAGTGGCGAAGCGCATCTTTTATTCTGAGCTAGAGGAGGGCAAGCGAAAGCATGGCGGACAACTCCTCAGATATAAAGATGTTCAGAAACGACACATGAAAAGATGCAACATTGAGCCCACTCAATGGGAGGGTCTGGCAGCACAGCGTCCCGAATGGCGCGGGATGGAGGTGCGGGAAGAGGCAAGTCCGCGAGTTTGAGGAACAGCGTAAAGCAGACCTCGACGCTAAGCGCGATGAGCTGAAGGCCCGTCCACCCGTCGCCATTAACTATAATTATGTAAATGGCAAACTCACGTGTCCACTCTGTGCACGGGAGTTTTTTGCCAAAATTGGCTACAATAGCCATCTCCGGGCGCATCAGCGCCGATCTGATTAGGAGTCAAAGTGGTCGCCATGGCCGAAATCGGTCGGAGAGATCATCATCATGCTATAGCCCTTTTATAAAAATGTCAGCTCTTAAACCCCCGTGACCCTGTCACAGAATAACTCCAGAATAACCATATTATACGTACAGAATGGATACTCACTTCCCCGCGAGCCTGGCCCCGCCCCGCCTCCACCACTGAAATATCATAAATGCACCCAAGTCTCCAGCTGCCTTAGCGCTAGGATTGTGTCTTGCAGGGTTCATCACATCTCACCCCGTTACAATTACGTTCTAGTATTGAATTATGAAATCCAAATCCAGCTAATTTCAAAACTGAGCAATCAAAAACTCTATCTGAAACTGAACACCTTAAAAACTGAACAACCTGAATCTGAACAACTTAAAGGCTGAGCTTAATTTTGAACAACATTCTGTAAATCACATCGTATGTCAAATCGTACAAGCAAGCCACTGTCATGAACTCGCATTATTGACAAAGTACTGTACTGTCAACCCTTGCTCGCCTACACACACACGCATATTTTTTTAAAATGATATAATAATCCAAAATCAGTGCCAGCCATCATGGGAGTGTCCTCCGTTCGAGAGTGACAAATAGAAGTTGTGAAACGGAGGTCATTTCTAATTTACGGAGCATTCACGAACGCACTCCTGTCAATTTCAACTTGGCCAACAAGGTTTTTTGTGTTTGTTGGAATAAAAAGGGATCGGTCGCGCTTTGCTTTGATATACCTGAAATTACTGTGCAACTGTGCTATTCTAATAGCAACAACAACACGTATTGTGAAGAATAACATCCTGATAAGACAGGTGAGTCGTCAATGGCACTTTAATGTGAATCTCCTTGTTCTTCGACGTCATAAAATTATTCATCGCTCGGATAACTTGATTATGAGTTATTTTTAAACATAAAATCCGTGTCCACGACCGCTCTGCGCCGCAAGAGCTGGTGTATTTGTTATTCAGTCCTAAAATTTCTGACTATTGAATGACATACTCTGCTTTAATTTGCACAGAATGGAGAGCTCGTACCAAGGGGGAGTCTCCTATCAGGAGGGCGACGATAACTTCCAGAAGCTGTCCAAAACTATCACCAGCAACATCCAGAAGATATCACAGAATGGTATGTTCATAATATTTTCTTTAAAACATATAAAAATATTAGCTGGAAATATTTTAAGCAGTGAATCAGCCCATGAAACTGAACAACTTCTCCAAGGAACATAGGACGGAATGTGGAAAAAAGAATTTGGTCCTCTTATACAAAATTACAAGCCTGAAAGTGTAACAAACTGAAGTAGCAGTGGGCTGGTCACATCTGTCATAAAACTGATGGCCGGTGGAGCAAGCAGGCTTTCAAGAGAAGACCACCCTCTGCAATCGTACCGTTGGATGCCCTCTAGCCAGATGGAATGATGACTTAAAGAGAGTGGCTGGTAGCAACTGGCTGGAGAGCGAAAGTGGGAGATCATTCATTGTGGTGTTCCCTGGGGGAGGCCTATGTCCAGCAGTGGACTGCTATAGGCTAATGTGATGATGTGATGTGTTGTATGGTTTCATGGTTCCTACCTATATTATAATATTATCTTTTTTGATTATTGATCAGTGCTAGTCTGGGTTACTTACCAATAATTGTTTACCTGTTATCTGCCTTTCTTTTATCTTTTGTGCAAAGTCATTAAACTTCAATGATCCTGTGGTATCAAAACAATATTTATTTCACACAGACATAATGCCTTTATCCCATACTAGGTAGGCAGAATGTTAATGATATTGTGAGTAACAATATTTACACAATCTTTTAGTTGAATAACTTGGAATACTTGGAAACTCATGTAATAAAAACCATATTTTAAAAACCCAGTGTGCTGAACTGATATAACATCACATCTTCGAAATATTTAGGGCCTATTTCATATATCACTACAGCAGGTTTTCAGTCCTGTTGTCTAAGGTCCGTAAATACATACATTTACATAAATTGCACTCAACTCTTGAGATTGAAGAGATTAACTCAATATTGACTTTGTATGTGTTGATTGACAGTGTCATCCATGTCAAAGATGGTCAATCAACTGCAGACCCCACAGGATTCGCAGGAGCATAGAAACCAACTGTGAGTACCTAAATATGAGAATGTCAAGTCAATGTTTTTCAAAAACTACACAAGTGGCGGGGAACAGGTGCCTGTAAATAGGTATTAAACTTTTTAGGTATTATCTCTTTGTTCATTATGCACACTGATATAAATGAGACGGACTGATTAAAGAGAATCACATTGTAATAAATAATACCTAAACAACAGAATAATATTATGAAGATAACTATAGTTGGGCATCTGATTTAAACTTTCGTGGTTGCTCATCGTGACATAATTACAAAAATGGGCTGCTGCAATACACAATTATCGAGATGCTATAGTGCAGTTCATTTTCGACAAAAAAAATCCCCTAGTTTTTAAGTTAAATGTGGTATGCCTATATTTAATATCATTGGATTGGCTGCCTTGAATCAGATCCGGAGTCATCAAGAAATCGAGGTGGAGGGGGGACAGAATGGGGGTTTAAAGATGGCGGAATATTTTTTGTACTGAAACCTCGCCCGCCCTGCTGACGATCGCTCTCCGGGCTTCCCTTCAAAGGGGGGGTTTCATCTGGGGGGCTAGATTTCGCGGGAGGCGAAGAGACCCACCGGACATCCATAATAAGGGGACAGTCCCCGACCTAATGACCTGCATGTATTGCATGTTAAAAAAAGTGAATAGTAAAACAAGTGTTTGTAAACTGCAGGCGTCAGATCCAGAACTACACGCAGAAGCTGGTGAAGGACACGTCCTCGCAGCTGATGGAGCTGATGAAGCAGCCGAGCAGCCAGCCCGCCAGCAAGCTCGCATGCGAGCGCCTCAGCGACGAGTACATGAGCACTCTCAACGCCTTCCAGGCAAGTGTCTTCCTTTAATAACTTTTTTAAGAGAACTGACTTCAACAGACGTAACTAGTCCATTTTTTGTTGGTTAATATGCCTAAATAAAACTTTAGCAGCAGGGCAGGCCGCTAGTTTAATAAAAGAAATGTTTGTTTCTTTACGCAGAAAACGCAAAAGCTCGTGGCTCAGAAAACTAAAGAAGATGTAAGAAAAGTGAAAGCAGCTTCGTTCAAAATTGGGGACCCCTTCAACATGAGCAGTAAGTACAACATGATGATTTTACAACAACTTGACAACCACATACAAAATGGCAACTGTCAGTTACATATTTATAGTGCTGGGCAAATGGGCAGCGAATTCTGGCAGAGAGGCAGGTCCAGCTTTGCGATCTCCATAGGGTGAATGCTCTAACGCATCAGCTGTTTGAAGTTGCTACGTCACTCACTACGACCGATGTGGCGCAGAGGTAGTGCTACTGCCTGTGACTCAGAATGTTCGGGGTTCGATTCTATGTACAGGATTTAGGAAAAGTACTAACTTCCTTTCAAAGGATGAACCAGCCCATGAAACTGAAAAACTTTCCCCAAGGAACATAATATGCTCACATATTATGTTGAATAAAGAAAATTTTTTGGCCTCACATACAAACTCAGGCGATTGGTACATTTTGTATGGAGGTATAAATATTTTTTAATATTCCTTGGGGGAAGTTGTTCAGTTTCATGGGCTAGTTCATAGCTTGAAAGGAAGTTAGTAGTTTTCCTAATAACTTGTATAAAAATCGTCGCGTATAACTGTTATCAACAAACATCACGCTTATTACGTTGGTTGTTTTAATAATCTGGCTTTGTTTGAATTAATTAACGAAAGTTTGGTTTGATTTATCAACAAATCTGTGTTATCCTGAAAATGAGAAATTCTGTACATGTCCTCGTGATTAAAATTATGGTATCTGTAAAGTAAGGATGTTGCAGAGTCCACTGCTGACAAGGGTTCAAATGACATAATATCGACTTTTTCTATGATCATTTTGGGAATTTACGATAGTAGATAGATTCATATGAAAAAAGAAATAAACTGATATAAGCATAGCTTTATCATATGTTTTGAATTCTTACTGTAGTGTGGACTAACCAGGTAGTAAGTATTAAAGTACTGCTACTAGATGTCGCTAAGATCGTCGCTTCAAGACGATCATCAAGATGGACGACTCGGTGCCCAAACGAAAAAAAAAAAATCAAGAGATCGAGAAATTGACAGGCCAACCGGTGCATCGATAGTACAGTGGTAGAGCAGTATCCGGTACCCCACGCCGCCTGGGTTCGATTCCCGGTCGACGCTTGTCAATTTCTCGATTTCTTATTTTCATACAAATGAAAAATTTTCCGATTTTCCTGTTCATAATTTTTAAAATAATAATTTAATTTTATGAAATCGTGCTTGTGACGTCACTTACACGCCATGATTATTTTTCCTTGTACTCAAACACTTAGGCTAACGCAGACGATCTGCGTGGCTTGTCGTATACGTGTCTTTCGGCCATAATCAAGTAATCATAGACAGCAACTGGGACCTACGGCTTAACGTGCCATTCGAAACACAGAACCGTCTTTCTTTCGAACAATCGGGTGGTTTAGCCCGCAACGTCCTAACCAGAATGGGAACAAATTCACAAACTGATAAATATCAACTTTGTGAGTGACCTACCGAGAGCCTTCTGTGTCAAAGCAGTCACACTACCAACCACTGCGCCACATCAGTCGTCATGAAAAGTGGTTTAAAAAAGATTTAAATTATACATCGTTTGTAAATGTATTTATGTATATGCAGCCTAAAGTGCAGCGCTTGGCGGGAAAATACATTCGTCGGCCACGGTGACAGGCTCTCATTTCGTTTGTTATTCCAGGCGGTGGTGGTAACGATGAAAATCTGCTGGAGATGGGGGAGGCAGACGTGCGTAAACAGACGCAGGTGACCATGCAGACAGAGAGGGAGATAGCGGAACTCGAGCAGCGCGAGCAGGACATACGACAACTAGAGGTATGCTCCAACCACAATAAATAACTTCTCTGGCTCAGTGACCCGAAATTATTAAACGATAGAGGGATTCAAAAGGAAGATTTATAATCAATTTGTATGGGAGGATTAAAATAAATTTTTCATATTTCGACCTATGTTTCTCGTGGTTCTATTGGAAGTTGTTCAGTTTCATGAGCTGATTCACCCCTTAAATTATTTGCAGCGAATATTTTTACACCTTATATGTATGATACTTGTCAGATAAACATCGTATTACCACGGGAACATGAGTTACACCGGGCAGGCCGCTAGTTTTGTGATAAACGTAATCACGATATCAGAAATTTGACCGCCATACACATTCGTACTAGCTAGGACTAACGACCGACACTTAAAACTTTTTATGATTACTATTTATTTTAATAGGTAAGTGTTGATAGCGATTTTGAAGCCACGCTAACAACGTACGTAACACAGTACATAGCTACAATTTTATATTCGAAGTAACTGCCCGCCCAGCGGCTACGCCCGCTGCAACTCATTTTCCCGTGGGATTAAGATGTTTTCCCAGCAAGTAATATACATAAAAACTTTCCACTTGAATTACTCTCTCTATTTAAAAAACCTGCATCAAAATGCGTGGTGTAGTTTTAAAGATTTAAGCAAACGTACATACATATATACAAACGCAAAAAGCGACTTTGCTTTATACTACGTAGTGAAGGTGATGTACAAGAAATAGTAAATCTTTAAAACACACACACACACGCACACATATGACGCCTATATCCCTAGCGGGGTAGGCAGATCGTCAACAACCGTAAAATTACGGTCGTTATCGGCACGTCTGACAAATGTTTGAGGGTCGTTTCAGATAAGCCGTGCTTTACTATAGTGACAGGTAAAATTGCAATACACATGAAACCCTCGAGTCCCTTAGTCGGTTTCTACGACACCCACGCGAAAAAGATGGGGTCATGCTCTTCTAAGCTGGCATCACACGGCACTGAGAACAATGAGTAATCGTTTAATTTTCAATTTCAATTTCAATCGTTTATTGCATAAGTCAGTACACATAGATGTTAGTAGTACAATGTTGCACATTGTGCAGAAACACTATTTTAATACCCGTATAAAGACACCCTGTTAGGGCATAGCAATATTTATAATTGGTCGTGGCTTCCCAGGACGACATAAAAGACGTGAACGTGATCTTCAAAGACCTGGCGCAGCTGATCCACGACCAGGGCGCCGTGGTGGACTCGATCGAGACCCACGTGGAGGCAGCCACTCACAACGTGGAGGAGGGCGCCCACCAGCTACACCAGGCCGTCAACTACAAGGTTCTTTCATTACTATTTTTTTAGTGTGGGCCACCAAGTCGTCCAACGATGAACCCTAGTGTCAGAATTTTCAACCGCCTTCTACCAGTAGCAGCCTTCTGACATGGTTGTGTAACGACCGCTATCTAAGTGATCATAGACAGCAACCGGGACCTACGGCCTAACGTGACATCCGAAACACGGAACCATCTTACTTACGGACAATCAGGTGGTTCAACCCGCAATGTCCTAACCAGACTGGGAATAAATTCACGAGATAAACATCAACTTTGTGAGTGACCCACCGAGAATCAAACCCGGAACCTTCTGTGTCCAAGGTAGTCGCACTACCATTGCGTCGCATTGGTCGTCTCAACTACAAGGTAAGGTCTTTGTATACGCTACACCACAGTCTTCCAAAGTAACCCACGAACAATTCGCTAGATGACTGGCTCATTAATAAAATACTAAAACTATTATCCAAAAATACTATATACTCCATTTATAGGATTTCGATATAGTCTAACTTTGAATTTATAGAGAAGTTATAGCCAAGAAAAATTATTTAAAAGTAAAAGAAAGTGTTTTGACGCCATCGACACTAGAGAGACATGAAGTCAACTATTCGTTTTTTCATGCAAATTATCCTTTTAAATAGGAGCTCATTTGACCTGCTAGCCATCATGTCTATTGGCTAATTGAATGACAGGTCAAAAGAGATACTTTTTAAAACGATGTAAAACGGTATTTTGTATGAAAATCCTGAAAGTATGATTGATGTCATAGTGCACTATTTTGGATGGCGATAAAATACCTTATTTTTATATTATTTTTCTGTTTATTAATTCAAACTTTGAATGAAGACTAGTATTTTGAGACAATACGTTTAAGCGTACAACTTTTGTATTTTAAATAAGTAATTTTTACCCAGGAAACTAGCGAATAAAATTTTTAACTGACTTCAAAAAAAGAAGGTTCTCAGTTTGACCTGTATGTATATGGTATGTATGTAGGTATCTTATGTATGTATCTATCTATCTTTGTCCGCGATTATCTCGCGTCTGAAAACCACATCAAAACCGGTTCAGCCAAACGCGAGATAATCGCGGACAAACATACATACATACCGACATGTCAAGCATTGAACTTCCTTATTTTAGGAGACGGTTAAAACGGGATTAGTAGTGCTAATAGAGAGCAGTTTTACAATATAACTTTCGAATATTTTTAGTTAACCCTGTCAAGCCGATTTTTCCAGAATATTAACGAAAACAAAAAAAAATATTACCTTATAATAATATTAAGTCACGGTCGGAGGCCCGTGGGGAACATAATAGTAGACATGTAATTTCTGTAATTTTATTAATGGCAATTTTCCACTTTAATATTTTAGTTGTAAGTGATCTTTTCATATTTATGATCACTCAGCAGTGTTTACAAATATGATAAACATTTTACTAATATAAATTTTCCATTCATTTCAGAACAAACTGAGAAGGAAGAAGGTGTACATAGCAATCATAGCTATAATCATTATATCGATAATTATAATCGTACTTGTTAAGAAATGAATATAATGTACATATAAGGTGTAAAAATATTAGCTGGAAATATTTTAAGCAGTGAATCAGCCCATGAAACTGAACAACTTTCCCCAAGAAACATAGGTAGAAATATGAGAAGTTTTTGGACCTTTGGTAGGTTGGTAATTTTGTATGGGAGGTCCTAAATTTATTTCAAATTTCAACTTATTATGGGAAAAATTTAGTTTCATGGGCCGGTTCATACCTTAAAATATTGGCAGCATTTTTTTACACCCTGTATATATAAAGGTGTAATAATTTAAGAGCTATCCCTAGCGTCGGGTTGTCACACAAACGTATTCCTATGTTTTCTTCCCGACTAATGCCTCTAGAAATAGAACAGCATCACCCCAATTCTTCCCGCGGGTGTTGTAAGAGGCAACTAAGGGACTCGAGGGTTTCATGTGTATTATCACGTATTACAACTTTAGGCGACAGGCTGACAAACTGTCATTACAGTGATACACGACTCATCTGAAGGTGCCGTAAATACTTTTAGACGTGGCGATAACGACCGTAATTTTACGATTGTTAACGCTCTGCCTACCCCGCAAGGGATAAAAGCGTGATTTGTGTATGTTTGTATGTGTAATGCCGTTAGAGCTATATTTCATTTTTGATTACATTAAGGCCTACTAAGACCATGTCCCTATTGTTTGCTTGAAGCCAGAAAATAATTATGACATGTAAAAATTAGTTTTTTTTTTGTTTTGAATGGGAAAAGAAAATGGCTCATATTTTCTTTTCGTAATTATAAAAAAAAATAGAAGCATGGCCTTAGTAGGCCATAATGTTTAAAAAAAAGCTCTAGAGGCATTATTCGGGAAGAAAACTGGGGAATACGTTTGTATGAAAACTCGACACTAGGGATAGCTCTTAACGACATATATTTTAAGGAATAAAATATTAAACAACTATCCTCAAGAAATATTAGGTAGAAATCATAAAAAGCGTAATTTCTGTTGAAAGATGGCTGATTCGCTTGTATATGTTTATATTTCGACTTTTAATTGGGAAAAGTTGTTCAGTTTGCATGTAGTGAATATAAACGTCATATAACTTACTATTACATGATATCAGAGATTAATTCCATACTAAACTGACTTTTTCAATAATATGATTCGTATAAAACATAAACTTGCAAAAGGTGTCCCGGATTTTTGATGAGAAGTGTATAAATTTATGTAATTTGTCTAACACCGCGTATATATTACGCTACTGTAATATATAGTGTAAAAAAAAATAACTCTGCCTATCCCACAAGGGATAAACGCGTGATTTGTGTGTTTAAAAATATTAGCTGAAAAGCCGATGAAACTGAACAATTTTCCCCAAGTAGGTCGAGATACGAAAAAAAATAATTTGGACCTCCCATACAGCTGACTCGCCCGGCTGCTACATTTTGTATGAGAGGTCCAATTTTTTTTTTCATATTTCGACCTTATGTTCCTTGGGGAAATTTGTTACATGGACTCATTCACCCCTTAAAATATATACAGCTAATGTTTTTACACCTTATATTAGCGTTTGCTAACCTTGTTTGTAAATAGAATCATTATCAATGATTAATTTCCAGGTGCAATAAACAACTTCTATACTCTCTACAACATGTACCTACCGTTAGAAATCGACATATACATATATTTTATTTACTGTATGTAAACCTAGTATACAGGTTGATAGGAAAAGTACTAACTTCTTTTCAAGGGGTGAACCAGCCAATGAAACTGAACAACTTCCCCAAAGAACATGAATTGTAATATAAAAAAACTTTGGACCTCCCATACAAAATGTACCAGCCGACTCAATCAGGTTTTATGTGAGGTCCAATTTTTTTCATATTTCGACATACGGTCCTTGGGGAAAGTTGTTCAGTTTCATGGGCTGATTCACCCCCTGAAATGAATTTAGTACTTTTATCAACACCCTGTATTTTGATACGTAGGTGTTGTTGATGGTACCTATAATTTTGGCAACGATTTAGAGACAGATTACAAAAACTGTACGTATGAAACGTATTATTTTACGAAGGGCGATTATTAATAAATTTTTGCATGGGGCGATCTCCGAAATAGCGGTAAAATATCAGCTGTTAAACTGTGTAAAATTTAACTTGATACCTGTGACAGCTTTCAGTTTCGAGCAAATACTATGGCATAAGGTCCATTTTCCTTTGTACACTACTCTTTTAGTATGGAGCTGTCAAACGTCACAGGTATCAAGCTATATTTTATGAACTTTAGTAATTTATATGCATGGCTGATAATATTTTTAATTTCTTTGCGATTTCGTAGAGAGACTAGAATCATCCTTCAAACGCCTTATTAAGCACTCGTAAAAATAAATTTGTCGCCATATTGATCTCTACCTGACTATCTCTTTTCTACTTATTATTGATTTATTTATGGTATAAACTTCATATTGAATTCACATTTTTTAAATCATAACATTAGCGTGCGAATTTTGCAGTGCGAGAATATACTTTATTCATTCCAAACCTAGAAAAGCGAAATTCTTGAATTATGTGATTATCTGTTAAGTATAGTGTTTAATGAGATTAATCTATTTTTTTATTCGTTTACTGGCCAGCAATGCCGACTCAAAGTAGTATCCGCCCATATATTTGCCTACCCCGGAAGGGATAAGGACGATGTGTGTATTTATTTCTATATAGACCATGTAACGATTTAATTAATTATTTATCTCCTGAAGTTCAGATTTGAAATGTTTGCATTCTTTAAATCGTTGGCAAATTGAACATTCCCCAATTTGCTTTTAATGTAATATATAAATATTGTAATCTAATCATAGTCACGTACGCGATTTGCCGAATTTACTTAACTCTGGTCTAAGAGTCCAATGATATTTTTGCCTATGTTCTCATTTGTCTACACATAACCTGTCACTATTGTCACATTTTCCCACTTGTTACCGGTGACAAATGGACACAATTTGCCCCCACTCGCATTTTGATTTGGATTTTTATTCCCCTTTGTTACTAGTGATAAATTTTGTGGGGACAAATGGGAACATAGGTATTTTTGGACTGCGATTTGTAACACCACGTTGCCTGCATCTGCAGTTCGTTGCGACTTGGTGTGACCTGACCCTAAGAATTATATAAGGCGTATAAGGAAAGGATCTGTAAATGGCGGCTGTTACCTAAACGTGAGGGGAAAGCATGAACGCCTGGTAGGTATATGTAAGAGCCTCAGTGGTAGAGAGATAGTATGACAATCGGCCGAGATTTACAGATTATTTCTTTAATCGTACGCCTTATGCTTATAATAATAATAATATAAATATATAATTGTAAAGTATTGTGAAAATCTATCTATACATATAATAAGACTGTAGAAATCCGGTGTCCAGTAGTCATGTATAGTTTTCGAAAGAACATACCGATAGCGCGTTTTAGATAACTAACAGCGACATATTGTTATATAAGAACAACCGTTCTGGGATTTTTTCACGCTAATCTCCGAAACTAAAAGATTTAAATGAAACCTTTTGTGATGTACAGCTACTAGCCTGGTCAACATCTATAGGTTACTTTTTATCATAGGGGAATAACTGATTCCTACGGGAAAATACGACCAAACTAGCGGCATACAACCAGGACTATATGTCGTTCTGTCTGTGAGTTTGTCCCCGCTAATCTCCGAAACTACTGAATGGATTTGAATAAATCTTTCTATGGTGTACAGCAAATAAGCCAACTGAACATATAGGATACTTTATTTTGCAGGAAAATTGCTTTTTCCTGCAGGAAAAGTGCGTATTTAGACCAAGCCTTATTATATATTATTATAACTGTAAGAGATATGGAAATAGGTTGTTTTTTGTTGGCTACAGGCTGGTGTAACATCTTAGATATAAAAATTCACGCTACTACAGAGGACTTGACAGAGAACCACAAATAAATAATTTTCCCGTAGGAATAAGTTGTTTTCCGGACAAGTATTATATATATAAACCTTCCTCTTGCATGAACCACTATCTATTAAAAAAACTGCATCAAAATCCGTTGTGTAGTTTTAATTAAGCATGCATACGGACACGAAAAGCGGCTTTGCTTTATAATACACTGGAGAGGCGTATCCTTACATGAACTAAGAAATGTTATTACCGGCATTTGAGGAGCATTAAATTGTCTACTTAACGCAATTTATTTCATTAGCAGAGCAGTCTTAGTTTCCGAGATATTTGCATCTTTTCACAAGAGCTTAATTCATTGCTCTCCTGTGTATGTAGTCATAAAGCGTGCATCTCGGAATCGGCACTATTCTTATATTACGTGTATAACTTGATTTTTTAAAGAAACGATCCCGAAAAGGCCACATTACTGTTGACATCCCGCTCATATATTTATCATACATTTCGATACAGGGACAAACAATAATGTTGCCATTCCTGGATCGTTTCTTTATCTGTACGAGATATATTATGTGTTAACTTTAATTAAATTAATACATACATACATATATCACGCCTTTATCCCTTGCGGGGTAGGCAGAGCGTTAAAGGCCGTAAGAATACAGTTGCTATTGCCACGTCTGACATTTTTGAGGATTGTTTTCCAAGGTTGTTTTAGAAAACATGTGTACATTCACTATAGTGACAGGTTGTCAGCCTGTCGTCTATAAATTGTAATACACGAATAATCTGGAGTCCTTTAGTCGCCTCTTACGACACCCGCGGGAAGGATGTGGGGTGATGCTATTCTAAGTCGCCATCACACGGCATTCATCGATTATTTAATTCTAAAACCATGTGCCTCTTTTAAGATATATGTGCGTAATAATTTTTATGTTTTTAATTTACTAGATTTAGCGTAAATCATTTATCATTAGTTAAATCATTGAGATATTATGGTTATAAGTAGAGACCGGATTATATGCAATTGCATATATAAGCTGTTTTCATCGCATTTTGCATATTTTCTCTAAAATCTTGTTATGGTGCATATTTATATCAGATTTTCAATATTTTCGAAGCAAAGTGCGTCTTTTTTGTTTTCTTTCTCATCAAATATGCATGTTTTGCTAAACTATGACATAAGGTCCATTTTCCTTTGTGTATTAAGAAAATGGCCTTGTCATAAAATCAGCTCCAAGGTCACATATGTCACAGGGATCATCCTATATTTTACAGACTATAGATAACTCATTACATTATCCTGGATATACGGCGAAAATGTTCTACACTACTCTTAAACTTGTAAGTAGTTTGATCTTGCATGTCCGGCATATTTTGGCAGTTTTCGTGCATATTTCAGGCATCTTATGCTACATATAATCTGGTCCCTAGTTATAAGGTACTATCCACATCTTGTCAGCATACCCTTTAAGAGGAATCAACTTATATACTTGTTTTTAGTACAGTTTGTTAGAGAAACCAGTATATATAGGTCCCAAGTAAAAGGCTACGTCGACATGCTGTTGATAGTACGTATTGTTTTAAGATATAATTAATTATGTATTATTCAAATGTACTGAACTAACTTTTATGTGTCCATAATTTGCACTAGGCACGTTTTGTTGAAATTATATTATTGCAATCATATGATTTTATTTATTTACCGAATTTCTTCACTTTTTCGCCGTGTGTGTGAAGCATGACTCCCTAGTTAAGATAAAACATCCCTATGTTTTATCTTACTATCGATAAATTCTACACATTTGACGGACACTTTTAGGGTCCCATGTGCAATGTGTAACTTTGCCCGCTCATGTGTAAAATCGTATCTTGTCGAAGAAGTAAGAATTCAAGTCATCACTCTTTCATCAAGCGATTTTCTCCCTTTATTCCCGATGGCTACCCTCCTGTCGCCCACCGGGGTGGTCACTGTTCCCGATAGCCTCCCCCGTGGCCACCCGGCAAAAGATAGTTGGCCACCCATTGATATTTAGTTATTTACGCACTGGATAGGTTATCCTATACAAAGGACAGCTACGTACTTTTGTTATTGCTTTCCTTGACTGCCAGCGTCAAAATGGCGATTTTCAATGAGTGCCACCAGTATTATAGCAACAATCAGTCCAGAGCTATTTTCAGGTCAGTGCGGCCACCCCAACAACGGGTGATTCTACTAAAGGTTTAAGCAGGGAATACACTGCCATGCTATAATATACAGGGTGTAAAGAAAATAGCTGCAAATATTTTAAGGGGTGAATCAGTCCATGAAACTGAACAACTTTCTTTAAGGAACATGGGTCAAAATATGAAAAGAAATTTCGGACCTCCCTTAGGGTCAGTTCAGACAGAACGGAAAAATCCTCGCGGAATTTTCTAGTTCCATTAAAATTACAACCGTATTGACACTAATTAAAGTATAATATTGTATGAATATCGGCGCAGCCTTCAAGCGTCGCCGGGCGCACGCGCGCGTCGTCGCGCCCGCTCGGGAAGGCTCGAGGATGCCCGACACCGCGCGGGCACGTCTCGACTTGCTCGCGTATCGCCGCCCGCGCTCTCAGTGTTGCTTAGCTTGTCTTGTATTATTGAAGGGGATTTTTCTACAACATATTTACCAGCATTTCAAACTTTTCATAATCCATTTTATAATAGTCATAAAATAATATTCCTCGGTACTTTAAATTAGCACAAAGAGTGTGAGGTACACCGTTCTTGCCATACGTCGTCTGCCCAGACGCTTCTATGGACTTTTTTCCTCTTTGTTTCATTTATAATATGTTCTTCTTCCTCCTCTGCCAAAAGCGCAATAACAACCATATCCCAGTCGACCATTTTCACGATCACGGCAACACTAGTGATGACGCGCGGGCTCGAGCCTTCTCTCGATGTCGCGCCGTCTCGAAGAACATCTTTGCTCTCGGTGTGAATTGCGGCTAGAGGATGCTCGAGCCCGCGCGAGGATTTTTCCGTTCTGTCTGAACTGACCCTTATTGAAGGGGATTTTTCTTGTTTTTGCGCACCATGGACGAAGAAAAGCTGATTTGTTTGGTACAAAGATATGAGATTTTCACGATCATGGCAACACTAGTGATTTTGCTCGCGTCGGCTCGCGATGGCGCGCGCGTCCTCGCGCGGGCTCGAGCCTTCTCTCGATGTCGCGCCGTCTCGAAGAACATCTTTGCTCTCGGTGTGAATTGCGGCTAGAGGATGCTCGAGCCCGCGCGAGGATTTTTCCGTTCTGTCTGAACTGACCCTTACAAATTGGGCCCAATTATTTTTATATTTCTACCTACCTATGTGCGTAGGGGAAAGTTTCATGGGCCTGTTCACCCCTGAAAATATTTGCAGCTAATATTTTTACCCCCTGTGTATGGGGTGGCCAACTATTACCGATGCCACGAGGGTAGCCATCGGGAATAAAGGGCTATTACCCTTGTGTTTTAATCGTGAAATGTAGAGCTCGCTTCGCTCGAAATAAAATGCGGTTATGGTGTGTCTCAGTGGCTCTTCCCTTGCGGGTTGAATTGAGTGATATGATATATGATGCACGGATGATCAGCCCCAGGTAAAGTTTCTCAAGAAAAGGATTCAAAAGAAAAGTTTTGCTAAAAAAATGCTCATGTAACCACTTACTACAAAGGTACCTGGTTGACCGAGCCTCGCTCGGGTTTATGGCACCTTCAATGTAAGTGTTTTGTTTTTTACACTATCCAATATCCACGGAAAAGGTGAATAAAATGTATGACTTGTTAGCGTTCTAGGGATGGCCATACATAAATAAAAAAAACATTGTTTATAAAATCAGTTTTTGATACATTCATTTTATTATGTCCACACAAACACCTTGTTACACAGGACTAGATCTTATAGTATTTTCAATCAATGGTAGGTACAGATATACATTGATTGTACTTCTACAAAGCATACGGCAGTCGGGGCGAGTTAACCGACACACTGAAACGAGTTACAACTATAATACTCAGACCTAGCTACAGATCAAATTCTATCCTAACAGCTACGGAGATAATTTCTCTAAGGTCGTAACCACAGAATATATTTTATTCAGTATGTTAAGGAAATAGCGCAATACCGCCCGTGTGGGTTTAAATCAAATTAAAAGAAAAAAGATTTCCGTAAAAATGTCTAAGGGCTTGTACACAAAATGACAAAAAATGACGTCACATTGCAAAAACCTGCGAGCTCGCACGACGCACCGCAAGAACTTGGGTACTGATTCGCATCGCGCATTTCTGTGATATTGTACGTCCAGAAATGGTCACTCTAGGGAGGACGCCTTGCCGCACGAAATCGCATCGCAACAATCCGTACCGCAACTTTCTGCGTTGCGAATTCTGATCGCGTCGCATTGCAGTTTTGTGTAAAAGTCCTTAATAATTTGATAATTTTGCATGAATCAAACAATGGATCAAAACGTTCAATTTCAAAATTGGTTTATTTTCAACTGAAAACCCCATGGGAGGATCAGCGCTATTTTTCTAACACAATATATAATAAACACCCTGCAACGGCACGGAGGCAGAAACTGGTTTCTAAATATATAATACTGAATATAAAATAGCTATATCATTGTGTAGTGCTTGAATAAAACACGCGTTTGTTTCCGTGCCGTTTCGGTTAAACATGTTCCCAATCTTCAAGCCGAGCGAACTGACATTCCGGCAGCCAATATATCATCGGGCCTTTCCATGCTACAAAAATCGGCCTCCCTCGAATACACAAGTGTAAAATGTAAATACAACAGGGGGCATACATGAAACCCGACTGATCCGGTCACAGAAAAACCCGGTCACTATATATATTAAATTTTATATTTATATAGTATGAAAAATAGACATCCAACAAGCTAAATTGTATGAATTTTTATTGTTCTATATTATAAGCCTGTGTTCTCATCGTATTACCTTGCGCCATTAAAAGATAAAATAAATAACTAATAACTAAAAAAACCTATATTAGGTTGAAATAATACTGGTATAATATAACATAAACACGATTTTAAAAGACTCGTTTTGTTTATATAAATCGATCATTGATCACAACACTTCGATCCGCGATGTATAATAGATAGGCCATATTATATAAATTGTAAAATGATATTCCAAAACCTAACGAAATACTTTTAGAAAGCGTCCCGTCTAAATATTCAATTTGGAAAACTATCTTGGTCTTAGCTTAGCACCCTGCCGTGCGCTGCGCACGTTTCAAACCTCTATTACTAGACAAAATAAATCGACTGTGATTCGAATATTATAATAATGATATAGAATAATATAATATATGTCTTACTCAACATTATACGTCCAAGCGCATACATAAATATATATTGTCAAAGGGTGTTAAAATCTTCTTATACTGTGTCCCAGAACTCACCGTCAATCTGAAAGACCGCATTGATTTTGAACCATCATTACATGAGAAAAATATAAAATAGAAATATGTTTTCCCGTGAAGTTTGAAAATTGTGAGCATTTAAGAAAAACCTAGAGATTCGGTCAACCCATTTTTCGGTTATTATGGTAACCTTCTATTATTTTTGTTCATTTAAACTTTCGAACTGTAACACTGGATTTTTTTCTAAATTTTAAAATGATTTCTGTTTTTTGTTGATGATTCTTCTTTTTTTCGTGATGGTTACAAACAAACCTGTTCGCATCGGGGCTTGGCGTTGAGTTCTGGGACACCTTGTATAAAGGAGGTACACGTGTATTAGGCTTTACATCCCACCGTCCTCGGAAGGCCAAAACTTCGTTTTGTATGATGTATTTACTACTCTACTACAATAAAGTCTTCTGCTGGACACGGGCCTCCCCCTATTGGGGGTAATTGCCATACTCACCATGCTTGGCAGGCGAGTTGGCTAGTGCAATGATCTTCACCGGGAACGCGGCTGTTCATTCCCTGATTCATCCCTTACGACACCCACGGCTAGGAATGGGGTGATGCTATTCTAAACCGGAGTCCATTAATGGTCCGGTGCGCGACGGCGGTTCATTATGATGGGTCTCCATCATTGATGGCTCTGTCAATGATGGAGCCACCTATGACACGCCTTCGCTTCTACACAAAACACTGAACATTTAGCAAATTGGATACAATACATCTAATACAAAGGAATTAATCTAAGAGCTTAATTAATTGAATGTATTTTTACCTTCACGCTTCATGCTTCTATGATTGGGCTTGAAGCTCTGCGTTTTCCACGCGCTATCATATATTGTGTTCCCCTGTTTTCTTCTGGAGTAATGAATTTAGATCAAAATCCTTTTAAATTAAAATAAGGCCTACTAAAGGCATGCCTCTATTATTGTTTTTACAAAATAAAAAAATTATGTAACGGAATTATTGTTATTACTATGTAGGTCCAGAAATAATCATACCTACTCGGCAAAAATGTAGGTGTGGAACACCCATTTTATTTTGCGATTTCGCAAAGTGTGTGTACTGACTAAAAATAACCCTGTATGTAAATGCACACAAGCAAGCTACTAAAAATAACTAGATTAGGGGACGAGGTGCCACAATATAGATAGGATAGAAGACTGAGCATGGTAGGACTATGGCGCCTGCCTGTTCAATGTTTTGAAAAACACGAAAAGAATGGCAGGCGGTGACTAGCCAACTCTTCAGAATGGGCCCCATTTACGCATGAGGAACTGCACAGGGGCAACATTTAAAGAGCAGCTTAGGAGCGCAGAGGTATTGCTGGACTTTGGACGCACGCTCACTTGCATCCTGGAGAGGATTCCATATGTTCCACTGACCACTGTAATTCCTATGTTCCCATTTGTCCCCACTCGCATTTGTTGTACATTGCTAGCGCCATGGTCAACGCGTCATATGTTATTTAATAGATAGATTAGCGGTGTGTTAAATTTATGGTTTGTTAAGGTATTTTTATGGTGATACAGTGTCAAGAGTAAATAGGCAGAGCAGTGTACATCAAATGCGAGTGGGGAGAAATTGCTCCATATTCCCATTTCTCACTAGTGACGGATATAAACACAGCAGTGTACATTAAATGCGGGTGAGGACAAATTGTTCCATATTCCCACTTGTAGTAACAAGTGAGTGACGGATGTAAATTGGCACAGCAGTGTACATCAAATGCGGGTGGGGACAAATTGTTCCATATTCCCATTTGTCACTAGTGGCGGATGTAAATTAGCAGAGCAGTGTACGTCAAATGCGAGTGAGGAAAAATTGTTCCATATTCCCATTTGACACTAGTGGCAGATTTTGTGGCGACAAATGGGAACATAGGGTCCTCTTCTCCCTATGTTCCTATCTGTTGCCACAAAATATTGTGCGCCTAATCATCACTTACGCTCCACATGCACTCCTCGAGCCGAAGCTCTCGCGACTCCACTCTGACCGGCCGGTGAAGGCAAGCCAGAGGTGGGGGATCTGCTCCTCGTCATTGTTCACTGCAGCCGGCCGGCGAAGGCAAGCCGCAGGTGAAGAGCAGGGACTTCCCCAGGGAGCACTCGGGTCCGTGGGGTCGCTACTCCCCAACAGCTCGCCAAAAGCTGCCCTGCGGGAGATCTCGTGCCTACAACTTCTTCGAAGCGACTATCGTGTATTAACTAGAAAGCAAGCCAGCGCCATAATATGACAAGATCAATGTCAAGAGTAGAATCTGTCCAAAGTAGACTGTAGAATTTATCCATTGTAGACCAAAGGCTTGTTCCAATAATATTACCCGCTTGCCGCAAAGTGGGAGTGTGCCGGGCACGTTTGTCGGATGCATCCAGATCGCTGGGCAAAGATCGTCACCCAACAATGGGTACCTAAATACGGCTCTAGGCGAAGAGGTAGACCCCGAAAACGTTGGCGTGATGATCTCGACGCCTACTTGCAGGACTGGATGACGGTGGCATTAGAGCGTAAAGAGTGAAAGATTGCGGTAGAGCCCTTTGCCCAGCAGTGGGATCTCGCAGGCTAATTTTAATAATAATTATTATTTTTCGGAAATGTATGTTAATTCGTTATAGTTCTAGAGGCAACACCCGGGCAGAAAACAGGGGAATACGTTTGCATGAAAATTTAAAATGCTCTGGTATCCTCTTATGGCCCATACCCAGTTGTTACCGATGTGCCCTTTACACGATATGTACCTACACTAACTTAAGATTCTTTGGTTCCGTTTTTCCCGCAGGCATTACATACATTCTTAAAATGCTTAAAATATAACGTTTAACGTCTAAATTATCCTACAGATTATAACATATATAACATACATAATACACTCTAGAAGTTTTTATGAATAGTGTGTTGTGAACATTATAATATTTTTATTATTATGTATGCGACGTTACTTAAATATTCAACTTACATAGTACAATTTTTGATTCTTTAAACTTTGTGGGGTACAGACAGCCTACCGCTTATTTACCTTCAGGTGTATATTTTACATACATATATCACGCCTTTATCCCTTGAGGGGTAGGCAAAGCGGTAACGGCCGTAAGAATACGGTCGCTATCGCCACGTCTGACATTTTTTGAGGATTTATTTTTCAAGGTTGCTTCAGAAAACATGTGTATCATAGTGACATGTTGTCAGCCTGGTGTTTATTTTACAGATTTAGAATTCCACTACGTACATTTAGTTATTATTTTCGGATACCTACAAGTTTTAATTTAGGTCAATAAACTGTGAGGTGTTCTAAATTTAGGCATTTCGTACTTAGGTATTTTAGGTTTTACTCCAAATGATTGTAGGCCATATAATACGTAAGACCCGTGCACTTGGGCGCTAATAGTCAGATGCTCATTTTTTTATAATAACTAAATGTAAGTTCCCCTCATAGTTGAATTCTAAATGTGTAAAATATACACCTTAAGGTATCGAAATAAGCGGTAAGTGTGTGTACCCCACAACATAACATAATCACTTAAGATGCCTCCCGCGGCTAAGTGCTGCCACTATCGAAAATTATCGACCAGTGGATTTACGTTTAATCATGTTTTCATCGATTTATCATTTTTTATACGGGATGGCGTAGCACATATGCTCTGGGGGACTCCTAGTCACTCAAAAAACCATGAATCAACAACGTAAAATAACAAATTAAAATTAAAATAAAATCAACATCAATAAACTTAAAACGTTACAAAAAAATATCAGATTCATTTTATAGCCAATTTCTAAGAAATCAAATAATGAAACTATTTCAGCGACCTATATTTATACTTAATTAGATTTTTGATTAAAGCAACACACTTAATAACATCCAATGTTCTTGAAAATAATTTACGTGCGGCTGGATAACAAAATCGTATAAATTTTACCATACTTTACGCTCACCAATTCGGCTGGAACACTAACTTTGAATTTTTTTTTAAATATAATATCAAACATTTTGAATATATGAATGATATGAAGAATTATGAACGAAGTCCGTAGTTTGGACAACACTTTTACACAACTTTTATATTTGATTCGACCTTTTATATTTGACCCAGTCCACAACCGAATTTCAGAATAATAAACACGCCAAACACCGAATATTCGGCTCTTCTCTACAACCAGGTTTATCTAAACGATGTCGTATTCCGCCCGCACGCACCCGTCTCAGAAGGCTGTAGCCAGAACGCCCGCGTAGAAGGCGGGGCCGTCGCGCACGCACCGCGGCACCCGCTTAGCAAACCACCGCCTCAGAGATGGGGTTCTCCGTGATGCGGATGACCGGCGAGTGGGCGTGGCCGCAGCGGGCGCGGGCGGCGCGCGGCCGGCCGGCCCCCGCGACCCCCTCGCACACTCGTCGGAAAGACACGATCTTGGTCGGCGAGAGCGGTGCCACTGCAACACAAACACACTAAGGGTGCGTCTCCATTGAAGCGGGGCTGCGCTAAGCTAAGCTGGAGACGCACCCTGATTGGTCAATTCATGACCCGCTCAGCTTAGCGCAGCCCAGCTTTAGTGGAGATGCACCGTTAGGTCCGTATTTAACCCGCCCGCAATCAACTCTGAGATCGATCTTGAGTGCGACTTTGAGATGCTGTTAGTATTGACTGACATTTGTCGTAGTCGCTCCTGAGACCGATCTCAGACTTGAGTGCTATTTATAAATACGTACGGACCTTAGCGCACGAACAGAAAACTGAGGTGTTCAGAATTGCAGCTACTGGCGCCTTGCGTTACGTCGCCTAAACATATTACCTGATTTTTTAAAGAAGGGATACAGAAATGGAAACATTATTACTAACATCCCACTCATGTGTCATACATATGTTTTGATAGATCGAGACAAACAACAATGTTGCCAATACGGGATCCTTTCTTTAAAAAATCGGGTCATAAAAAATCCTCGCTGAACACACTATAATCCGGAATTCAAAGTAGCCACAAAGATGATACAAGGTGTGGAAATATTAGCTGCAAATATTTGATCAGCCCATGAAACAGAACAACTTTCCACAAGAAACATAATGTCGAATTATGAAAAAAATTGTGGACCTTCCATAAAAATTGACTTCGTCGGTTAGTAATTTTGTGTGGGAGGTTAAAATTTTTTTCATATTAGGACCTATGTAGGTACCTTGGGGAAAATTATTCAGTTTCATGGGTTGGTTCTCCTGTTAAAATATTTCCAGCTATTATTTTTTACACCTTGTATTTAGATTAACTTCCGATTAACATTTTGTGGTTAGTATTATCTATCAGATTTTGCGTGTTCAGTCGTTGAATAGTTTTCAGTAAGCGGTGGCGCCATCTCACTGCGGTTCTGTTGCACCTCATGTAAACTAACATTGAGTATACCTAGGTACACACATTATGCAATTTCCATCAGGACCTACAAACACACTAGCCAGACACGTCTAAAACATTTACTAGCAAAGACAATCTCAATCGTTCTTTTTTTTTCTCTTGAGTGGGATACCGAGTCGACAAACGACCCATCTGTAGAAATCATCAACTAAGTATTTTTTTTAAAATTATAGTCTTAGGAACTTGAAAAATAAAAATGGGAGTTGATATCAATAACGTATTTATAAAAAAGGGTCTAACTTTTATTTATTAAAAAAATTGAAATGCGAAAGCAACTAATCCAAATTGAAAAGTTTCGAAAAAATCTAATAAATTAATTATGAGTATACAATCCTAGTAAAATAAGTGCATCAATTAGGTTAAAGTAGGTAAAAAGATTATACACTTCCAATCAGAAAATTCGAAACACTTCTATAATAAGAAACTAATCGTATGAAATTGGCTTAGAACACCTCATAGGTAAGTCATAGTATATAACATTCACAATTACCCAACATTTCACGCTTTTCGACAATATTCTTTACAAGACATCAAATTCCGATTAAGATGTATTTCGATTTTTATGTTGAGAAGCATTTTCGTTTGTTATTCAACCCGCTAAGGATAATTAAACAGTAATTTTTAGTCGAATTGATAATGTTGCACCAAAAGCTCAATTTCTTTATTGTTCATTTAACGCAATACGCAATAACTCAATTTAAATTTATGTTCACGCAATGTGCTACAAAAGCGCTTTACCGTCAGCGAAATCCTAAAATCGCCATTATTGAACTGTAACCGTCCACAAAAATTATAAAAGAGTGGTCAAAGTCAAACCACGCAAGAAGACAAACGAGATAGTAGACAAATGCGGGCCTAATACCTAAATCGAAAACGAACAATTCAGAAATTGACTTTTAGATCTAAAATAAATAGTTACATATTAGCTACTGCCAGCACAATACAAAGCCTTTGTGCTGTTTTTCTTATAAAATCCCTAATGGGTTGAATGTCACGAAAGCATGTTGAAGCGGAGTGCAACGTAGGCGCATGGTTGTTTATAATTCTCTATCTTTTGAATGCAGTTTCATGTGCAAATTTGCAAAAAAAGGAAAGAACCACTCGATTTAATAAATGAAAAAAAAAAAACGAAAAATTGACAAGTGTCAACCGGGAATCGAACCCGGGCGGCATGGGGTACCGGCCCACTGTTCTACCACTGAGCTATCGACGCACCGGTAGGCCATCTTCATGTTCTCGATCTTTTGATGCTCGTCTTGCAGTGATCGATTGATTTCCGGTCGACGCATGTCAATTTTTCGATTTCTTATTTTTATTTATGAGAATAATATAGCACTGTGAGTGCAGTAAATCCGAATAAACCCCTTTAACACTCAAAACGTGTGGAAAATATGTATTAGGTTTTTCTTTTTGCGAATTTAGTTAAAAACTAGTATTCTCTCTTAACTCTGTAGATGGCATTGAACTGACTGTGTTACTAAATTCCAAAGCCAAAGGACTATATAAGAAACATCGCGACACTGGTTGACAGTCTGGCACGACCTGACACTTTCATTCCGAATGAGTCGTTAGTTCTGTTTGTTCTTTCCGAATTGTTTTATTACGTTCCGTTCTTTGCGGTAACGTGTCAAGCACAGCGCCATCTATCCAGCGAAAAGAGAAGTAAAAAGGAACTCTATTGCTTGAAACAGTTATGGAAAACAGGTCTATTCCTAACACCCTGTGTTGTTGTATCGGCAAAACTACGAGTTACACTCCGCATCAACACAAAATCATCTACACTTCTCACCAAAAAATCCGGGACACCTTGCAAGTTTATGTTTCGTACTAATCATATTACTTAAAATGTGTATTTATATTGGAATAAATAGCTGAAATCGTGTAATAGTGAGTAATATGATATTTATAAATCGTAAAAACGAAAGTGTCCCGATTTCTATGATATGAAGTATATAACTATACAGGCAGTTTTAAAAGTGCAGTCTCGTTACGAACTTAATAAGTTTATAAAAAAAGCAAACTGTAATTTAGGTAGCGCGACTGCATTTTGACGTCTCAATCAATCTTACGCAAGGAAGGCATATTTTCATACTTAGTTAAACAAGGAGTGCGGTTCTACTTAACAATCCATTTGACAGAGAGCTGGAAGTCAACTTCCGAAACGTCGTAATTGGATTTCGTGCATGGATGTCCGTAACGACGTCTGGTTAGACCAGTCGTAAAGGGTACCCGTGCACGGAATCGAATTACGACGTTTCAGAAATTAAACTCCTGGATGATCGCATGTCCAAGTCAAACGGAGGAGATCTCTATATCTTCATTTTAGGCCCGTATTTATAAACCGCACTAAACTCTGAGATCGATCTTGAGTGCGACTTTGAGATGATGTTAGTATTGACTGACATTTGTCAAGATCGATCTCAGCGTTCAGTGCAATTTATAAATACGGACCTTAGATATCTCTTGGCTGGAACTGTCAAATCGGGCTTGTCAAGCAGAAGCCTTAGTGAATACAGTGATTTTATACGAACGTCTATAATCGTAAAATAGATTGAGACAAAAACGCACGACACTTGAAACATCACAGAGCGTCAAAATATAATTATGCAGTGGCGTAGATAGGTGACCAAAGGCCCTAGGGCAAACATCTGGGGCCCCCGTTACCCGACGTGTTATAAAATAAAAGCGTTAGTCAAACTCATACCTCCATAGCATAAAAATACTCTGTAAAGTGGTATCACCAGCTTAGAGGGCTCCTTGCAAAACTAATAGGCGACCGAAACAAATGGTTTTTATAACTGTCCCTCGTTAAAACCCATGGATTCATAGAGGGTTTTTACAATGAATGAAATACATTTCTGTACATTGACTGTCAATAAGTTGATTTTATTTATTCCTACATTGATTTTTTTGGCCGAGGGCCTTTGTCTGCCCCGCCTTGCCTTTTCATAGCTACGCCACTGAAATTGTGTTAATCATATTATATTGTGGTCGAAATTTTATATCGATCACACTGAACGTCAAATGTCTTGCGTTCTACGCCAGCCCACCAACCCAGTTTTTCTTAACGTATGAAAAACGAGTATAAGTTGGCATCTTAGATGGGTAAGTTGATTATATATCGATAGGTGTATAATAAATTAAAATGACTTACTTCTACTCTAGGCGGAAACGAGCAAGCTGGCTAGAAGATCATTTGGGAAGACTGCGGGGTTTCGCTACAGCGACTTGTGCTTAGCTTGTTGAGAGACAAAACAGCTACCAAACAAAACAAAAACAACCAAAATATTAATGATGTGGCCTTAGCAAAGTGCAGTGCTACTACGCTTTACTTCACTGTGTTTATTTACAAAATTTTGGATTATTGAAAAGCCAGCACCAAAATTATTTATTCCCATTTGTCCCCACAAGATCTGACACTAGTGACAGTGAATAAAAATTCCCAAGTGTCACTAGAGACAAATGGGTACAGTTTGTCCCCAAACGCATTTGATAGACATTGCTTCCACCATCGTCAGCGAGCCATAAGTTCAATGAAATTGTTTAATTTAAACACTGTACTACTATCATTCAATAGATTGGTTAGCGGTGTTTGTTCATTTTATGGCGCGCCGATGATGGTGCGAACAACGTTCATCAAATGCGAGTGGGCGGAATTTATTCCCTTTGTCTCTAGTGACAACTGGATATTTTTATCCCCTTTTGTCACTATTGACATATTTCGTGGAGACAAGTGGAAATAAAGGACTAAAATTTTGGTAATATAACAATCTGTCCGAGCCGATTTCGGCTACAGCGACTGCTGGACAGCTGGCGTCTCGTTGATCCGCGCGATCGTGTGCTCGCATGTGGCTGCAGCAGCCAATTTTGGCCTTAAAGGTCCTTGAGTACTTCGGACAAGTGAGCACGCCGCCACTATAGTGGTATGTTATAGCCGTTGGGGGTCTGGTTGGTTGGTTTTGACTCGTCACTTTTAGCATCGAGTTCATCTCGGCGCAAACCACAGTATTATACATATAAACGTTCCTCTAGCACTGCATCAAAATACGATGTGTAGTTTGACATGGGAAGCGACTTTGCTTTATACTATGTAGTGAATATTATTAACTCTTATCGGGAATGTCAAGATTTCAATCGATTATTTCCAAGTAGATTCACAACGAATACTTTTAGAATGTCAATTAATTACAATACTTTCACTGAAAGATGATAACAATTTTAGAAACGCGGCACGGGTGGGATAAAATAAAAAATATCGGCATTCAGCTCCTCCCCGTAACAGTGCGTTTTTTTAGCCTAAATACTGATTAAAACGGTTAAAATACAAGAAAGGAAATTTCAACGCTTGTAGAGTTCTAGCCTTCTACTCACAATACGACCACGATACCACAAGCCAAACTACTCAATCCCTACGGGACAAGACACGCTGACCGACTCACTACATTATCGAGGCAATAGAGCATTTTTTGCACATAGTCGAAAGTATGAAAGTAAGAAGCAGCCACAGAAATATTACATTCGTAGAAAATTAGTTACAATTTATTTGTTGAATTTTGCCTAATAGTTGACCGAATAAAAACGTTTTAATATGTTGTTAATGTTTCTAATGTGGAAAGTTAGAGGAGTAGCGAGAGGAGAGATCCTGTGTGAATCCGCGAACTTTTCGTGAACAAGTAAGGCTTTTAATTCTTTTCATATGGACATCAGTCCTGCCGAAAATTCGATTTCGATTAAACCTATTATCGGCCCATCACTAGTAAAGAGTGTCTAGTTTCAGCATACCAAAAATTTAAAAGAATATTTAAATTATTCACTTGTTTTTTTTGGTAATCATTTTGGAACTAAATCTTTTTGGAGTCATTACCTACAGCTAGATATTTGCTTATGGCCTCAATAATGTAATCATGTTCGTCCATTACATACATACCATGAATTTACGGTTGCCGCACAACGCTACTTCTCCAGGCTCAAATATAAACGGGAGACAAAATAAATCAGGTACAGATGTTGAAACTTCTCAAACTTTACTGCTACATGCCAATGCGTGTTTTTGGATATCAAATGGCTTAGTTATAAAGTATTTCGGTTAATATTTCAGGTATCCATGTCACCTTCAAAAATTAAAAAGATGGACAGGAATTCTGCAACTGTCATCAAAAATCCGTAATAAATGGATTTTAGTACACACCATGAATATCTTTTAAGATAATGGACAGGAAAAGCTAATACTAAGAAAGCTGTATTTTAGTATCACGAGTGTACCTCACTAAACAATAAGATTGTAAAAAAAATTAAAATCTTATTCACATGAACTAAAATTATATTTATATTTAAATGTCGGCCGAGATGTAAATAAAAGAAACTAGAATAGTATAACTCTGAAATTCTGCGCTCAGTTGCCATTATCACATCAGCCTATGACAGTCACTACTGGAAAACCTCCCACAGGGTACGACATAAGCCACGCTCAGAACATTCACCCTATGGATATAGCAAAGCTGGGCTTACCCCTCACTGCCTATTTGACCAGCACTTTATATGAACAGTTGCCATTTTGTATGTGGTTGTCAAGTTGTTGTAAAATTATCGTTGTGTGCTGTATACCTCCACTCTCGAAAAAAGTGGCAGAATTGTTCGGTAATTGACTTTTTACCACCTCCAAGGGGTGAATGCTCTAAAAAGCCACGATCTCACATTTTCGTCGACCGTCGTGCGGTCGCTCGCTACCGACCGCCTTCTTTAAGATATCGGTACAGTGGGGAGGAAAACTCAAAGCTTATTGCAGATGGCAGCAGGCGCAACTGTGCCTAAACGCGCCAATAAGAAGTAACTGAACTTTGACATTGACACATTTTTGACTAATCACAGAAAAAAGGCACGAGAGTAGCGCCATTGGTTTTCTTTTTGGTCCTCAGTTTCCTACTTTCTCATTGGCGTGAGAGTCCTAAGATTGGTGGGTTTTACACCAGGACAACAGTTTCTTGATTCTTCATACAAAGAAGACAAGACATGACAAGTCATAATTCGCGTCACTTTGATTGATGGGTCAATGAACCTTTACCCGAGTTTAAAACGCAATAACCAAAAAGTGCAGGATTTTGTAAAAAAATAACATTGAATACTACCTACATAGTCTAGACTTGAAGTAGAAGCTTAGCTGTTGCCGAGGCCAACCTCGGCGATGGAAAAACAATTTATTTAAATATTTTTTAATTGGGGATCTGCTCGATAAGACTAGACAATATAATCCTATTATTTTTTACTGTAAAAGGATAAAATATCCTTTCGACCTTTCGATATTTATTTATGTAGGTACTTAGTTTTCTAAGTTTTTTTTGAAATTCAGTGCAAGTATTTTGAAAGCTACTTGTGAAACCGAACAAGAAAATTTTGACAAAATATGAAAATAAGCTTTGGGCATCGAACACAACGACGGTGTAGTGTCTGCCATCGACACGCCAAGAAGATCGAACACAAAAGTTTGGGCATCCCACTTAAAGGTTGGGGAATCCCATACAAAGGTTTGGACATAGGTTTGGGCATCCCACACAAGGGTTCGGAATTCCACACAAAGGTTTGGACATAGGTTTGGGCATCCCACATAAACGTTGGGGAATCCCATACCAAGGTTTGGACATGGGTTTGAGCATCCCACAAAAAGGTTGGGGATCCCATACAAAGGTTTGGGCATCGCACACATAGGTTTGGAAATTCCACGTGTCGTTTTTTGTACACACCCTGAAAATAATGCACTGAATTTAAAAAGGCTTTGTTTATTATTGGTATTATGTTGTTTATTTGCATGTACGTACGTGCATGTGAGGTGCCAACACGACAGTGCTACATCGCCAAGGTCAATTCTCGGACGACGCAACGCGAAGCGAAACTTGCACCCTACTTGAATATATGCTACAGAATAAACCATTTGAAAACGGATAGTTATTACATGAAAAAATATTGCTATTCGTAATTATAGTCAAATAGTTTTAATACTTAGACATACATAACATACGGGCATAAAAACGTGTGTTAAATAATTTTTATTAATGAAAATAAGAAATTGAAAAAATAACAAAAAAAAAGAGTTTAATGGAACTGTTATAGGTCCGCAGTAGTAACTAATAAATAACGCAGTTTTGGATTAAAAAAAAATAGTTTACGCCCGTGTTTGTAGCATTCTCAACAAATATTATTATTATTGATTTTTTTTATGTGTTATCATTTAATGCATGGAATACAGTGTTAGGATTTGAAAACGTGCTTTTAACAATTTGTTACAGAAATAGTTTTTTACGTTTTCCTTAGGTTCAGGATGAAATATTAGGTCTTTAATTAATATTACTACATTTACAGAAAACGATAATGTGCTTTCCCTGGATTTATCACTTTTGACGTCACCCGCGGACAGGCATGTGATGATGCTATTCTTTTCCTGAATCACATAATTATAAGGTGCAAAAATATTAACAGCAAATATTTTAAGGGATGAACCAGCCCATGAAACTGAACAACTTTCCCCAAGAAACATACGAGGAAATTTTTTGGACCTCCGATACAAATTGACTTGGTCGGTAGATAATTTTGTATGGGAGGCCCAAAATTTATTACATATTTCGAGTTTTCGGCCTATGTGCCTTGTGGAAAGTTTTTCAGTTTCATAGGCTGGTTCACGCCTTAAAATATTGCAATTTTTTTTTACACCCTGTGTCGACACACATTTATTATACAAATAATAAATAGCTAAAGTGTGCGTACACAATGGTGTACAATATAATGGTGTAAATATATATTTTTTATATTCTGAATTGCATCTGTATTGTTTTGAAAGAAGCGAAAGATAAGTTGAGTGAATAATTTTCGTGATAATTTTTTGAAATGTAATAAAAATTAATTTTGTATAGCCAGAGAAATATTATTTGAGCCGATTCGGTTTACCGTGAACGCAATAGAACGAAATATTTACACAATAGAAAACAAACGTTTGGAGATAAGATAACATTCATGGGGTCAAATTATATTTCCTAAACTATACAATCACTTACAAAAGAAAGGGCCTTACCACAAAAAAGTTAGACGCGTGGTAAACGAGTGTTTAAAAAATATCTTTAAAAAAAAAACAGTGAATGGAAACACGTTCAACTCGCGTCGTAACTTTTTTTTAGTAAAGCCCGAAAGTAGCGCCACTCGAATAGGCCATGCCTTGACAGCCGTGAAACGCATACTAAAAGACATGTCAACCAAGAAAATAAGACCTTATGTCATAGAATTAGCATGATTTTGACAGCTGCCATATATGGCCTATTGGAACGGCGATACTAAGAGCTATCCCTAGCGTCGGGGTTTCATACATACGTACATATCCCTGTTTTCTTTCCGAGTCATGCCTCTAGAGTTATAATTCTTTTTTTATTACATTAAGGCCTACTAAGGCCATGTCGCTATTCAAAAAAAAATAACGAGAAGAAAAGATGAATAATTTTCATTTTGCATTTTATAATTATTTGGAAAAAAGAAAGTAATAGGGTCACGCATTTAGTAGGCTTTAATGTAATAAAAAAGAATTCGCTAGTTTCCTGGGTCATTAAAAAAATATAACAGTTGTACGCTTTAAACTATTGTCCAAAAATACTACGGACTTCATTCATAATGTTTCGAAATATTCAAAGCTTGAATTAATAAACAGAAAAATAATATAAATGTAAGTATTTTGACGCCATCCAAATACTTACGGCGTGACGTCATACGTCATTCTTCAAACAAACTACCATTTTAGATCGTTCTAAAAAGTAGCTCAATTGACAGGAAACAAGCCTATTATAAATCTAGAGACATTACTCCGGAAGAAAACAGGGGAATACGTTTGTATGAAAACCCGTCGCTAGGGATAGCTCATTAAGTGTGGTGTAATGTGGTGGGTGAGTACTGAGTGCAGGCTGGGGCTGGTTTACCTACCGTAACCTTCACCTTGCAGGAACAGCCGGAAAGCCTCAGAGATCTTTCCCGGCTGCTCCTCCAGCACCATCGCGCAGTCAGAAATCTGGAAATACGAAATAATGTGATGCATACGAAACATAAACTTGTCCCGGTTTTCTATATGTCACGTTCTTGCCGAGTGGGCAAAGCGTAGACGGCCGTAAATACGTTTGAGGATAATTTCAGAAGACTATGCATTACCTAAGTGACAGGTAGTCAATCTGTCGCCTTATAATTGCAATACACATCAAGCCTCACTCCAGCATCACTCCATTTCTTTCTCGCGGTTGTCATAAGAGGCGACTTAGGGACTCGAGGGTTACAACTTAAGGCGACAGGCTGGACAACCTGTCACTACAGTGATGCACGAATCATCCAAAAGATCCCTTAATTTTTGTCAGACGTGACGATAACGACCGTGGGAAGAAATAAATTAATAAATATCCTGGACAATACACACAGCGCCATTTAGCCCAAAACTAAGCAAAGCTTGTACTATGGGATATATACATAGAAAACACCCAGACTCGACACAAATATTTGAACAAATATTTGTGTCCGGTGGGGATCGAACCCACGGCCTTCGGCGTAGAAGGCAGTGTTACTATCCGCTACGCCATCGGGACAGTCAAATGGGTGATGCTATTCAGGTCCAGTGTCACACGGCAATCAAACTATGAATAGAGCACAAATAAAATCTATTACCTTCATCCAGGTGGAAGTCTGGGGATGCAGTCGGCCATTGAAAGTGACAGTGTCGTCCACGTGTGGCGACAGCGCGCCCGTAATGTTCAGCACTGGCACCTGACAACAATATTTACACTGTAAAGAAATATCCCGAGCTTGCTCCGAAGATATACAGGTTGTAAGTAACAGCCCTCCTAATACAAAAACAATAGTACATTGATCACGTGGTGAGAAAGGAACCGATTGCTAACGAGGGTGTAGTTTGAGGCCCGAAGCGCGATTATGAACTCAGGTGCGTACTTTAGGCCAAAGATCGAGACAGAAGGTGCGAGAGATGAACCTTTGCCCTGCAGTGGGACGCTGAACGGGCTAATTAAAAAAAATAGACGACGTTGTTAATAAAGCGTAAGTACCACGTTGGGCGCTGTGGCTTGAATAGGGCTTAGGCGTTCAATCAAACTTTCGAGATCGAGCAGCTACAGATGAAGAGACGTCAAGTCAAGTTCAATAGGAAGTTCGACCTTAAATAGCTTCAGGTCAGGCTGAATTGATTATTGAGCGATTCGAGCGTTGTTGAAGCTTCGATTCAGGGTTACGGTTTGGCCTTAACTCCTCCTCCAGCTCCAAAACCTCCTTGAAAAAGTTGGTAGCTTAGATAGAAAAAAATCGTAAATCTTGCTCCGATTTCATGTTTTTCAGCCTGATTTAAGGCTAAAAATTTGATTGTTATTCAATGTTTCACTTTTTATTTTCTACCCTCTTTTTCCATATAACATTATGAGACGGGGCAACGGAAGCGGAGAGTTACACGGATCATCTACTTTGGCCCCATGCGTCAGCGAGATGAGACATCGTCGTGAGTCTTACAAAATATCGTTTAGATCGTTTTAAAAAGTAACTTATTTGACCTGTCAGGAATGTATCCTATTGTGACTAAAATAAACACATCTTCTTTCTTCCTTTCTAGATTTGTTTCGTCGTAACTTAATTGACAGTACCTTGATGGTCTCAGAGTCCCGCGAGATGGCGAGGTCGGTGCGGCGCACGTACGAATCAATGAAGAGCGACAGATTGGTTGGGTTCACGTGGCGAGCGAAGTACATGCGGTACACCTGAGTAATGTCCTGGTTGCGGTCCTCGGCAAACTGCGGACAATACGTTATTATTCAAAACGCACTTAGATGTAAGACACAATAAACACGCACACGGCGATGGTTGCCTTAACTCTGTTCTTTTCTGAGAGAGACTAAATTGACATTTTAGGTTGCCAATCTTTTCGCTAATCTCAAATAGTGACGTAATTAACTCTCTCTAAAGAATACACCGGGTGTATGTAAGTGAGAGCCTCAGTGCGAGCGAGAAAATACGAACGCCACCGATTACAGATCTTTCTTTATCTGCACAGCTTATACTACGTTCGCGCCGCTATTAGAGGCGAAAAGAGGACAGGTCAAATGAGCTACTTTTAAAAATGCTATATTTTTCCGCTTTGCACTTAGGCAACCATCGCCATTTACAAGTTTTTCAAGCAAAAAATGACACTGAACGTGCGAAATTTTACAATGTACAAATAATTCTCTACAGAGCCTTATTTTAACAAAGTGTACGTAACATCAAACGGTATAGTTTATTTGGAGTTACAACTAAATTAACATGGCAGTAGATTTATACGCTAAAGCAATAGAAAATAAACACTAGTCTGTAAAATATAGGATGATTCCTGTGACGTCTGTGACCTTGGAGAAAATGCTATGACATAAGGTCCCTTTTTCTAGTAAACAAAGAAAATGGACCTCATGTCATAGTATTTATTCCAAGGTCACAAACATCAAGTCGGTAAAAAAATACAGGGATCATCCTATATTTTACAGACTCCCTGTATTTTACAGACTTTAATTTTGATTTTTTTCATGACATGTATACATTTAATAGACAGAAAATAGTAAAGACGATTGGACGACAAAATTACGAGCTAACATTTAAAACTTAATCTACAACATTAAAACGAATGCACAGATAATTAAAACTAATTCTATCATAAAAAAACGGTTGTCTGTAAAGTCAGCTTACTAACGATAGTTGATCGTGACAACATCATAATACTGATGGAATGGTAGCATTTTTCAAAAGAAAATTTCGATTTTATAGATATACGCTTCCGAACGCGGAGGCCGATTGTGCCCCTTTGGCGCTCATTCCGCGCTCTCGCTTGCACTGCAAGCCTTAAATGGAACTCCTCATGTTTTTTGGTGCGTGTAGCCGGCTCCATCGAATTATAAAGACGTTGTCACATCAAAAACTCTTACCTATTATCTAAGTAAGTGACAAGTTAGGCGAACCCAAGTAGATTAGGAAGGTATAATAATCTGGGGAGAATAGGAATGACCGGGTAAATAGAAATAAACTGATTACTTACTTTACTACTCATTAAATGTATGAAAATCATATTCTCCCGGTGTTTCAATAAGCTACTATCAACACGTGTGCAGGTCAGTGCTTGTGACTGCGTCAAATGCACACAAACATTTCTGCCGCGTGAATAGCCTAAAAACAGTCGCCGACCACAATATACATTCTAACACCCGAAGCACTCGAATTTATGGCAACCGCCGATCATTCCCTGCACATTCTAATGAATATTTTTAATTTATTTGTTGTGCACAATGCTCAATGTAATTAAAGAACAGGTCGCAAGTTTGAAGGCAAAATTAGCCATTATGAGCAAATTGTCAAATCAGATATGCAATGTACCTACGAAGAATTTTTGTCTGCAGACTTGTACCTGGCTAGTAGTACACTAGCAACACAGATTCGCCACCTTTATCAACAAACCCAAAACATAAAATAAACTTTTCTTCCATTTGATCGTATTTCAAAAAGAGAATACCGAAATCGGCTCGTTCAAGTCGTCAGGTTGGCAGAGGCACGCAGATATGAAATGCCATAAGTACATACATTTCGGGCCTTGTCCACAAAAAAGATTCTTATTCACTTCACACTTCGTAAATAGGTGTTTTATGGTACACAATTTTCATTGAAATTTAAATGCTAAATGTGATTTTGCCGGGTATTCTTTTTTATTTCATGAAATGTCAACAAACAAATCGAACGCATGCTGTTTGCGTATTTCAAAATTTATCACGATTAAAATGAGGATTTAAGTTTGCTTGCAAATGGAAGAAAAGCTTTATACTAGCCTCAGCCAAAATGCTAAGTTCTGGTCTCGTTCACTTGAGAAATATTACTCGACCAGAAATTGGTACGTTTTTGGCTACTGCCACATAATAATACATTGATATTGATTGATTATTTTTCATAATAGTACATTGTTACTATTATGAAAAAGTAAGAGGATAGAGATATAACAATTTCACAGACAAATAAATCCAGAGTAGAGTAAACATTTACCAAAGCACATTAACAGATGGAAATTATATTTCGCATCGCAAAGGCTCATACAGGCACACTAATGATCACATCCTATTAGACCATACGTGCATTTACGTAAATGTATGTAAATGAACCTACGTACATCAAGCATTATTAGAAGTATATCAGTCTAATTGAACATAGTCAGTTATCAATGTATAAGACGTAAAAATATTCTCTGCAAATATTTTAATGAGTGAATCAGCCCATGAAACTGAACAACTTTCCTAAAAAAAAAATATGTCGAAATATGAGAAAACATTCTGGACTTCCCTTACAAATTAACTTGGTCGGTGGGTAATTTTGCGTGGGAAGTCTATTTTTTTTTTATATTTCAACCTATGTACCTTGGAGAAACCCCTTAAAATATTTGATTGAAATCTTCTTCATCCGATTGAAATCTTGAAATCCTGAAATCTTGAAACTTTGTTTGTGAATGTATAGCGATATTTTTGAGTCAGTACGCGGCCTTTCAGGGTTCTACTTATCAACACAAATATTTGGGTCACTCGCGGAAAGACAAAATTCTGTTACATAGATTTGTGGGCTTTCGCGCGTAAGTAGTGTTCAGTCTCCAGTTCAAATTTTTATCATTTTTTTAAGTCGGGGTTTTTGAAGATTAATATTTGACGCCTTTAATTTTTTTTTTGGAACGTTTTATTCTTCATAGTCAGTACGATAGAGAAACTCTTTTCGATTCCGAAATTGGCCTTGGGTCGATGTCTCTCTACTGGGCCCTGGGTGTCCCAGAATATTTGCATTTTTATGAAGTTGAGTTTGTAAAAATAAAGTATTCAGAAATATGTTGCTTTCTGTACAGGCGCGGTCCTAGCCCTCGGTTTCTTACATACACATATCACTCCTTTATCCCTTGGTCATAAAATATCTTAGTATTACCAGTTTTTATCCAAACAAAAATTTGTGCAGTTTTCGTCAGCGCAGTTACGCACTGAAATGAATTATATATAGTCTGTAAAATATAGGATGATCCCTGTGACGTTTGCTCCAAGTGCAAATACTATGACATAAGGTCAACTTTCCTTTATTTGTTTATAGCATTTGTTCCAAGATCACAAACGTCACGGAGATCATTCTATATTTTACAGACTTATTATAGTCTGTACATGGGCGACACAAAAAGCGAAATGCATTACTATTGAGAACGAAAACTGGTGTAGTGTCAGCAGCACTAAGGAAAAGGGACAAAAGAGGCCTCGCTCTAACACTAAGCAAAACGTATTCCGAGCGAAGCGAGCCTGACTTTTCACTCTCAAAGTGTTTCGATTTAGTCCTACTTAGATTTCGGGGGGGAGAGACGCCATGATTTTTAGAGGTTTCGCTGGTGGCACCATAGTTAAAGTTATTGATAATTAAGAGTGCAATAATCTCGTAGTTTGCGTAATATAAAAAAAAACACCCGGTTTTTTATCATCTTGGAACGAGCAGATAATTGTATAATATTCTTTTATATAAATAGTTATTAGGATCAATAAAATCTAGACATTCTTTAAAAAAAGCCAGTCTCTCACCCCCCGTTCTTGGGAGTTGCCGCCGATGACAACGCCATCTGCTGAGGCGTAAATAATACAAAATCGAGCGAAGTTGTTTTATAACAGGTAAATTGTAAAATTGCATTTCACATACCTTATAATATAGAGCGTGGATAGGGAATGCAATCTTGATCTCGCGAGATCCCTAAATGCCGACGATCTCGTTTCAGAAAAATCGAGTAGACACTAAATACTAGAGTATCTGCCGGATGCCGCCGGCCGGACACGAGGGGGCAAAGCGGCCAAAGGCCAATGAGTGGGTGCGGGAGGTACGGGACGGGGGACCGAGCCGATCGAGCAATCTCTAATTGAGATCTCTAATTCTCGATTTCAGTCCGATCCGTTCTTCCCAGAACAACTAAGTCCGATCCGTTTTTCCCAGAACAACATCAGTGCGATCCGTTCCTCCCAGAACAACTCCTAAGCCCAGTCTCACCCGCAAGGGCGTGATTGGGCTGGTTGTTTGAACAACCAATCAATTATTTCCGGGTGAGCCCGCGCTCCCCACTAAGCCGTCCGGCGTAGTTCTGATGACCCCGGGGCAGTAAACGTAGTGTCCAATACTAAAAATAAAAAAAATCTATTTCTCGGCGAATAATCCAACTTGAGATAGTCAATCTCGAGCCCTGAGATCTCGAGTCCATACTTACTCTCGGCTCGAGATTGAATCCTCTAAACGTGGGCGGTGCAGTAACAAGGCCAAGTGAGCCAATTGGCTGCCAATTATCCGTCCAGCGCAAATCCAACGATAACAAGCAAGTGGCTCATGACGACCGAAGTGGCGCAGTGGTAGTGCGACTGCTTTTGACGCAGAAGGTTCCGGGTTCGATTCTCGGTGGGTCCGTTGTTTAGTCGTCCAACAACTGACCCACCGAGAATCGATCGAACTGTCTCACACGAAGAGAGAGACTCACAAAGTTGATATTTATCACTTTGTGAATTTGTTGTCAATCTGGTTTGGACATTGCGGGCTGAACCACCCGATTGTCCGTAAGTAAGATGGTTCCGTGTTTCGTATGGACGTTATACCGCCGGTCCCGGTTGCCATCTATGAGTACTTTTAGATTATTTTGATAGGTATTCACGCACTCAATACCATAATATAGCCTGAATTGAACCTCGCATTGAATGCTTAATAATATTAAAGTAAGTCTTAGTATACAGGACGTTAGGAAAAGTACTAACATCCGTTCAGCGGCCCATGAAACTGAACAGCTTTCCCTAAGGAACATAGGTCGACATATGAAAAAAATTTTTGGACCAAATGTTACAACCAGTCGGTTGTTACATTTTGTATGGGAGGTCCTACATTTTTTTCGTTTTCCGTCCTACCTATGTTCCTTGGAGAAAGCTGTTCAGTTTCATGGGCTGGTTCGTCCCTTGAAAGGAAGTTAGTACATTCCCTAAAACTGTGTATAAAGTAAATAGAAAACTGAATCAGTCCGGAGTACAATTTGACCAAGTTGACGATGTGATGGTTGAATTATTTTTCGTTAAAGTAAGCAGATAACAATTGGATTCTGAGTTCTATGGAGATGGCTGTGTTCGGGATGATCATGACCAGTAATGAGCACACTGTAATGGACGAAATGTGACCGACAATAGCACACATGATCAGCAAGCTGGGATGGCGGTGGGCGCGGCAGATCGTCGAACCATCGAACAATGGGGTCGAAAGGCTATGGAGGGGTGGTCAAATCGGAAAGCACAATGTGGGACGGCATCCAGCCAGGTGCTTTGGGCAGCCTGGGGCCCAAGTAGCGTTCTATGGACGCGTCTATACTCTGTTCCACGACACGAACTCCCAAAGCAAGTCAACCGAGAGCACCCATTGGCAAATGCGCGTGACTTTCGCGAGGCAATTTCTTGTTTAGGAATATCTTGTCGTAATTTTCTCATTTCATAACCGATATGGTCGAAGTGATAATCACCCTTTTTCATCAACAGAGATAACATTGATTTTTAATACATACAACGCTATAAAAATGCAACATCATAATAATTTACATATGTGTTTTATTTTAGAACTGTACTTATATGTTACCAGTATGATTATACATTACAATAGTTCAGGTGAAACAATGGTTTTAAATCAATTTAACTAATGAAACAGCAATCGTACGTACTGCCAGCATGTAAACAAGCGAATCCTTTGGAACGCGCTTCTATTGTCAAAATACGCGCGCTTTAACCATTCAGACGCAAGTATTTCTTCCCTAGGAGTTTGACTCGTGGAACAAACTATAGAGGAGGCCTGCCCGGAGGACGTCTCACAATGAACATGAATATGATTTTACATAAAAACGTTCGCACAACATATAAGGCTCGTCGTATCCAAGGCGAAACATTGACGCACCATGCTGCGTACCTGGGGCGCGTAAGTCGGCACTCGCGGTCCGAACCTAATGGGGAAGCGGAAGAGGGGGGTGTATCTCCCCAGGAGCTGCACAATGGGCGGCGTCGGCTCTACGACCGGCCTGGCTTTCTGAGCCGCAGCAGTTGAGTGTGCGCACATGACCAAATAATACAACATGTAACAACAAGGATATAAACACTCCAAAGGTAACAACTTAACAACTTCTCCTACCGTCACTGCGGGTTACTGTAGCCCGAGGGGGTTTTGGCCCAAGATTTGATTTCCCAACATTACCAAACGGTCCGAAAACACAGGTTAGTTGTACCTAGAAATGTTAGATGTAGTATAAGCTAGTGAATGAATGATGGATTGGGAATGGTGGGTAATCGAATCTTTTCTCCGATTGGGCCAAAGAAACCCCCAAGGGATAAAGTATGCGCAGTAACCGGTATATGTCCAAATATAAGAATAAATATCACATAACATCTATTACCTACTTTATTGGGATTTTAAGTACTCATGGTGACCATGCTATTATTCTTATAAGTGAAAATAAAGAATTTTAAAAAACCTTTTTAAAAAATTTTCAATTACTTTACTTCTTTTATTACCTAATTAATCAACTGACAAAAAGTACTAGCCACTTTTTATATTTGACATACAGGTTGTAAAAAAATCTAGCTGCAAATATTTTAAGGGATGAACCAGCCCATGAAACTGAACAACTTTCCCCCGGGGAACATAGGTCGAAATATGAAAAAAAATTGGGCCCTCCCTACAAAACTACTCACCCACCAAGTAAATTGGTATGAGAGGTCCAAAAAAATTACTCATATTTGAACCCATGTTTCTAGGGGAAAGTTGTTCAGTTTCACGAGCTAGTCCACCGCTTAACATATTTGCATTATTTTTACATTTATCTGTATTTTACTTGGGAATATTTGTTCAGTTGCATGAGTACATTAACATCTTTCTGGGTGATTATATCCTTTGACTTACACATTGTAAAACTATAAAATGGCACAAAATGTGAAATTGGGTGAGCAGTTAAACCAGATTGTTATATCGCTTCAGCTGTGAAAATTGATTCGCTTTGCGTTTGTATTATTAAAAAACATGTGCATAATGATATGCAGGATTGTTATTACACCTGTGTATAAAAAACATTTTAAAAACAGCAGTAACAAGAGACAATTCACAATACGCTTGCAATAATTATATAATACTATTTTAAAGTGCTGGGTGCAAATTGCATAATTTAAATCTGGTGTTTGTTTACACATACGCCGAAGAAGCAACCGTAAAAGTCACACCGCAGGACACACATAGGTAGTAATTTTTATTTATTTATTAAGAGTATCAACAGTCTTGCGATACCTGCCGGCATGTATGTAAATACCCTTCAATATGTTGTATTGGTAACTAGGTTGAGTTGTTTTATTGAGAAATAGCTATTAAGGAATGAGGTTCTCAGATATTCACAATTGCATTTTAAGAGTGTGCAAAGCTTCAGTTGTGTACAAACAATAAATACCATTTTGGAAAAATACAGTCGCTATCGATATTAAGAATAAAACCTTTATGCCTTGTTGTTTAATACCATACCTAATTTATGATTTGGAATTCATTCAGTGAGCCAGTAATTTTGACTCTTAGTGATTTCCAGAGGGCCATAAAATTTAAGATTTCTAAAAGTGGTTTTCACTTTTAAAAGCCAATACTGGCAGTTTTTACAATTATGAAATACTTTGAAATAAGCCCGAGTTCCTGCGAACTGACATAAATATTTCATTGTAAATTAAGATCTATGTCAATGGTGATAAGACTGAAGTTCGCCCTGTAAAGAACAAAGAAAAAAATCTTGATCCTGTACTCCCATGGCTACCAATTTGGAATATTGTTTTCTAATATTCGAAAAATAAATTATTTGGCCACTCATACAAACTGCTCTTTTAGTCAGCACTATTAGTATGGGAGGACAATTTTGTTTTCGTCAAATATTAAAAGACAATATTCTAGATTGGTAGCTAAGTCCAGAATGTAGACTTTTTCTTTGGACCACTTAAACGGGGACAGCCGTATATCTAGATCTATTAGTGAGAACAGGGCCCCAAGTCTGCTATTTTATTGTTATTGTAGCGCCATCGAAACTCAACTGTCATTCCATTGCAATTGTGATTTTCTATACTTCAAACTGTTAGCAGACTACGAAACTACTAAAATCATCCAACTGAGATACAATCGACATCCAACTGAAACAATATATATTTAGCAGATTTAGGGTATGTCTCCACTGAAGTGGGGCTGCGCTAAGCTAAACTAAGCGCAGCATGAATTGACCAATCATGAGCCTCAAAATCCCCGCCCCGCTTCAGTAGAGACACTGGATTGGTCAATTCATGCCCCGCTCAGCTCAGTTTAGCGCAACCCCGGTTCAGTGGGGACGCACCCTTAGGGCCCTGGAGCGTTTCCTAGCTGTCAAAATTGTCTTCCAAAGGTGGCAGTCGCCATAGCGTTTGCACGGTTCAAGTAGGACACTCACCCGGCCGAAGTGATGCCACATAAGGTAGTCCAGCACCGGCTGGGTCATGCCGCGCGAGCGCAGCGACCTGCTGTTCATCTTCTGGTAGGCCCACTCGATCCAACCGGCCTGCGAGGACGTGCAATTGATCAGGGCAAGCGCGTCCACCTGCCAAAGGAGACATTTGTTAGCATTTTATGTAAAAATAAATACATAGACATACATATATCACGCCCTCATCCCTTACAGGGTAGGCAGAGCGTCAACGGTCACCATCGCCACGTCTGACAAATATAGAGGGCCATTTGAGATAATTTGTGTATCACTACAGTGACAGGTTGTCAGCCTGTCGCCTAAAAGTTGTCATACACTTGAAACCCTTAAGTCCCTCAGTCGCCTCTTACAACACCCACGGTTAGGAAATAGGGTGATGTTATTCCAAGCCGGCATCACACGGCATTAAAAAAATATCTTGGACAATTCAGACAGCACCATCTAGCCCCAAACTAAGCAAAGCTTGTATTATGGGAACTTGATATGTGATATTAATACTTATACACTTTTTTTTTTGTAAATAAATACATATTATACATAGAAAACACCCAAACTAGACACAAATATTTGATAATTTACTTAACAAATATTTGTGTCCGGTGGGGATCGAACCGACGTCCCACGGCGTAGAAGGCTGGGGTACTATCCGCTACGCCATCGACAGTCAATGTACTCATGGCTTAGAGCATTCACCCTGGCAAGAGGGCTTACCCCACTGCCAGAATTCACCGCCCATTTGCACGTTATATGAAGCTGACAGTTGCCATTTCGTATGTGGCTGTCAAGTTGTGGTAAAATTATCGCTGTGTGCTGTACGTGTTTACCTTCCCTCCCGCAAAAAAGTAGCAGAAACATTTGTTCAGTAATTGACTGTTTACCATCTCCGTAGGGAGAATGTTCCTTAAGTCTTACGGTCTAACTTACGGTGCTAAATTCGCTTGTGGACTGGGTCATTAATATACTATGAAAGTCGTACACTTAAAACTATAGTCATTCATTCGTAATTTTTAATTTAATTAAAGGTGACTTAATAAACGGATAAATTATATAATAGTAAGCGTTCTGACGCCCTCCAAAATAGTAACGTATCACGTCAAACATTTCTATTTTCATACAAAATACCGTTCTAGGTCGTTTTAAAAAGTAGATAGATCATTGGACCTCCCTCCTATTTTGAAATTATGTTGTTTTATTTTTATAATCACGTTACTGCTTGCTACCTTATAGATATAGCTTATTGAGCAATGAAACAAGATATTCTTCGAGACAGCCAAGTGACAGCGCGCGAATATTTCGATTAAATTATAAGGATCGTAAGGACCTAAATACATGACAGGTCCGTTCGTTGCTATTCCCTGATGGCGGACGTGTTCTGGTCATAATTAAATATTTATGTTGACTATCGACACATGAACTCGAGTCTCTTAAGAAATTTTGATGCTAATTGTAGCCGGCATCACACAACAATAATACCCAAGCTTGATGTGATGCAAATAAAATCGTGCCGATTTGCATCTAACCTAACTGATTTTGGATAAGCACCATCTACATAACTTTTTTAAAAGAGAACCGACTTCAACCGACGTAAAAAGTATAAACCTCCTTTTTTGTCGGTTAATAAGCCTAAAACCTTGTCCTAAGTCTGAAAAATCTTTTCTGAAAACCGTATCAAAATCGGTTCATCCAAACGCGAGATATCGCGGACAAACATACATACCTACAGAAACCTAAGAACCTCCTTTTTGAAATCGCTTAAAAATATCGCACGGCGAAAATCCTTCGTGCCGACAGGGCCTAACTGATTTTGGATAAGCACTATCTACAAAATAGGAGTTGTCTCAGTTACAGATAATTCGATTACGGATATCGATTACATTATTTTCTGCGTATTGGAATGGAATGATTCCTTGTTCATAATTGGATTTCGTGGACCATGGTTCACAAGAAACAAATAAATACATTAAATACAAGGTGTAACTTTAAATGCGCAAAACGTCAGACACCGTCAATCAGCCCATGAAACAGAACAATTTTCCCAAAGAAACATAGGTCGAAATGTGAGAAAAATATTTCTACCTCCCACACAAATTGACATGGCCGGTCAGTAATTTTGTATGGGAGGACAAATATTTTTCAAAGCCTCAGACGCCCTCAATCAGCCCATGAAACTGAACAACTTTCCCCAAGAATCATAGGTAGAAATACAAGATTTTTTTTTACTCTCTTCCCATAAGCTTGCCACGTTGCCTTATTTCGTATTGGAGGTCCAAATTCTTTTTTCATATTTCGACCTATGTTCCTTGGGCAAAGTAAAGTTGTTCAGTTTCATGAGCTGGTTCACCCCTTAAAACATTTGCAGCTAATTGTATTACACCCTGTATATCAACTGTTACCTTCTGCGGGTGCGCGAGTGCGTATCGCGCGAGGATGTTGGCGCCGGCGCCGACTCCGAACCCGATGAACGACTTGATCTGGTAGTAGCCCACCACGTAGTTCAGCTGGTGGGCGAGCTCGTCCATTGTGGGGTACACGTAACTGCAACAACAAGAGTAACATTAAAACCAATAATAAACATACATATATGACGCCTTTATCCCTTGCGGGGTAGGTTTTGCTAATAATAAACGTACCTCAAAATCAATAAAACTCTACATGTTTTTCTTTCGTCGTTAAAAAAATACATACATACATACATCACGCCTTCATCCCTTGCGGGGTAGGCAGAGCGTTAACGGCAATAAATATACAGCCGCTATCGCCACGTCTGTCAAACATAGGGCGATCTTTCAAATGATTCGCCACCGTTGTGACAGGTTGTCAGCGTATCGCCTAAACTTGTAATACACATGAAGCTCTCAAATCCCTTAGTCGCCTCCTACGACACTCGCGGGAAGAAATGGGGTGATGCCATTCTATGTCGGCATCACACGGCAAAAAGTAACTAGTTCAGTTTATACTTGTTCATGTACTATGACGTCACAGGTCGTAGTTTCTTAGTTTACTACTCTCTCTCTTCGTGTGGGAAACCGAGTCATCCAACTAACATACTACGTAAAGTAAGATTGTTCGCAATTTTTTTTACTAGTGCCTGTGGCGTGCGCCGCTTCTTGAGCTCAATTCTGCCCGTGGGAGTCGTAAGAAGCGATTAAAGTATAATCATCCAGAAAATGGGCAGCAGTGTTCCCTGTGAATACAACCGACTGCCAAAAATGGTGAGACATGTCCATCATTTTACTGTTGTGGCCGTTAAGAGTAAGGTTTTTTGCAAAGTTTCATAAGGCTTAATATCATGGCAGAGTAGAATAGCACTACCCCTCTCTTCTCGTGGGGGTTGTAAGAGGCGACCGAGGGAATAACCCGACCTAAGGCCAGTCCTGAAGAAGGACAATTCTACACTAATCCCAGAATGGGGTTAGTCAGGCGCGAAGTCTGTCGTGCGATAGAATCCTGCAGCCGACCTGACTCCGAACTTATCGACTCGTCGTTCCTGTGGAATTAACCAGGGAGGCCGAGAGGGTGGCGCAGGTCCTGGGCAACCCTGCGTATTCCATAATAATTGCGTCCCAGGTAACGCTTGGAGTGTCTGTGGCCTTGCCTCAGACACTGATTAAATCGTCTATCACAGACGTATGAGGCCAATGATGAATATCACAGTTAGGCGGATCACACACTTAACGCACGACGGAGCGCTAAAACATCGCAGCGGTCTGTCAGGTTCATAGTCGAAATGTCAATCCCCATACTACAACCGCATCGGACGGACGACGTTGCGCTAGTGGATAATGGCGCAAAATACAGCAAAAGTCTACATTATAGATGACCAAGCCGATAAGCTAGCGAATTGCCTGCAACTTAGAGCCGAGCTAGTACAGTCCGGCCACTTTTACAAGCCTATTTTAACAGAAACTCTTGCTAAAGCATAAGGTCCATTTTCCATTGTTGACATCCCTTTAAGTATAGTTTTGAGAGCAGTCAAAACGGGCGTATCAATAATGACCGGCTGTAATTCCTGGTAGGTTATTGTAGTAGAAAAGTGGGTTTGACATGAATTCACCGAGCGCTGCCGTGCTACTACAAGCACGGTTACATAACACTGCGGCACCAAAATTCTTGCCTTACTTGTAATACATACAATACAAACGTAATATTTATATAAGGTGTAAAAATATTAGTTGCAAATATTTTAAAGAAGGAATCAGCCCATAAAACTGAACAACTTTCCCCAAGAAATATAGGTCGAAATCACTAGAGTATAAAGCAAAGTGCCATTTCGCGTCTGTATGTATGTATGCTTGCTTAAACTTTAAAACTACACAACGGATTTTGGTGCACGTTTTTTTAATAGATAGAGTAATTTAAGAGGAAGGTATTTATTGTATAATACTTGCTGGGAAAACATCTTATTCCCACGGGAAAATTAGTTGCAGCGGGCGCAGCCGCTACTATGAAATAAAATTTGGCCCTCCCATAGAAACTGATACGCCGCCGGCCAACATATTTTATTTCGGAGGTCCAAAAAATTTTATCATATTTCGACCTATGTTTCTTGGAGCAAGTTGTTCGGTTTAATAGGGTGATACACCTCTAAAATATTTGCAGCTAATACACTCAGAAAGTATTAATATCAAAGTTCATCATCAAAACTTGGACCTGCAGCAATGGTTAAAAAATATTTACTCATACATACATACATACATATACATATCACGCCTATATCCCTGGTGGGTGGGGTAGGCAGAGCGTCAACGACCGTAAAATTACGGTCGTTATCGCCACGTCTGACAAATATTGAGGGCTGTTTGAGATAATTCGTGTATCACTATAGTGAAAGGTTGTCAGCCTGTCGCCTAAAAGTTGTAATACACCTGAAACCCTAAGTCCCTCAGTCGGCTTTTACGACACCCACTGGTAAGAAATGGAGTGATGCTATTTTAAGCCGGCATCACACGGCAATTTACTCATATACACCAAATCACGCCTTTATCCCTGGCGAGGTAGACAGAGCGTTAACGACCGTAAAACGTCTGACAAATGTTTGAGGGTCGTTTCAGACAAAAGTCGTGTATTACTTTAGTGACAGTTTGTCAGTCAATACATTGCCTCGTCGAGTCCCTTAGTCGACGCACTTCTATAACACCCACGGGAAATAAATGGGGTGATGCTATTCTAAGTCGGCATCACACGGCATCATTGAACTCATATACAGGGTGTAATAGACAGTAGGTATATATAATGCCATGAAACTGTACTACTTTTCGGAGTCAACGGTGGCTATCGATCGACAAATATTTTTGAACAAATTCGAAATTCACAAACAGCTGACCGACTTTATAAGGAAAGTTTAAATAGGTATTTTTCCGTCCGTCCATTCGGTGCCTTTTTGTATTTTCATCCTACTCGTGCCGCGTATCTACTAGAAACATGTAATTGTTATAAAAAAGAGAAAATTGTGTCTGACAATTTATTTTTAAACGACTAATTCATTTATTCAGTGATAGTATCGTGTTGTAACTTACTGACATTCTAAAAGCATTTGTTGTGAATCTACTTGGAAATAAACGATTGAAATTTTGGTGTCCCTCATGACAGAAGACCGAGAGAAACCAGAGAGTATTTGAATTGCAACGACACCTACGTGGACGATTGTTTACCATAACAACCACAACAGTCCACTACTGAACTACTGCCCCCCCCCCCTATCGGGGGGTAATGCCATACTCACCACGCTTGGCAGGCAGATTGGCGAGCGTAGTGCAAGACGTTGCATTTACTACAGGAAACGCTGCGCATACCCTGTATGATAATCCCATAGTCGCTTTTTACGACACCCACGGGTAGAATTGGGGTGATGCTATTCTAAGCCGGCATACACGGCTTGTTTGCGAGCGGCCAAACAGCGGGCGGTTGAGTGCTGCGAGTCAGGCTATATCGAGCGAGGTTACGTAAGACTGCGGTACGGAACCAGACGGCGAGCCGTCCCACCTCGCGATAGCATTGTTCGGCTTATGAAAGGACAAGGACCCAGCAGAGCTTAAAATGCTACGGGTTCAATTCAAAGTTCAGCCGCTAAGTACGTTATCTAAACAAACAGACATTTCGGTATTTGACGAGTTATTATATTCGTAAGACTATTGTTCAAAAGTACTACTGACACCATTCATCGTGTTTCAGAATATTAAAGATAAGTATTTTTAAACTATTAATAAAAGTAAATATTATTGTTATGACGCCATACAAAAAAAAAGCCAAATGTGACGTCATAGTAATACAAAATTGTCATACAAAGACTCGTTTTTGGGCAACATAAAATTGGATTGTCGTCTTGGTGTCTCACACGACAGAAAAACAGACGATGTACTTAAAACTTTGCAGGCACAATTTGAAACTGACCAATTTTTACTATGGAAGTATGGAGACCGGCCCAAAGTCATAGTTTTTTTTGTCACTGTAACGCTACTGAAACTCAACTGCCTTTCAATTGCTATTGTGATTTTCTATACTTTAAATTGTTAGCAGGCTTCGAAACTACTAAAATCATACAACTGATATTCAATCGGCATCCGACTGAAACGATTGTTTTATTTAGCGGACCTATTTTGGTAAACGAGACAATTTCGACCGCCCATAGACAGTTTCCGATCAGCAGACGTTTTTGCAATAGTGGTAGCAAGAACATGTAGAATCCCGAGAGAGTTAATTAGATATGCGAAATTCCCCAACATACAACGTTATGCAAGGTATAAACTGAGAAACCTACATCTTTAGGAGAAACAGTAAAGAAACTAATAAAGTGGGCCACAAGTCGGGCGCCATTTTCACCTGATAACTAGGTGTATTACGCAAACGAGCACGTGACCTGGCGACGGCTGGCGAGTTTGACGAGTAAGCTAGGAGCTAGTGACAAAATTACAAAATCATTATGTCAATCCTTACTTGGACCTGAAACTAGCTTTATGATTTTTGAGGAAAATGTAGTCCGCACTACAACAGGGAAAGTAGTGCAAAGTAGGCTTGCGCTCATAGCAACGAACAGGGTCTAAGGTCAGGTACTCGCCATGAAAGATGTAAATTTTTATATAAAGCTAGACAATAAATGCCAGACGATAGCTTCAGTATAAAAAGCACGTAGAAATATTTCCAAAGCCCACATACTCCGCTGGCTTGTTCATCTAGAAAAGATGGGTGGAGAATGCGGAGTCAAACAGGCGTACATGGGTCGACCGACTGGCCGAAGACTATCTGGGCGTCCCCGGTACCACTGGTGTGATTTTGCTGGAAGCGGATCATCGCGAACTTCTGGCAAGCGGTTGGCTAGATATCACGCAAGACCGAAGATTATGAAAACCGTAATCAAGATTACGCAAGACCGCAATTAAGATTGTAAAAATATTATTAGCTTTCTTAACTTTTTTTTTACTTTTACAGTCACAACAGTCTACTGCTGGGCTTGGGCCTCCCCTAATTGGGAGGTATTGCCATGCTCACCACGCTTGGCAGGTGGATTGGCGAGCGCAGTGAAAGATATTGTAGATTTTACCCATACCCTGGATTCATCCCTTAGTCGCCTTTTACGACAGACACCCGCGGGTAGAAATGGGTCAATGCTGTTCTAAGCCGGGATCCTACTCAAAGCCGGCATCAAAAGCCGGCACTCATAGCTTTCTTTACGAAATATTTAAAACGTTTGGCTTGACACTGCCGGTTGGTCTACCAGCCCGCCGCGGGTATCAATGCGCGGGGCGACGCGCGACAACCCGGCGCCCGCCACCCGCCATTGCAGTTTGTTCAACGTTCACCTACCCGCAGCGTCAATAGGCGTCATTGCAAACTAATCAAATCAGCGCTTTTTTATGAATACTCAAATACAAATACTTGTTAAATAATAAAGTTGAACTTCAGGTTTCTTCTGCATTAATTAATTTAAAATAATCCCTACGCTAGCTAACTATTATTACCGCCGCCGCCGGTGGAGTAAGCGGGTTCTCGAGTGGACACCATGCCTCGGCAAGCGTACCGTTGGGCGCCCTCCTGCCACATAGACCGATGACTTAAAGAGAGCGCCTGGATGGCGAAAGCGGGAGATAGTTCATTGCGGCGTACCCTGGAAAGGCCTATGTACAGCAGTGAACTGCTTTAGGCTGATGTCATGATGATGATTTGGACACAAAACAATTTTATACTATTGCCTTGTCGTAATGCCAAGTGCCTGCGAAACTCTGAATCTGAACGCCATTTCTTCAAAGCGTAACCTAAAATCTGAAATTGGTAAAGTAATGTATGGATGTAGGTTGTGATGTAACTTTGAAAGCGCATCGTGACTCGAATGCTTCAAACGTTTGCGTGGTTACTTTATGTGAATATTTGTAGATTTTCGTAGATGTGGTAAATTGATCGTGATTGTAAATACGTATTTACTTATGTATAATAATGTGTCATTTCAGCTTACAATAGCATTACCATTTAATTTATGATCGATTTAAAAGGTTGCTCTATAGTTCTGTCAGTAAACCATGTCATTTATTATGGTGACAGATTCTTCTAAAATGGTTTAGGCGTGCGTGACGATAACGACCGATTACATTGTTACACAAGGGACGAAGACACGATATGTGTAGCATTTAGGGACCCATGTACAAGTAAGTGTGTAATGTATCAAAAATATCTATTTTTAAAAGAATTGAGTTCAAGGTGTGTCCTTGTGAAAGGTTATTGATATTTGCCGCAGTCTTCGTTTTAAGCTTCTGTATTTCGCCGTCACGAACAAGGCTTATTGCCTAATCAGGTGGTATTAAATGGTACCATCTGTTATATTCACATATTTTTTATTAGTGTTATGTTATTTCTCGTTTCATCTACTTCTGAGCCTCCATCATCATTGATTGGCCTCATACGTCAGTGATAGACAAACCTTAGTGTCTGAGGCAAGACTTTTCGTGGCTGTATAAGCCGACTCCACAGACACTGGGTTTTCCAGGACATGCGCCACCCTCTCGGCGTCCTTGGCTAACTCTACAGGAATGACGAGTTGATACGTGCGGAGCCAGGTCGGCTGCAGGAGTCTACCGTACGATAGACCACTGTCACACGCGTCTGACGTAGACCCCGATCCGGAGAAACTTTATAACTGCAAAATTAGCGGTGTCATTTGGACAAAGAGACGCAAAAGGCAACTTCATTTATATGCCTAATGTATTGATGGGTAATGTAATATGTGGCAGCACAGCATTTATTCGCATATCAAAAAAGAAAACCTGTGAAACGCAATTCAACACGCGTATTTGAAGTAACTAAACTACAGTTAGTGTGGCAACAACACACCCCTAACCCAGCCCACTGACCGTGACGGTACCATACTGTTATGTTATGCAGTACAGGCAACATAATGGTGATAAAACACCCTTATCTACAATAATAATATACGGAATAATATTTTGTTTACAGGGTCTCCCAGAACTCAACGTCAAGCCGAAACGGGTGACAGGATTGATTGTAACCATCTTGAGAAATATATTTTATTATGTTTTCCGTGAATTTTGAAAATTATGGGCTATCACGGTTACCTATAATATTTTTGTTAATTTAAACTTTTGAACTATTATCTTTTTTTATATAGATCATCTGTCCACCTTGTGGAAGGCCGTCCAACACTACGTCTTCGAATCGTGGCCGCCATTCAAGAACCTTATATTCCTAACTTTATATCTCTTTAGTATTTCTCCTTTTTTTATTCTTGCAGGTATAGTATAAAGCACTATGTATCACTCGGCAGAAAAAGCAATTGCAAACTCGCGTGGACGCCTTCTTTAGCAATCGGTTCTTTTCTTACCGCGTGTCCAATGTACTATTTCACGCGTGCGATCCTGGTTTGATGGGGACAGGTTGTGTGACATGCTGTTCTTATGACTGGTAATTTTTGTTTTTTAGGGCGGGGCTTCGAAGTACAGCTACGCGACACGGCGGGATCTTTTTGCGTATATGCCCGAAACGCGCGGCGCGGCCAAGCGGGACACGAAGGCCGGCAACGAACTGTTAGAAAGAGCCTCGTGATCGATTTAGAAAAAAAGAATTTTATTTAGCCTAAGATATTTATTGAATAAGAAAAATGTTTTTGATTTTTTAATTTGGAAAATGGCGAACTGACCCGACCGAAGGTGTGATCGAGACTGACGTGGAAGCGCGATGCGCTGGACACGCCGGCTCTGATGCTGATGCTGCGTTACAGGGCGTCTGTGCTTCGTCAACAAAGTCCCATAGAAATCGAGGGTATAACAGAACGGTCGATCCAGTCACGTCAAGCTCCATACCTATAACGCGCCATTTTTTCCTATTATAAAAGTTTATTTTTTAGTCAGTACAAACATGTAGTGGTATACAAGAATACAAGAATATTTATTGGCAGTAAAATGTGGTCATAAAATGTAGGGTAGAGTGAATTCATATTCAAATGTATAGACCACCAAATTGTGTTTTGTAAGTTGGCCCCATAGTAAAAGCTCTTCAGGATCATGAGTATAAACTCTGCAAAGTGTAAACAGACTAAAAAAAATACTCGGTATTGCCGTGTGGTGCCGGCTTAGAATGCCGTGTGGTGCTGGCTTATAATAGCATCACCCCGTATCCACACGTGGGTGTCGTAAAAGGCGATTATGGGAGGAATCCAGGGAACGGTCAGCCGCGTTCCCTGTGAAAATCTACAATATCTTGCACTGCGCTCGGCAAGCATGGCGATTCCCCTCTATTGGGGGAGACCTATGTCCAGGTGGACTGTTGTGGCTGTAGAAGTAGAAGAAGTGATAAGGCACTGCCTCGCTGTACTTCGAGGCCCCATCCTTACTGTAGCTATTTGTTTCTTACAGAGCGCGCGTCAAATAAGCAAGAGTTATTGCTTTTCGTGTAAATTCAGAGCTGGTTATCCGGACCGAAGTCTGTTGTTGGCACATCTTCGTAGATTGTCAACAATTGCCTCGATTCTCAGTATTTGAACACAACGACGTTTATTAAATTTTCATCCAGAAAGTCATAATATTTCAGTCTTCAGTTGCGAGGGACACCGAGTCGATGAACGACTTGGAGAACAAATATTTTTATGTAAATAAGATCTAATAAGAATACAAATGTTATATATTGTGACTCATAGCATGGTCGGTGATTATCTGGACATTTTGGTACAATTTGCATCAAAATCTGTTCGGTTGTTTTCGCGTGATGCTTCCTCATCTACATTCAAACAGACAAAAATGTTAAAAATTGCTGAAACGTGTTTTGTTATAAATTTTAAGTACTTATCACGAAACAATTTCTTTTCGGATATCTTGTATGTACAGACTTGCGATCCTCTTCAGCTTGATATAGTAAATGTATTTATATAGTATAGATAATGAATTGTTGAGGTTTCTGGGTGATATATTATTTTTATTTTTGACATGAGCTGGATTCTATTTTTATCATTTTACGTTATATGCTGTTTGGTTAGCTTGGCCAGCCCCGAGGCAGTGCGTAAGGGGCTAGTTTAATTTTTTTTGTCCACCTGAGCCCCGTTTACACAAGGTTCATAAAACTGTTCTAAGAAATAGAAAAATGTGTCCTAGGTTTTTCTCTTTTTTACAATGACTAATTTCGACTTACAAAAAGATAAATGTAAAATTTACTACATTGTAAAAAATAAATAAACAATTGCCTTCGAATTGAATGTGCGTATCGTATCTTGCAACTGAATTCGCAGGACTGTGGCTAGCTCCCTTGAAAGAGCAAAGATGGAGTCAGATGCACGGCACCCTTTACACGACCACATCCCAGTGCCACAACGGCTGAAAAGCCGCAATAATTTTGTAAAGTGCGTGTCTCCCATATGCATCGACCCCAAACAAGCGAGGTGCAAACTTTGGCAGGAAAGGGTAACCCTACGAGCTCCTTTCGTCCCTATCGCTGAAAGCTTGCCGCCTGGTCATGGATTACCTTGGCCAGTTTGGAAGTCCCTGAATAGACTTCGGACCCAAACTGGCCGGAGCAAGGAAAACATGGCCAAGTGGGGCTTCTTGGAGGGTACCGACGTAAGCTGTTTGTGTGGTGCAGTCCAAACGATGCACCACCTAATATCGTGTCCGGCGTGCCCCAACACCTGCACAAAGGACGACCTTATGACAGCGTCTGCCAACGCTGTAAATGTGGCCAAGTTCTGGGCTACGACGGTGTAGTGTCTGCCATCGACACGCTAAGAAGAAGAAGAATTGAATTCTTTAAGATTTTTGTAATACCCACCTTAGTTTAATGGTACTCTTAAGCCTACCTGTTATTGTCATTAGAAGAGCGGAGCTTTCTGGTACAAGCAAACGCAACCTCAGATTATAACTAGGATTCGGTTACCGAAATAAACAATATTGTTTTTTTTTATTAAGTACTTTTTCATTCATTTCCATTCTACAGAAGTATAAATTCTCTGAAAAAGCATAACTCCATTATTTTTCTTTGTTTCGTTTCAATTATAATCTATCTACTGTATACTAGATAAAATGCTGCATGGAAAAGCGTCTGGTGACCTTGAAAGTCAGGCGCAAGTTGTTCCCAGCTGATGCGTGTACGTGTACGGGACCCTGAATAACGAAGTTAGGGGGAAACGGAACCAGGGTGACCATCTTAAAAGTGGGGAATCTGCCACATACTAGCCATAAATCTGCCCAACTTGACGTCAAAAACTGCCAAGAATATGCCTTCAAACAATTTATCATTAACTCGTCTTTATGTAGCATATTTTTTACAAAAAGAGAACCGACTTCAACGGACTAATTTTAATAATTGCCTAAAACATTCTTCTAAGTTTAAAAATACTTTTCTGAAAACCGCATCAAAATCGGTTCATCCAAACATTGGTACATACAGGTCAACCTGAGAACCTTCTTTTTTTTGAAGTCTGTTAAAAATTTACTTTGTTTTCTTCACTTTCTGAGTACATGGATTTTGCCGCAATTTCTTTTATCATTTTTTTACTTGGTATGAAGAAAACAGTCCCCGTGTTCGTTGATTCCCCTGTTTTGCGGTTGTGATGGCCAAGAAATGAAAGGAATTGGGCAATATTGGGATATTTGGTAGCGCCTTTTGCAAATTAGTACCAATTATATTGGGGATTCCTCAAATCTGCCAGTTTTGTAAATCGTCAGCATAATATGCCGCAGGTAAAATTTCGGAGCCAAATCTGCCAAAATGGCAGAAATCTGCCACAAGTGGTCACACTGAACGAAACTCTTTTGGCGCCCTTATCTTAATAGGGTTATGGACTGGCAGGCCAAAAGAGCAACTTTTTAAAACGATTTAAAACGGTATTTTGTATGAATTAAGGGAAGCATGACGTCATACATCACTATTTTGTATGGCGTCAGAACACTTACTTATTATTTGTAATTTTTTTGTTTATTATTTCAATCTTTGAATATTAAAAAAAATATTTGAATGAACTCTGTAGTATTTTTGGACAATAGTTTTAAGCGTACAATTTTTATATTTTGCCTATTAATAACCCAGTCCACAACCGAATTAGCCTATATCTAGCCGCTGCTAGGCAAAGGCGTTGCTTGTTTTTTGTTTTTATATTAACTTATACAAACACCCCCACGCGCCCACGCGCTAACGTGACTTTTTTGACGCGACTACTTAAAGGTTAAAGCTTCATTCAACATTTGAGAGACGAAAATTAAAAGTTGTTTACCTACTGAAAAGCTTTGTTAAGTAAGCAACTGAAATTCAATCTACGTGCCCTTACAGAAAATACGAGGAATGTTTTTTTGTTACCGTGCAGCAAGAACAGGTCCGCTGGAAGATACATACATACACATATCTCGCCTTTATCCCTTGCCGGGTAGGCAGAGCGCTAACGGTCATTTAAATACGGTAGCTATCGCTATGACTGAAAAATGTTGACTGCCGTTTTCGAAATAAGTATCGTGTATCGCTTAAAAAATTTAGTTTTTATATTCACCAAATTCTACATTGTCACAGTTGTTGGTGCATCCTAGCAACGTATACGACGTGTAGACAAATATGTACAGTATGTATGTATGTATGGGTGACGCTAAATACTCCTAGCCATACGAAATTATAAGGTTTCTCTTAGTCAGGCTTAAGGTAAATAAAATAATAAAAAAGCGGTTGTCTGTAAAGTCAGCTTACTGACGATAGCTGAACGTGACAAAGTCACAAGAAAATACTGATGAAATGATTACATTTTTCAAATAATTTTTTTAAATATTATTTGTTTGATAGATATACGCTGTCGAACGAGGAAGCCGATTGTGCCACCTTGTCACTCGTACCGCGCTCTAGCATGCACCTCAAGCCTTAAATGGAACGCCTCAGAGCGAGGTTACGCCGCATGAGTAATGTTTTTTAGTGCTTGCGGTCGGCCGAACCTAGCCGAGCCGGCTCCATCGAATTATAAGACGTTGTCACGTCAAAAAGGATCTTCTGTACGTACAAAGACTGTTAATTCTAATTCGTGCCATACTTTAAGGGTCGGTTAAAAAGTGTCGATAAAGGAAACTGCAAAAATATGTAATAAAAAAAGCTTAGTCAATAAACTTGATTAATACGCCATAACCCGGCCGATTTTTGGTATTTTAATACCAGGTACTCTTTGCCTTGTAGAAAAAGTGATGTGATGAGATGGTGAATATCTGTAAACATTTGATAATATCTACGTAAGCCCGAGTACTGAACAATTTGTTAGATGACTGGGTCATTAATAAAATACAAAAGTTGAACGCTTGAAAATATAGACCAAAAATACTAAGAAATTCAGTCATATTTTTTCAAAATATTCAAAGTCTGAATAAATAAACAGAAATATAATATAAAAGTAAATGTTTTGACACCTTCTAAAATAGCACAATATGACGTTATAATTTCACAATTTTCATACAAAAATACGTTTTCGGTCTTTTTAAAAAGCAGCTCATTTGATCTGTCAGCCATGTAGATACATATTTAGTGAACCGCTACACGACTTAGTAACATGAATGCAGTTCGACTTAGTAACATGAATGCAGTTCTACACAATGCATGTTCGAATGCAATCTGAAGTTGCAAACTTTGGCAATTGTCCAAGGGAGCGTCATTGGGGTAGGTACTGTTTCAAGCACATCAACATATCCATTTACATTTACTTGACTGTCCCCATGGCGTAGCTATTGTCAGTAGAGGGTCGTTGGTTCGATCCCCACACGACACAAATATGTATATCAATTATGTCAGTCTTCAAATATTTGAGTTTAGTCTGGGTGTTAACTACGTATAATTTAAGTATGTACTCATTTACAAAAATCAGCTATCTAGCTCCCATAGTACAAGCTTTGATTAGTTTGGGGCTAGATGGCGCTATGTGAAATTGTCAAGAATATTATATTATTTAGTAAAGGCTAAATTATACTTGTTTTTCATACAAATGCCAAGAAACTGTTGATCAATGGTAGGTTGATGTGATGGTGATAGTACAATCGGCATCAGCCCGAGCTCCTTTCAACGGATCATATTACTCTTGTCTTCTTCTATCGTTATCGTCACTACCCACTTGAGCAATCAGGCAGACCCTGGGAGTCAATCAAGTCAAGTTCGCAACGACTAAGCCAACAATAACCATATTATTTTATATTTCCACTACTCAATTATTAATATACAGCGGTATGGTGAATCGATAAAAAAGTAGATCGTGTGACACAAGCATAATTCGCTAGTGACTGGGTCATTAATAAAATACAAAATTGTACATAAATACTACATACTCCATTTATAGTTTTTCGTATTATTCAATGTTTGAATTAATAAACAGCAAAATAATATAAAAATAAGTGTTTTAACGCCAGCTAAACTATAGTAATTTCTTTGCATTCTGATACAAAGCCAGTCACCATGCCGATTAGTAGCAGATTTTCGCATGAATCGAATTACGGCGTTACAGAAATTGAGCTTCTGGTGTCATAATTTTTAACCGCCGACAACTACTTACTCTCGTCCTCTTACGATAATGTTCTTGTATCCAAGCAGAGCAATCGCAAATTTTCCGTAAACCGTACAAAAAGAAACTATTTTGATATACTCCGCTTGTTACTACGCAAAGTGATAAGCCTTTCTAAGTTAAGTATGATTAACTATTTATTTATTCGTGCGCGAATAAAATATTTTCACATGGTTAAATATTACGGTTTGATTGGCACGGAATATAAGAATATTAAGCACAGTCCCGTTTTATGGTCCGGCATTTGACCGTGAATTCTTATCTGATACAGAACTATCCGTATCTGTTCGTCATCCAATCCGATTCGCCTTTATGAACTTCTTGAATCACTTTAGGTATCTATACAAAAACGAACAAAAAGTAAAATTCTGGATAGTAATATATTTAATATTTTTTGTCGCGTTTCTCTATCGATAGTGAACACCTAGCCTTACCCTTAGAGTTGGAATGAATAGTCCTTCTTCTACAGCTACAACAGTCTACGGACATGGGCCTCCCTCAAATTGGGGGGATATTACCATACTCACCACGCTTGGCAGACGGAATGGCGAGCGAAGTGCAAGATATTACAGATATTCATAGGGAACGCTGCCGCCCGTTCCATAAATGGATCCCTTAGTCGTCTTTTACGACACCCACTGGTATAAATGGGATGATGCTATTCGAAGCCGGCACCACAAGGCAATTACGTTATAATTATGTTGAAACGAAAATAACACCCAGTAATTTGGAACTGAGTTGGCGCGATAGTTAACATAGCACCCTTGGGGATCGAATATTAAAAGGTCCACTCAAAGGGATCCACATCATCATGATATACAAAACGGTTACATTCGTAAACATTTCGGAGTAATCTCGAATTAATAACGCCAACAGATTTTCGCTTCGAGCTAAAACGTTATGAAGAATCAGCTGAATGTTAAGCGAAATTTTGTAGTGCATGTACTCACGGCTATACAGAGTGTAAGGGATGGTCTGCCGAATATCTGTGTGCGATTACAGTCCATATAACTTAAAAAGTTATCTTTTTAACGAGATATCATTGGCCTAATACGTCTGTGATAGACGATTTAATCAGTATCTCAGTGTCTGAGACAAGACCGCAGACACTGCGTTGCCTGGGACGTAATTATGGAAACCGCAGGTAGGGTTGCCAGGTTCAGTTTTCTTACGGCGTTGTCACGTTTAACTATCGTCAGTAAACCGACTTTACAGACAACAGGTTTTTTCTAGTTTACCGTAGAACGAGTAGATATGTCACTCAGAATATGATCGTGTATAAGCTATAGTGAGTGGGAGATCGATTTGTTACATCCACGGGCAGAATTGGAGTAATGCTATTCTAAACCAGCACTGTCCGTTACACCCTGTATTCTGGGCTAACGGCAGCTGGCTTCATTACTTAGCTTCTGACTTTGTTTTCATTTCATTAGTTCGACTACCGTATACGTATAAAGTACAGACAGGAGCCCTATTTTTGAATATTCGTATGCGAAAGTCTCCTGCCAGTGTGCATGTAACTCCCACCATACTACTCAAATTCACACATACCCTAGACATTAACAAATCCAAGGGGTAGAAAGGAAATTATGAATACGAGTGGTTAGAAAATACAAAAGTTGTACGCTTAAAATTATTACCTAAAAATACTACATACTCCATTTATAGCTTTTCGTATTCAAAGTTAGAATTAGTAAACCGAAAAATAATACAAAAGTAAGTGTTTTGAACTAGAGTTTCGAGAGTTCTAAACACTTACTTTTATATTGCTAGTTTCTCTCTAGACATGACGTCATCTATTTGTACTTTCATAAAACAATATCGTTTTAAAAAGTAGCTCATTCCACCTGTCAGTCATTATGCTTGTTCTGTTGTTGCGGAGTTCCGTGCACGGTTTCAGAAATTGAGCCCCTAATATACGGAATGCATAATACTGCTATCAGGCACAGGATTAAAGGCTCCAAGGATATGCAGAGGGAATGTAATGAAATTGATATCAATGTGCTAAACTAAGTCTTTTTTCGCCCTTGGGATACCACTGCTGATAGAAAAAACCTGTTTTGACATATTTTGATTCTACGAGTATTTCTGAGTCGAACGCAAAACAAAGAAAAACAGAAGAAAAAATAACTCGTGTGCAGATTAAAATCTTGCTCTTAAAATCAACTATATTTGGTTTATAATAAATAAAGGCACTGCCACTCCTGTTTCTGAGAGGAATCTAACAACACCCCGTAATGTCAACATCTGGTTAGCCTGTAGCCTGTGAAAGATAAACATCTTTTTGAGGCAGCCGCGTAAAAAATATAATTAATATTGAAGGAAATAAACCAATTTTGTCCAAAATTTATTTTTCACTTCTCGATCTACTAATTTCCGTTCATGACAATAATAAAAGTGTGAAATATTCAGACAGCAGAGTGACATTTTGAGATCGTGACATTGTGCGGCGAGAGGGGGCGGAACTTGGAAGTAATCTGTTGGTTCTATCACACCAGCCAAGATAGGCGAATGGGCGGGAAACCGGGACATATCCGGGAGCGCCACGTGACAAGTACACCTACAAGCCTGGGGCGCTGATATCTGGAGACTAGAAGGGAATTGGGTGCTATAAAGCCTAGTTTAAATCTGGTCGGATTCAGAGGCGGATACAGAAAAATCTCAAAGAGCGCTATAGATATCTTGAGCTACCTTTTAGGCGGAATTAAAATTGAATTCAGATAACATTTGAATGTGACTTAACCTAGGATTCGGGCCAGGTTACCCTTCAAGTTACAGAGGCCAGATGGCAGTCGCTCTTTGTAAAAACTTGGTACCACGTCAAACACCTTAGGTTAGGTAGCCGAACCCGACAGAGAACGGGATAAGGCAAGCAGAATGATAATGTTTTTGATGACAACTAGTTTTTAAACCAGTATTCGTAAAGTAATATTGATGAGAAAGGACGTGCCCAGCCCACGGTTACTACAGCTTGAAAGGTTGAGTCAAAACATCTTCTAGTGTTATTTCATTTACATCCCGTTCGTGACGAACGGAGGATCAACAGTTTCACATTCAAGGGCATACTTTATCTAGAAACGCGACAGCGTGTCCAGCCGAGTTCAAGCAGAGAACTGACAGACCAAGCAGTGTGTAATATTACAAAAACCATTTGGTATTACTTTTACACCCTTCATAATTCAGAGTCTATTAAGGATAGATGCATCAAATTAGGTTTATTTATTGATATATTTATTGATTTTTAATTATTTTGCAGCTAATATTTTTAATTTTTTACATCTTACATACCTTTACCAAATTTCTCTGTGTTTGTATCGTAAGTAATGTTGTTACTCATAGAATCGCACCTCATTCAATGGCAATACAAATTTATAATAAAATCCTCCAACTACATTAAAAATCAAGAAAAACCAACTACTTACAAAAACCTACTGAAAAAATACCTAATATATAACAGTACATTGCTCACGCGGTAAGAAAGGAACCGATTGCAACAAGGGTGTAGTTTGAGGCCCGAGTTCCGTTTTACGTAAGTTTGACAGTTGCATATTTCCCCCCTGGGGAGGCAAGTGATTTGTATGGATTATTACACCCCGCTAATGAACAACGCGAAACGTGAAGAATGACTCACGTTCCTCTCTACGTTTCATTAAGCTATATGGCATTTTCTTTGTAGGTGTAGTATAAAGATTTTTATAATTTGGAAGAGTTTTATAGTGACAGCGATAGGGCTAAAGAATAATTTATTTTATGTTATGTATGAAGGGATATAGGCGTGATTTATCTATGTATGTATGTATGAATGAAGAGTATTTTATCAAATTTTTGATAGAGGTAGATATTTAAGTTTATTATAATTATTTATAAGATTGTTGCTACCAAAACCATTTGAAGTCACTCTACGGGGTGTCACATGCTGAACTCTGCGATAGTTTAAGACCTTATGTAACCATGTAAATAACTGATAACCGATGCAATGTTTACGTTATGTTTGGTTTTGCGAATCAATAATGGCCGAACTGCAGTTGCCATGGCAATAGCTAATCCGAAAGTGAATCACAGCTCACATCTACCGGTTCACTCCAGGGCTTGTTTACCGATTTAGTTTTCAAACAGGTATCATAATCATCAGGTATAAGTACTTCAAAAGCGATTCGTTGCGGTTTGGATCTATCGTAACCTGAAAAAACCTTGTTCATAGAGCTAAATCAAAAGGTTTCGCATCAATTAACCGGTTTATAGAGGGCTATGTCGGTTTTATACGAATTTATAGAACAAAAAACAATCTGAAACCTGTCCGCCGCGCTGTCAGTGACGCCACATTTGCAGGTTTTGCTTAAACCGGTTCATTTAGGTTTTGGAATCGCTCACTCTTCAAATATGCTCTGAGCGAATTTTAGCAGAAAACTCGGTTAAATCCTTTTAAAACCGGTATATTTTAAACCGGTTGCAAGCCCTGATTCTCTCACCCTACACGGGAATTTAATGGTTTGAGGGCCGAGAACTTTAAAATATACCGGTATCAAAAGGGTCTTGCCGGGTTTTTGGCTCAAAATCACTAAGAAGAGATTACACATATTTAAAGAGTGAGCGGTCCATAAACCTAAATAAACTGGTTTAAGCTAAAAAAAAACAATCGATCATCGGTCAAATATGCAATATTCATTCATTACAACTGCAAATGATACGTCACGGGCAGGGCGGCGTACAGGTTCCAAATTGTTTATTTGTTCTATAAATGCGTATAAAAATGGTACAACCCTTTATTATAATATATAAATCGGTTAATTGATGCGAAACCTTTTAATTTTGCTCTATAAATAAAACCGGTCTATTTAGGTTACGGCAGAGCCAAACCGTAACGCAATGCTCTTTATGTAAGTACTTATGGGGATACAGGTTTGAAAACTAAACCAGTAAACAAGCCCTGAAGCATACTAGTATTTAGGTTGGTTCAGAGAACATATACTAATGGAAATAGCAGTTGGACCGACCAAATCTTGCTCTCCACGAACCTCGAAAATGTATAGTTGCAGATAGACCGATTCGGTCTAATCTTCTCATTTTAGATCCTGACCATACAATGATAGTGTTCGTTTAGAGGCGTAAGTATAAAGTCAAGCAAGAAAAATATATGATCGAAACAAACTTATCACAATTACACCGCCCAGGATAGAGCCAACCGCGGTGTAGCGGTTAACACGTCTGACCCGTTTTTAGTCTGATAAGTTTTAAGGTTTCGTAATCTACTAACCTTTATCAAGTCTGACTGTCTGTCTGAAAGTGTAGGAGATGTGTGTGAAACTCTTGTTTCACGGCTGCACCTCCTGTAAATACTTTTAATTTCTTCGCTTTCTAATTTAGCTATATTAGCCGGTGCCCTTGGCAAAGCTAGTCAGGGCACGCGGCTTGTATTGATTTTTTTATTTAACGGCATCCTCGACCGGCGACAAAGTTTAGTATTTAGTACAATTATAATATTTGAACTCAGTACAATAAATAAACTCTCTAATAAAAAATATTTTATTAACACGCTTTTATTAGGTCGACCTGTATGTTATGTAACTATGTGAGAAAACAAATTTAACCACCTTCTAAAGATCAACATGAAAATTGGCAGTTGTATGCGATTTTGATGGCAATACAATAATATGGTACTGTCGAGTTGATCAGATGATGGAGCCGGAAGATATGAACTGGAATTTCATGATGGTCGATCGTGCCATAGCCGTGTTTGGACTTGTTGTTGTATTAAAGCGTGTTTTTTAAAGTATTAAATTATTCGTGTGTAATATAAATACCGTTACTTGTTTTTATGGTAATACTCAATATAGAAATCCCACTTCAAGGAGCATCGTTCTCTTATTGGGTTGCGTGCCGGGCGGTTTACCTAACACGAGACACGTGAAAGGAAGGAGGTAGACCTAGGCACGGCTTTAGGTGAAAAAAAAAACATGTAATAAAACATAAACGAAAGAATAATTATCGTTCGTAAAGTCGGTTAACAAAGTATGTTGTGTTAAAAAACTCGAAGACTACCTACATCGAGAGGTTATCATTCCCAAACAATACAATAGTTGGTTCACAAATTAATTTTAAATACACAAAAACTATTTTATTGCCATTCCAACATGTACACTTATTGAAGTAAGGATATGATAAAATAATTTACTTTTAAAAACATTCAGTGATTCAACGTTTTATGTTAAGACGGTAGATTATTAAAACTTTCCTCTTTAAATCCTTCTACGAGTAAAGTTTTACGCGGGCTGCGTACAGGGTTGAGCGCTTAGAAGTACCAACCACGCTACTTGTAGAGGTAGTTGAACAATTCTGACACTAGTGTTCATTGGTACGTTAGACGACTCATTGTCTCACACGAAGAGAGAGAGTAGTACAAAGTCACTCGCGCAGCCACGCTCATTTGGGCCCCATAGCCATTAGGCACTTGCTCTCTTACATACATACCTACTACATACACACTCATACATAACTATAAAATAACCCTCTATCAGATTCTGTCGGGTAAATATAGGAGCAGTGGCCTGCAGTGCAGCAGTGTGATAATGGAATGACAGAATTCCTTTATATCTATACAGGATGCAAGAGACAGTGTACCGAAAATTTTGCAGACCTGGATCCTAAGTCTTCTGAATGAGAATCGTTACAGTTGGATGCCGATTGAATCTCAGTTAAATGATTTTGGTGGTTTCGTAGTCTGTCTGCTAACAGTTAGAAATATAGGAAATCACAATGGCAATTGAATGACAGTTGAATTTCGATGGCGTTACAATGACAAAAAATAGCAGACTTGTGTACATGATCAGACCATGAAACTGAACAACTTTTACTGTGGTCCCTATGTTGGCAGATGAAAAGAAATCTTTTTCCATACAAAGTCAATCAGCGGATCGGATATTTTGTATGGTACGTGTAGAGCACGTGTATAAAAGTTGTTCAATTTCCGAAATGTTTATTTTAAGGGTCGTGCACGAAAGTCCAAAATGACTGGTCTAACCACATGATATAAACATTTTGTTGTCAATGTTTTTATGGGAATCGTGTAATACAAGCACAATAAGTAGCAGTTTTTGCATGAAACAAAAACGAATGTTTCGCGAATTGGGCTCCTAATCATGCCTGCAATGTCTTCGATACACCTCCCTTCCACCCTAGAAAACCAAAGTAACGGACATATTCTGGAAGCGTAGTAAGCTAAAATGGCTTGCCATATTCTGTCGTAGAACCACAGAATAAATAATATTACTAAGTAAAACTGATGTGGAACTGGACCGTGGAAAAGGCGTACATAGTTCAGCGTAATAAATTTTCATTTAACTTATTGATTGTCTGGGCATGTTATTCACAAATATATTACTCATCAATATTACATATTTACTGCCAAAATTGGCTACAATAGCCATCTCCGGGCGATCTGATTAGGAGCCGAAGTGGTCGTCATGGCCGAAATCGGTCGGAAAGATCATCATCACTCATTGTAAACGAGAGAAAATTGTAAGACATAATTTTCTCTTTTTTATAACAATTTTATGATCCCAGCTAATACGGCTCGGGTGAAGTCGGGTGGGGGGATAAAGAAAGGCAGTGCCTCGGGGCTGCTGGCCAAGCCGGCTGTAGCGCTCACCTGGCAGGCCGCAGCATGTAACTCAACACCCTGTACATTCCTCTAAGAAATTGTAATGGTTGACTGTTCGAAGAAATTGAATCGTTGGAATTCTCGTGTGGTAAACAGAATCGATTTAAACCCCGATGAAACCTAGTTGCAGAAAAGAGTCCAGATAGCTGGATTTAAGAAAGAATTTTGATTTAAGAATGTAATAAAGTAGGTTTCAGTAGCTTAAGATTATTTTATGCGAAAGTTTTAAAGTTGTATTGCGTTTAAAATCCGCAGTTATAAATGTATGCAATTTTAATAAAGTGCGTGTCACTTGCGACGATGAGACGAATATAATATGAAATACAATAACGACTTCTCGTGTCCTCGACATCCGTCTATGGATAGTGAACCCGTGAAAAAGAATTCACAAAATACCCACATACTTACATACAGAATTACAGACATTGTCTCGAAAACCATAACCTTTCTCAAGTAAAAATTTATACAAGGTGAAAAATATTCGCTACAAATATTTAAAGGGGTGAACCTGATCATGGAACTGAACAATTTTCCCCAAGGAACATAGATAGAAATATGAAAAATTATTGGACCTCTCCAAGATGTAGCAGCCGGGTGAGTCAACTCCCGGAGTTCCAAAATTATTTTTCATATTTCGACTTACGTTCCTTGGGGAAAGTTGTTCAGTTTCATGGGCTGATTGTTCACCCCTTAAAATATTTGCAGCTATTATTTTTACACATCATGTTGGTGCTGCTGACGGTAGATAGATTCCAGCGTTCAATTTCGGTGGTGTTTGAAGTTGAAGCCTTTGACGTCGTTTGTGCCTTTTAGATGCACCCATCTAACACAATTGGATGGTTCGGTTACACAGCTCAAACATACACGGTTACACAGCTCAAACACACACACACACACACGTACACAGGTTTACAAATGTTTTCGTAGTGCAGCGTGGACTTTTGAAACGGTTTTATTGTTTTTAGAGTTGCGTGATTTTTCACAAATGGGGTTGAGGACTGGCAGATCAAATGAGCTAAATTCAGTTTCAGTTTTTTTTAAAACGTTCTTTAGTACAGGCGCAGTGGATAACCGATGTGGCGCAGTGGTAGTGCGACTACCTTTGACGCAGAAGGCTCCGGGTTCGATTCTTGGTGGTGTCACTCAAAAATTTGATATTTATCACTTTGTGAATAAGTGCACCCGAATCGAGGAGGAGCGGGCTCGTGAATAGGTAGGTAATTTAGGTTAAGTAGTTTTAAGTGACATTTTATGTAATTTTGACATGTGAAATTGTTTTTGTTAGATTAATAAATTGGTTTTTACTTTGTGAATTTGTTCCCAGTCTGGTTAGGACGTTGCGGGCTGAACCACCCGATTGTCCCTAAGAAAGATGGTTCCGTGTTTTGGATGGCACGATAAGCCGTAGGTCCCGGTGCTTTGTATGATTACTTAGACGGCGGTCGTTACACAACCACGTCAGAAGCCTGCTACGTGTAGAAGGCGGTTGAAAAATTCTGACACTAGGATTTATTGGGTCGTTGGATGACTCGGTGTCCAACTCGAGAAGAGAAAGAAGAGAGGCGCGCGCGAGAGAGACATTCGTGCTCCGTAGCCTCATCATCGTCATCTTCCCGCCCTTATCCCAATTCATTTGGGGTCGGCGCAACATGTTTTCTTCTTCTATTCATCTCTATCAGCAGTCAAATCCTCATTTATGCTCCGTAGCCTATCCTGTGTAAATTATTTGTAGAGACACTTATCGGCTGTATTAGGGAAACAACGTAAGCCGTTACATTAGTGGAGCGGCACACACGAGGTCACACTTGCGGCAAATTAATTTGGAAGCTCCTATCAGACATGTGTTGTTAATTACTTAGCAGCTCGGGCCGCGGGAAAAAAGCTAGAAGGAGCCCTAGGAAATAAACAGTGCATGTTGAAACATTTTTTCTTGCACTACAGACACAACAGGCCACTGCTGGACATGAACTCCCTTTAATTATTGCCATAGTCACCAAACTTGCCAGGCGGATTGGAGAGTGCAGTGCGAGATTTTTTAGATATCCACAGGGAATGCTGCTGCCTGTTCTCTAGGTTCTCTCTTGTCGTCTTTTGCTACACCCACAGGCAGAAATAGGTTGATGCTATTCTGAGCCGCCATCACACGGCCATTTGTGTATTCACTGGTGTACAATAAGTAGTTACATAAAATTATTAATCCATATTTATTGTCGTGCCCTATCTCTCCATTCACCTGCACCGAGGATGACCCTTTTAGCGCCAACTCAAGATCCATCGACGTGGAAGGTACGAGGTAAACTTCTGTTCCCGAAAACAAAGAGTATCTATGATTTCTACTTCCACATGTTCGAAGTTAGATAAGACTCTAAAAGTACGTAACGATGCGGGACGCGACGACAAATTATCCTATAGCATAGTGTCATCATACTTATCAACCTATAGCAATTCACTGTTGACTGTAGGCCTCCACCAGGGTACGCCACAAGGCATGAACTCCCGCTTTTGCCATCCAGTCGCTACCAGCCGCTCTCTTTAATAACACAAATATGATAGCGCTAAGAAACCTCAAAAACACAGAGTTATCTGCATTACTACTTCGATGGCTTCACTTGGTCGCAGAAAATACTCTGTCTATCACACAATTCGGTTCTGTAGGGTTTGCGCGCGTGTTGGTGCTACAAGGTCACGGCTTGAGGGTTGTCAACGCTTGTCATTCCAGCTCTAGTAGGATTTGGATGAGTCGTGCCGGCGCAAAATTATCGATGCTTCCTAGGCCTGTAAAACTACTTACTGCGTACATACATAAAGTCTGTCTGTATCATTCTCCTTACCTTATACCGCTCTCTGTCGGGGTCGGCTACCTAACCTAGGGGATTTGACGTGTAACCAAGTTTTTACACAAAGCGACTGCCATCTGACCTCTGCAACCCGAAGACTAATTTATCAAATATCAGCTGAATTCAAATTATATTTTGAATGTGGGTTTCATCACGATGTTTTTCTTCACTGTAAGAGCAGTCGGTAAATGTACGTGAGTAAAATCACATTAGTACATGGCGGGGATCGAACTCGGGTCTCACGATTGTAAGACTGGTGTCCTAACCACTTGGCCACCGACGCTCAACATAGTCTGTCTATAAGATCTTGAAAAAATAAATTAAACTAAAAATTTGGTATGGAAAATTATTCCTAAAATGTCTGAGAGATCGTGAAGAAAGTAGCGCCCTTATTTCCTTTCAAGACTTGATAGACATGCTGTATATGACGCCTTTATTTTTTGCGGGTTACACAGAGCGTTGACGGCTGGGAAAATACGGTCGCTATCGCCACGTCCGACTAATATTTGAGCGCCGCCGTTTAAGAAAAGTCGTGTATCTATCTATTTATCTATCTTACTGACAGGTTGTCAGTCTTTCTACCATGATCGGTTCCGAATGTTCCATGTTTTTCCAAGGAGACCTTTATGGTCAACCCTTGGATTTTGTAAATATTATTCATTTTGGTTCTATTGTCACTACCGCCCTCCAATTACCTACTATACCGAGAAAGCTCAGCGCTTAGACTATAAGACCCTGCGCACACTATAGTCGAAACAGTCTCAAGACAGATAGATATGTGCCGCTATCCAAAAAAGGTCCGAACGGGAATATTCCCGAAAAAAATTTCGTTGTCCAGGAACATACCAAATTGCTGACAAGGTTTTGGGAGAACAAAAAATATATTTATTGTAAAGATTTATGTCTCTAAGTATTCATAATAAAACTGTAACGAATCGCACATACGTATGATTTACGGTATACCTTAGTATCCTTACCAAAAACAAAAAATTAACTATAATAGCAGTTTTGGTTGTTTTCCCGAAATATTTCCAGAAATTGGTAGTGGACAGCGAAAATTTATAATTTGGGAATATTCCCACTTACAACTTATTTTGGACGGCGGCACATCTCTTTCTGTCTTGCACGAGACTGTTTTGACTATAGTGTGCGCAGGCTCTAAAACCACAGATGCAATCTGAGGCTTCGCATTCTGTTTCATTCACTAATTACTCAGCAAAGTAAAGAGCAAATCTCGTGAAAGCAAACTCTAAATGACTATATACTAGTTTTAACTAGAAATTGCTTAGGGACCGAGGTATCTAAATACATCTACTAGATAGGAGCACTTTAATTATAAACAGGAAAGATTTGTTCGTATTGTTTGTTTATTTTATTACCATCATTGTCGAAAGCAGTTGTGCCTTAATTGTGATGCCAGCTTAAATTATAGTAAAATCACCCTATTTCATTCTCGTGAGTGTCTTAAGAGACGCCAGAGGGATAGCGACATCACATCACTTACGTACGTTTCGCAGGTCTTTGCTGACTTGTGGTCCAAAGTTGACTGAACCTTTACCGTCGATAAATAAAATCTGGTTAATAGAATATTGATCACGTAGTGAGAAAGGACCAGTTGCTAACGAGGGTGTAGTTTGAGGCCCGTAGCGCAGCGGAGGGCAACAATACACACGAGTTTTCAATCGGACTTTCTTCCGAGTGATACACAGTGCTTTATCTACACCTACCAGAACTAAAAAGAGGAATACTAATAGAAGAACATTTCAATAACTTAAAAAAATACGTGAAAAATCCAAAGTAAATTCGCGCGATATTGTTATTGGCAATAATTTCGTACGTAGCAAAAGCAATAAGTTCCTTCAGCCAGCCTTCCATTTTGCCACAGGAAACAGCTATTTTCTGTGCGTTTTGCCTGCAAAAATATTAAGAGTTACGTCCCGTTTTACGTTAGTTTTGACAATTGCATCTTTTCTCCGCTTGGGATGAACGTGATTTGTATGATATTTTGTCTCCCGTTAATTTGAAACGTGAACAATGACTCACGTTCTTCTCTACTTTACATAAAGCTATAGGGCATTTTCTATGTTGGTAAAGTATAAATAAATTTACAAGGATTGTTTGATTGGCGTGCTGTCTCTTTTCGTGTGGGGCACCGAGTCATCAATTTTTTTTTGTTTAGCTGCATGGGCTTAAAGTGGTTCCCTATATATTCGCATAAAAATATTAGGCATAACATAGGTTGGCACAATATACATTGAACTAATGATACTTACGCATAAAAATAGTAGGCATAACAAGTTAAGCATATTTTAATAACCTAACCTAACCTAATGTCTATAAAAATACTAACCTAACCTAACCTAACTTCTATAAAAAAATTTTTAGACCCAAATAAACTGATAATGCCAAGATAAATATTATGCGAAAAAATGTTTATGACAAAGATATAATAGGGGAAAAAGAATTATGCGTAACATGTTATGCCAAAACATATTAGTGGAAAAAATATTATGCTAACAAAAGGGATCCCGCTTAAAGTATTTGCAGCTAACATTTTTACACCTTATATATGTATACAACATACATACATACATTACGGGTCACTTGTGCATCCTTGCCCTACATACAATACAGTCTACTGCTCTTCACCGGCTTTTGCCCAGACAATGCTTTGCCCCGTGATAGAGAACAAGACTGAGCTCACGATATGACTGAAGATTCTTGGAATACAGGCAGTTCAAATTAATATTTAATCCCAGACCAGTGGCGGAACTAGGCAATTACGCTTTTCTCTGGAGAACTGAACGTTTTTCAAAAGGGAACCTCCTTCGTGCGTGTAAAGGCACTATTATATATTGTGTGGTAAAGGTGTGAACCACTCTTTTTTGTTTGTTAATAAGCCTAAAACTTTCTCCTAAGTCTGACAAATTTCAATGAAAACCGCGTCGAAATCATGTATGTACCATCAAATATGTTTACTGTAGTAACAATAACAAGAAATGCAAGGGTGAATGCTCAAAGGGTTCACGCAATCATCATCAATACAGGGCGGGCAAAAGTTACAAAAGTAATCATCCGGTGTAAATAAGTTTCTTAAAAAACTTTTGATTTGTGTCTTATACGAGACTAATCCATATCTGTACGTATATATTGACTATCAATAAATTGTACATTAAGAATTTTCTATTCGTATTCCTGATCCAATGGTATGTGACTAACGTAGCCAGGTCTCATGCTACAGATATCGAAAATATGTATATGTTAGGTAGCTCACATCACAAGTATTCCAAACGCGCCCGGTGGAGCGAATCGAGCATGTTCAATGTTCAGATTCCAAAATTATCGGCGAATTTTCCAACAAACTTCCGGTGCAAATACTAATGCATGTTATGCAGGCGGAGCAAATCAAGTATGCTGGTGAGGGCTGGTTAATATTTGAGATATTTCTCTATTCATAGTTATAATTTTAACGTGTTCTTACCGAGGTATTTATTAAGTTTTGAGTTGCCGATATTTCGACACTGTTGCAAGTTGCAAGCGTCATGATTACGGTTCTAGAGTATCTGTTGGTGGCTGCTAGGGGTTTACCCTGGTTCTTCTTCGTTTTTGTGGAACACAATTGTCAAAATAAAAAGGGGTTTCGTAAAAGGCCTCGTGGAATTTTAGCCTTGGTGGTGTAGTCGCTTGCTTCTTTTCATTCCTAAAACAGATGGTTCCTATCTAGACACCCATCAGCGTGTCAAGCTAAGTTCCAGCAGAGAACTGGCAGACCGCGCCGTGTGTAATATTACCAACCATTTGGCGTTCAGTGGGGCGTCCCAGGTACCGCTGGAGAGACGTGTTAGAGGCTGACATTACTATTCTTAGTTTAGGAAATAGTTTAGCCTCATAATTGTTTTGTATAGTTTTACCTATTAGTAATTATGTTTATGTTTATTTAATAATAAAGGATTTGAATTTGATATCTGAGCTACGCGATCTTCGGGTCAGCAATTGACAGGAGATCGCGCAGGACAGAGATCAGTGGAGAGAGCTCGTTTTGGAGGCCAAAATTCTCTTTGGGTCGCTGAGTTAGCGGAGTTAATTGCGATAGCATCCGATTGCAATATGATTTTAGGGCCAAATATGACCCAAATTAAATGGGATAAGAGCAGGAAGATGAAAAAGTGTCGCATGTATTTTAGTCCAACTTACAAAGTATTTCTACATTACGAATGATCTTAACGCGTAACTCGTAAATACAATTTTCTTTCTGTCCCCTTACAATAGTTTGGTAAAAGAATGTTTGTAGTGTAGATAAGCTTATTGAGCGGATCAGGGATCAGGGTGGCTTAGATCTATCGTCCCGCGATTCCTAGAAGGTCTTACTCTACCCTTAATCTTTTAAAAGAACTACAGAAAAACGTAGGTCTTATTCGATCTTACCTATTCGGTACTTACCTACATATTCGTGGGTTTACAGTATTTCCACATTTTCCATGTGAATTTCACCTTTATTAAAGCGATAAACCATTTATACGTCTGTCTCTCTCTCTCTCTCTCTCTCTCTCTCTCTATCTCTCTTTGCATTTGGGACACCGAGTCGTCCAACGACCCAATGAACACTAGTGTCATTATTTTTTAACCGCCTTCTACAAGTAGCAGGCTTCTGACATGATTGTGTAACGACTATCGCCTAAGTAATCATAGACAGTACCTGAAACCTACGGCATAACGAGCCATCCAAAACGCGGAACGATCATCCTTTATGACAATCGGGTGGTTCAGCCCGCTCTGTCCTAACCAGACTGGGAACAAATTCACAAAGTGATAAATACCAGCTTTGTGAGTGACCCACCGAGAATCAAACCCAGAACCTTCTGGGTCACAATCAGTCGCACTACCACTGCGCCACATCGGTCGTCATTTCTGACTATTATATGCAATTTCAATAGATACTTCTATGGCGACGTTTTACGAACGTAACGAATCGTATTTTGGTGTGCCTGGGGAAAGTTGTCCAGTGTCATGCCTAATCACATCTCAAAATGCTACAGTGCACTTTCCGTTACACTAATAATTGTGTACCAATGTATATGTGATAATGCCGTGTGATGTAGGCTTTGACTAGCATCACCCCATTTCGTTAGAGACAACTAAGCCACTCGAGGGTTCATGTGTAGTGCAAATTTTAGGCTCACAACCTACCATATAGTGATACACGACTTATCTGAAACGACCCTCAAAAATTTGTCAGACGTGGTGGCGATGACGACCGTATTTTACGTTTGTTAACGATCTGCCCACCCCGCGAGGGATAAAGGCGTGACTTGTGAGTATCTATGTGTATATGACTGATGTGTTGATGCCTGCCTGTTGTCTTGGCTTCTTCTAGTTTATTTCATAAATGGTAACTTGGAATATTCATTAATACTCTTAGCAACGTCCGTCCAAGTTGTCTATAACAATATTAGTTTGTCTAGACAAAGGCATTTGCGCGAACTATACGTAAGCTATTTATCAGAGGAATCAGTAAGTAAATTAGTTCGTATTGTAACCGTGTTGTTGCTAGGCGACGGAAACGATACCATTACCAATCTATTGGTTTTGGAGTGAATGTATTGTGTTGTGGGATTTCAGTAATAGGTTTGTCGACATTGACGAGCACGTCGGCGCAGTGGTAGTGCGACTGCTTGCCACGCAAAAGTTCCGGGCTCTCTTCTCGGTGGGTCACTCACAAAGTTGACATTTATCTCTTTGTGAATTTGTTCCTAGTCTGCTTGCTTAGGATATTGCAGGCTGAACCACCTGATTGTCTGTAAGAAAGATTGCCGAGTTTCGGAGGGCAAGTAAAGCCGTAGGTCCCGGTTGCTGTCTATGATGACTTACACGGCGGTTGTTACTTAACCATGTCAGAGGTCTGCTACTAGTAGTAGGCACTTAAGAATACTGGCATAAGGGCTTATCGGATCGTTGGACGACTCAGTGTTTAAAAAAAAAGAGAGTTATATATACGTATATACATCGTTTTTAAAAGCTTTATTTATTATTTAATACGTTACTGATTCCAAGTTGGTGACGATGGATAAGATATCAGATTTCAGTAACTATTTAATTCGCATTTAAAGTAAGTTTTACAGTAACTTTAAACATTCAGGATTCAGTAGCAGGTGGTTGGACGACTTAGTGTCACACACGTAAAAATGAAGTATTGCAGTGCCTGTTGCGTCCTTTTTTTCATTTTTGTGTGTTATAAATGGTTAAATAAATAAATATGTATTCAGGAGTTTGAAACTTATATTTGTAAAGTTTTAAAACGCCCACAGGCCATTATGCATTTAGGACTTTGTGCGTTTAGGTCATTATGCGTTCTCTCTCTTTTCGAGTGGGACACCGAGTCATCCAACGACCCAATGAACCCTAAGCGTTTAAGACATTAAAAATTTCAGTCATTATGCGTTTGGGGCCTTTGCTGAGAAGTACGATGATGTAGGCTAATTAAGATAAGGACATTATGCATCGGGAGGACTATAAATCACTCGCATATTTTTTAACCGGCTGGCTGTTGGCTCTAGTTTCTTATTTTTACGTCTCAATTGATGGCGTTGTTGGTTAATAAACAACTCACAAAATGAATGTTAAAAAACGTTCTTCAAAATACGAGACCTATTTAGATCGATTTATCGCCCCGGAAAAGCCCTGAATACGAAATTTCGTAAAAATCTTTGGAGCCATTTCCAAGGTCCTGAGTCTATATAAATATTTATATACAATTATTGCTCGTTTGAAGGTACTAGATTAGATATCCGTAAAAGAGACTTCAAACGCTATGGATCTTTGTATGAGACTTAGTTGGGTAGTACCGCGAACCAATAGCAAGTAATAATTGAACGTGACGTCACGACCTACCTGATGGTATCTCTGCCCACTTGCTTCGGGCTAGTCTTCCTTGTGAGTGGGGACTTACGCTATGGAACTCTGTATGAGAGTAGGGACTCAAGCTATGAAACCCTGTATGAGAGTAGGTACTCACTCGTCAGGTAGCGACTGCGCACCCTCCTCTTGACCTGGGGCCGTCACATGGTACACGCAGAAGTTCTCCAGCAGGGCACGCATGTCCACGTAGTTGAAGAACTGCTGGAAACACCCGTCTGTGGACAAAAGACAACAGCTGTAGTATAAGAAAATAACCCATTTATCTTTTCGTGTAAGACACTGAGTCGTCCAACGACGCGATGAACCCTAGTGTCAGTTTTTCCACCGCCTACTACAAGTAGCAGGCTTCTGACATGGTTTTGTAACGACCGCCGTCTAAGAAATCATAGACAGCAGCCGGGACCTACGGCTTAATGTGGCACGCGAAACACGGAACCATGTTTCTTACGGTCAATCGACTCAGTGACATACATCTTCAATAGAACGCTTCCGGAATACGTCATAAGGCTCAATCTCCCGTTTTCGCTAGGCAATCACTACGAGACGCTCTCTGCAAGGTGGGCATCCAATGCTAAACTTGCTGAGGCGTGCCCAAAGAACCTCTCCACTCGCTTACATCACCCTGCGTCGGTGCTACGACAAATGTGGTCAACCAGCAGTCATCATCATTGCCTCATACATACGTCTGTAATAGACTATTTAATCAGTGTTTGAGGCAAGACCACAGACACTGCGTTGCCTGGGGCGCAATTATGAAAAACGCAGGTATGCCCAGGACCTGCGCCACTCTCTCGGCCTCCCTGGCTGATTCCACAGGAACGACGAGTCGCCAGAGGAGCCAGGTCGGCTGCAGGAGTCTAGCGCACGATAGACCTCTGTCACACGCGCCTGACGGAGTTGGTCTTCTCCAGTCTTGGGTTGGGTTAATCCCTCGCCTCTTACAACCCCCACGGGAGGAGATGGGGTGGTGCCGTGTGGTGTAGAATAGTATAGTATCCAACAGTAATCACACAAGTGAACATTACTCAAAAACACATTAAAAGTTACCAGATACAAAGTAAGCAAAGTGAATACTTTCGCAATGCAGTGGTAGTAGAAGTCGCAGTGCATTTATTATGTAGTTCACCAGGCCACGCCGAGCCATAGCCCAAATTCCTAAAATTGGAATTTAAAGGCAGGTAGTCCTAGGTAGTGTAGTGTAATGCCGGCTTAGAATAGCATCACCCCACATCCTTCCCGCGGGTGTCGTATGAGTCGACTAAAGGACTCGATAGTATTGGTGTATTACAATTTTTAGGCGACGACAGTCTGACAACTTGTCACTTTAGTGATACACAGATTACTTCAAACGGCCCTCTATATTTGTTAAACGTGGCGATAGCGACCGTATTTTCACGGCCTTTAACGCTCTACCTACCACGCAAGTGATAAAGGCGTGATATATGTATGTATGTATGTATTCTTAGCGATTTAGGTATTTAGCGCTGTCTCACCCCCATCTGTCGAATGAACACGTCGATGACCCCGCGCGGACGGGTTGCAAACGTCATACTCTTAGGTTCATTAAACTTATACAGTGCATAAGATTTAAAATCAGAAAATTTTTAACAATTGAAAATAACTGTCTTAACTTAGCAGCCATCGACTGTTTTAGGCCCAGTATGCCACAGTACTGATTCGACACAAACAAAAATTATCCATATAACGAGTTTCATTTCGCCACACTCAATCATAACATTAATTTGTAATTGAAATTGTATCTCTCGGTTTGTCACAGTTAATAAAGACTTTCATGAGCTGTTTCAACCCTTAAAATATTTGCAGCAAACTTTTTTACACCCTGTATATCTGCTCTGTGGTAAACTCGGCCCGAGGTATCCTTTTCAATATTCCCTCAGTACTTCGGCGCCGGCAGGGCCTCGTTTTCGAAACTACAGACTATAAGTCTACTGTTGAAATTCGATGTACATTGCGTAGCGGGTCAAAAATCCTGGTTTTATAATGTCCCAATGGCTACGCAATGTACATCGAATTTCACCTGCAGAATTGTAGCCTGTAGTTTCGTTGCATGGGCCACAGATGTCAGTAGGTACCTCAATGACGGAAAGACACCTTTTCAACTTGTCGCGCGCGTCCCAAAAACAAGAAGATAGCTAATGTTACCCGACTGCTAAGAAAAAGGTGGGGTAATGATTTTCACACTTCCAAGTGTGAAAATTCTTGCAATGCGCTCGGCATTCCGCCTACCAAGCGTGATATGACAAATAGGAATGCCTATGTCCAGAAGTGCACTTAGAATGTAGAATATTTTAATTTTTGTCATTTCACCACTAATCATCGATACTTCTACTTGCCTTACTGATCCCGTTTTCTGTCGGGGTCGGCTACCTAACCTAGAGGATTGACGTGGAACCAAGTTTTTACACAGAGGGACTGCCATCTGACCTCTGAAAACCGAAGGCTAACCTGGCCCGAATCCTAGTGTAAGTCACGTTCAAATATCATCTGATTCCCAGTAAATATCTAAAGACACCTGTGACGGGTGAACCCGCTCTTATTAATACGAACCTTGTAAACATTTTCGTCGCTCGGCGTTCAAAGGCTCTTTGTTTAACAGATGACCTTTTCAAACAGAAACATAGTACACTGCTGTGACGTTGCAGAACTGTGAATTTCTAGTCGGTTTTTTGTTTGTGAACTGTTCCAGTGTTGTTTAATATGTCGCGACCTGGAATGGCACGCGTTGCCATGAGCTCTGGCACGCTCGGGCGCCCCCTTTGCCTTTGGTCCGTTGTGCTTGCTCTGACTAGATACGCGCGCTGATGAGAAAAGGTATCAGCTAGAAAATACACGTCAGGAAAAAGTGTGAAAACTGTTTGAAACTTTGAATCTGTTCGAAGCTTCGCGTAACACGGCTGGTTTAAATTTTCAATACATGTCCAAACGCAGTAATAATAATAAAAAAGTACGGTCAAGTGGGGGAAAAGACTAGCGGGTAACATCGATACCAGCATCTATGAACCAGCTGTAACGTTGTAACTGGTTGAAAACTTTGGACTCTACATTAATCAACCAGTTATAACGTTATAGGCTTATAGCTGGTTCATAGATTCTGGTGTTGACCAGTTCCCAAGTTACCCGCTGGTCTCATTTTTCCCATTTGGCTGTAGTACCGTTTCCCGTTTATTTCTTACATTACAGACATCTCATTCACATAGATTGGCATTCCCATCTCTCCGTCTTCCCTCGCCTAACAAGTCGGACTCTTCAATATGGCGATTGTCTTTGCACCCACGCCGCTCTAGCTCCAAATTTTAAAATTATAATATATAAACTAAACCTATTAACTAACCTAACACCCTAACAATACAGGGTCTAAAAGAATTAGCTACAAATATTTTAAGGAGTGAACCAGCCCATGATACTGAACAACTTTCCCCAAGAAACATAGGCCGAAATATGAAAAAATATTTTGGATCTCCCATACAGTTGACTTGCCCGGTTGCTACGTATTGTTAAAGAACCACCACCGTTGTCTTGGTCCCAGTGTACAAAAATTGAACGGTGCCGATGTGGAAATTTAATTTTTTGCTAATATTACTAGTCAACAAAACGAAGTTATCAGGTACCTTACCTGTCAACAATTTTAGTATTAGCTAACATAATAAAGTTTTTGGTTCTTTGATCGGCGAAACGAAGTTCGCGGGCACCAGCTAGTTATTTAATAAAAGTTATAATTTGTTTTCAACTTTCAAGAACATTGTCTGAATGTAATTATTTTGAAGGACATGTCTTTTCCACGTCAAATAACAGATTTACTAAGTTAACTGGGCAAACAGCGGAACAAACAATTATACTGGGATTTTATAGGATCTTGGTTTGTTTTGTTTTGGCAATTTTCATTTCGCTGGACGACTTGGTGACGAAAATAGAGAAAGATAGACAGCGAGAGCGAGAGAGAGAGAGAGAGAGAGAGTGAGAGCAACTTTCAGACCAGTACTCCGATTCTCTTAGTTTTTTAGCTATTGTAGTGCCAGCAGCGTCACTCAATTCGCTTGTGGACTGGGTCATTAATAAAATATCAAAGTTGTACGCTATTGTCAAAAAATACTACGGACTTCCTATTTCATAGATAATACCAATGAAACCTAGAGTCAGAATTGTTCAACCGCCTTTAATAAGTAGCAGGCCTCTGACATGGTTGTGTAACGACCGCCGTCTCATAGACAGCAACCGGGACCAACGGCTTAACGTGCCATCTGAACCATCTTTCTTAGGGATACACAAAGTAATCACAAAGTAATATGTATTAACTTTGTAAGTGACCCACCGAGATTCGAACCCGGAACCTTCTGCGTCACGGGCAGTCGTACTACCTATACTACATCGGTCGTTTGCCACTGTGATTTTCTATACTTAGCAAACTACGAAATTATGCAAACCATCCAACTGAGACGCTATGGACACACAACTAAAACGGTTTAATTAGCAGACTTCAGCCCCAGGCACCTCAAAGGACCTTAGTATGCGGATATAATTATTCGCTTTTGATATAAACGACAAATCTTGTTGTTACTTGTTGTCATCAGCATTGGCCTCAAACGTCTGAGACAGACGGTTTAATCAGTATCTGAGGCAAGAGCACAGACACTGCGTTACCTGGCAGGGTGCCCCAACTCTCAGCCTCACTGGCCAGGTCGGCTGCAGGATTCTACCGCACGATAGATCCCTGTCACACGCGCCTGACGGGGACTCGGTTGCGTGTTTAATGTGGAGTTGTCCTTCTCCAGGACCGGTCTGGGGTCGGGTTAATCCCTCGGTCGCCTTTTACGACCCCCACGGGAAGAAAGGGTGTGGTGGTCTTCTCTGCCGGCACTACACTTGTTGTAACCCCTGACTTTAATGTCCTATATTTTTTAAGGTTGTATTTTGATGGGATGGAAAAAGGGAACAATGGTGACAATTTTTTGTTCTCCGAAACATATTGTGTAAGGTATCGAATAAAAAGGCTTCACAAGACGATTTCAATTTCATGATCGAATGTATGTATATTCAGATAAATAGTAAATATTTTGTAAATGTATCGAAATTATCAACTTTGTAGATTGTACCTACTGATAATGAGTTGTGGTTATTTACATGTTCAGAGAATTTTCAGCTTCAAAATACTGAAATTGAAAACGTTGTAATTTTAGTTTTACTAATCAAAAGTTTGTGGGATAGCTATTTATTTTGTAAATACTAACAATATTGGTTTCCCGCAATCACAGCGCTGTTGCTACACAAGGTTTTCTTTACATACATACATACACAAATCACGATTTTTTCCCTCGCGGGGTAGGCAGAGCGTTAACGATCATAAAATTACGGTCGTGTCGCCACGTCTGACAAGTATTGAGGGGCCTGTCGCCTAAAGTTGTAATACACATAAAACCTTCGAGTCCCTTACTTGCCCCTTACAACACCCGCGGGAAGAATTGGGGTGATGCTATTCTAAGCCGACATCACACTGCTATCACTCACTACATAGTATATCATGGATCACAGTATAGATTTTTAAATCTACATGTTTGACGTAAGTACTTGCAATTTCGCAAGCGAGATTGCGAAACGTGCGACAAAGAGGCACAATCGGCCTCCGCGTTCGGCAGCGTATATTTATCAAATAAATAAAATTAAAATTTTCTTTTAAAAAATGTAACTTTAACATCAGTATATTCTTATGAAGTTGTCACGTTCAACTATCGTCAGCAGACTTTACATACAACTGTTTTTTTAATCTTACGGTACGGAGCCCTTCGTGCACGAGTCCGACTCGCACTAGACCGATTTGTGTGTGACAGTGTGACGAAAAGTGAGTCATCCAACGACCCTAATGGACCCTAGAATCAGAATTTTTCAACCACCTTCTACAAGTAGCAGGCATTTGATATGATTGTGTAACGACCGCCGTCTAAGTAATCATAGACAGCGACTGGGAGCTACGGCTTTATGCATCCGAAACATGGACATCTTTCTTAGGGACAATCGGTTATAAAGAACTATAATGTTAATATGCCATATAGCCGTGTGATACCGGCTTAGAATAGCATCACCCCACATCCTACCCGTGGGTGTCGTAAGAGGCGACTAAGAGACTCGAGAGTATTGGTGTATTACAATTTTTAGGCGACAGGCTGACAGCCTGTCACTATAGTGATACACATGTTTTCTGAAACAACCTTGGAAAACAATCCTCAAAACTGTCAGACGTGGCGATAGCGACCGTATTCTTACGGCTGTTAACGCTCTGCCTACCCCGCAAGGGATAAAGGCGTGATATATGTATGTATGTACAATCGGGTGGTTCAGTCCGCAATGTCCTAAACAGACTGTAAACAAACTCACTAAGTGATAAATATCAACTTTATGATGACCCACGGAGAATCGAACCCGAAAGCTTCTACGTCAAAGGCAATCGCACTACCACTACACCACATCGGTCGTCGTGTGCAGAGTCTGGTCGTAGCGCGCTGTGTCGCTACGGCGATCGACTACGAGACGTAGCCACGTAGCATTTACCGTAGTAACCGACCCCCACACACGATCGGACGAGTAGACGAACATAAAATAAATGAAAATTTAATTTCATCATGTCGTCGGATAGGTACAAAACTGGTCCCGGCGAGATGACGAACGACTCACATAGTTCTTGAGAAGAAACAAGAAATAAACGAGAAAAAAAAACGATACGTAACTGTATGGGTAAAAAAAACGAGTGAACAAATGTTTTAACGTTTGTGATTTTAAATGTTTTCGATATGAAACGGTATGGGAGAGAAAAAAACGAGTTAACTAATGTCTTTTGCAAAATGAAATCTATCTAGATCAATTTATCGCTGCCGAAAACTCTTACGTAAGAATTGTAGTGAAATTAATTGGAGCCAATTTCCCAATTGTAATTGAATAAATACAATTATTGCGTTTAAAGGTATTAGATTTTAAGTCTATTGAAATATGAGAGAGCTATTAATGAATTTAATTGGACGAGCAGAGTTAGCAACAAAAATAATTGGAGATTTACAACTGAAGCCATAAAATAAAATAAATTCTATTTTCCATGAAATAAAGATGTGGACTGGCAGGTCAAATGAGCTTTACTACTTTTTAAAACGATCTAAAACGATATTTTGTATGGAAAAAGTAATGTATGACGTCATAAATGCCATTTTGGATAGCTCAGTACACTTCCTTTTATGTATTTTTTCTATTTATTAAATTAAACTATGAATTTTTTTTCTTGAAATTTGAAATACCTTGTAAAATTATGAAAGAAGTCCGTAGTATTTTTGGCGAACAGTTTTAAGCGTAGGTACAACTATTATATTTTATATTTCCACAACCGAATTGTGAGAACCTAAGCGTAACATAAAAAAAATACTATTTTTCTCGCACACTAATAGGCTTAACGATTTTAGCATCAAAACATCGTTATAGAACAATACAACGCAATCATTATATTCTTATTTTTCTTAATAGTACCTACCTACCTAGGAGCCAGACGTTAGGGCTGCGGTGAAATAAAATGAATATCAAATCTTTAGAGGGGGGAACTAGTCCATGAAATTCTTATTTTTGTAAACAACTTACCCCAATGAACGTAGGTCGAATTATGATAAATAGGGTGGTCACTGTTTCCGATGGTCACCCCCGTGGCCATCGGGAATAATAGTTGGCCACCCCATCCCATTTGTTTCCATATTTCGAACTGTATTCTATGGGGAAAATTGTTCAGTCAATTGGACTGGTTCACCCCTTAATATGCAGTAGATTTTTTACATCCGTACAATATGCGTAAATTCTAAGTAGAATCACTGGCGGATGGGGTGACGAATTATTTATTACCTATCTATCGGGAACAATGTCCGCCCCGGTGGTCGACAAGGGGGGTGAAGAACGGGAATAAAGGTGAAAAACTGCAAAATATGGTTACACTCCACAACAGTGCAGTCATAGTAAGTGCCCTCCGAAGCACGAAACTTTGGAAGCCAATTAAGATAATTAACTCGTTTGCAACGACTCTTTCCAATCGACAATGCAGTTTTAGAGCGTAGGTAGTTTTCGAGTCGGTTCGAGATTAAATCCATCCCACTTTCAACTCGAGAGTACTTAGAATTCATTTGTACAATTTTGAATTGATTGATTGAATGAATAGTTTGAGTTCTGAGTAGAACAAATATAATTTGAATAGAGCCCACGCAGCGAATAGAACTTACGTAATTGGAGTGAATGCTTTAGTGCATTTCGAATAACGTCAGTCCAATTTACGAAAATACCAATGAAAGCTGGCCTCAAAGACGGCTGCCCATTTATAAAGTACAACAAATTACGTGGTGTAAGTAAGGCACGGTGTAACGGAAACTTTTCAGGCGTGATCAGACCATGAAATTGAACAACCTATGTTGGTAAAAGAAACAAAAATTTCAAGTTCCCATACAAAGTCAGTCAGCTTTTGGGAAATTTTGTATGAAAGGACGACAAAAAATATAGCTGTTTTTAAAACAAAATCGCTAATGTCGCCGGTTTCACACTGTATGGTCGAATGAAAAACAAAACGTTGTAACTGATGATGATATTATACTTACTCTTATAATAACTTGAGCGAAATAAATCAAAACAAACGTACAAAAATGCGTGGTGTTTAATCCATCATACCTATCAGATATTTAAAATTTATATGGACGAAAAAAAATTATAGTGGGCGACTAGAAAAAAGAGCGCAACTTTAATAATAAACTAGTTTTTTTTTTTATTGATGTTTTAAATAACGAAGTACGTACTAAAAATTCCACAGTGTGCAATGTTCTGTAAGTCGCGTTATTAGTGATTATTGGTTACTGATCTTATTATTACTGTCTTCCGTTGGTCAGTTACGACTACTTACAGTTTTTGGAAGCCGACCGTGCCTAACTAATGCATTGCAGTTAATCATCATTACTCAGGCCAGTACTAGTTAGCGTTTGAGGCACCTACTGATTGAGAGACTGAAATATCGACATAAATAAAGTTTTTCTACACATTTTATCTTTAAGCATAACTCACTATTATATAAGTTTGAAGCTGTCGTGCCTTGTGCCGTGTGATGCCGGCTTAGAATAGCATCACCCCACATCCTTACCGCGGGTGCCGTAAGAGGCGACTAAGGGGCTCGGGAGTATTGGTGTATTACAATTTTTAGGCGATAGGCTGACAACCTGTCACTACAGTGATACAGATGTTTCCTGAAACAACCTTGGAAAACAATCCTCAAAAACGTCAGACGTGGCGATAGCGGCCGTATTCATACGGCCGTTAACGATCTGCCTACCCCGTACAGGCGTGATATATGTATGTATGTACGTAGTGTGAAGTATAAGATCATTCTTTTCTGTCCTACGAATAGGACCGAAATTTAAGTATGGAATTGCATTCTACCGAACCGACGACTTAACCGATTTAGGTATATTTTTAAAATTATGCCGCCATTTACAAGGAAATGGAAGAAATAATATTATTACCGTAATAAGTAGAAGACGCGGCTCGCTCAGCACGAATCAATAAAAATAATGGTACTTTCTCGGAGCCAGCCAAGTAGACAGGTAGCCTAGTATTTAAATTTATTGTATTTTCAATAAAGCGAAGGTGCTTAGTTTTCCTGTCGTCTGCAGTATCGTATTTATGATGCATATAATTTATGGGGTGAACCACTGAATGAAACTGAACAACTTTTTCCACGGAACATAGACCGAAATACTAAAAAAAAAAATTGAACGTCCCATACAAAATGTATCAGCCAAAAGATTCGATTTGTATGGGAGGTCCAAAAATTCATATTTCGACCTATGTTTCTGGGGGAAGTTGTTCAGATTCATTGACTGGTTCACCCCTGAGTCAGTTTTCTTTTTACATCTACATCTAGTATCTACGTGAACGTGAACGATTTGTCAATATTTTCCCGAAGGCGCGGCGGCGTAATATAAACCAATAACTGTCAATAAAGGGTAATTACCAGTGATGTTATGGATCTGGAATTTCGGCTACGGATTCAGTTACGGATATGAATATATTTCGAATTATCCGTAAGTTTCAGATAGTTTCGGTTACGGATACTTCCTAGAAACAACAATTTTCTTAAAATCTATTGCACTAAGTGCCCGTAAGTGTAAAATTGCTATGTGTTATGCTTATGATTTTACACTAAAATAAACCAAATTATCTTTGTCTTTTCGTGTGGGACACCGAGTCATCCAACGACCTGATGAACCCTAGTATCAGGATTTTTTAACCGCCTTCTACATGTAGCAGGCTTCTGAAATGGTTGTGTTAACCTATCTTAAAAAACCAAACAATAAACAAGCATGTTTCAAAAATCACAACGTGGTGAGTGAGGCAGCGCCCTTATCCGAAATTATCCGAAATTTTATATCGGTTTCGGTAACGGTTACGGATAACGGTATCGATAGTTTCGGTTTAGGTTACCGAGCACATAACATCTCTGGTAATTACTGATGGGCCCTTAAACAAAGGTGGAAACAGTTGGCTTGCGGTTTGCGGTTCCGATGTGTTTGCGAAGCTAACAGCTCGGTGTTACGAAGTCGTTCCGATTTCGGCCCACATAGATTTGGCCCAAATTAGCCGAAGATGGAATTTCGAATCAATATTTCGTTTCATGATGCCGGTTTTGAATATCATCAACCCAATTCATGTCCGTGAGTGTCATAAGAGGTGACTAAAGGAGTCGAGGGTTTAATGTGTATCATCTGAAAGGGCCTTCAATATGTGTCAGACGCTGTCTACTCCGCTAGGGATAAAGGTGTGGTATACGTACGTATATACCTAAGGATTTATTTTTTTTTGACTATACTTTTACAACATCGTATTCTAAAATTGATAAAAGTGAGCCGAATGGGATATAAAAAAATATTTCAGATTCCGCATTCGGCCCATTTGGGGCCAAATCTATTTGGTCCTAACATGAAACGACTGCTATCTTTTCAGTTATAAGGCTCATGCGCTGAATGACCAGACCTTTGAAAACCTTGGAAGTATGTATAGAGGCTTCAGGCATAATAAAAGAAAATTCAAATAGCCTCTACCATTGTGTATTTATTTATGGCTTCAGTTTCGGAAACTTAAATACAAGGCACATGTTATTAATAAGTAACACAACAATAACTAGGTATGTGTGGATTACATTGTGACTTTCTGGAATAGAATCCTGCCAAATTTCAACTTAGAAATTTGACTTTGAAAACTGCCTGACATGTGACTGGTAGCAATACATAAGTCACGTTTACTCATTCACGGCAGAGCGTAAGGAGCTAGTAAAATAATTAATTTTCAAATTAAAAATCACGTCTGGTAGTAATAATTACTTTGAAAAGTACAAAACAAGTTTTGATTAGTTAGGAACTAGAAAAAGACACCTGGATTTGTCGGTTTTGTGAAAATTTAATCGTAGGATAACTTTACAATCACGGAAACTATCCCTCGGCTGCAATTAATAGCCTGTCCTGAAAATATATTTCAATTCTCCTTTGTGATACAAAATTTAATATTTATTTCAATGACACTTAGACCCGTAGAGACGAAATGCAAGACATTAACTCAATCCGTGACATAATCGTCTTTTTTAAGGTGATCCATTTTTGGTTGTTTCATCTGTTATGTAAGAAGAATTGGTATGTTTTCTTGGTATTATTGTTTTAGAAGGCAAAACCTAGCCTATGTCACTTAGGATGCTACAAGGATTCTTCTAAAACAATTCCTATTCAAATCTGCTCAGTCACTATCGAGTTACAGTCCTTTAAAGAAACGCACATAAATACATAAACTCTACAAACATTACACTCCTTTCTTTGGTTCGACAGTCGTGTAAAAACACGTCGTTGTCGACTGACAAATGTTTGTAAAAAATTTAAAATAATTTCAGAAAATGATTGTTGCTATGTTTGAAATGCGATTACGTTGAAATTCAGCGTCCACATAGCGTCCACCAAACAAGATTAAAATCATGTAGTCGACTCGTGTGTGGTACTACAATAGGGTAAATTAAGTGCGACGTAAACCTCTTTATGTTTTGACAATAGCCTCTATTAGCGTCTATTTTCCTGGATTTCACTCCAACTCTCACGGGCTTTTGTTATATTCAAGGTCCTGTCAAGAGCACGATAAACCAACGTACATGTATGGAAAAAAAATGAACGTGAGGACAGACACAGACAGACACATGTCACGCCTTTACCCCTTGCGGGGTAGGCAGAGCGTTGACGGACGTAAAAATCCGGTCGCAATCGCCACGTCTGACAATATTGAGGGCGGTTTGAGATGATCCGTGTTTCACTATAGTGACAGGTTGTCAGCCTGTCGCCTAAAACTGTAATACACTTTCTTATACCCGATATAGCCCTGTCCGAATAGCATCACCCCATTTCTTTCCCGTGGGTGACGTAGTAGGCGACTAAGGGACTCGAGGGTTTATGTAATGCAATTTTAGGCGACAGATTGACAACCTGCCCCTATAGTGATACACGACTTATCTGAAACAACCCTCAAATATTTGTCAGACGTGGCGCAAATTACCGTAACTTTTACAATCGTTAACGCTCTGCCTAGCCCGCGAGATAAAGGCGTGATTTGTGTGAGTGCAGACAATCTATTAAGCGGTAAAACCAGCCTTCGCAATAGCGATGAACGCAACAAAGCTTGAAATGAATTGAAGACGGGAAGAAGGCTTTCCGAGCACAAAGCAACACGATAGTACAATAAGCCTTCGTTTCATTCCAACACGTAGAGATTAAGGCCGTTCGCACACTATAGACGAAACAGTCTCAAGACAGATAGAGATGTGCCGTCGCCCGAAATAAGTCCCAAGTGGGTATATTCCCGCTGTCGGAACGTTTCGGGAAAACAAAATAAAAGGACTGTTGTAGGTAAAATATTGTTTTTTGTAAGGATAATACCGTAAATCGTACATGTGTGCGATCCGTTTCATTTTTATTATGATAATCTTTACAAAAATAGTACGTTATGGTAGTAGACAAAAATAGACCAATTTCTGGTCGAGTAATATTGGAAGGACGAGATGAAGTCGAGACCTTCCTAAGTGAACGAGACCAGAAATTGGCATTTTCGGTAAGACTAGTATAATGCTTTTCTTCCATTTGCGAGGGAACATCATTAATCCACATTTTAATCCTGATAACGTTTAAAATACGCAAACAGCATGTATTAGATTTGCTTACGTTCTATTGCATAAAAAAATGCGCGAAAAAATCACATTCAGCCTACAAACTTCAAATAAAATTGTGTATCATAAAACACCTATTCTTCACGATGTGTGAAGTTTAAGAACCTTTCCTTTTTTGGCCTACTAGAAGGTCCGAAATTTATGTATGGAATCACTTTGTTGTCGTGTCCGCGTGGCTCTGCCAACCTGACAACTTAAACGAGACGATTTTGGTATTCTTTTTTGAAATAATTCCACCATATACGAGCAAAATGTGGAAGAAAAATGTGTTGACTAGATTTTTTATTTTGTATTTCCGAAAGTTTTTCAGTTATTTTGTATGTTCCCGGACACTAGGAATTTGTTATAGGAATATTCCCATTCGGGCTTTTTTTCGGGCGGCGGCACTTCTCTATCTGTGTTGAGAATGTTTTGACTATAGTGTGCGGAGGCTTAAATGCTAGAAATATCGCTTTGTAAACTCCGGAGTGCACTGAATCAAATAATTTCTACCAGTTCTCGGAACACAATGCAAGAGTAATTATTTTGCTTCGGATTTATGAGCTCGGATTCATGATGCGTAGCCACACCTAGGAATGTAACCAATCTATCGGTATTTTTCCGCTCGGGCGGTAACCTTTACATATCGAATCTCTCTTCTCGTCTAGGACACAGAGTCGTCCAACGACCCAATGAACCCTGGTGTCAGAATTCTTCAACCGCCTACTACAAGTAGCAGGTTTCTATGGTTGTGTAACGACCGTCGTCTAAGTAATCATAGACAGCAACCGGGACCTACGGCTTAACGTGCCATTCGAAACAGAACCATCTTTCTTACAGGTTATCAGGTGGTTCAGCTTGTAATGTCCTAATCAGCCCGGAAAATAATCCACATAGTGATAAATATCAACCGGAAATATAAGTGCGTCGCACTACCACTGAACCTCACTGGCTATCTAGAATCTAGAGTTTGATTCGCCTACATCATCATTTTTGCCTTATCCCGTTCTCTGTCGAGAACCTAACTTAGGGGGATTTGACGTGGAACCAAATTTTTACACAGAGCAACTGCCATCTGACCTCTGCACCCCGAAGGCTAACCTGGCCCGAATCCTAGTTTAAGTCACATTCAAATACCATTGGAATTAAATTTTAATCGCCTACATATCGCTTTACAATCGAACTGACCTTTGATCCTGTCGACTGGATCTGCGGGGTGCTATTTTGCTATAATTGACAGCTTATTCAATTAGCAAGTATCCCGTAGTGGACACTGCGTGGGTGATGTCTATTGCTGTTAAGTGACAGCCCTAGTTTATTCCTCGACTTTTATAAGGTCAATTGACGACTGATGTAGCGCAATGGTAGTGCGACTGCCTTTGCAGCAGAAGGTCCCGGGTTCGATTCTCGGTGGGTCACTCACAAAGTTGATATCTATCACTTTGTGAATTTGTTCCCAGTCTGGTTATGACATTGCGGGCTGAACCACCCGGTTGTCCATAAGTAAGATGGTTCCGTGTTTCGGATGGCACGCTAAGCCGTAGGTCCTGGTTGCTGTCTATGATCACTTAGACGGCGGCGGTCGTTACACGACCATGTCAGAAGCCTGCTACTTGTAGAAGGCGGTTGAAAAATTGTGACACTAGGGTTCATCGGGCCGTTGAAAGACTCGGTGTCCCAAACGAAAACAGACGGCGTCGTCGGCAGTCGTTTGTTGAAAGAAGAAGACTAGACTTACAGTTGAGGCCGACGGTAGGTGAGTATGGGCGGCTTGGCGCGGTCGCCTTGCACGCTCACGAGCACGTCCCCGCGGTCGGTCAGCACGCGCTCCTCCGTGCAAGAGGCGCCCTCTGCGCTCAAGCGGCGCGCGCTCGGCAACTGCAGGTGGATGTTGGAAGAAGAAAACTAGACTTACAGTTGAGGCCGAGGTCGTGGTAGGTGAGTATGGGCGGCTTGGCGCGGTCGCCTTGCACGCTCACTAGCACGTCCCCGCGGTCGGTCAGCACGCGCTCCTCCGTGCAAGAGGCGCTCTCTACGCTCAAGCGACGCGCGTTTGGGAACTGCAGGTGGATGTTGCGTAGCTCAATGTCGTCCATGTTGTCTAGCGGCAGCACGCTACAAACAAACAGGTTTGATTATAACGTCGATACTTATAAAAAAACGTCACCTTACAAGTTTATGTTTCGTACAAATCATATTATTTAAAAAGTGTATTTATTTTGGAATAAATGTTTGATATCGTGTGATAATGAGTAAAATGAGATATATAAATCTTAATAAAAATGTCCCACAATCGAAATAGTTTTTGATATGTTTCTTGCTTTATCGGATTATGAAAACAAAAGTGACTCGATTTCTCTGATGAGAATTTTTATAATTAAAAAGTTGTCCAAACAATACAATTGTTCAAAAATACTACAACGGACTACGTCATAACTTTTCGAAATATTCAAAGTTTCATTTAATAGACAGAAAAATAATATAAATGTAAGCCTTTTGAAGCCATCCAGAATAGCAATAGTTTCAGTATTTTCGTACATAATACCGTGTTCAAATAAAGTGGCTTATTAAACCTGCCTGTCAGGCTTGTAGCCTGTTGAGCAAGGCAGTCAAGTTTAACCCTTAACCTAAAATGTCACCGCAGTATCATCAATCAGTTTCGTCGTAAACATGATGCTTAACTACGATACAACAGCATCGAAATATAACAGAACCTAACCTATCTAACCTAGGTGATTTGACGTGATACTAAGTTTTTACACAAAGCGACTGACATCTGACCTCTGCAACCCGAAGGATAATCTGCCTCGAATCTTCAAAAATCATCTGAATTCAAATTTTATTTGAATGTGGGTTTCACTAAGATGTTTTTTCTTCACCGTAAGAGCATTCGGTACATAATCAATGCACGTGAGTAAAAACACATTGGTACATTGCGGGATCGAACTCGGGTCTCACGGTTGTAAGACCGGTGTCCTAACCACTTGGCCATAGACGCTCTGTAACAGGTTGTATAAAGGTTGCAAATTACACCCGTTACAAAGTTTCAATCATCCCCCATCGGACACAGACGTATCACCCAATAACGGGATATCATCATTCTGTAGTACCTAACGAACATCGCCCCTCGTGACTGATGGCGGAAATTCATATTCATTTTGTATACAGGTGGATTTGTTTTTGTATTCGCCATTCGGTAAATGGGTTTACGGTGAAGTTTTCAACAGGGATCACCATAAGGACATAAAGAGATAATGTATATGTATGTATATAGAGCGCAGTTTTCACACACACACACACACACACACACACACACACACACACACACACACACACACACACACACACACACACACACACACACACACACACACACACACACACACATACACACACACGCAAACACAAATTACGCCTTTATCCCTTGCGGCAGATGCGTTAACGATCGTAAAATTACGGTCGTTATCGCCACGTCTAACAAGTATTGAGGGCCCCTGCAGATTATTCGTGTATCACTGTAGTGACAGGTTGTCAGCCTGTCGTCTAATGTTGTAATACGTGGTAATACACATGAAACCCTCGAGTCCCATAGTTGCCTCTTACAACACCCGCGGGAAGAGTTGGGGTGATGCTATTCTATGCCGGCATCACACGACATGGCGCAGTTTTCGATGTATTTTAATTACGTATATGGATAATGGGAGTGTATTGTTCCCTACGAAAATGCTTATTTAAGCGAAACCGGTCAAGACTGTAAATAAAATATCGTAAAACGAGCACAAGTGTTTCCATCAAAAATCAAAACACCTTAACAATGGAGCCGTAGGTTCCGGTGCTGTCTATGATAACTTAGACGGCGGACTTAAAATAAGAAATTGAAAAATTTAAAATCATCGACCCGGAATCGAACCCGGGCACATGGGGTACCGTCCCACTGATCTGCCACTGAGCTATCAACGCACCGGTCGACCTTCGTCAATTTCTCAATCTCTTGATGCTCGTTCCGAAGCGACGCCTACATACCTACACAGGATTTACGTCATTACTTTTATCTACAGCCCTGAAAAGCACGGTCTTCCTTCTGGGGCAGTCGAATCAATTCAATCTTGTTGGTTTCCTTTAAAAATTCAATTTCTTAGTTGCTCAAAGGAAAAGCTGCAGAAATTTCTCAATTCGAGAAATGAATTTTAACTTTAATAACATTTCAAATAAAAATTACTTACTCAAATAAATACATAAACGTATCTCTTTTTGATTTCCCCTAAACGATGGATTTTTCAATTAATTTTCCAGCATTTGCTTTCAAAAGCTTTGAGTACGCATTTATTCCACATCATCATTGGCCTCATAAGCCTGTGACAGACGATTCAATCAGTGTCTGAGGCAAGACTAGTATCCGCGTGGCGCGGGTGAAGATTTCTCACCACAGACACTGCGTTGCCTGGGACGGGTTGTGATACGTGCGGAGCAGCAGAACTCTACCGCACGATAGACCTCTGTCACACGCGCCTGACGGAGACCCCGGGTTTGATCTAGAGTTGTCCTTCTCGAGGACTGGGCTTGGGCCGAGCTGACTACCTAGCCCATAAGGAAGTGCCCATTTTTTTACGTTTTTTAAAATATATGTAGGATCAAGCTCAGGTGGCCTAGCGCTTGTATCAGACATCAGGGTGGGCAGAGTGGGTGCAGGAAATGAGAAATCGGGTTGCAATCACAACTTTTATTTTCTTAGCGGTAAAGTACAAGAGGAGATAGCACTTTCACTAGCAACGGTAAGTATACGCGATGACGGTTTCTTGACCGTGTGCACGAGACGACTGCTCAACGTAGAATGTGGAATGCCGTCGCGTGGAGGCCTCAGCCCCGCCAAGACTCCGCCGTAGCGCGCGATCTCGGTGGCAAAGCTTCTGATTGGTTAGCCGTTGTTTCTTGAAGAATCAGGCCACCGTAGATGGCGCTTCCAAGATTTGACCCGGACAAACTAGCAAACGATGGCAAGTTAAATAAAAGCTTGTAAAAATGTACGTAAATTCACAAGTCACGCCAGTAGATACTATTCGCCGGTTCTAGACCACCCGAAAAGCCCCTTTAGGGTGGTTTTGTCGGTGTGTGCAAAAAGCTCGTCACATATGCTTTTAATTGGCGGTTTTATATCAAATTAATCCGCGGTTTTATATCAACTTAATCCGCGTATGTAATTAAATTAATCCGCGGTCGATATCAAATTCATCCGCGGTCGATATCAAATTAATCCGCGGTTGGTATCAAATTAATCCGCGGTTCCGCGGTTTGATTTCGAATTATTTCGTGCTTCATATAAAATTAAGTCGCGGTCAATTCGCGTTCTTGTTGGTTTGTCATATTAGAATTCTTGTTGGAATTCATGGTTTGTTGTATGAAATCCATTTTTACTTCTCCAATTTTTGAGTTCATTATATCAATGATACTTTAATTCGTGGCTGAATTTGATATAGGTCGCGGCTCATATAATCTTTTCATTTCATACATGCATTTTGTCAATTCATGGTACCAATAGATACTTCTTAGGCAGTAAAGCGTAAGTAAATCAATACGTATGATTATTCATAATATTTTTATATCACCATCAATTTAACTTATACCTACCATTTATAAAGTTCATACCTACCACTGTTGTGTTTCTGTACACCAACAAGCAAGTTTCGACACGTTGAGCCTACTGTATTGTGAACAATGGTTCAGCCGTAAATACAAATCTTTGCCTTGCCGACTTTTTCAATATTTGTATTGTTCGCTAATAGTAAAACCCACTATGTAATAAAATTAAGTTGTAAAGACCCTTGTTTCCTTTTGACGATGCCGCCTGCTGTGTATTTATAATATTTAGAGATAAATTTTGAAATGTGCTTATTGTCTTGTGATTGTAAAGACTAACTTTTTTATAACGGTGTCTTCCGCCCCAACATTTATCTAACAAAGCGAACTTTCTCAAAAATTAAACTCGTCGAGACAAGTATCCACGGTGGGTGGTGGTTAACGATATTGAAAAAAAATACCCCTGTTTGTCGTGGTTTCGTTATAAAAGCGGAACAAGCTTGTCTGTACTCCACAACTTGATTTGGAGTGCGTGATATAGTATTAAAAATCAAATCTAGTGTTCGTGTTCGTTGTGAAAGTTTAACCTAACCTAACCTAACATCATGTCTCGGTCTACAGCTAGCTGCATAGGAAAAATGGAGGTAAGAATCGTTATATTTATTTCTCTCATTTTTGTTCAACACTGTTTGTATTTATCTGACATGTATGTTACGAAAATTACGAGGCCTACGTTCGTCAAAGGACTGGTACATGTGTATGTTATACTTACTTACATACTCTCGGGAGAAATACTTTGTATTTATGCCGTATAAATTGCATTGTATGTATTGATAAGTAATATATTCGATTGAGGACTAGTACATGTTGATGTGATGTGTATGAAGTAATATTTTTGATTGTTATTTAAGTAAATTTTATTACAGCATAGTTCCCGTTAATAACGCATAATATATATGTCTGTTTTGTTTTAGGGTTCGGGAATAAACGTTGATGACCTACCAAACACATTCAAGAATTATTATTTCGCTGCATCAAGTGATGATGAAACTGCATTTACTATTGTCGAACCCGATCAAAAATCACTAAAACGGGCGGGCAGCGATAATGCTATCGATCAATTTTTCGACACACCCAAAATCAAAAAGCAAAAGAAAACGCAATCTTCAACAGTTGGGATGGCTCGAAACGGCGGTGTATCCTACATATCGTCGAATACCGATGACGCAGCAAACGCCACACATCTAATTAAAGTAGAAGTCTACGATCTCAAGAAATTAGCCAAGGTGTCGTCAAACAACCAGTGGAAAATAGCCGATTTTCGTGCTAAATACTACACAAAGGTCACGGACAATATTTACGACCGCAGCAAGGAATTAATATACGATATCACGAAGAACGTCTCGCAATCACAAGACTGTAAAAAATACTTTTTCGATAACTAATTTCATAATTCTCAGTCATCTAAAACAGAAAAAACAGTACCTAAATACCACGCCACTCAACAACACAGCAACTTCCCTTTCTACCTGACCCATATTTACAACGTTCACGAACACTAGATTTTATTTTTATTACTGTATTACGCACCGCTAACAATGGGTTAAACTAGGGATGGATACAACAATAGTGGCGTGGCGACTTCAATACATAAGCGAGTGATGTCAAGCTTCGTCAGGCAGTCAGCAATAGGGCTGAGCTCGGTTCAGTTATTCGATCGGTTCGGCATTCGCTACAACGACATTATGGAGTCGCAAAATAGTGAACATGACTTTGAGTTTTGTGATTTCTTTAACAGTGAAGTGTTAGAACAATTTGATGTGTTGAACAAAAATTATGAGAACGCGTTAAACGTACCAATCAATAGTTTATCATCTGAAAATGACGCTGAGTTATGTGAAATTGCATCCTACATGGAACAGCAGCTATTGTAAGTTGTTTTAAAACTGTATCTTAAAAAAACATGATTTTGTATAATAACGTATGGTTGTTCTAAAATTTTCTTTATTATGTAGGAACGCAGTGCAAACTGGAAGAGGGCAGAAGAGGAAATCACCAGATGATGATGACACAATTGGCAAATCTCATATGGAAGCTGGTCCTGGACCATCATCATCAAAAACGGAATACTCCGCTAATCATATGATAAAATGTGACATTTGTGAAGTAATGGTGAGTCGAAGATACTTTTCCAACCACACTCGAAGCTCATCTCATAAAAGTAAGGTTTTAAAATTAAGTAGACATGATAATGTGACTGTAATCAATACTGCATTTGGTTGTAGAGTAATAACGTATCAAATTACTTCACCTTTACCAAATGAAACCCATGAAACTTTACAAACACCTATTCAATTTTTCGAGTCAGTCAAAGATACAATTTCCACATTAATAAATGAAAACCTGAAAGAACTAACATCCATAAAAATAAATTATATCATTCATGCTGAATTTGTTCAGGAAACAAAAAATTTGCTCAATACGTTTGATTTTCAAACCTCAAATTTTAACATATGCATGGGTGATGATTTAGAGCCATATTTCAAAATATTGTGTGAAACAATTTCTACTAAAATGGGTGAATTTGAAAAAAAAGACAGCGGGTGGTCCTTTAAATTAGTGAAACATTTAGAAATGAATGTCAATAAATTTAATCCTCTTCAAGGTTCCACTTATATTGTATTACCGAAAGACATCCGAAACAAAAAAGCAGTCATTAATGTAAAGAATAATGACCATGAATGTTTAAAGTGGGCTTTACTTTCGGCCTTATACCCAGTGGAGGATCACAAAGATAGGGTTTCATCGTATTACAAATATCAAAACAAGCTCAATTTCGATAATGTTCCATTTCCAGTTAAGATAAAGGACATGGTCAAGGTTGAGGAAAACAATCACATTAGTATAAATGTTTTTGGATTAGAGTACGATGAAATATCAAAAAGGAATTCAGTAGTGGGCCCACTTTATTTTAGTAAAAATAAACAAGAAAAACATATCAACTTATTATACATATCAAATGGTAGTAATGGTCACTATTGTTTCATAAAAAATTTGTCTCGCTTAGTTAGCAATCAGTTATCGAGTAAAGCTCATGCGGTTTTCATTTGCGACGGGTGTTTATTACATTTTACATCTAGAGAGAGACTGGATAACCACCAAAAATTTGACTGCAGACATGTTTGCACAACATTACCTAGTCCGTTGCAAACTAAAAAAAATTGGTTTGGAAAAGATGAATCTACAAATAAAATATGTTTTGACAAATACCAAAGACAAATGAAAGTACCATTTGTAATATATGCAGATACGGAAGCTTTTCTTAAACCCATTGCTGCTTGCGATCCAGACAGTTCAAAGTCTTTTACACGAAACATGCAAGAACATGAAATGTTTAGCTATGGTTATTATATCAAGTGTTCTTATGATGACAGTTTATCAACATATAAGACATATACAGGTCCTGACTGTGCTGAAAGTTTAATGAATAATATGTACAAAGACGTGTGTGAGATTCATAAAAGAAATAGTTTTCAAAAGAAACCATTGCCGCTTAAAGATTGGCAAGAGGCAGACATTATTCAAACAAAAACTTGTTACATTTGTGCAAAAGACTTAAATGCAGATTCAATAAAATATTTTGATTGGCATACGGGTTTATTTAGAGGAGTGGCACATTCCTTATGCAGTTCAAAATTTAGAGCTCCTAAATTTGTTCCGGTTTTACTACACAACTTGAGCAACTATGATGCTCACTTTATAGTGCATGCGTTGAATATAAAAGAAGGAGATATTGATATTATACCACAAAATAAAGAAAAATACATTTCTTTTACAAAAAAGTTAAAAGTGAATGGACATGAGGTTCATTTACGGTTTTTGGATTCGTATAAGTTCATGCCATGTAGTTTAGATAGTTTATCTAAGAATTTAAAAAAGGAACAGCTCAGGGAGTTACGAAAACAAGTACCTAACGAAGAAAGCTTTGGGCGATTGATTCAAAAAGGCATATTTCCATATGAATTTATGTCATCATATGATTCACTGAAAGTAACATCCTTACCCAAACAGTCTGAATTTTATAGTTCTTTAAATGATTGCAATGTTACCGATGAAGATTATAGTAGAGCTCAAGATGTGTGGAACTATTTTCAATGTAAAAATATGTTAGATTATGCGAATTTATATTTAAAAACTGATGTATTACTTTTAGCTGATGTTTTTGAAAACTTTCGAGATGTGTGCATGAAAACGTATGGTTTAGATCCTGCACATTATTATACAGCCCCTGGTCTTAGTTGGGATGCAATGTTAAAATGTACCAAAATTGAATTAGATCTTTTAACTGATTTTGATATGGTGGCGTTTATAAAATCGGGTATAAGAGGAGGTGTCTCAGTGTGTAGTAATCGCTATGCTAAAGCCAACAATAAATACATGCGAAACTTTAACGACAAAACTGAAATATCTTATTTGCTTTATTTAGACGCTAACAATTTATATGGTTGGGCTATGTCTCAGTACCTACCATATGGTGATTTTAAGTGGGTCGACAAAAACATAAATTATAATGTTTCTCCTACTTCAGACATAGGATATATATTAGAAGTAGACTTGGACTATCCAGATCATTTGCATGATATGCATTCCGATCTCCCCTTTTGTCCAGAAAATATTAAAACTAATAATAGCAATTCATCAAAATTAGTACCGAATTTAAATAATAAAAGAAAATATGTTCTACATTATAGAAACCTAATTCAATGTTTAGAAAAGGGGATGAAGCTCGTTAAAGTTCACCGAGTACTTCAATTCCAGCAGAGTCCGTGGTTAGCAAACTACATTGATTTAAATACTCAATTACGAAAACAAGCTAAATCCGATTTTGAGAAGGATTTTTACAAACTAATGAATAACTCAATATTTGGTAAGACTATGGAAAACATTGAAAAAAGAGTGAACGTTAAGTTAGTCACTCATTGGGAAAATAATGGTAAGGTACAAGGGGCTCAAAGTCTGATAGCTCGTCCTGAATTTCATAGCTTATCAATTTTTTCTGATAATTTAGTAGCTGTACAATTAAACAAAACCAAATTACTGTACAACAAACCTATTTATTTAGGTTTGTGTATACTTGATATATCAAAAACTTTGATGTTTGATTTTCATTATGATTACATGAAAAAGAAGTATAACGATAAAATAAAACTGTTGTATACCGACACAGATAGTTTGATTTATCAAATTTTTACAGAAGACTTTTATTCCGATATTAAACCGGATCTAGAAAAATATTTTGATACATCTGACTATCCTGTTGATAACCGATTTTATTTTCCACAAGTAAATAAGAAGAAAATTGGGTGTTTCAAAGACGAACACAATGGCAAAATATTTACGGAATTTGTTGGGTTGCGTTCAAAAATGTACGCCATGCAGGTAGAAAATACAATCATAGCAAAAGCAAAAGGAATAAATAAAAATGTTACCAAAAAGTTGAAAATGGATAATTACAGATCATGTCTATTTGATAAAAAAACACAATTGGCTGAAATGTATCGGTTTCGATCGATAAAACATGTAATATTCACACAAAAAATAAATAAAGTTAGTCTGTCGTATAATGATACAAAACGGTACATTTCAGCGAATTCAACAGACACTTTAGCTTGGGGTCATTATAGTTTAAGAAATAATATTATATAGAATAAACAAGAATAATTTGTATTTAAGTGTGTATAAATTTGTACCTTTTAAGTTTAATGTGTTTACATTAGTTTAAAGTTATATTCATTTTTAATTATCTACTGTTTAATTTACCAAGAATAAAATGCTCTAACTATATAACGATGAACTTATTTTTTATTCTCCATTCCTTAACACTGTCACACGACAATTACACGTCATTATGATTCATTTCATCCACCCGTTTACTGCAATAGTGGCAGGTCCAAGCAGCTGTGGAAAATCAAAATTTGTAACAAGTTTTTTAAATCATTGTAATGAAATATGCAGTGTAGATTTTTATGAAATTATATGGTGCTATGATGAAATGCAACCATTATATAATTTAAACAATGTGAATTACAATCAAGGTATTCCTGATTTGAGTATGTTCGATGGAAAATTTCCAAGACTACTCATAATTGATGATCTTATGAGAGAGTCAGATGGTAGAATAGTTGATATTTTTACAAAAGGAAGCCATCACAGGAATCTCAGTGTATTTTACATAACACAAAATATATTTCACCAAGGGAAAGGGCAAAGAGATATTTCTTTGAATTCAAGTTACATCATTTATTTTAAAAACCCGCGAGATAGAACACAGATAAGACATTTAGCTCGTCAGGTTTTTCCGGAAAATAGCAAATTTGTTGAAGAAGCTTACAAGGATGCAACAAAAAATGCTCATGGATATCTTTTCATTGATCTTAAACAAAATACAAATGAAATATGTCGCTTTAAAAGTAAAGTTTTTCCATTCGATGGTCATTGTACAATTTATGTACCAAAAAAGGGGTATAAATATGATGCACAACAAATAATTTCTGTCAGTTTCAAATAATGTCTGAAGTAGAAACGTCTAATACGAATAATATTTTAAGAGCTTTAAGTATATTAAAAGAACAATATCGTGAAGCCTTGTTAGAATGTTGTAATGATGATGAAATAAGGCAAATATGCGAGTGTATAATAAACGTTTTTAAAGGAAAGATTCCCATAAAAGAAAATAGCGAATCTGTATTTAACATATGCAAATTCAACTGCTTTGTTTCTACTGATGCTGTTAAGTTAATATTATAAATAGAATATAAAGTGAAGTTTTAGTGTTTAAAAAATGATTAAAAGAATTACGTCTCATAAAGATTTATTAAAAGCATTATTGACATTAAAACCAAAGTATAGAGAAGCATTGTTAAAAAATTGTGGAGATGATGAAATCCACTGTATAACCGAGTGTATTTTCAATGTGTTAAAAGGAAAAGTGCACTTGGATAAAAAATCTACACGTAAATTAAGAAAACATAAAGATCTTTTGAGGAAAATTGTTTCGAAAGGGACAAACAAAACAAGGAAACAAATTTTAGTACAAAGAGGTGGAGCGTTTTTACCTATTATTCTAGGGTCTGTTCTTAGCGCATTGCTAGGTTCAATTATAAAATAAAGATGGAAAACACAAAAAAAATGATACTTATTGAGCCTGAGGTCATAGATAGACTAAAATTAGATAATGCAGGCACTAAAAATTTGTCACGTTTAGATGAGGAAATGCATAAAGTAATAAAAACTAAAATAGATGACAGGGAAAAGTGGGCACTATATTTGCAAACATTGCAGAGATATCTACATTTCATTGGAGAAGACCGAAAACCATTACAAATACCTATAATACCTTTTGATGAAAAGGAAAATGAAATAAAAGAAACAGTTAAGTCAGAAAAAGCTCCAGATGACAAAGAGACATCTACTGAAGCAACCTATAATGGTTATACAAAATCAGAGTTGCTTGCTTTTATTCCAAAGACATACAAATTGAAAGGTGAACTTTTGATAGATATACTTTTGAAGAACAAAGATAAAATTTTCTGGAATGAAAAAGGCACTGTGTTCGTTCGCAATAAAGAAGTGCATAGAAGTAATATCGTCGACTTATTGAATGATATCTTAAGACCTCTAAAAAACAGTTCACCGAGCGGTTGGGCAGATTTTGCTTATGTACTCAAAGATCTATCAGTCCCCTTAACTTATATTGGCAATCCTAAAAGAGCCACATACATAAGAGTTTTGTCCCAGAGTCCAGCTAGTGCTGGAACAACAAGAGAGAAAGCAAACAGTACTCCTGATAATTTCAGCACACCAACATTAGCTGGCAGTAGTCGCAGTCAAAATAAAGCACAACCCGCTAAAAGAATTAATTGGGAAAAATGGACCCCTTACTAGAAATTCATAATATTTACTACGATGTATCCCACCCAGCTGGATACAGCAGTCTCAGTAAATTGACTGCAGCTATGAAAAATAAAATGACTAAAGAAGAAACAAAGAAATGGTTGGAATCTCAAGAAACGTACACCCTACATAAACCAGTTCGTCGTCGGTTCCCGAGAAACAAGTACATTCTATCAAATTTTAATGAACTTTGGCAAGCCGATTTAAGTGATATGCGGAGTTACAGTGAATATAACGATGGTTTCAAGTATATTTTATGCGTAATTGATGTTTTTAGTAAGTATGCTTTTGCTAGACCTATAAAAAAGAAAGACTCTGCCACTATAAAAGAAAATTTTAAAGATATATTTTCGGAAGCTAAAGCCACTCCGAGACATTTACAATCCGATAAAGGTACTGAATTTATAGCAAAAGACGTCCAATCTTTTCTTAAATGTAACGGTATAAACTATTACACCACCAATAATCCTGATATCAAAGCAAGCATAGTTGAAAGATTCCAACGTACACTTAAAATGAAAATGTGGAAATATTTTACTCATAATAATACGTATCGATATATAGATATTTTGCAAGATTTACTTAATTCCTACAATAATAGCTTTCACAGAAGTATTAAAATGCGCCCTTGCGACGTAAACTTTGATAACATTATGACAGTTTGGCGCAACTTGTATGAGAGAAAAAATGAAGATGCTACGAAAATTAAAGCCAAACCTAAGTTTAAAGTTGGAGATCATGTAAGAATAACTAAGTACAAACATATTTTTCAAAAAGGTTATGAAACCAATTGGAGTGATGAAATATTTTTAATAACATCGATTATAGACAGATCACCCTTTGTTGTTTACACAATAAAAGATTTACAGGGAGAAATTGTTACTGGGACTTTTTATGAAAAAGAACTACAGAAAGTGACATACGACCCCACTGCTTTGTATAAAATAGATAAAATACTGCGCGCCCGCTATTCAGGTCGCAGAAAAGAACTATTAGTGAAGTGGAAAGGTTATCCTGATAAATTCAATAGTTGGGTTTTAGTATCAGATTTAGAAAAATCATGAAAGGCGAAAACTTTTACTTAACTTTACCCAGTAATAGCTCGTTCTCATATTTTCCAAATAACAAAACCACCAACTTCTCCACAAAATTACCAAAATCAATAAAGTTGGATGGAGAATGGTCGGTAGGATTAGTTGAATTTCAGTATCCTTGCACTATGTTTACTGTTCAGGATAATAATAATATAATGTATATCACCAAACGCATGAAAGTTCCCGACCAAGAAGAACTCAGTACAGTAACATACAAGAGTCACATACCTACGTCTAGTTATGAAAACATTAACGATGTTATAACAGCACTGAATTCGAGAGAAAGCTTCAAATTAAGACATGATAAATTAACAAAATTGGTTTCACTCACAGGTGATATGAATAACCTTATAGCTTTAAGGTTTTCCCCTATCTTAAGTCTTCAGCTTGGATTTGACCCTAATACAAACATTGCTACAAAAACAACTGGAAAGTTTCCAGCTAATTTATACCTCGGATTACCATCACAGTTATACATATATTGTGATATTGTAGAACCTCAGATGGTTGGAGACGTCATGTGTCCTTTATTAAGAATAACATCATTAGATCCAGTTAAATATGTGTATGGATCAAACAAAATGCATATTTTTTCACCGCCACATTATGTACCAGTCATGCGTAGAGAGTTTGATACAATTGAAATAGATATAAGATCGAACACAGGAGGAAAAGTTCCATTCCAATTTGGAACGAGCTGTGTTAAACTACATTTTATAAAAAGATAAATCAAAATGTACACAAGAGACAATAATTTAATCTGTCCATATCATCATTATTATTCTCATCAAGCAGGAACTGGAATCGGAGTAGTCTATAAAGGAGTGTCACATCAACGCGGTCATGGTATAGGAAGCTGTTTAGGGGGTTTGTTTAGGTCTGTTCTACCACTTTTATCAAATGGAGCTAAAGTTATTGGTAAAGAAGCTCTGAGTGCGGGGGTAGGTCTTTTATCAGATATAGTAAGTGCTAGGCCTTTAGAAGAATCTGTCACAAATCGTTTTAAAGAAGCTACTTCTAATTTAAAAAGAAAAGCTGATGACAAAATTATAAGAGCTATGAGTGGGTCGGGGTATAAAAATAGAAAACGAAACCATAAAGCCCTCATTCACTCGGAGAATTTGAAAGCAAGAACAGTGAAAAAGGCGAGGAAAAGTAAATTTTCAACAATTAATGATATCTTCTCTTAAAATAATTTAAAATGTCATTTTTACATAATCATTCTTGTGAATGTGCAAAGTCAGAATTAGATATATTTGCTTTACCATCGACGCAAACAAGTATAGAAAGCGGACAATGGATTTATTACAAACCTATTTCATCTCTTAGTGACGATGGCCCTATAGAATTTCAAATACCCGGTTCCGGGGATGATTATATTGACTTAACACACACATTGCTTCATGTGAAAGCCAAAATATTGAACCAAGATTTGTCTAATATTGACTCTGAAAAAACATCAGTAGCTCCAGTAAATAACTGGCTTCATTCGCTATTCAGTCAATTAGATGTATACTTAAATCAAAAGCTTGTTTCTCCACCAAATAACACATATGGATATCGTGCATACATTGAAACATTATTGAATTATGCACCTGCAGCAAAAGAGTCCCATCTTACATGCTCAATGTGGTATGAAGACACTGCAGGAAAAATGAATAACACAGATGATTCAAATAAAGGATACACTTCAAGACTAAAATATACAAAAGACAGCAAAGAGGTCGAAATGATAGGACACTTACATGGAGATATATTTAACCAAGAAAAGTTTTTAATTAATGGAGTTGACATGTGCATCAAACTTATACGTTCAAGGGAATCATTTAACTTGATGTCTTCATCAAATGATATCAAAGTCAAAGTGGCTATCACTGAAGCAACATTAATGGTGCGTAAAGCTCGAATAAATCCAAGTGTACTACTCGCTCATCAAAAAGTATTAGCTACTACAACTGCGAAATATCCAATCACGCGAGCTGAAGTAAAAGTTTTGACCATTCCATCCGGTATTCAAGGTAAAACACTAGATAATGTTTTTCTAGGTCAGATACCAAAACGTTGTATTATAGGATTTGTGAATAATACAGCTTTTAACGGAAGTTTTACCAAAAATCCGTATGATTTCGATAACTATGGTTTAAATACGTTTAGTTTGTATATTGATGGGATTCAAATTCCTTCTAAAGCATTACAGCCACAATTCAGCAGTGGGTTGCATACTATTATGTATCATACGCTTTTTTCCGGAACTGGTATTCATTTTTTAAATGAAGGAAATGGTATAAATCTGAGTAGATATCCGAAAGGTTACTGTTTGATGGCTTTTGACTTAACTCCTGATTTATGTGCAAATTCAACTTCACACTGGAACTTGATTAAACATGGCAGTGTTAGATTGGAAGCACGGTTTGAAAATGCCCTAACTGAAACAATTAATTGTATTGTTTATGCTGAATTTGATAATTTAATTGAAATAGATAAGAATAGAAATGTAAACGTCGACTTTAGTAGTTAAGTAATAATTATATAAGATAACGGACTTTGATTATCTCTCAGATGCATTTTTATTTTTGTGTAAATTAGACCTTAATAAGTATGAACACTTTCGAGATAAAAAAATATTTGAGATCAATTCATAACTCCTTAGCTGATAATGTATTTCCCGCTAATCGTCTACCAATTTTTATGACAGCACCTGTGTATTTGATAAGTAATTTAGACTCAGACACAAAACCAGGGTCTCACTGGGTAGCAATTGTTATTCATTCAAATGGTGTTGGTGAATATTTTGACAGTTTTGGTCGTAAACCTGAAGGTCATCATTTAAATTATTTAAAAAGGAATTCACGAACATGGAAATACAACCATAAAGCTATTCAAAACATTTTTTCGTCTCTGTGTGGAGAATATTGTTTAGTGTATTTGTATTTAAAGTACAGAGGTCTAAGTCTTGAAGATTTCAATAACCTATTTACTAAGGATTCATTGAACAATGATTTCTTATTAAATGATTTCTTTATAACTTTCTTTAAGTAATATTTGAATGTGTATATAAGAAGTTACCCTTATACTTAAGCTAAAATGATTAAAATGTGTTTAGATTTAAAGAACGGTTATGTCATATGTGTTTTATGAAATAAATGGTGTATACATTTTAATACAGGTGTTTTAATTTTATTTCCATTACAAGAATAAGGTACTGTTATTAAAAGGAAAAAAGAAACAAACGTTATTTTAATGTTATTTTATTATTTTACATTGAATTTAAACCGACATAGACATTACAATGTTAAAAATAACAAAGCCAACTAAAACAGAAAAACACAGAAATAATTAGTAAACAAATCAATCATATTTATCCAATTAAAGAGTAGGCGAGTATGCTGTGGAGGATAAAATATAGTTATCCTGTATGGAATTTATAATTTCTTCGACTTCTTCGTCTTCTTCTCGACTCCAATCAACTGATAGTGGATTGACAATCTCTATAGACTGCGTCAGAGGGTCCGAATAAGGTTCTTGAGTCTTGGGAGGGTCTTGACAATTCGCACAATATGCCTTCATTGGCAATACACCATCAACTGTATCCAGTGATTCACAGTCTTTTGAAGAAGAGTAGTGCCCCTCGCAGGGGGTGAAAAATGGCTTTACGTCGTCATCTTGAATTAAACACTCAGGTAATTCGTTATTAATATACCAGAATCGAATATATCTTGAATATTCTGTAAGGATAGTTTGTTTTGAGATGGTCGCGATAACTTTTTTAGAAAGATACATTTTTAATGAATAACGAGCTTGTGGCACGAATGCAAGCTTGGTGCTGACTGATTTACGAAACTTAACATCACTCGCTTGAATAGTGAAGTCGCCCCTATTGTCCTGTCCATCCATAGATTTTCATTGTTAGGATGTTTTTGAGGTAGAAAGGGAAGTTGCTGTGTTGTTGAGTGGCGTGGTATTTAGGTACTGTTTTTTCTGTTTTAGATGACTGAGAATTATGAAATTAGTTATCGAAAAAGTATTTTTTACAGTCTTGTGATTGCGAGACGTTCTTCGTGATATCGTATATTAATTCCTTGCTGCGGTCGTAAATATTGTCCGTGACCTTTGTGTAGTATTTAGCACGAAAATCGGCTATTTTCCACTGGTTGTTTGACGACACCTTGGCTAATTTCTTGAGATCGTAGACTTCTACTTTAATTAGATGTGTGGCGTTTGCTGCGTCATCGGTATTCGACGATATGTAGGATACACCGCCGTTTCGAGCCATCCCAACTGTTGAAGATTGCGTTTTCTTTTGCTTTTTGATTTTGGGTGTGTCGAAAAATTGATCGATAGCATTATCGCTGCCCGCCCGTTTTAGTGATTTTTGATCGGGTTCGACAATAGTAAATGCAGTTTCATCATCACTTGATGCAGCGAAATAATAATTCTTGAATGTGTTTGGTAGGTCATCAACGTTTATTCCCGAACCCTAAAACAAAACAGACATATATATTATGCGTTATTAACGGGAACTATGCTGTAATAAAATTTACTTAAATAACAATCAAAAATATTACTTCATACACATCACATCAACATGTACTAGTCCTCAATCGAATATATTACTTATCAATACACACAATGCAATTTATACGGCATAAATACAAAGTATTTCTCCCGAGAGTATGTAAGTAAGTATAACATACACATGTACCAGTCCTTTGACGAACGTAGGCCTCGTAATTTTCGTAACATACATGTCAGATAAATACAAACAGTGTTGAACAAAAATGAGAGAAATAAATATAACGATTCTTACCTCCATTTTTCCTATGCAGCTAGCTGTAGACCGAGACATGATGTTAGGTTAGGTTAGGTTAAACTTTCACAACGAACACGAACACTAGATTTGATTTTTAATACTATATCACGCACTCCAAATCAAGTTGTGGAGTACAGACAAGCTTGTTCCGCTTTTATAACGAAACCACGACAAACAGGGGTATTTTTTTTCAATATCGTTAACCACCACCCACCGTGGATACTTGTCTCGACGAGTTTAATTTTTGAGAAAGTTCGCTTTGTTAGATAAATGTTGGGGCGGAAGACACCGTTATAAAAAAGTTAGTCTTTACAATCACAAGACAATAAGCACATTTCAAAATTTATCTCTAAATATTATAAATACACAGCAGGCGGCATCGTCAAAAGGAAACAAGGGTCTTTACAACTTAATTTTATTACATAGTGGGTTTTACTATTAGCGAACAATACAAATATTGAAAAAGTCGGCAAGGCAAAGATTTGTATTTACGGCTGAACCATTGTTCACAATACAGTAGGCTCAACGTGTCGAAACTTGCTTGTTGGTGTACAGAAACACAACAGTGGTAGGTATGAACTTTATAAATGGTAGGTATAAGTTAAATTGATGGTGATATAAAAATATTATGAATAATCATACGTATTGATTTACTTACGCTTTACTGCCTAAGAAGTATCTATTGGTACCATGAATTGACAAAATGCATGTATGAAATGAAAAGATTATATGAGCCGCGACCTATATCAAATTCAGCCACGAATTAAAGTATCATTGATATAATGAACTCAAAAATTGGAGAAGTAAAAATGGATTTCATACAACAAACCATGAATTCCAACAAGAATTCTAATATGACAAACCAACAAGAACGCGAATTGACCGCGACTTAATTTTATATGAAGCACGAAATAATTCGAAATCAAACCGCGGAACCGCGGATTAATTTGATACCAACCGCGGATTAATTTGATATCGACCGCGGATTAATTTGATATCGACCGCGGATTAATTTAATTACATACGCGGATTAAGTTGATATAAAACCGCGGATTAATTTGATATAAAACCGCCAATTAAAAGCATATGTGACGAGCTTTTTGCAGACACCGACAAAACCACCCTAAAGGGGCTTTTCGGGTGGTCTAGAACCGGCGAATAGTATCTACTCACGCCTCTATCCCTAGGGGGTAGACCGAATAATTGATTGTTATCGTCACGTCTGAGGGTTGTGTTTGAGGGTTGTTTCAGATAAGACGTGTCTATACGGACAGGTTGTCAGCCTGTCGCCGAAAATTGCAATACACATGAAACCCTCGAGTTCCTTAGTCGGCTTCTACACCCAAGGGTATGAAATAGGGTGAAAAAATACTTTGAAAAAATACTTTGGCTCGTACGCGACATTCTAAAGGATGTAGAGGACTTTGCAAACGTGATCACACCAAGAAACTAAACATCTTTCCCTTTGGAGGCAATAGTGCGGAAACGAATTTTTTTATTGACTTTGCATACAAATGTTTCTCACCATTGATTGAATTCATTGGGAGAGTTGTTCTATTTCATGGTCTGATCACGCCTGCAAAGTTATCGGCGCACCATCCTATCTATGAACCCCTTATAATTAATATACCTTCAAGAAATTCTCAATTCGTTTTATCGATATCAAATCATAACGGAGCTAATATTCTACATAATACTGAGTTATTTTTTAGTAAGTACACAGACTTTGTAGAGTGTTTCTATTCATAATTCTGAATAACACTCACATGGGGCCACCTGAGCAATCACAGAAAAATGGGTGTATTACATACATTTTTGCCGACCTTTTCTACGGAACACTTAATTTATTTGCTATTTTGCTGTTGCATAAGTAGAAACACTACAAATTCAAAGTCAACACTGCATAAATACAGCAGCAATATTATTAACACAGTACTAACATTTCGAGAAATGTTGCCATAAATAAACCTAGAAATAATTCAGGAAATTTTACTAGTCTACCTACTTAAAGAACTTTGAACCTCGATCGAGTTGCCTGCCACATACCTACTAGATTCACGTCATGAATATTTATCGTAGTACGTAGCTAATTACGACTCCATGAGCCATTAAAATTTACAGGAGTTATATTTCTGAAACGTCGTAATTTGGTTCAGTGCACGGAAGTCCGCAATGACTGGTCTAATCACGTTTTAAATTTTCTACTACTCGATGTTATTATAGCCAAGGGTAGGTGTGAATCTATTAGAGTAGGTGGGAATCGTTATGTGAAGTAGAATGTGTGATATATGTATAATAATTAGCAGATTTTCGCATGAAACAAACGAACACAACTGGAACGTTTCAGAAATTGAGCTCCTGGAGCTCAAATTGTGAAGTGTTTGCTTTAGGTTCCATGCAAGAAGGCCCAAAACAACTGGTCTACCCACACGTTTATAAATTTCTTTTACTTGATGTTTTTATAGTCAAAAATATGTGTAAATTTTTGAGGGTATGTGGAATCGATAAGTAGAACGTGAGATGCAAGCACAATGAGTAGCAGATTTTCGTATGAAACGACAACGAAAGTTTCTGAAATTGAGCTCCTAGAGGTCAATGCCTGAAATTTAAAATCGTGTGGTTAGACGTTTTGTTCTTTCGTGCACGGACCCAAAACCGAACTTTTCAAAAATTGAGCTCCTGGAACGTTTAAAGGATAATGAATTGGCTTGAGAAATAGCTTAGTATTTTATCTGGGGGCGCGGCTGTGACCCCCGAGAGGCGAGCGCAAAGTAAGCACTGCCGTACCATCCTTTACAGGAACCATTTCGGCGCATTTTTAGGCTCCTATTAGAGAACCTCTGGATTAGACTAATACGCTGAAATTTTGGTCATCTAGTATGTAAGATGATGATGACGCTCTGCCTACCCCGCCAGGGATATAGGCGTGATGTGTGTATGTACGATTGTATTAAGAATAAACTATTATAAAACATAGCAATTTTTTTGAAAACGTGGAAGCTCTTTGCCTGGCAGTGGGACATTAAACATTTGAACAGCATCGGCAGGAGGAATAAAAGAAACTTTGGAATGAAGGTCGCGTAACGTAGACTGGTGGTAGGTGCCGCGTGAAAGCACGGGCGGCATCGACCCGGCCTTTGGCAGTTGGCACTGGGCCAGACGCTCCAGCCCCGGCCGCGCCCGACTGTACAATAAAACGGGGTGGAAATCAGTCCTTAGAACAATTGTATAGGGTGTAAGGTACGGTGTAACGAAAACTTTGCAGGCGTGATCTGAACATGAAACTGAACAACTTTTTCTATGGGGGCTATGTTGGTAATCGTGAAAACTTCGTTTGGGGCGAGATTGGGCTTAGGAGTTATTCTGGGAAGAACGACTCGGACTGATAATAGGCACTCAGATATGCAGCGCGGCGTAATATTGAAAAGGTCAGCGACTCAGCAAAAATGCTTATCTCGAAAGAGGATGAACAGCTGTTTTTCAGTCGAAACCCATTTGATTTACTCGTCGCCTGGCTTCAAAGCGCGAGTAAACGGTGTTTTAGCATATGTGCAATTGTTCGTTAATATTAGGAGCCGTGTAGTTAGCTCACGTCATTACAGATAATAAGTTTCCAGTTTTGATTTTCTTTCTTCTTTTTTATCTAATCGGCAGTGTGATGCCGGCTTGGAATAGCAATACTCCATTTCATTCCCGCGGGTGTCATAGGAGGCGCCTAAGGGACGCACCGATTTTATGTGATACACGAATCATCTGAAAGGGCCCTCAATATTTGTCAAACGTGGTGATAGCGACCTTATTTTTACCACCGTTAACGTTCTTCTTACTCCGAAAGCGATAAAAGCGTGATATGTGTGTGTATCTAACCTAAGTAGTAATAATATCAAATCACCAATGCTGGTGCAATTTTGTTGAGAATATGTGAACTGCCCATTATTCCCTAGATTAATCCAGCTTTGAGTAGCTTTCTTCAGTGCCCACGGGTAGAAATGGGGTGATGGTCACGCGGAGTTTTATCATTCTCCTTGCCTTATCCCGTTTCTCTGTCGGGGTCGGCTACCTAACCTAGGAGATTTGACGTGGAACCAAGTTTTTACACAGAGCGACTGCCATCTGACCTCTGCAACACGAAGGCTAACTTGACCCGAATCCTAGGTTAAGTCACATTCAAATATCACCTGATTCAAATTTTATTTGGAAGTGGGTTTGATTACAATGTTTTTCCTTCACCGTAAGAGCAGTCGGTAAATGTACATGGCGGGGTTCGAACTCGGGTCTCACGATTGTAAGACCGGTGGCCAAACCACTTGGCCACCGACGCTCACACGGAGTTTTATACGGCGCATTTTTTCGAACTTTTTTAAAACCTCGTTTAACAGGATATCATAATGGAAGCGGTGTGAACAGTTCGGATCCGCGTTTCATACATTTTAATGAGTGTACGCTGAACATAAAACGCAGATTATTAAACGAGTCAGAGGGTTCAATCTCTTCCACTCAGCCTTTTACAGGAGGACAGGATTGTTTGAATCTACATAATTGGAGCCTATTTTTCTCTCTGTAAGTTTGAGCCAGGACTCAAAAATCACCAGATTTTTTAGGGACATGTCCCATACAATAACTTTGTCGGTCGGTTATTTTGAATGGCAGTACCTTTTATTTCCATATTTCGCTCTATGTACCTTGAAGAAAATACTTCAGTTTCATGGGCTGGTTCACCACTTAAAATATTTGCATCTTTTTTACACCCTGTATAGAGTGTAAGCAAAGCGGCGCCCGTTGTACTTAAGGACAGAGCACACTGCGTATGCACGCTGTACTGTATTGCGTAGTGCACGCAAGTAGTGTGCCGTATCTCAAACAGTCCCAAACATTTTAAAAGGCGTGTTATCACGTACACGCATACGAGCTGCATACGCTGGCAGTGTGCTCAGCTCTTAGTTGGTCTTGAGGCCACAAATAATTAAAGACAACCACGCAAACCACACCTGCCTGCCACGCAAAGGTTCCGGGTTCGATTTTGGGTGGGGCCCTCACAATGTTGACATTTATTTACCGATTTGTGAACTTTCTAGTCTTTTTAGGACATTGCAGACTGAACCAACTGATTGGTCGTAAGAAAGATGGTTCCGTATCCCGGTTGCTATTTGTTATTACTTGATCGTTACCCAACCATCTCAGAAGTGTACTACTTGTAGAAGGCGGTTGAAAAATTCTGACCCTTGGGTTCATTGGGTCGTTGGAGAACTAGTTGTACCACACAAAGAAGAAGTTAAAGATTGCCCTACATGGTTTTTATCATAGAAAAACGTCCAGAGATTCTCTTCAGCTGCCTTCCTACCTATGTAGATGACTTCGTGCGCTATCTATCATCTAACAGAGACGTTTTACTTCAAAAGAGGATTTTTGGAAGACAACGTTGTAAAGTTTCGTACGCGAATATTATGAGTCGTGTGTAGATAAGTTTTCTCTTCCATTCGCTCGTAAATAGCGTCATTATTTTAAAACAAGAATAGCAAAATCGTTTCGTTTAAGTGATCAGGTTGGCAGAGGCACGCAAACATTGTATGCATATATACAATTCTTTCTCGTTTAAAGGTATCAGATTATGTCAATAAGTTCCACAACCTTAAGGAACTGCTCTAATAATGAAGCAAATAGTAAGGTGAAGCAACTTGTAAGTAAATACATTGCAGGCTGAACAATTAATATGGTTCCGTGACAGTAGTACTATTATTTAGTACTATTATTATTTATTCTGTGTCCGTCATTCGTTCGGAGGGCACGTTAGTCTGTCTGTACACTTGCTGTCTATGATAACTTAAATGACAATCGTTACACAACCATGTTAGTAATTAGTAGGTAAGCGGTTGAAAAACTGACACCAAGGTGCGTCGGATCGTTCGACACAGTGTACCACGCGATACAAGAAACATCCAGCTTTAGCTCGACGAATGAGGCACTTGATAATGGAATTAATAGCAAATAAAACGAGTGATTTTTCGGAACAAGTTCTTTCACAAAGGAATAAAATATAAGGTTCGTTTTACGCTCAAAGGAAAATGTTCGAATATGTGTTGGAATCAGGGACGGAACGATATGTCGAAATTCGATCAACATCGATATGTCAACGCCATAAAATGTCGATGTAACGAAGAGTCCATAAATATCGAATAAAACCGATTTAAAAAAATGACAATATATCCAAAAATAAAGTATCGAATCGAGAGGTCAACACCGAAAAGTGGGTAAAACTATGTTACTGACAACATATAATATATGTTATATATATACTATTATATATTATATAGATTACTGGCATCACTGATAGCACTCGTAAGCTACGAAAGACGCGTTTGCTGGATATGCCTGTCACAGAATTTAGTAGAATAAATTTGTCATAAAACAATAAATTGTTAATTATTAAAGTTTTAAAAATATTGTTAATAAATAAATGAAGATTTATCGATGCATACATACATCACACCTTTATCCCTTACGGGGTAGGCAGAGCGTTAAAGGCCGTAAAAATACGGCCGCTATCGCCACGTCTGACAAATACAGAGGGCCTTTTGAGATAATTTGTGTATCACTATAGTGACAGGCTGTCAGCCTGTCGCCTAAAAGTTGTTATACAACCCTCTCGAAACCCTGAAATCCCTCAGTCGCCTCTTACGACACCCACGGGTAGAAAATGGGGTGATGCTATTTTAAGCCGGCATCAGACGGCATTATCGATAGTTGATATATCGATATCGATAGTTGTGGAAATTTCGCATCCCTAGTTGGTATCGTCTAATACGTAACGGCGTTTATTCTCGGCGTTTCTTTTACGAATTCACGTTGTCCTCAACAAGATGTCGGAAAAATACGCACAAATAATGTGTTAACATTCAATTCTTTTGGGGATTTTATTCTCCTACGCGTAATATCTAATTCCCATACAATGAGGAAATAAAATTTATATTTTCTGTATGAAAGAAGCCGAGAAGATGAAAAAAATTTATGGAAGATTTTCAAGGTACTTATATTTAGGTATCTAATTATGTCAAATGTGCAAAGTGATGCCGGTTTATTAGAGCATCACCCGATTTCTTTTTACCCGCAAGAAAGAAGATGTTTTCTAAAAGGGCCTAAATATTTGGCAGACGTGTCAATAAAGACACTTATTTTACGCCCGGTGACGACCGGTGTGGCGCAGTGGTAGTGCGACTACGTGCCACGCAAAGGTTCCGGGTTCGATTCTCGGTGGGTCACTCAAAACGTTTATATTTATCACTTAGCGAGTTTGTTCCCAGTCTTGTTAGGGCATTGTGGACCGAAGCATCCGATTGTCCGTAAGGACGGTTACGTGTTACGGGTGGCACGTTAAGCCGTAGGTCCCGGTTGCTGTCGAACCATGTCAGAGGCCTGCTACTAGTAGTAGGCGGTTGAAAACCTTGAAAACCACTGACACTTAGGTTCATCGAGTCGTTGGACGACTCGGTGTACCACACGAAGAAAGAAGAGATGCCCGTAACGCTCTGCGTTCCCCGTTCGTAAAGGCATGACGTGTGTATGTTAGGTAGAGTTCTTAATCACGTATGCCGTACAACGTAGCGCTCTGAACTGAATATCAAGTCGATATCTGATCACAATTTGTCGAAAGTGCCCTGAAATTAATTTTCAAAGTTTGAGGCTCTGTTACAGAATTTATTGCCGCTTTCATTGAGCCCTAGGTTGTATTTTTGGACCTTGAGCTCAATTGCTGAAACATTCGTTTTTGTTTCAAGCGAAAATCTGCTACTTATTATGCTTGTATCACACGTTCTACTTTACTTATCAATTCCCTTAAAATTCACACCAAAAAATCAAGTCAAAGAAATTTAAAAACGTGTGGTTAGACCAGTCGTTTAGGACTTTCGTGCCCGGAAACGAAAACGAACGTTTCAGAAATTGAGTTCTTGAAGACGTATTTTTGAATCAGTAGAAACATCTCCGTATCAAATTGACGCACACAAATATTATTTAAGTACTTAGTTGCCGCTTTGACTTGATTTTGATTTCTAATAATTGAAAAATACCAGTTCCATTTTGGTTCTCTGAGCCAAGGGAGTTAGTGCCAGGACCATTTTTTGTGACATCATTACAGATGACACAAATTAATAAAGGCAAGGGATAAAGGCGTGATATACGTATGTATGTATGTATGTATCAATAGATACTGTACTGCACTCACTAATCCGCCTGCCAGTCGAGGTGAGTGAGAGACAATGGACTGTTGTGGCTGCTTTACAATAATGACGAGCCATTCGCCGTAGTTTGGCGCTTGCGAACCGGGCTTCTACTGATTCGAAAATACGTCTCGTCATACAGGACTAAAGGTACAGATCCGCTGTGGTTCATAAACTACAGGAAATTGTTAGTTGTTAACGCGACCCATATTCTAAAAGCAAGCGCCGTTTTGTTGGATTGTGAAAGAAAATTAAAGTTGGCACTGAAGTGTTAATATGGAAAGGCTCGTAAAAATATGTGATGCCGGCTTAGAATAGCATCACCCATTTCTTTCCCGCGGGTGTCATAAGAGACGACTAATGTACTCAAACGTTTCATGGGTATTACAACTTTAGGAGACTAACTGACAACCTGTCACTACATTGTTACATGAATCATCTGAAACGGCCCTCAATATTTGTCAGATATGGCGATGGCGACCGTATTTTTGCGCAAGGGATAAAGGCGTGATATTTGAATTGTAAAAATACAAATAAGACGACTCGGTGTCCCACACGAAAAGAGAGAGATATGACTCAGCTCAGAATTAGAGATTTGTTTTTCGAGAGTAGGTATGTGTGGGTCTGTTACTCCTTCGGTAGCGTCTTACGGCCCCCACGGGAAGAGAGAGGGTGGTGCTATTCTACTCTGCCGGCACCATACGGGCAGGTAAAAAACTAGTATTACTTAACAGAAATCGTATAGATTAGATATTATAGTGTGTGGCTTAGCAACAGGCACCCTGAAAAGAACTACTATTAGTTGATCACTCAACAAGTACCTCAAGCTGATGTCGACGGTACCGTCATATAAACGTTTACGTTCTACCTACGCTCGAGTACTCCCCATAATAGTGTTAATAAGTTTAGCTAGTGATGAAAGAGACTCGGGTTTTTAAGGCTTTTAACAAAGACTCGGCTTATTTTTGACGCCTTGCGACTGACTCAGTCTTTTAGTTCCCAACCTTAAGTCATGAGACTAGCCTTTCAGGTAAGCAACTGAGCCGTTACTTAAACAGCTTAAAGGAATTCAAAGACTGGCGACTCTTCGCCTAGGGAGTCGTGAGTCGTAAAGCGTGTGTGAATGTAACTGATTTATATGTACCTACCAAATATAGTCTAAAATGAGGATCTCGATTAATACCGAAGAACCGCAGTCATTTTTATCCATTTGGGGGCTACACGCTTTAAGTACTCAACCCGCCAGTCCTTTTTAGCAGAGGACTGGAGTCTCTTAAGGCGTTTAGTTGTTTAAGCCGCTAAGTCGTTTTAGTCTAAAACGTTAACCGACTGAGTCATATTGTTTAAAACTAACAGCTACAGTCTAAATTTTAGAGTCAAGTCGTGTAAAAAGAGCGTAAGTAGTCTTATTTTAAACGACTAAACGACTGTAGTCTCTTTCCTCTCTAGGTTTAGCTCTACCGGCGCTACGCTGACGCGTTGAAAAGACCGCCGCTGGCCGTCACAGTTGTAAGCGAAGGAGGGATTTTTTATACGACCGGTTAACACTTATACGCTTATGACGAGTCGTAAATGGCGGTCAGTTTAAATAAGACCTTAGCCCAACAATATACAGATCAAAATTATAAAAAACTGTTATAGTTGAACGCTATTTGAAATGTGTACCTATAAAGTGTATTTAATAAGCATAGCTACGTAACAGGGGATAACTAAAGTACCTACACATGAAACACAATACACCTAAGGAAACCTTTGTAATCAAGTAATCGACTAAAGTGTTAATTACCCAAAGGAAAACTACTTGTTATAGAGGTATAATTTTAAGGGGTGAATCTGTATATGAAACTGACCAACTTTCCTCAAGAGACATAGTACGAAATATGACCTAACTCCTAAACAAATTGACTTGGTCGCTAGGTCATTTTGTATGGGAGGTCCAAATTTTTTTTTATATTTCGACCTATGTTTCTTGCGGAAATTGGTCAGTTTCATGGGCTGGTTCACCCCTTAAAATTATACCTCTTTATGTTAACCAACAGATGGTTAGTTGTTATAACAATGAGGTGTGAGCTGTCACAGACAGCTGTGCCTAATATTCACATGAACGCGTACTGGCACTGTTGTCCCAATGACACAGTGTGTGAAGTGGTACAGTTGTCCTAATGGTCCGATAAACATACTGTTTTTAAATCGCTAAGACATAGGTAAACGGTCGACGTATAACACGAGATAGTTTAAAAAGTTGATTTGAAGTCGTAAGAAATATGTATCTAATGTTAATAAATACACATGTGATTTTTATAATAGTAAACCGTTCTTATATTACTTTAACATGCAATGAATACTAACACTTATAAAAATTTCAAAAAATACATTCAAATAGAACAAATACCGAGCATGGCTCGGTCAATCAGGTACTACTACTTAATACATAATTAAATACATTCGCTAGCAACTACAACTACAATACACAAAAAGGTATGATATATAATTAAAATTTTCAATGAATATCTAATGTAATACCTATAAACGAACAAGAATATAAATATATATATATAGATACAGGGTGTAAGAGATTGTGAAATGAAAACTTTGTACACCGTATAAATATGATACATAAATATCGGACTTTTAAATATGATAGTAGTGAAATGAGGACAGGTCCCTGTCCAGCAGTGGACAGTCGGGGCTGTGAGGTTGAGGTACTCACCCCAGCAGGGCGGCTTCTTCAGCATTATTTCTCTGCATTGTATCAGATATCGGCTGCCGATTCTTGAGCGATTGTCTGAAATAGTGCAGCGTTCATAGCTTACTTGTGTGGGCAGTGAGTGACTCATCTAGTTTACTAGATTCTACCATTCCTATCAGCAACACCTGGTCTGACACGAATATAGAAAATCTGTCACAAATATCCAACGGTCCATGAAACTGAAAAACGTTCCCACAGGATCATATAAAAATTCGCACCAAAAACATTCTCATGTCAATATATTGCCAACACGAGCAAAAAAGACATCAGATCTCAGAGCCAAGCTCCTCAATCTACACGCCCTTAGTCCACCAAATCTTTCGTAAACTCTACATTTTAATCAAAATGTTTCACTACCGTCAAGAAGACGAATGAACGCATTTTGTCTTATACAAATATGAAGTTTCTTATGTGCTATACGAATTGTTAGACTAGGTAGTTATCTACTGAAGTAGGTAGTTATCTGCCGAAACAGCCAAGTCATACATTTTAACTAAGATGTACAGTTTATGGAATTTGATTTGGTGGACTTAGGACGTGTAAATTGGGAGTCTTAGCTCTATTTGAGATCTGATGTCTTTTTCGCTCGTGTTGGCGATGTATTGGCACAAAGTTTTTGGTGGGATTTCTTTTAGTTTTGTAGGGAGAAAGAGAATCTCATACTAACTCTCACCTCTTTTTTAGAGGGTAGAGAATGATTTTGTAATGCATAAAGTTAGAGAAAGTTTCATACAAACTTCCTCCTCCCAATTCGATTTGGGGAACTTTATGGTTTCTGGTTTTTGTTGTTTGTATACAAAACATAGTCTACGTTCTTTCAGTTTAGCTTCCTAGGACATCAGTAAGTTCCCAAACATTTTGATGATCATGCACGAGTATGTCAGAGACGAAATCGACGTATTTTTTTAAATACAATAAAGTCGAAAATATTAGAGCTATGAAATTCGATCTTTGCACTTTAATAAGATTACTGTGGATAATATATCCCGAAAATTTTATCAGTCTTATAACTACATAGAAACTGAAGTAATGAGGGTTCAAAAAAGAACGAAGCACCGACGCGCTTCGCTCGAAAGAAAAGGTAGGTTGTGCCATCGCGCTTCGCGTAGCTCGTCTTGGCGGGGGCACTACCGTACCCTTGAGGTTGGTCCTCTCATACAAAATTTACCATAATTTTGTATGGGATGTTCTATTTTTACTTATTTCGACCTATGTTCCTAGGCAAAAGTTGTTCAGTTTCATGGGCTGGTTCATCTTTTAAAAGAAGTACTTTTCCTTACACCCTGTTGAATACTGCACTGATTTTTCAGAGTTTCAAAGTGTACTGATTTTTCACACAACTACTAAGAATAACTAGTATGACTTTATCCCTCTAAACTGATCTCTTCTATTTGTAAATGTTTAAAACATTGTCTAACCTAGCCAGAAAGGGACTTGCCATGGAAACTTTATTTATTTTGTTGATTATTTTATACCTTGTATTTAGTTTATATTTTTAAGTTCAGTGGATGTTGGGATTATTTGTTGCTAACAGCGCCGGAATGACCTTAAGTTTGAAATTGATGGTCGTTGGGAAGAAACGGGCATAACCAGAATGTTGTTATGGATTACAATCCTGGTGTGGCAGATTGGAATAACCCAAGATGGCATATAATTTCCTAGGAGTAACTAATATTTTATTTCTTTCACCTCAGGATTGACACACCCTATAAGAATAGATTGGAAACTTTCGCTCCACAAGGGCGGATAGGATACCTAGAATAGGGTGACTCTTTTTACCCAGGTGCCTTTCCATATTAGCCCCCTGGGGTGGCAGATTGGAATGATCCGCCATCTTGTCCTAAACATAATACGAAACTTTTTTCTTGATGGTCACATACGTAACCACAATTTTTTTTTCCTAAACGGTCATGGTCTTATATGAAACCACCCCTACAGGCAAACCCGAATGAAACAACCAGTTTGTTTTACCAAATTTCTGATCCTTATACATCCTAAACTAATTCCGTGTGATGCCGGCTTAGAATAGCATCACCCCACATCCTTCCCGCGGGTGTCGTAAGAGGCGACTAAGGGACTCGAGGTTATTGATGTGTTACAATTTTTAGGCGACAGGCTGACAACCTGTCACTATAGTAATACACATGTTTTCTGAAACAACCTTGGAAAACAATCCTCAAAAATGTCAGACGTGGCAATAGCGACCGTATTCTTACGGCCGTTAGCGCTCTGCCTACCCCGCAAGGGATAAAGGCGTGATATATGTATGTATGTATGTAAACTAATCCTAATGCGAATTATGAAACCTCCCCTACAGGCAAACCCGAATGAAACAACCAGTTTGTTTTACCAAATTTCTGATCCTTATACATCCTAAACTAATCCTAATGCGAATTATGAAACCTCCCCTACAGGCAAACCCGAATGAAACAACCAGTTTGTTTTACCAAATTTCTGATCCTTATACATCCTAAACTAATCCTAATGCAAATTATGAAACCTCCCCTACAGGCAAACCCGAATGAAACAACCAGTTTGTTTCACCCAGATCCTTATATACCCCTAAACTTATCCTAATACCAACTTTATCTCCACAAAAAAAAAATCTGACCTATGAAGGGTTAAATAAAAACTGAGTACAGTACATCTTGATAGCTGAAATGGTAAGTCAAGGTGTTGCTGATAGTATGCCCAAGTGGGTGTTCGAGTGGTAAAAATTAATGATTGACAAAATGAATTTCCCTAGCAGTAAAAAATAAAGTTACACCTTCAACATAAAAACATACATTTCAATAATTAACTATCATGAATAGTGTAACACTAAAGTATACCTATGTAGGGGCATTCCATAATATAAAACACTTATTACGAATATTTTTGTGCAAGACACATAGATATTGCAAGTGTAGAAAGTAGGTACTAAGATGTCTGTCTAACTAAAAAGTGTCACGTAGCTTTGTATTACAAGCATAAGAATGTGCTATTATACAAGTCCCGCAGGTTAAAGGTGTAGTCTTTATGAAATGCCCCCATAAGTTTATTGGCAGAAAGCAGGGAAGCAGTAAAGCACACACTCAGCCAACATACTCACTCAGTAGGCACGGAAGACACATAGGAAATGCTGCTATTAAATAATGGCTCGAGTTTCTTGCGGGCCGTTCCTCCAAGGCGCAGTATTCTCTTCACTCTGCCATTTTTTTGTTTTACAGGCAACGTCGTGCCCCTATACACCTTGTCCAGGGCCGAGCAAGACCCACTGAGCAAGCCGCGATTCATGACAACTTCACATGCAGAAAAGAAAAAACAATCAAACAAAGCAAATAACATCAACACAAGGCATTTTTGAGTTAGTCCGTCCGCACACTGTAGTCAAAACAGTCTCAAGACAGATAGAGATGTGCCGCTGCCCGAAATAAATCCCGAATGGGAATATTCTCATAAGAAATTAGCAGTAAAAGTTTTTGGGAATACAAAATAAAAATTCTAGCATAGTAGAATAACATTTTTTTGTAAAGATTTTGCCTCTATTCATAATAAAATTGAAACGGATGACACACACACACAATTTACGGTGTTATCCTTACAAAAGACAATGTTTTACCTACAATAGTACTTTTATTTAGTTTTCCTGAAATATTTCCAGCAGAATGTTTTGTTCCCGGACAGCAGGAAATTTTATTTGTAAATATTTCCACTAGGAACTTATTTCGGGCGACAGCACATTTCTATCTGTCTTGACACTGTTTCGTCGATAGTATGCGGACGGCCTTAAGAATCAGTAATCAAAACTCAAAAAAACTTCAGAACAAAAGTTCACCATTTATGAAACTTCAGCACGAAAGTAACCAATGTGAGTGCGTGCGGTCAGCTGATAAAGTTTATGTGTTAGTTTAAAAGTTTAAAATAAGGTGATAAGTTTGATTGCTTACCTTGATGTAGCAAGTGGGTTGAGGTGTGAAGTGGCGCCGTCGGCGGGGGTCGGTGGGAGACCGCAACGCTAACTAGAACCTGCAACTGGAGCGTGAGCGACACGACTGGGGTCCAGCTGGCTAGATCCTCTTACTGACGCGGAATGCCGGCTGCGGCCTCGTCCGCGGCTCACTTCGCTACAAGACCCGCGCGCCTGCGTACTCCCGGACGCGCCAACGGCAAAATCAACCGGGTACTAAAAAGAAAATAAGCGGAAATCAGAAAATTCACACCCACAACTTGTCTTCAAGTTCAAACAGATCATATTTTGAAGGTCAAAACTGCTAGGATAAATAAACTTTGGTTACTTACCTTTATAGGGATTGACTGCTGATAAATTACAGATTGTTTCACTTCGTAAGTGCAGTGAATTTAATGGTAGAAATCAATTTTCACGGCACAAACTTGGGGCACAACCTCAGGCACAACGCAAACAAACAATGTTGAAAACACGAGCGAAGCAACCAAAACCAACCAACCACAGATCACAAATTCACAATAATTCAATTCAGTTGTTTAGGGAATGGCTTCTGTCTACAGGGACAATTCTGCCAGTGTCAAAGTGGGGAAATATACGGGTTCCTCAAAATATAACCAAATGGCCAGTTTCTCTCAACGATTACAAAAAGCAAATAAGGATTAAAAAAATATTGCCAAACTAGCGTTAATAATTAATAAACTATAATAGCATCCAACCAAACTTTCATCAAACATGCATCAACCGCTGTTTTTAAATTTTTGTGGCAATACCTCTGAGCAATACCTCTAGAATCTGGGGGCACGGCAGTGCCCCCGCCAAGTCGAGCTAGAAGGCGGCACAGCCGTACCATCCTTTTCTCGAAGCGGTTCAGGCCATTTTCAACACTTTATAACTTTCTTGTGGATAAAACAAAAGACTTGAAACTTCAGGAATCAATCAAAAGCCCTGTAGATACGGTATATTTCAAATTTCGTTCACTTTGAACCAGTGGTTTAGGAATTATAGCTAGTCAAAGTTTTTAATTTTGTCACTGACTCACTCACTGACCGATCATCAAAATTCTAAGGCACTTCTAGCAGACATAGAGACTTCTAATTTAGAATATAATTTGGGTTTAGTGTATAAATCAAGGAAAAACTTAGAAATCTAGCAATTTCAATGCAGTTTTCTAGATAAACCGATAGCATAAATAACTTTGTAATTCCATAGAAATGTACTGTTTACCAAGTTATATTTTGCTGTCGCTCCTAAAATACTTTGTTTTGGTCCAGCAAAATAATCACAGATGTTGCTGTTAGTTTCTAAAACACGCTATAGTTTTGTTTTCGGGAAAAATATAAGGTGTCGACCGAAATTAATGTCACGGTACCTTTCGCCACCTCTCACTGGTAAGTGCTAATGGTAAGGAACTCAGTGAAAAATCGTCTAACCTGTTAGATTAGACTATAGTTCACCAGAGTTGTAGAAATAGTAGTGGTAAATTGGGTGAACGCGAATTTTCTCTCTCGCGAACCGGCGGTGACCCTTACTCGGTTGGCACCACCTCGTAGGAGGAGAGGTCAACAAATTGAACGATCAGCACCAGCGCGGTGGGAAAGGAAAACTGGATGAAGGCAAATCTTAGGACTTGCCTTCACTATCAAGAGTAACAAGTCTGGGCGGCTTACATTTTATAAACATAGACTTTGGAAGTATTAAAGCGCAAGAATCCGCAATTTGTGAATACAATAGACTAAGAAGCATTTACCGTCCAGACTTGACAAAAATCATTACTACAAAGATTCCGAGAAAACCACATAAAGATAGAGAGTGGGCTATGAGAAAAACCATGGCTGAGGCTCAAGAAATAGAGCCGCAAAAGAAAAAAAGGAAGACTACCTACAAAAAGAAATGAGATCCCCTCAAAAACATTAATATATAAAAAAAAATCCAAGTCTCGCTACTGAGCTGTTCAACCGTAAAAAGGTATGAGATTCATTTGAAACCAAGTCGGCTATCGATTTGTTCATTCCCCACTTAAGAGATCTATCTTAATTAATTACGTAATTAGTTAATAAGCATTATTTTATAGTGACCATATCAATATTTTCAATATATTTTAATGTTTACAATAAATTGAATGACTTAGCAATCGCATTGAATGTATTAATTTTAATATGTATTATACGTTAACCTTCTGTTCTAGTGCGATGGCTAAGTCATTCAATTTATTGTAAACATTAAAATACATTAAAAATATTGATATGGTCACTATAAAATAATGCTTATTAACTAATTACGTAATTAATTAAGATAGATCTCTTAAGTGGGGAATGAACAAATCGATAGCCGACTTGGTTTCAAATGAATCTCATACCTTTTTACGGTTGAACAGCTCAGTAGCGAGACTTGGATTTTTTTTATATATTAATGTTTTTGAGGGGATATCTTTATGCCAATGCCAATGTCAAGTTTGTTATAAATAATAAACACCACTGACCTCAATAAACTCCCTATAAACACAATAAAGCTCGCCACGGGTGGTTTCAATGCGCGACAGAAATTGTACACTTAATATTCTGCGACAAATATTGAGCAAATTTTATAGCCCGTTTTCAAAGGTAGACAGAGAGATGTCACTGAGCTTAACTTAAAAAAGCTTATTTCTAAGGAAATGTATTTTGTCTAGTTGAGTATCAGTAAGATATTTTATTTTTGAGAATTAAAAAAAAATCACTGGTATTCTCGATAGATGGCCTAGAACCGACTATGATTACTAGATTTATTGAGATTTATGTGTAGATTCCAGTAGTACTCGATAGATAGCGTTGAACTGACTATGTTACTAAATTCCAGTGTAGATTACAAATCCAAAAGACTAAAAATAAACATTGCAACACTGACTGACCGTCTGGCATACACTGATACTTTCGTTTCAAATGAGTCCGAGTCCAAGATTCAAAAAAACAAAAACTGTATACTAGGTACGATTCGTTATTTGCGGTAACATACCAAACACAGCGCCATCTATCCAGCGACTAGAATAATAATAATAAAAAAATCCCTAACTCAAATGTGAAAATATCAACCTAGCATAACGCCATCTGTGCCGCTTTTCGAAGCTAAAGGCTACAATTCTATAGGTGAAATACGATGTACTTTGCGTAGCGGGTCAAAAATTTCATAATGTCCCACCACCTACGCAATGTACATAGAATTTCACCTGTAGAATTATAACCTGTAGTTTCGTTGCATAGGCCACTACTGATATGAAAAGAAGTCCAGCGAAAAACGTTTCAATGACCCTTAATATGACGGTCATAAGGGTCACTTAAATATTTTCGCGGGAGTTCTTTCGCGGCGCAGATTCTCGAGATCTGTCAGATACAGACAAATAGAAAAATTCCCATTGGTGTAATCGTGTCATGAAATCACCGACTGCATATTTTTTAACTTTTTTACTTATTATTTTCGATGATGGAAAAGTCAAGTCAACGTTTCTGAAAAACTACATAGATGGCGGGGAACAGGAGCCTGTAAATGGGTATTAAACTTTTAATTTTTTTTTTACATCGAATTATCTCTTTTTTCATTATGCACACTGATATAGGTAAATAAGACGAACTGATCAAAGAGATGAAAATGAAAATGAAAATAGTAACTATTTATTGTATTGTAATACAATATGTTTGTGTTTGATTATTGTTTAAGTAATTCTATGGTTACTGCAACAATATCCTCGGTGCGTGCACCCTCTGTGCGGTCTAAAGGTGAACCTCAGTCATACCCATAGAATTAGGGACTTCCTTGGGCCACAGATCACCAAATCACAGATCCTTGCAGATCACCTTATATATTTGTTCTGAAGAATATGCCATTTTAAGCAAATATAGATGGCGCGCAATGGGATACTGGGTATTACTAAATCGTTGATAGGAGCGTCAGTTACAAAAAAGTTCATACCTAGCTCCTAAACCACGCCATCTATTTTAATACTACTACTTTTTTATACTACTCTCACATAGAAAGTGCTATATTACTTACAATATTATGTTCATACCTACCTGTTCCCATAACATAACCTACTTAAATCTTCTATAATTATAATACGGCCTTCTGTTCCGGGACGGACGGTCGTACTCGTACGTCGTACTCGTTCGTACGTCAGAGCCACTTCCTTCATTCGGCAAAATTTAATGCTACTACTGCCATCTATAACATATGACTAGAATTACAAACAAGCTGCATTCAACTATTATCCAACCTACTACGTTGGGCATGGAGGGAGGGACCGATGGTAAGGTGGACCCACCCACTGTACCCTGCTAAACGAAGATTAGTTCCATTGTTTTAGTATAGATGGCGCCATAGTCTTTACCTTGTCTTTACAAACTTAGTTTCATATTTATAAATCGCACTCCGAGAACGATCTCAAGAGCGATTTTGACAAATGTCAGTCAATACTAATAGCATCTCAAAGTCGCACTCAAGATCGATCTCATAGTTAAGATTGATTTATAAATACGGACCTTAGGTAGGTGAGGCGAGTACAAAAAATTAAACTAGGTACATTACCCAGCTTGTGATAAAAATCCTCCGGTAGAAAACCTATCCTCCTTGCTTCGTTTTCGCTGTTTATTAGGTACTTACAATCCGTACACGGGCACAACAGCTGCTTTACAGGCGCCCGTACATGCACACTCCGTTTTCAAAACCGCAGGCCCCCCTGTGCCTCCACTCCTGAATATGGCGACGCTTTTGCCGTCACATGTGACTCGCTCTTCGCCGACTACTGTCAAATTTTCATCCACTTCAAAGCCGAAATTATGCATTTTAAAAGGTTTTCAAATTATTTAAAAAACGAGCGTAAATCTTATTTCTTTTTCTGGGGAAACTAACTTTTTCAAATATCGAAGTGCCGCGAACGGACAAACCGATTGAACTGATCTATTGAAAAGTTTTGAGGTGTGGTAGTACATCTACTTATGTATATTCATTGATAGTTTATTGTTGGGTCACGGTCTCTGGTCAATTGAGTGCACGTAGGGACATAATGCATCTGTAACACACGCCTTTATTAAATGTGGGGTGAGTAGAGCGACATATAGCTAGATTTTTAGAAACGACCCCGAAAGGTTAGTTTTTTGTTGACATCCCGCTTATATATCATATAACTATTATTTTGTTAGTCTTTATCTAAAACTTTATCTGAGTGTCGCATTTGCATCATTAACAGTCAGTTAGTTTGATATTCATCATTCTCCTCGCCTCATCCTGTTTTTCTGCCGGGGTCGGCTACCTAACCTAATTTGACGCAGAACCAAAAAAGAGGAAAAAACAGAGCGACTGCCATCTGACCTTTGCAACCCGGAGGCTAACCTGGCCTGAATCCTAGGTTTAGTCACATTCGAATATCATCTGAATTCAAATTTCATTTGAACGTGGGTTTCATCATGTTTTTCCTTCACATACACCTTAGCAGTCGATAAGTGTACGTGGGTATAAACACATTGGTAGGCGTACTCGTACAGATAAAGAAACGATCCCGAATTAGTAACATTATTGTTTGTCTTTCTATTAAAATATATGACATACGAGCGGGATGTCAACAATAATGTTGATCTTTCAGGACCGTTTCTTTAAAAAATCAAGTTATACATGGCGGGGATCGAACTCGGGTCTTACGATTGTACGGCCGGAGTCATAATCACTTGGCCACTGACGCTCTTCTTATGAACATAAGACCAAAAATCTCGTACATCAACAGCTCAAAAATTTCTGGCTGGACCAGAGACTGGAGTGGTGTTAAATCAGCTCTGAAGGAGTTCAGTTTGAAGGCACCGGGTTGCAGAGTCGTGGGCTAACACAGACCACTTCTAAACAATTTACGATTCCATAAAAGTTCCTGTTATAAGTGGGGAGGCGGTAGTGCCTGTAATTTCACAGACGGGCTTTTAGGTTGGGCGCGGGCACGGCGACAGCGGGAGTGAGACACTTTTTATTAGTTACTAGCGGCCCGCCCCAGCGGTTGCGCCCGCTGCAACTCGTTTTCCCGGCAAGTTTTATACAGAAAAACCTTCCTTAATTTAAAAAAGATTTAAGCATACATACAGACAGACGCGAAAACCCACTTTGCTTTATACTATTTAGTGATGGGCCGAACGTAAGTTTTACCGAAACCGAATATTCGGCGATAAGTTTGCCGAACTACAAATAATCGGCCGAATAATTCGGCAGGAATTGATGTCTATACAAAAGCAGTTAAAAGCCTTGTTTACGAAAAGTTCGCGGATTCACACAGGACCTCTCCGCTTGCTTCCCCTCTAACTTTTCACAATAAAAACACTGAGAACATATTCTAAATCAATTTTTTCACTCTATGTTTTGAAATAACCAATTATAATATACCAGTTTGTAAGTGGAAGTAATATAAAAGAAAATGTAGATGGCGTGGTTCGCTGGCTATGCCGCCATTTTTAGTGCATGATAATATTACATATAGTGATATCTAGTGACTCGACGCGCGTCATCTTTATTTTAAATAACGTGGCCCTTGACATAATAATTACTTCATCAGAACAAATATATGAGAGATCTGTGTCTAGAAAGAAGTGATGGGCCGAACATAGGTGTTTGTGTGAACATTTTTCGGATTGATGTTCATATAAAAACGAATAATAGCATTACTTGTTTGCGGATTCACACATGCATGACCTCTCCGCTCGCTACCCCTCTAACTTTTCACGTTAGAAACATTGACAACTGCTTAACTCCTTGTTTTGACATAACCATTTACAACGAATTGTATATAAAAACGATACCTTTATTAGGTCAAATATTCGGTCCGAATATTTGGCCGAAACCAAATAATCGGTCAACGTGCCGAACATGCCGAATACCGAACATAAACCGAAAATACTAGAAAGTCCCTACCCGACGAACATACAGGGGGTTTAATATTCAAGTTCCGCGCGTAAATCTGTCTGTGTGCGTCTGTCTGGCGGACCCCAGGACCTCATCCCCGCTTCCCGCTCCGCTCGGCGAATGACCCAACCCCTACACCGCTGCAAGTGGCAGCTGAACGGCTGCCGCCGCCGCGAGCTTAGGTAGGTACTCTATTATTCAAATATTAGTCTTCGGGCACGGGTTTATTTTATGTAACGCTCTCATCAGCACTCCGACCACAGACAATAACTGTACAAGTTTACGCTGGATCTTGGCGGAAACTTGGCTTTTTACACACCTAACGCACAACGCGACGCTAAAATAACGCATCCGTAACGCATCGCTTGGTTATAGTTGGTAGAATTTATTTACATTGATACCTGTGACGTTTGTGATCTTGGAGCAAATGCTATGACATGCATGATGTCAATTTTCCTTTGTTTACTAGGAAAATTGACCTTAGGCCGTAGCATTTGCTGCAAAGTCAGAAACGTCACAGGTATCAAGTTAAATTTTACAAACTATAGATAGGTAGGTAGAAACGTCAATAGGTAGTAAAACTAAAACCGCTTAACCGCTGTCGATGCAGCAGCGTTATTTTGATGCATCTGCGCTATTTGACTTTGCGTCGACTTAGTATGAGGATTGAACATTACTATAGTATGGATCTGATAGACCGCTGCGCTATTTTAGCGCTGCGTTGTGCGTTAAGTGTGAAAAGAGCCAAGTTTAACGGAAGCCCACGGTGACAACACAAAAATATTTTCCCATGTAAACGTGTTATGTTTTTGGTTCTCACATGAATAAACATTTATTTACAAATTACATTTAAATTATTTTGTATATTCGCTCGTCAAATGACAGTATTTATATTTACAAAAAAGACGCGAGTTCAAATCTATCGGTAGCGTCAATTTTTTCTACTTGTTTTGTTTGTATTAATTTTGTGACATAAAGTTAATTATAAACTTCGACCAATATAACTAGAATTATAAATACAAAATTAGTAAATAAAAAAGAAAAACTTAAAATTATATTTAGATACTAATCAGAAGCGAACGGTGAGGCATCTAGACCACATAGGTATTAACCGAGGAGCATTGAGGTCAAGTTACGCTGGTCGCGACACTATCTAAGCGAGCAAATATTATTTTTAAGCGATACGATTCTGTCGTAATCACAGATCACAGGCCCCAGCCTGCTAGCTGCGTAACCCATTACGTAAAAACTAAAGTAAACATTTCAGTAGATACTATAGGCAGCATCTCAACCTGGTGATTACTCATCATCATCATCATCAGCCTATAGCAGTCCATTGTTGGACATAGGCCTCCCCCACTTACGCCACAATGAAAGATCTCCCGCTTTTGCCATCCAGTCGCTACCAGCCGCTCTCATCGGTCCATCTGGCCGTGGCGTGGTCTCCACTCGAGACTTTACTTGTCTTGCAATGTCTTCCGATGAGTATGCAATTCATCCAAATGCCTGTTAAAACCTGCACCGTATCGGTATCCGGGATCACGTTAACTTACCGTACGCTATCCATGTAGCCATGAGGAATGAGGATACTGCTTAGATGTGAAAAGAGTCTTGTCAAATAATCGAAAATACAGATGAATTTCTTATAATAACCCGATTTTTTAAAAGAAAGGATCTTGAAATGTTAGCCACTGAGGCTCTGGCACATTGATATTATGTTACACCTAGTTTTGCGGCCCTAATTGAAGCGCCATATTATCGTATTTGCTTTCCTTGACAGCCAGCGCCAAAATGGCGATTTTCAATGAGTGCCACCAATATTGTAGCAACAACCAGTCCACAGCTAATTTCAGGTCAGTTCTCTGACATATACCAGGTGTTTATACTATCTCCCTCACACTTAGGTGACCGCCGCCATTTACTGATATGTCGTGATATATGATAGGATAAAAGGTTTTCCCTACTGGTCATAATCCATGATTATAAAGAAAATATCGCTTTTGTATCATCCTGATAAAAAATCGGAAAGGGCGGGCGGAATCAAAAAGAAAAACCCGATAGTTGTTAAAATTACGTGTTTAAAAAAAAGCAGAAAGCACTGCCTCGGTGGTCAACCACACAGTATGTCACGTTCGGACGAGTTATCTAGGTAAGTGTAACGCAACGGGTTGGCGAATTTTCATTTACATTATTCGGTATCTCGTGTCAGGAGCGTCCATAGCCAAGTGGTTAGTACACCGGTCGTCCAGTCGCGGGACCCGAGTTCGATCCCCGCCGTGTACCTACAATATGTTTTTACTCACGTACGTTTACCGACTGCTCACGTCAAATCCCTTAGGTTAGGTAGCCGACCCCGACAGAGAACGGGATAAGGCAAGGAGAATGATATTCGGTAGCTCTTGGTGCCGCTGATAACACAATAAGTTATATCCTACTTACCTACAAGGCGGACCGCACAATTAACGCAAAGCGGAGTGCTAAAATAACGCAGCAGTCTATCAGATCCATACTAGAAACGTTACTCCCAAATTCCTCATACTAAAAACCGTACTCGGCGAACGACGCTGCGATAGCGCTGGTATGGGTAGTAAAGTGACGTTCCTTGTATGGATCTAACAGACCGCTGCGATGTTTTAGCGCTCCGTGGTGCGTTTAAGAGCCTGTGTTCAACGTCAAATGAATGCGCATGCTAGGTAGAAAGAAAGAGACAGCGGCGGCCGCGTGAGTGTCAATCATAGAAAATAATTGTGAGAAAAGTATTAGCCGTGTCATGCCGGCTTAGAATAATAGCATCACCCCATTTCTTTTCCGTGGGTGTCGTAGAAGCCGACTCAGGGACTCGAGGGCTTCATGTGTATTGCAATTTTAGGCGATAGACTGACAACCTGTCACTGTAGTGAAACACAACTTATCTAAACCGAACCTCAAATATTTGTCAGACGTGGCGATAACGACCGTGATATTACGATCGTCAACGCTCTGCCTACCCCGCCAGGGATATAGGCGTGATTTGTGTATGTGTGTGTATTTAAATAAATGATGTTTTCTTCCGTGAATTGTTTAGATAGTATACTTATCTTCATTTTAATCAAATTTAGATGTTATAATAAAATGCCACGCCGAGTATCTTTTTTATTTTTAAATAGACTTATCTTTGGATTTTTATTGTATCGAGGATTTTTGTGCCAACCATCGAGGTAATATGTAGTACGCTAGTACATATTACCTCGATGGTGCCAATCGTGTTTTTGGGCGGATGGTTCCTTCGCTCATATTATGTTCAACATTTTCCCATTACAAGTGTCAAATGACTACTTAAAGGGAAACCTCCCACAACTATGTAAAATAGGATTTATAAGAAATAAAGAACTTTTTAATATTTTTTTTTTAATATTGTTATACATGAAAATCAAATATCAAATCCTCGTTGTTATTGAGATATACAGGGTGTAAAAATATTACCTGCAAATATTTTAAGGAGTGAACCAGCCCATGAAACTGAACAACTTTCCCCAAGAAACATAGGTCGAAATATGAAAAAAAAAATTGGACCTCCCATGCAAAACTACAAACCGACCAAGTCGATTTGTATGGGAGGTCCAAAAAAATTTGTCATGTTTTGACCTATGTTCCTCAGGGAAAGTTGTTTAGTTTCATGGGCTGGTTCACCCCTTAAAATAATTGCAGCTAATATTTTTAATCCTTATATTTGTTTGAAAAACCCTAAATTCTGGTCATTAAGTGTGCGATCCGCCACAATGTTGATTCAGTTGCAAGTTATTCGTGGTCCGAGACAATGGCTTCAATTAAGGCAAATTTGACAAAGTTTACATTCTATGATTTGATTACATCCATTCATAAACGACCTTGTAGAACTAAGTTTCAAACTTTCTAGTGAGTTCCAATAGTGACGAAAGTGTTCCACAAAAACGACGAAGAATGAGGGTAGACAGATATGTTGGCCCTTAGCAGCTACCCGCAGGTACGTTCCAAATAAATTTGTCGGTAAAAACCCGTTAAAATCATAACTCTGAATAGACCTTGTTGAAAATAGTCCCTATCACTACATAGTATAAAGCAAAGTCGCTTTTCGCGTCTGTATGTATGTATATTCGCTTAAATCTTCAAAACTTCACCACAGATTTTGATGCAAGTTTTTTTTAAAGACAGTGATTCAAAAAGAAGGCTTTTATGTATAATATTTGCCGGGAAAACATCTGATTCCCACGGGAAAATGAGTTGCAGCGGGCGCAGCCGCTGGGACAAGCCGCTAGTCAAATATGTAGGTATAAAAATCTTTACTTATTTATCTCTCTACAATCTCGAAGGTTTGTATTGTGAAAGGGTGATTGCCTTTAGAACAGGCCATATTTGTCAAAATCATGTTAATGCTATGACGTAAGGTTGTTGTTGTTGTACTGTTTGTTGTTTGTGATTTCTACTGCTGTACGTACTTATCTATTACTAACTAGCGGCCCGCGCAACTCATTTTCCCGTAATAAGGTGTTTTCCCGGCAAGTATTATTCGGAAAAACTTTCCTCTTGAATCACTATATCTATTTAAAAAAATTGCATCAAAATCCGTTGTGTCGTTTTAAAGATTTAAGCAAATATACATATATACAGACGCTAAAAGCGACTTTGCTTTATACTATGTACTGATATACTGGGTGTAAGGGACGGTGTAACGAAAACTTTGTAGGCGTGATCAGATCATGAAACTGATTTCCACCCTTGTCCTGTGACAACTTGCGCAGAAAATCTTTGACTTGACAGTCTGAAATAGGAGGCTTTCTTTTTGATAAATTAAAAGTAAACTAGTATTCCAAGAACTCGATAGATGGCGTTGAACCGACAATGTTACAAGATTTTTGTGTAGATTCCAAAGCCAAAAGACTAAAAAAACATTGCAACACTGTCTGACAGTCTGGCATACACTGACACTTTCGTTCCAAATGAGTCCGAGTCCAAGATAAAAAGAAAAAACAAATATAAATATTACGTTCCGTTCTTTGTGGTAACTTACCAAGCACAGCGCCATCTATTCATAGAATAAAAACTAAAAAAAATAAAAGAAAATTCACTGTTCTCAAAGAAATAATCTCGGTGATTGCGTGACGCATTCCCCTTGCCTAAGTGCCTATTAATTGTAATTTTGATTAAAATTTTAATTAAGATTACTGAATACTTATTTGATGTATTCAAATTATTATATAAAGCCATTGCTTTATATAGTCATAGGGTCATAACTACGGTGTATGGGATGCTCATCGGTTTTCATCGCTCTTGCGTCATCACTTGCAGGCCTGACATCAAAGCCAAACTTATACAGAATGTAAAAAAACTTGCTGCAAATATTTTAAGGGCTGAATCAGCCCATGAAACTGAACAACTTTTCTCAAGAAACACAGGAAGAAATATGAAAAAAAAGGTGCAAAAATATTAGGTGCAAAAAGATGCGAATGATCCCATGAAACTAAGTTTGGGAGGTCCAAATTTTTTTTCATATTTCTACCTATTACCCTTGGGGAAAGTTGTTCTGTTCAGTTTTATGGCCTGGTTCCCAACTTAAAGTATTTGCATAATTTTTTTACACCCTGTACAATTATAGAGTTTAATTATTGAAAACAGAAAATAATATATATAAATTAAATATTTTCTGTCTTATTAAAAAAAAATTTCATCAATATAAAGAAGTTCTAATCTTATCTTAGAGCATAAAAAATCTTATTGAAGTTTGGTCCTCGAACGAGAGACAGAAGTGCAGAAGTTTTGCTCTCTTTAGTGTATTTCGTTCTACATAAAATCGTTATCAGTAAGCACAGCACAGTAAAAAATTATCACACTTCAGTAAAATGTTTGGCAAATGAATAGATTATTAGATTAGATTATTAGGTAGATGAATACATCAGTAGATATTTGTATTTTTTATTCTAGTTTCCCTGTTTTCACCTGTTTTTTGCAACAGTTAACGATGTTATTCTTAATTTAAATGGACGATATCTTATAAATATTGCATTCATTTATTCTGTGACGCAATACCGCAAGACACATTGTTAGCCCATCAGATCTATGTGGGCGTTCTCTTTTAGAAAACATCGCTCGGGCTAAGCTTAGCTAGTCTTTTATGAGGCTGTACCTACCTACCTATTGTACCTATGACTTTCACATGGCCAAACAAAACCTTTGCGTGAGTAAAATGTCACCGTTCAGTTAGACAGGTCAATAGCTACGGATCGAGTTGAATAATTTTAACAATTTGAATAAAATACTGGAAATAACTCCACGGCTGTCAATGAAGGTGACGTGTGATAAGATGGATTTATAAAGTTGGCAAGTTTTGGGTAAAAGTGGTACACGAACACGTTGGAAGTACGATCGCGTCATCGCGCGTCGTGGCGGCGTGGCGGGCGCTACGCTAGGCGCCGCGTCACCAGCACACGTCTCGCTCGCACCCGCGCCAGTCGCGCGCACAGAGCGAGACACCCGCAACCGGCTCATAACAGCAAACTTTATCCAAATTCCACCAAGTTGCAAGAACCGCTCGCTCAGTTCGTTCCCAGACGTAGCTTCAGGCGCTCGCGTTTTCTGTTTAACCAAACTTTTCGTACTTCGACATGACGATCCGCTGCGTGTTGACGGTGCTGGCGCTGGCCGGGGCGACCTTCGCCGGCCAGGAGGGGGCTCCCAAGGAGCTGAAGGTGGAGGTGGTCAGCGTGCCCGAGGTGTGCACCACCAAGTCCAAGCAGAACGACATGCTGACCATGCACTACACCGGCACGCTCGATGATGGACACAAGTTCGACTCAAGGTAAGTTCCTCAATAGGTTGATGATCAAAAGTTTTTACGACGTTCCGCCTTGTTTCCGATGACGGCGTCACATATTCCGTCAAAACTGTCGACCTGACCGCAAAACGATGACTGAACGATAAGTATAGTACGATAACACTACAACAGCATTATTCGAGTCGTAATTTATAATTTCGCAATCAGTTCTTTCGCTGACCCGATAGAAAATGTCAGACCCAAACCAGAAACGTCAGTCCCCATACTAAAACCGCACTTGACGGACGACGCTGCGATAACGCTGCGTCGACAGCGGTTGAGCGGTTTTAGTATGGGGATTGACATTTCTACTAAGGATCGTGTCGTGCGTTAACTGTGCGATCCGCTAAAGGTAAACTTAGTGAAAGTAATATTAGTAACCTATTCACGATGTACCCGTAGATGCCTGTAGGTAAGAAGCAACGGTAAGGCACACAGTTTAGTATAACAGTTTTTTGTACTCAATAAAATTGACTTCCTTTCGCTAAGTTGTTGATAAAACATAGGTCATTTGTTCAAAATAGGTACTAAAAGATCTTTTACCCAGTTTCGCGTGGACATGCTGAAACTTATTTTGACAGTATTTATTTGTATATGACATCAACAATTTTATACTATTCATTCATCATTCTCCTTGCCTTATCCCGTTCTCTGTCGGGGTACCAAACCTAGGGGATTTGACGTGGAACCAAATTTTAACACAGAGCGACTGCCATCTGACCTCTGCAACCCGAAGGCTTACCTGGCCCGAATCCTAGGTTAAGACACATTCTCAAATATCATCTGATGTCGGTTTCATCACGATGTTTTTTCTTTCACCGTAAGAGCGAAGATGTAGGTGAGTAGAAAACATTGGTATATGGCGGGGATCGAACTCGGGTCTCATGATTGTAAGACCGGTGTCCTAACCACTTGGCCAACGACGCTCTTATACTATTACTAGCTGTTGCCGGCGGCTTCGTTGCCAAAGAGTAGAACTCTACCTGAAAGATGTGCATCAAGATAACACTTAAATGCATAGCTAGTAAGTAACATTTCAACTGAGTTGGTTGTTCTCAAAACCTAACCTAAATGTCTTGCCCACGTCATAAAATCATAATAGAAGAAATACATACATACATATATCACGCCTTTATACCTTGCAGGATAGGCAGAGCGTTAACGGCCGTAAGAATAAGGTCGCTATCGCCACAAAAATGTCATAGAAGAAATAGTGTGTCTAATTTCAAGAATTAGGTCTAGGAAAATGTCACACACACAAATCACGTCTTTATCCCTTCCGGGGTCGGAAAATTACGATCGTTATCGCCACGTCTGGCAAATATTGAGGACCCTTTTCGATTATACATGTATCTCTGTAGTGACAGGTTGTCAGCTTGTCGCCTAAAATAGTTCACATGAAACCCTCGAGTCCCTTAGTTGCCTTTTACAACACCCACGGGAAGAAATGAGTGTTGCTATTATAAGCCGGCATCACATGGCAAAATGAAAAAATTACAGGAAAAAAAATCTTAAATACTATATATACTGTATAATAAATAACTGTGCCTAATTTCGAGATTGTTGTCCGAAAGGTGCGGCCTGCACATTAATACTACGTAGTCGGTCCCAAAGTTCTGTCACTGGCATATTATTTTTGAATTTAGAACACGGATTTGGAAAAGTTTTATTACATTCCGTTTTTGAATGTTTAACAATTATTTTAAAACAATAAATAATCATTTGGCGCGATTTTTCACGATGGAGGACTTTGAAAGAAAACCGAATAGCAGTTTTGGCGTTGCGTCGCTGTGGGCACTCGCCGAGTACCATTTTCAAGTTGCTCAAAAAATTGAAAATAACGCTTAGGTTTGGGTATCGTACTATAACTAGGTACACTGAAGTCTCTAGTGTTGAGGACAAGAAAAGAACTGGCCGGCCTCGCTCCGCCAGAACACCAGCAGTGATCAAAGCGATCAAGGAGCGCATACGAAGAAATCCTGTCCGAAAACAGAAACTTATGGCTTTGCAGATGAAGGTTAGTAGAAAAACAGTCAAAAAGGTTTTAAACGAAGACCTTAAGCTGCGAGCATTCAAAAAAAAGAGTGGGCACTTACTTAATGCCCGTTAAAAAGAAATTAGACTCAAAAGATCTCGGGTGTTGTTAAAACGGTACGCGAAAAACCGGCACCGCGATATACTTTTTACAGACGAAAAAATTTTTGATATAGAAGAAAAGTATAATAAACAAACAGATAGAGTGTACGCTACCAGCTCTGAAGAAGCAGGAAACAAAGTTCCGCGGGTGCAACATGGGCATCATCCCTCTTCAGTCATGGTCTGGTTAGGAGTCTCCTACTATGGGCCAACTGAGGTTCATTTTTGCGAAAAGGGGGTCAAAACCAGTGCAAAAGTGTACCAAGAGACGGTTTTGGATCGGTACGTCAAAGACCTGCCCAACACACTATTTTCAGGACATCACTTTGTATTCCAGCAGGATTCTGCGCCCGCTCACAAAGTCAGGACCACTCAAGCCTGGTTTGAACGTCAAAACATTGAGTTTATAAGACACGAAGATTGGCCTTCCTCCAGTCCGGACCTTAATCCTCTGGACTATAAAATTTGGCAGGTCTTAGAGAGCAAGGTCTGTGCTAAGCCCCATAAAAATTTGGAGAGTCTGAAGTCAGCCATAGTTAAAGCAGTCGCTGAAATCGACATGGATATGGTGCGTGCTGCGATAGACGACTGGCCGCCGCGGTTGAAGGCCGTTGTTAAAAGCAAGGGAGATCATTTCGAATAGTTTTATGTTATTTTGATTCTTCGATGATTGTATTTTTAATTGATATATAAATTTTTAAAAACGGATTGGTACTTTTTATTTTATCAGTATTTTCATATATGACAGAACTTTGGGACCGACTACGTAAACTTTCATCCCTTTCTCACCCTCTTTAAGGTTTTGAATTTTGGAAAACTTTGAAACACGTCATTAATTATTATCAAATCTTTCATAATGCGAAATACGATATAATTGGAAGGAATTATATCAAAGAATAAAAAGTTTCATACAATTTTCATCCCCCGTTTTACCCTTTTAATGATTGATTTCGAAATCCTGTCTTAGCAAACGCCTTCGTTATTTTAAAAATACGCATGCCAAATTTCAAGGGTTTATTTAGCTTGTGGGTTGATGCTCAGTCAGTCAGTTTATCATGTTATATTTAGGTGTAAAAATATTAGCTGCAAATATTTTAAGGGGTGAGCCAGTCTATGATGAACAACTTTCCCCAAGAAACATAGGGCGAAATATAAAAAAAAATTTGGACCTCCCATACAAATTGACTTTGTCGAATCGTAATTTTGTACAGAGGGACTAATTTATTTTTCATATTTCGACATATGTTCCTTGGGAAAAGTTGTTCAGTTTCATGGGCTGGTTCTTCACTTAAAATATTTGCAACTAACTTTTTACACCCTGTATTAAGATAATTATAAATCAAGTTTAACATAAAATCAGTGCTTACTGTGAAATATAGCGGCGTTTAAATATTCACCTAGGGCTTCTTCTTCTTTTCGTGCGGGACACCAAGTCGTCCAACGACCCGATGAACCCTAGTGTCAGAATTTTTCAACCGCCTTCTACAAGTAGCAGGCTTCTGACATGGTTGTGTAACGACCGCCGTCTAAGTAATCATAGACAGCAACCGGGACCTACGGCTTAACGTGCCATCCGAAACACGGAACTGTCTTACTTACGGACAATCGGGTGGTTCAGCCCGCAATGTCCTAACCAGACTGGGAACAAATTCACAAAGTGATAAGTATCAACTTTGTGAATGACCCACTGAGAATCGAACCCGGAACCTTCTGCGTCAAAGGCAGTCGCAATACCACTGCGCCACATCGATCGTCCTAGGGCTGATCTCACAGGTCTTGGGCTGTGCACAAAACGCAAGTTTACCTATCTAACTGGTGTGATCCCGCCTTAACAATTCACATATTAGCAATTTGTGCGAAGTTTCAAAAAGTTTGTTCATTAGGTACCTATCTTAATTTATTATGATTATTATGAATGAGGTACAACCTAACCGGCGATATACTAAATATTCATATTTATCCCGAGCGTTTATGTCTTGAGCGCCTTGAAGATTCACAATGGAAGATGGAGCACCATAAAACAAATAAATGTAGCTTTAAAAATTTGCAGCGTCGATGAATACACGGTACCCACTACGTTCGCTCATACCTACACATAAATTCCTAACACATTTACCAACCTACTCACAATCACAGCGCATACGTCTACTATTCATCCTATGTTCCCATTTGTCCCCAACAAAATCTGTCACTGATAATGATGATCTCTCCAACCGACTTCGGCCATGGCGACCACTTCGACTCCTAATCAGATCGGCGCTGATGACAACATCTGATGATGACATGTGTCAGTAGTGACAAGTAAGAATAAAAATTCCCATTTAATCCAAAAATTAGTATTCCAAGAACTCGATAGATGGCGTTGAACTGACTGTTACGACAGTGTAGATTCCAAAGCCAAAAGATAAAAAAAAAATATTGCAACACTGACTGACAGTCTGGCATGCACTGACACTTTCGTTCCAAATGAGTCCGAGTCCAAGTTTCAAAAAATAATATAACGTTCTGTCTTTTGCGGTAACATACTAAGCACAGCGCCACCTATCCAGCGAACACTTTGGCACTAGGACAAAGTTTCCCAATAACATTTAATTTTATTACCCGGCGTGTAATAATAAAAAATAATAATAAAATAAAATTCCCTATTGAACTCGTAAGGACCAGCTTCATCTTTATTGCGGCGCTTCGTCTTCTTCTGGGGTCTAACCTCAAGTACCTCCAATTCGGGGAGACTGTGTGATTAGCCGACTAAAGTTACGCCTCTTTCATAAACTCCCCAAGTTTCGTTATTACCGTGTGTGCGAAAATTCACCGTTTACTTATCTTTGAGGCAACCTTGTCTGCTAGCGAGTAGGAAAGAAAGGGAACAAAGAAAATATACAGGGTGTAAAGAATTTAGCTGCAAATATTTTCATGGTTGAACCAGCCCTTAAAACTGAACAACTTTCCCCAAGGAACATAGGCTGAAATATGAATTTGGACCTCCCATACAAAACTACCAATCGACCAAGTCAATTTGTATGGGAAATTTTCTCTTATTTCGACCTGTGTTCCTTGGAGAAAGTTGTTCAGTTTTATAGTCTGATTCACCCCTTAAAATATTGCATCTAATATTTTACACCTTATATACAGGGTGTTAGCGAAGGAAGGTTCGTACCTTATCGACTTTTTTAAACTGACTTCAAAAAAAGAGGTTCTCAGTTTGACCTGTATGTAGGTATGTATGTGCTTGTCCGCGATTATCTCGCGTTTGGATAAACCGATTTTGATGCGGTTTTCAGACAAGTATTTGTCAGACTTAGGGGAAGGTTTTAGGTATAATAACCGACAAAAAAATGGAGGTTCGCACTTATTACGTCCGTTGAAGTCAGTTATTTTTTTATAAAAGTTATTTGAATTATGAGGCTGACACCAGCTAAAAACCGGTCCATTTCTGAGATTGCGCGCGTGCGAACAGGACGGAATCTTGCCGTTTCGATGTTTTTTTCGTATTTTTGACAAAAACTCGGTCAAATTTATTTTTGGAAATGAAAACAATCAATAGCGTATTGTAAGGCGCTCGTTATGATAATAAACACTTAATTATTGCGAGGGTCCATTATATCCATACATGCGATATAAGAATGGTTTTTTTAGAGGTAACTTTACGATGTTTTTCTATCAAGCCCAATTATTAATATTATGTTTTGGAAACAATAACATAATAGCAAATATCGGCAGGTTTTCTGCATTTTTTAAAGAGTAGAAATCCCTTATAACAGTTGCTTTTAGACCTACTCAGCTCCTTATTTTCTTTTTAACAGACTTCAAAAAAAGGAGGTTCTCAGTTTGACCTGTATGTATGTATGTTTGTCCGCGATTCTTGCATTTGGATGAACCGATTTTGATGTGTATACTAGGTACGCAGTCGTTTAGCTAACACACCCTATATATCTTTTCTTCCCTGAACGTCTTTTACTACACACCCTTTATACATAAGTGAATGTAGTATCTTGCACTTCATTCCTCAACTTGCCATTGCCAAGCGTGGCGAGTACCCATTATACAGGATGTTAGAAAAAGGACTAACTTGTTCAAGGGGTGAAGCAGCCCATGAAACTGAACTTATTTTCCCAAGGAATGTAAGGCGAAATATGAAAAAGTTTTTGGACCTTCCATACAAAATGTACCAGCCGGCTGAGTCAGGTTGTATGCGAAGTCCTGAGGCGAAGCCCAAATTCTTTTTTTTCTTTATCTTTCGACCTATGTTCCTTGGGGAACATCGTTCAGTTTCATGCGCTGGTTCACCCCTTGAAAGGAAGTTGTTATTGTTCCTAACATCCTGTAATTAAAGTAATCAAAATATTTAGCATTAAAGTATTACCGTTCGAATGACTTAACTGAATGCTGTCACGCGCATACTAAAGGACATCAAGGACATGTCAATAAAAAAAAACCTTAGGTGGATCGCACACTTAACGCACGACGGACCGCTAAAACATCGCAGCGTTCTGTCAGATCCATACCTAAAACTGTCAATACCCACCGCTGTTTACACAGCGCTATCACAGTGTCTGTCATCCGACGAGTGCGGTTTTAATATGGGGAGTGACGTTTCTAGTATGGATCTGGCAGACCGCTGCGATGTTTTAGCGGTCCATCGTGAGATAAGTGTGCGATGCGCCTTAGACATTAGACAGATATGACAAATATGGCATATTCTCGAAAGCTTTCATTCTTTTGTATTGAATTTACCTAATTTATATCTAATGGACTGTTGTATTTTATGACGCAGACTAGACATTATATAAATATATTTCTTAGACCTAATACAATGAGGACAATGTTTTGTTTCATCCACGTGGTAGCTGAGGCAATGAGAAAAGCGTGTAAGCTATTCCGGTCTGTGAATAATTCACGCTCCGACTTTTCTTCAGATGCACCATCGGCGAAACTAGCGCCGTTGACTGTAAAAGAGGAGCATTCCATGTTTTTTTATTTATTTTACAAGTCATAGACTCTGAGTGGAATATGACAGCTTTCTTCACTCATATAGTTTTTATGCTCACACAAACATAATAACTGTTTTGTTGGAATGTAAAATATTCTAATGTGGCTAGCAGCACCCGGCAAAGCCAGCACACGGCTTTTTAAATTTATATAGTATGCGCGCACATACTTTTAGATAACTAAACTAATTGAACGAGCAAATTTGTCAACTCCGTATTAGCTTTCCGAATAGACTATATTTTCAGCATTTTTTTTCTTCTACGTGGGCGCCACTACACTGACGTTTTTCCCGAAGGCTGAGTTCACCTTTTGTTTCGCTCGTGCCTGTCCAAATATCTTCAAAATGTAATTATGAATGAGCAACGTGACTGACTTTCTCCACGAGAGGGTGACACAAGCGTTTCCGCTTTTCAATTTCGCAGACATTTACCTACGTCCCTAAAATATTTACCTATCTAGGTACTTGGCCCGCTTACAACAATACGGAAAACTGCGTTTAGAAGCAGAAATTAACGTTCCCGCATTGAGGTGAATTCGCTTGTGGACTGTGTCATTAATAAAATATAAAAGTTGTACGTTTTAAACTGTTGTCCAAATACTACGGACTTGATAACTTTTCGAAATATTCATAGTTTGAATTCAAAAACAGGAAAAATAATATAACAGTTAGTGTTGTGACGCCATCTAAAATAGCAACGTGTGTCGTCATATATATATATATATACATACAATTCTTGCTCGTTTGAAGGTATTAGATTTTCTGTAAAGCATCTTGAAGATTGGTCAGAGACTGTTTTTTTGGACCGTAGGACCTGCTTCGTCCACATCACCTAAGTACACACTTGACCGCGGTCACGTAGTGTTTCTTGTACACGTTATTTTTCCCTTACTTCATCGTCACGGACCCAGGGGTACTTTTACTTGGAATACCATCACCCGCATCGAATCCCGCGTGTAAACGGCGTAGGTGATAAGAAAAAGCGAGAATCGGCAGTATAGTACCTATATTACGATATTTATGAAGAAAAACAGTGTGTGACAAGACAAACCAGTGTCTGTCTGTAACACCGCGGGTACCGTAAAAAGCGACTATAGGGTCATCCAGGGAATGTGCAGCATCGTTCCTTACTGCGCTGGTCAATCCTCCTGCCAAACGTGAGCGTTGCCATGAACACATGTGATATAGTGGCAGGCCTATGCCCAGCAGTGGACTACTAGTAAGCTTATGACAACTAATTCGTGTGGAATGGGAAATTTTCTATCCAATATTGAAGTGTGCATAGATGGCGCTGAGCTATACCTAATTTTTTTTCGTAGGAAATTCCAATATACCTCAAGAAATTATAAAAAAGGGTTTCCTCTGTCAGATAGAAAATTTCCTACTGTTGATTAACGTACGCAAGTGTCTTTCAACTTCATCAGATTTGATGGCCTCTTTCACACTCAACGTCCAACGCTACGTCAAACGGACGCTAAAGCAGTGACAGCGCACGACGCACGATCTAAATGTCTGGCAAAATGACGTCGTTTGGCAGAGGTTGTGCGTTGGGACATCCGTCGAGAGCGGTTTTTGTAGGGAGAGTGACGTTTCTAGTATGGATTTGACAGACGAATCCGTTAGCGCAGCGTTATTTTTGCGCTGCTGCTTTTGACGTTGAGTGTGAAACAGACCGATGTCATACCCCTATAGACCAAGGGCGGCCAACCCCAGGCCCACGGGACACGCCAAGGCACTTGAATTGGCCCGCCCCAGACGCTAGCCGTCGATGGTGCTTAGTCTGATCAAAGTATGGCCGTTCGAATTGCCCATATTTGACAACTGTCAAAATTATGTTAATGCTATGACCTAGGGTCTATTTTTCTTGTTGACATGTGCTTTAGTATGGGATTGACAGCTGCCAAATATGGCCTATCCGAACAGCCATACTTTAGTCAGAATAAAAAACGCTGATCTTGAACCCCTTTCTTCAAGTGAATGAAAAGTCATAACGTACTCGTACTTTCTGTGAAATTTTGAATGTGGTATTGCTTTGAAGTGCAACTAATTACAAAACAAAAACTGCAAAAATAGGGCCCGGCACCAACGAAAACTTAAAAATTTTACCCGTCTGGAAAAATCGTTGGCCAGCCATGCTATATACCGAAACTTCACAACTATATGAAAACAAATTCGCAACTATATTTTCTGTTTGAAATAAGAACAAAATACGCAGAAATCATTGATCAATCGACACAGCGACACCTAGTCGTCACCATAAAGAGATGGATGATAAAACTTACCAAATAAGTTTAGGCAACTTATTTTAAACATTCGTTTATACTCGTAACTTTAGAATAATCTCTGTTAAGATGGATCATGCCCAGTCTTGTATGGATGCTCGTCCTGTTTTGCATCAGTATTGCGTCACACTTGCAGGCCCTGCATTAAAACAAAGTCATATATAATTATTGAGTTTAATTATTGCTTAACATTATACAAAAGTTTTTTTAAATCAGGATAGAAGTTCTGGAGTTATTGAATGTTTAATTTGGACATCCAAAGAGACAAAAGTGCTGATGTTTAGTTCTCTCTAGTAAGGATTTAGTTCTCAGTTCGTTATTGTTGTTGACGATGATCTCTCCGACCGATTTCGGCCATAGCGAGGCGACCACTTCGACTCCTAATCAGATGGGCGCTGATGCGCCCGGAGATGGCTCTTGTAGCCAATTTTGTCATTATTATAGTAATGGCGACGGGGGTCTGCTTTACGCTGTGTCTCTCGACCATCCCGCGAAAGGTTCACACCTCAGTAAATTTTTTGTAAATAGATAACGGCAGTAGTTTTTTAATTTTTAATATAAGTTCGTGCAGCAACTAAAGTTGCTATTCATTAAAATTTGCGATAAATATTGTATACATTTGTTTTGTGACACAAGGCAATTACATATGTACAGGCATTCTCCTTTTCAGAGCCGGTTGCCCTTCCATATAAACTTATAATCACTAGGGAAAGTTCAGTGTGACTAAAGTTTTAATGAAGGCATTTGTGACGTTGCACATTACCTACTCGTAGTCATAGGTACGTGTGTATCTCAACGACCACACAACGTAGTAGACGCCTCATGTGCTCAAATCTAGCAAACAATAGGAGGTTTTCTTTTTGAGAATAAAAAAAACTTGTATTCCAAGAACTCGATAGATGGCGTTAAACCGACTATGTTACTATTTTTGTGTAGATTCCAAAGCCAAAAGACTAAAAAAACACTGCAACACTGACAGTCTGGCATACACTGACACTTTCGTTCCAAATGAGTCCGAGTCCAAGTTTCAAAAAAACAAAAACTAAATATTACGTTCCGTTCTTTGCGGTAACATACCAAGCACAACGCCATTATATCCAGCGATTAGAATAATAATAATAAAAAAATATTCCTATTGAGGTACTTGATTATCCTAAATCAATTTAGCTGTATTTTAGTTTTATCATAGTTTTTTCGTGTTTCGGGTATGTCGTGTTGCATGATGTTATGTCTTACATCGAAAATAGAGATCCTGATGTTTGTCAAAAAATATTTGCCGTTAGTCTGCCGTCTAGTATTCTATGTGGTGGTTGTAGTTGGTGTATCTGTTGTGCAACTTTATAAGGTGCTTCGTGATGAGATGCTTAGAATACAACACGTATGCGAATATTTGCCAGCTGATGCTAATCGTAGCTTTCCCTTTTTAACCGGTACTTACTGTAAACAGGTATGTAAGTAATAGGTATTCTCAATATCACTTTTATTACAAAGTATAAAGCAAAGTCGCTTTTCCCGTCTGTATGTGTGTATACACAACGGATTTTGATGCAGTTTTTGATTAACACGCTTTTATTAGGTCGACCTGTATGTATGTAACTATGTAATGAAATCTAAGAAAACTAATTTAACCATCTTCTAAAGATCGTACCTCGAGGACCTCTACAAAGCAACGGACGACGCTGTGCGTGTAGCTGAATATTGGTCTAAATATATTGCGCGCCAGAATCGATTCACTAAGAAGATCGTACCGCCATGAAAATTGGCAGTTGTGTGTGATTTTGAAAACAATATAGTGGGGTATTGTCATACTCGCCATGGTTGGCAGGCGGATTGGCGAGCACAGCGCAAGATGTTGTAAATATTCACAGGAAACGCTGCTGCCCATTCCCTGGATTCACCCCAGTCTTCTTTTGATGCCTGGTAGAAATAAATAAGGTGATGCAATCCTAAGCTGGCAACACTCGGCACACGCGGCGCTGGCGCTTGCTAAACACCACATTTACGCTACAAAATCTAGAATCTCACACGTAATCTGTTTCTACGCCATTGTCAGTCTGGTAAGGTTTTGCTTGACATCGTTTCCCTAGAAAGCAGCCATTTGATACCATAAAACAATGGTCTTCTACGCAACAGATGTGGTGAAAGTGTTTCTGTTATGATGCTCGCCTCGTCGTGGTAAGGGACACGGAAAACATAAAGTATTATTTGTAAAAATTGCTAATTAGTTTCATTACGACTGTTGAGTTGGTGAGTTACTTCATCTTTGTATGGAAGAAGGCTTTCTTTTATTCAAAGCGTGTCTCACACTCGCACTGCGCATACGCACCGCGTTATCTTCCTGTAAAGAAATATTTTCAAGATTGCAGCAGTTTTAGAAAACCGTTAGCGACATCTATCGCAAGCGTCTCTAACGTGGCGGCTGGCACTATCCCTACCGCCGTGTCCCCCGGTGCGTGTGGGTTCACCTAAGTTGAAGATCTCGATATCGCGAGATCTCGAAATACCCAAATTCTCGAGCAATTTTTCAAGACCGAGATCTCGAGACGGGTGATCTCGTTTCAGAAAAATCGTTCAAAATCTCGAAAATATCCATCGAGATTTTCAACGAAAATTCGAGATCGTACAATAGATACTAGAATATCTGCCGGATGCTGCCAGCCGAAGGCCCTCGAGTGGGTGCGGGAGGTACGGGACGGGGGATCAAGACCACCGACCAATAATCGAGATCTCGAATTCTCGACCAATAATCCGTTGAGGACACTTTTAAAACAGATGGCGCTGTAGGTTTCTGCAACACGCTATAGAGATGTCTTCTTCTAAATTACATATTAGGTCAAATAAATAAAGCATTCTGTTCCTCAGTACAGATCAAAATGGAATGGAAGATGAAAGTGGAATGGAAGTGATAGTAGCCAGTGCTAGTTCAGGCCTTTTGATCTCGAGATGGTCAATCTCGAACCTTGAGATCTCGAATCCTTAATCTTGGTTCAAGATAGCATTCTCTAGTTAGCAGGTAGTTCCGGCTTTCACGGCAGATAATTGCGGATATTATACCGGCTCCCGAGAAGCGTCGAAGGTGGTATTAATCACATTATGCCGCAATTTAAGTTGGCCGCTTACTCGCAAGTTTTGTGCGCTATTATCGCTGTTAAGGGCAGAGCACACCCGCCTGCGTATGCAGCTCGTATCACGCGCGTGAATTGTTATGTATGGGACTCTATGAGAGACGGCTTAACGTTGCGTTGCTCATACAATCCCATATTACAAGTTAGGCGCGTGATTACGCCGTGTATAGGCTTACGATCTGCATGTAGGCCGGTGTACTCTGCCCTTTAGGCGCCGGATACATAGTCGTCAGAAGTTATCCCATTTGTGGGACCGCAGCGCCACTGACGTGGATCTCACTGTTTATGATTATGACATGTATATATACAGGGTGATTGGAAAATTGATGCATTCCTTTCAAGGGATGAACCAGCTCATGAAACTGAACAACTTTCCCCATGGAACATAGGTCGAAATATGAAAAAATAATTTGGTCCTCCCTTACAAATTGACTTAGTCGGTCGGTAATTTTGTATAAGCAGGCCAATTTTTTTTTTCATTTTTCGACCTATGTTCCATGGGGAAAGTTGTTCAGTTTCATGAGCTGGTTCATCCCTTAAAAGGAATGCATCAATTTACCAGTCACCCTGTATATGTTACAGAAAATGTGTGAAATCCAGAAATTGTATACAAGTCCTAGGAAATGTATACAATTCCGACACCATTTAGGAAATGTATAATATATTGTTTGTCATACATACATATCTTAAGAAATGTACAAAATAATGCTTTCTGTAGCAAAATAGAACCACGGGAAAATGAGTTGCAGCGGGCCGCTATTTTTCAATAATCGAGTCACTGTTGTTTGTATACAGCCATGGCCAGTTTAGCCGAGGTAAAAGTTAAGAACATGCATGCTCTTAGATGCGCATATTTTGTAACATCTAACCTCGTTTTGCGATGTGCGCAGAAGTGGAAAATAACTGGCTAAAATCTCAGGAGCTGTTGCCCTTTTTCTAAGACATTTTTTTGATACGAAATAGTCGGATCACACACCTGACGTACTTTGGTGATAAACAGATAGGTATTGCATCTACCATAGTCAGATACAGATCCTGGCGCAAGTTTTTGTATCTCCTGCGTCAACGTCGGTTTTTAGTTTGAACAATTCGATCCTTGCATCTGACGAACATGCGTTACGGATAGAACGGACGTCAAATGAGGGGCCCGGTGAATTCATAACATGCACGTTTGTAGATGCACATTGGTAACATCTAACCTCGATTTGAAATCACTTTCTAGAATATTCTTCAGGATAACATTTTCTTGATACTGTGTTGTTACGAGTATGATTTTTAAATTTGTTGTCTGACGTTAAAGTAACGAAACCGGTCGCTATAATACCTAGCAATTTAATTATTAAAATAGTGGAACTAGTGTAAAAAAGTGTACTAGAATACTATGAAGTTCCATCAAGAAATCACAGCACAAAATGTAAATAATTTAATATATATTTGCTATAAATTTCGTATTATGAAAGAACTTTAAAAAATTATTACGACATGATTCAAAAGTTTTCCAAAATTCTACTCCAAAGAGGGTAAGTTAGGGGATGAAAGTTCAGTACCTATTGACGCGTAGGCCGCACCTTTCGAACAATAATTTTAAAATTAGTCACAAAAGAACGGTGTAACGAAAACTTTGCAGACGTGCTCAGACCATAAAACTGAACAACTTTTTCTTTGGGTGCTGTTGGGATACGAAATTTTTTTTTCAATTTTCAAGCTTTTCCACTTTTCACATGAAATAAAGCGTAGTGATTTGGTATTTTTTATGTTATACCAAATGAAACCAAAAGGATGAAAGTTTTGTGTAAAAACAATCAAGTTTCATTTTTAAATTAGGTACACTATTTCCTCTATTATAATTTTATGACTTCTTCTTCTTTGCGTGTCGAGGCGAATCAAACCTTATCTGACCAATAATTTGCCACGCTTTATGATTTTATGACGTAGGCAAGATATTTTACAGCAGGTTTTAGAATAATCAACTCAGTTAAAATGTTACTTATTTAGTATGTATTTTAAGTGTTATCTTGATGCGCATCTTTTATTTTACGTCGAATACATAGTGATCCACTCTTTGCCAACGCAGGCGAAGCCACAGGCGACAGTTAGTATTTTAATAGATTTACATAATCAAAACATACTAATTAAATGCGAAAGTTTGTATGATGGTCTTTTTATTTGTTAGTTACTCCTTAACGCTAAAAGTACTGGACCTATTTTAATGAAATTTGGCACACATATAGAGGGTACCCTGGATTAACACATAGGATAGTTGTTATCCCGATAAAATTATCTTCTAGGATGCTACGGGATTAAAACCACCTTCTACGCGGGCGGAGTTGCGGGCGGCGCCCACTACTTATTCATAATATTGTCAGACGTGCCTCTGCCTAGCCCGCGAGGCATGAAGGTGTGATTTGTATATATGTGTACATTATTTATTACAATTTTTGTGCCAGTAAACAGTTAGGTATTTTTTCAAGTTTCTACCACAAGCCTGTGACATTTGTCACTTAAGGCCAAAAATCACCTTTTAGACGTCAACTGACGGCTAAATGCAACATATTTAACGTGTCACAGCTACCAAAATATGCACTTTCAATTTAAAAATGCCGTAATATGCAAAAATGGCATTATTTGCGTATGCAGACATGCGAATGCATCCGATGTCTAGTAATAAATGAGTCAAAACTCAAGCCCGAGCGCGAGCCCTAAATTGACAATGGCTTTATTGATATTGTGCACGTGCACTTTACACAAATTCGAGTGCTCGTGTGAATTAGTGTCGTGCCTGTTACGCCTGTTGCGGTTAAAAGCACTTTGGTTGTCCACTTGCAGTTTTGGACGCAACCTGCGGCAGATCCGGGTTCGTTTTCGTTTCATGCAAAAACCTTGTACCACTTATTATGCTTGTATCTCATGTTCTCCTTATTGATTTCCATATACCCTCAAAGGAGGCATGTCGCCCGCAAAAAATCTGGGCCGTGGGCGAGTTGACTTTTCTTGAAAAATTTGTGGTTATCTGGCCCGAATGCTTTTTTAATATGTCAAAGTCATCGCCGAAACTTGATACTGGCGAAATCATAATGAAAACTCTGGGTCACAAATACCCGAGACCATCCTTTTATAGAAATCAATTGACCAGTATGTACGCGAACCTCCAAAATTGGGTCTGGCAGCAGTGTGCCAATTTGCGCCTTTCGCCGACCGGCGCGATTCGCCAACTCGCACTGTGCCTACTCGCACGTTTAGCTTACTGCAGCGATCCGCGACCTGCGCGATTGGTAAACTTCAGCTATTGTGTACATTTAAGTACAAAATCTTTAAACCTTTTTATTTTTAAATCAGACTAAGTGTGACCATAATAAATATGACCTATGATTTCACCCGTATTTATCTGCATTTTGGAATATTTGAAAGAAAATGAAAATGCATTTATGTCGGAAACTATGTGCGCTATACTATCAGTTTCTTTGAGGATGTTGTTGTTTTGACAAGCTCTACATTTCGAATGACAACTGTCAAACTAAAAATGCATTTATGTTGGAAATTCTTGCACAAATATGTTAATACGACCCTTTTGAGAAATGTCAATAAGGTCGAAAATCGCGTGCATCACTTCATTACATTTGCAAGCGATAGTAGAGTCAGAAAATATGGTGCAAGCAATTTTCGACCTTATTGACATTTGTAAAATTTCAGTACAAAGGGCCGTATTAACATATTTGTGCAAGAATTTCCAAAATCCAGGGCATTCTGAAAACTGTCAATAAGGTCGAAAATCGCGTGCACCAGTCCATTAGATTTGTAAGCGATAGTAGAGTCAGAAAATATGGTGCAGGCAATTTTCGGCTAAACGCGTAGGTGGCGAATCACTGCAGTAAGCTAAACGCGCGAGTAGGCACAGAGCGAGTTGGCGAATCGCGCCGGTCGGCAAAAGGTGCAAGTTGGCACACCGCGCATACTCCGAATTATGTAATATTTTACAATTTATTGTTAAATATTGTTTTCTTTTTAAAATTACTTTAAACTTTCCTACCAATGGCTGCACTATTGTATTTTTTTGGTCAGGTAAAAATATTAATAAAATAAAAAGGCCAAACGCTTACAATAAAAAATATCAAATTAAAAAAAGAATAATTATTCTTATTAATACAAAAATACTTATTAATATAAAATAGTAATTTTATCTTTTGTTTTCTGTCATTTGTTTTCTCTATTTTGTAATTAAAGTTGCAATATATTTTTTTTGGACCAAATAACCACTATAAGTTTTATTTGTAGTTATCTGGCCCAATATTAAAAAAGCATTCGGGCCAGATGACCACAAATTTTTCAAGAAAAGTCAACTCGCCCACGGCCCAGATATTTTGCGGGCGACATGCCCCCTAAGCCAAAGATACACACATATTTTAGACAAAGTATAAAAAATCAAGTAAAAAGAAATTTGAAATGTGTGGTTAGACCAGTCGTTTTGGACTTTCGTGCACGGAACCAAAAACAAACATTGTAGAAATTATGGCCTGGCGCTTAATTCTGAAAAGTCGTCACTCAATTCCATGCTCGAAAGTTCGATTCGACTGGTTTAACTACACATATTTCAATTTCTACTACTCGGTGTTTTAAGAGATAGGGCGCATATGTGTGAGAATGGATTTATGTAAGCAGTCTTCTCTTTTCGTGTGGGACACCGAGTCGTCCTACGACCCGATGAACCCTAGTGTCAGAATTTTTCAACCGCCTTCTACAAATAGCAGGCTTCTGACATGGCTGTGTAACGACCGCCGTCTAAGTGATCATAGACAGCAATCGGGACCTACGGCTTAACGTGCCATCCGAAACACGGAACCATCTTACTTACGGACAATCGGGTGGTTTAGCCTGCAATGTCCCAACCAGACTGGGAACAAATTCACAAAGTGATAAATATCAACTTTGTGAGTGACCAACCGAGAATCGAACAACCTTCTGCGTCAAAGGCAGTCGCACTACCAGTGCGCCACGTCGGTAATCGTAGTAGCATAAGCAGTAGAACGTGGGATATAAGCAAAATTATTAGCACCGCAAGCGAAAAATCTAAAATGGCTTGTTCTCTTCGAAACTCGTTCTCTTGATAATTCCGTCATCATTTTTCAAATTGATATTTTTGGTATTTTGGGGACATGGGGTCATTCTTTAGAGGAATACAGATAAAATTATGTGAAAGGCCCACTTTTTGGACGAATTATTACAAAGTTATAGCTAGCCCACTATTTGCTGTGATGGAATCAAGAGAACTGATTACGGTTTATGACGGAAACTTACAAATTTAATTCTAATGGCCTTTTTTATAAGTATTGACAAGAAGTATATATACATACACATTAAGTTCTGTGTTGTAAAGAAAAATTACAAATCTGTTTTGAGTTATAATTTGATTTTCATATAGAAAATTGAGTCCCACTGTCTAGGTGACGGATCTGATAAATATGCCCACTATTTCGGTGTCGGATCTGATAAAATGTCATAGTGTTTGTGTCGGACGTGGCTTTCGTACGCTTGTATTTAATAAAATATAAATATATAGAAGTAAATATGTAAGGAAATGTATATAAAATGAAATTAAAGATTTTATGCTTATTTAAATTTTAATATTTTGTTGTAGCTTGAAATATCTGTATATTTATGTTTTTTAACCAAATGTTTAAACTGTATATTTTATAATTAAACAGACCTACAACACTTTAATATATACGTAAGTAACTAGCTAGTACCCGCGTCTTCGTTTCGCTGACTTAATATATTGAAATATAAAGGAACGTATTTCCCAACCGTATCCTAAAATTGACATACTTTGGGACTAAAACAGTATCTATCTAGATTAACTGTTGTAGCAACCACATTTATCAAATGAAAGATTGACCACAGGTGTTGTTCCTGGTGGTCTACATTTGGTAGTTCAGTCAGGCCATCAACTTCTATTTGCCAACAAAAGTGGTTCATCAAACTCAACAACTTTTGGTAACAACTTTTGATTTGGTGCCATATCTGTATCTCGTACAGTTCAGTTTGTCAACAGAAGCGGCCCATCATGCCAATCAAGTTTGGCTTTGTGCCATATTTGTATCTCCTTTTGTTTGGTTGCGCTTCTGGTGGTGCTCCTGGTGGTCTACATCAGATACTCGTAACCTTTGATGTCTATTTTCCAGCATAAGGGGCTCATCAAGTTGAACAACTTTTGCTTTGGTGCCATATCTGTATCTCCTACAGTTTAGGTGGGCTCCTCGTGGTGCACCTGGTAGTCTACATCAGGTACTTCAAACCTTCAAACTATATAGGCCAGTAGAAGCTACCTATCAAGCTGAAAAACTTCTGCTTTAGTACCATATCTGTATCTCCAATACTTTAGGTGGACTCCTGGTGATGTACCTGGTGGTCTACTTAATGTACTTCAGACCCTCGAGTGGTGACAAGGAAAAGCCTATGTTCGTTCTCAGCATCTTACCAATCTCTGTGTGAAACTTCATGATGATCGGTTCAGTGGTTTGGCCGTGAAAGCGTCGCAGACAGACAGACTGACAGACAGAGTTACTTTGGAATGTATAATATAAGTATGGCTAAAAAATAATATTCATTTCTACCTCCCACAAGTACATACACGATCCCAAAGATAAATTTTGCGCAGAAAAAAGTTTAGTTATACGAACTGCCCAACTGTGGGCACCGATTAAGTCCCACATATATCGATTCTCTTAATTCCATCATCACCTTATCAGATCCGTCATTGCCACGATGACGGAAAGTGATGGATCTGATATGAGGGATCTGATAACCAAAGCATATTTTTTAGCTTTGTGGCAAACTTAAAGCAAGCAACTACGATTGTTACACACAATGACCTTCATTTAGCAGTGGTACATCAAATTGCATTAAAAGAAAAACTTATATTTACACATGATAAGAGAAAATCGCAATTAAAGTTATGACAAAATCATGAAACAAAATTACGGATCTGAAATGACTTACCTTCTTGTGCGGATTTCCTTGAATTTGCAACGTGCCTGCCTCGTTCAGGTCCTGGGAGGCGACTAAGGTAACGTGCAGGCTGGGTTATCTTATGTCTTACTCTAACCGTCAAAGATTGACAAGCACCATAAAAGGTGCGTTCGGATATGAGAGTAGTTTGTGACACCAATGTTTAAACGGAATTATCTATGGTAAAAGAATGAATTAATGACCTTAAAATGGCACCATAAGATACTTAAAATCATTATGCAACAATATGTAAATAAACTTATGCAAGTTTGAACAAAACACAGAACTTATTTTGGTTTCGCTTTGTAAAGTAGGGTTGGACACCACCTACGGAATCGAGAGAACGGCGTTTTAAAAAAACATTTAAAAATATCTGTAATAATTAGAACCATTTTGCGACTTTGCTTAAGGAATTAAAGGTCTATACTTCCAATAAAAAAATTGAGAAAAATATATTATCTTCAGATCAATGAGTTTTTTGGTGCCACTCACCAGTTCCCTCATCAATGAGAACATGCCAAATAGAGCTCACTCCGCCACACCGCAATCGATTCAATTTCATTATGAACTATTATATGCTATCCGCTACTTGACTGACAAGTCAAGTGAACTACTTTTTCAAACGACAGTTTGTACGGAAATAGAAATATAGAATTATCATGTCACAAGTAAGTACATACATACACAAATCACGCCTTCATCCCTTGTGGTTTAGGCAGAGCGTTAATGCCTGTAATATTACGGTAGTTATCGCCACGTCTGACAAATGTTAAAGAGTGATTTCAGATAAGTCGTGCATCACTATAGTGACAGGTTGTCGGCCTGTCGCCTAAAATTGTGATTCACATGAAACCCTCGAGTCCCTTAGTCGGTTTTTACGACACTCATGGGATAGAAATGGGGTGATGCTATTCTAACCCGGCATCACACGGCATTATATAAGTATTGTATTGGTAAATGATTACGTAGCCGACCCCGACAGAGAACGGGATAAGGCAAGGAGAATGATGATGTATTGGTAAATGATGATGATGATGATGATGATGATGATGATGATGTTGATGATAACTAATTAATAAACCATGCAATAGTACTAACGTTTTGTAATTCGCTGTAGCTATTTAGTTGGTATCATCTTGAATTATGTAAATAAATATCCGTGGAGTGCGGCTGTATGGGGAGTGACGTTTCTAGTATGGATCTGACAGACTACTGCGATGTTTTGACGATCCGTCGTGCGTTAAGTGTGCGATGCGCCGATGCTAATGTTTTAATAAATGCCCGCTTGACGGTAACACACTGTACGTACATATATAAAGTTGCGTTTCGGAACCGTAAGATCCCGGCAGCGCGGCGCCACTATACCTACGCACATTTCCTGCTCATCTCTAGTCAAGTGGTAACACACGTGAAAATCTAACTATCAAATTCTAATAGCATGTAAATATCACCAGCATAACTTGAACCGGGGCCGATACCGCTTCTCATTTCACGTACTGCAAACTGTTCCATTAAAGATTTTGATTACTTTGTATTTGTGTTAGCCAACGATTGCGATAGAAAATTTAACGAGGAATCGACCAAAAGAAAATTAAGTTTCAAATGTGGATGGATATTCTAAAACGGACCAAGTAATTAATTGAGTAAACGCGGGGAACGGAGGTAGTTTGAACTCCGCCAGCCTGGCTGATAGAAAAGTGGCCGCTGAGCGCTATTAATGGGTGGTTTCCGTTGACATTTCTGCGTCAGCATCTTCAATTTACGGCCTCTTTCACACTCAACGTCCAATGCAGCGCAAAAATAACGCTACGCTAACGGATCCGTCTGTCAAATCCTTACTAGAAACGTCACTCCCCATACAAAAACTACTCTCGACGGATGTCTCAACGCACAACCGCTGCGTTGCTTGACGACGCATCCGTTAGCGCAGTAGCGCTGCATCGTGCCAAACGACGTAATTTTGCCTGACATTTTGATCGTGCGTCGTGCGCTGTCACTGTGTTGGTTCGGCGTTATTTTAACGGACGTCAGAAATGCGCTGCGTTGGACGTTGAGTGTGAAGGAGGCCTAACCTAGTTGGCGTGGTTTGATTCGATTCGAAAAATCATATTGAAAAGAATATTTTCCATTTCTAGTTGATGTATAGATGGATGCTTATGGCACGTTACCGCAAAGAACGGAACGTTACATTTTTTTTTACCATGAAACCAAAACCAAAACAGAACATAACGACTCATTTGGAACGAAAGTGTCAGTGCGTGCCAGACTGTCCATCAGTGCCGCAATGTTATTTTTTTTTCTTTTGGTTTTGGAATCTAGTAACGTCAGTTCAACGCCATCTACAGAGTTCTTGGAATACTAGTTCCTTTTTTTATCTTCAAAAATAAAACCTCCTATTGAAAAGTCCGTGTCTTGAAACTGCTTGGATACAATGAATACCTCGTATCGTACGTAGGTACTTAATTATATTTTACGTAGCCTGCGCATATGTATGGCCTCCAATTTATGAAACCATTTATTATAATATCGGGTAAAAAGGTAGATTATGTAGAAAATGTACATAATATATGATTAAACGAACTTACCAAGTGAAGTTCGATCAATATTATATGAGTCGCTTCATCCGAAGATATAATACACAAGGTAGTACTTTTAGCCTACAAGGCAGTATCCGCACGACATTAAGAGATTTATCGATTCGTTTCAATCGATACTTTATCGATTTTAACGCACAGCACAAGTTTTTTCCCTACCCCAACTCTAGCCAGCCTGCCCGCTCATTCTTTAGAGATAGTTAGGTAGAGTTTTTGCAAAACTTAATCAGTGGGTTCAGGGAGGGAGGGTGATTATATCTTCGGATGAAGCGACTCATATAATATTGATCGAACTTCACTTGGTAAGTTCGTTTAATCATATATTATATTTCTTCGCTTCATCCTTCAGATATAATACACAAGGTAGATGTTTAGAGATAAGTTTTGCGAAATGGGAAACTAATATGAAATAAAATTAATATAATCATATTAATCAGTTGTTTTATTTAGTAAATTTAATAGGCAACATAGCCTTATTATAAATCAAAGTATTAATCTTATGATAAGTACTTTTAAACAAGTAGATAAATAAATTATTCATTCTCAATGAGTTTAATCATCGATTTGGAATACAGACTTCGCGAAGTTATTAGGGCTTATGATTGGACGATTATAATATTTGGCGAACGTCTGGGAAGCATTACTCCAACCCGCGGTCTTCCGGATAGCATCAACGGAGATGCCGGCGGTGTATGCAGCGGACGTGGCGGCGTGACGCGCGCTATGTGCGCTAAACTTCGTCACGTCCACTCCGCTTTCTTCCAATACTTGTTTTGTCCACCTGCTTAGTGTCTGTGCTGTCGCGCCTTTATAGGGGCGCTTCACAGTCAACAAGAGGTGAGGCACGTTATCCGGTCTGTCTGCGTACGTAACATGGAGGTAGTCCTCGAGAGTTTTCGCAGGACAGATTCGGGGATTCTCTTCGAAATATGGGATAAAGAGCGTCGGTTGTTCTCGGCCAGCAGCAGATGTCTTTATAATATCTTTGATAGCGATGTTGATCCCATTAGCATGAAAGCTAATATTTTCAATTTTAATTAAAGAAAAAGTTTGCATGCGGTGAGCAGTACATAAAGCTAGAAGCATAACTAATTTTTTGGTGATCCTTTCGCGGCTAAGCTCTCTGTTGGGGTACCAGTTGGCAATGTGACTAAGAACTATCTGTGGATCCCAAGTACTATTGGGTAGACTTGGTCTCGATTTATAAATACCTTTCATGAGACGGGTAACACGATCATCTGATCCAACTTGGTCTCCTAACAAGAGAGACAGAGCTGAACGGTGGGAATTTATAGAGCCATATGAAGCCCCTTTTGTGTACTGCTCAGTCAGAAAACTTAGAACTGTCGCAACAGAACTATCATAGATATTATGATTATTATCTGTGCAGTATTGCCACCATAATTTTAGGGAAACATTATACTGTTTCATGGTATTGGGTGACAAAGAAGCCAACATTAAGTCCAGTGCTGCTGCCGGAACGCCGCGCGACGTGAACGACTGCCGGAGAGCACTGCTGCACCCAGGGTAAGTGGGTTTCTGTAACAAGACGATACATGGTGTTCGTTAGGATCCATCCAGATTATATTAGAAACAACTAATGTTCTTAGTAGTGGATACCATGCTTGGCCGGGCCAAAATGGGAAGATTAATATTCCTGTGGCTTCGTCTTGTTCTATTTTTTGAATACATTTAAGCAGCAGTGCAAACGGTGGGAACGCATAAAAGAAATGATTGTTCCAATTCAAAGTAAATGCATCTATAGATATGGCTTCTGGGTCTTTTTTCCAGGACACGTATTTTTTGCATTTTGCATTGGCTCGAGAAGCGAATAAGTCTATATTTGGCTGTCCAAATTGTTTTGTAATTAGATTAAACGCAGAACTGGATAGTTCACACTCAGAGTCTGGGTTTATCTTGCGCGATTCCTCATCAGCTTCATAATTATCTTTAGTATTTATGTATGAAGCGAACAGCCAAATATTTCGCTTTTCGCACCAACGCCAAATTTGTCTGGATAAATCGTTTAGGTGAGGAAATTGGATTCCTCCCATGCGATTAATATAGCTGATGGCTGTTGTATTATCAGCGCGTAATAAAATAGAGCAGTCACTCTTTTTGCTTGCAAAACACTTTAGTGCCAAAAATATTGCCAATAGTTCTAAGTAATTTATGTGGAATGATTGTTCCTCGCGCTTCCATGCCCCATGCATTCTTTCTCCATTGCAAACGGCACCCCAGCCAGAAAGAGATGCATCAGAGTAGATTTCCGAATCAAAATTAGACTGTATCATAGAGTTGGAAGCTTGAGGCACATTATCTTTCCACCAAGCCAAGTCTTCAAGAACTACGTCAGGAATTTTAATACTTGTCTCATAATTAGAGTATTTCTCTAGAGCTAAATATTTTTGGCGCTCTAATGTTTTTGTATAGCCCCATCCGTACTTCACTGCTGGACATGCAGCCACTAAAACTCCAATCAAATGTGCGAACTCTCTTATGGTACACTTGGGTAACGCTGCAAACTTGTCAGTTAATGTTACAATCTTTTGACGTTTCTCGTTTGGTAATGATATAGATTGATCAATGGAATTAAATATAAATCCCAGAAATTTACAAGTCTGCTGCGGAATAAGAGAGCTTTTTTCATAGTTTACTACGAAACCCAGGCACTCAAAAAGTTTTAGTGTTGCATTTACGTTATTTAGGCAGTCTGTAAGACTATTACCAATGCACAGTATGTCATCTAAATAAAATACATTTTTATAGCCCTGATAACGTAAATACGTAATAACCTCCTTCATAACTTTAGTGAAAGCTCTAGGAGCTACGGAGAGTCCATACGGCAAGGCGTTAAATTCATAAGTAATACCGTCATATCTAAAGCGTAAGTATTTTTTATCCGAGTCTCGTACCGGGATAAGAAAATAAGCTTCCTTCAAATCGATAGTTGCCATATAACCATTCTTAGGAATTAATCTAGCGGCAGTCCTGTGATCTTCCATTTTAAAATGTAATTTTGACACAAATTTATTAAGACTTTTTAAGTTCAAGATGAACCGTTTTCCGCCATTTGGTTTTGGTGCCAAAAATATGGGGGAAATAAATTCATTTTTTGTCGGATCACATGGACTGCACGCGCCCAATTTTAATAAATTTTGAATGGCAATTGGCATATCAGCAATTTCTTGAGGACGCATATTTACCTTTGGTACATATGACTGAAATACTTGTGTCTCAAATGGTATGGGAAAACCTTGCTTTATCCAGTCTAGTATTACGGGATTACTTGTGACTTTATGCCAACAGTTATAAAAGTTGCGTATACGGCCTGCATGTAGGTGTACCTCATTAGCTATGGACGTGGAGCACGAGGCCTGATTTGACCCGGAGCACTCGACGTCAGTTGTGACGGCGGCGGTGGCCGGCGGCTCTGGTACCCCGGTTGTGGTGGCCTCTTCGGTATTCTGCGCCCCCCCCTGTTCTGCTGGAAGCGAGGGGGACCTGACCAGTTTCCCTGGTACGAAGATGGTGCTCTTTGTGGAGAAGGCGTAGCACTGGTTGACGGTTCAGGTTTTCGGGGCTTGTTGTATTTTTTAATCTGATTCCCTTGTTTTTCAATAGCGGTCGACGCTTTTATTTTTTCCCCGATTTTGTTCCCGTACAGTGTTTCGTCTCTCTCACTATCTTGGACAATATTGAGAAATGGCTTCGCCAAAGCAAAATTAATTACGCTTATTCTTGACTGCGTTTCGCAGTAATGTAAATCAGCTAGGATGCGACATCCGTCACTAAGAAGACGAATCGCTTCGATTTTATCATCGCTTGTCAGCAGGACCGTCATTGCTTTACTGATCGCCGATACTCCCACGCCCAACTGCTGTTGGTCAGATTCCTTCCGTTTGTCTCGAGCGCGTGAAGTTTCTGATACAGCCGCTGCTACCTCGACGTTTAGTCTTGGAGCCTGAAGAAGGGTGCAGTTTTCTGGCACAAGGTAATCTTTAAATAAGGCTTCTTTAACGTCCTTCGGTAAACCTTTCTTTAAAATGGGATCCCATCGCCGAGATAAAGATTGGTGGATTTTTCCGCCAAATTTAGGTGTGTTGCCGATCTCTTCACCGAGTGCCAACAGTAATTCCGGGTCTAATTCGGGTAACATTTCAATGTCCTGCGTTGAACTCTGATCATCCTGAGAAACTGCAGGTTTATCGATATTTTCGACGCCGGCATTCGGCGCGACGTTGGGCTCCTTTTGGGTATTGGTCGAGGGACCAGCTTCGGCATTGGACGGAGTTTCGGGTACCACAGCATTTGCCGCAGGAGCCTTCTGTGTTGTGGCCGTGTCATTTTTCTTACTCACATCCACCTCTGGTGGGTGATCTGAAAAATTATGATATTGTCTATGTTATACATAGAAAATTATGTCGGACAAGTTAGCCATAGTGGTAACTCGCGGTTACCCGCCAGGCGATCGTAATTTTACTATATGTAAGGTTTTGGCCATCGTGTTAACTCACGGTTAACCGCTAGGCAGTTATGGATATTTCTCTAGAAAAAACGTTTGACATAAAGCGCCGTCGTGTTAACTCCCGGTTAACCGCCAGGCAGATCAAAGCGCAACGTATTTGCACAGTAAAACATGTTAAAAAAAAAAAATTTTTGTAAAAAATTGCATGTGGCCTGGACTAAGACTTGGCCTGCACACTATAATGCGCTTTGATAAGCTTCATAGTGTCAACTCACGGTTGACCGCTAGCAATTGAAGCCAAATTACGACAAAAATCATTTGGAGAAAAAAAATAAAAATTGAGGGTAGATTGATACATACCGGATTCCGAAGAAGATTCCAAGAAAATCCGACGGCGTTTTTGTCGTTGTTTTTTCACTAATTCCTTTAATTTCTTTTGATATTTTTGGATTCTTTCCGTGGAAGAATCTCTTTTACGTTTATTCGCCATTTTTGTAAATGACGAAGGCGTGCACAATTTCACGTTGAGTTTGACAGCTGTGCGCGTGCGAACACTGCCCCGCACGAAAAAAGAATGAGCGGGCAGGCTGGCTAGAGTTGGGGTAGGGAAAAAACTTGTGCTGTGCGTTAAAATCGATAAAGTATCGATTGAAACGAATCGATAAATCTCTTAATGTCGTGCGGATACTGCCTTGTAGGCTAAAAGTACTACCTTGTGTATTATATCTGAAGGATGAAGCGAAGAAATATAATTAGAAATAAGATATTAGTGCCGTCGATCATGAGCAACTGTTGGGTTTATTGTATAACGTGATCGAAGCCATAACAGGCTCTAAAACAAAAACAAAGATACTATACATATAAATTTTGCTTGTTACAAGACGGAATAGATGTAGCATACATACATACATATGTATATCACGCCTTCATCCCTTGCGGAGTAGGCAGAGCGTAAACGGCAGTAATAATACGGCCGCTATCGCCACGTCTGACATTTTTGAGGATTGTTTTCCAAGGTTGTTTCAGAAAACATGTGTATCACTATAGTGACAGGTTGTCGCTAATACTCTTGAGTCCCTTAGTCGCCACCCGCGGGAAGGATGTGGGGTGATGCTATTCTTAGCCGGCATCACATAGCAAATGAGATGTAAATGAGACCTATGAGACGTAGCATTTCTTCGATAAAACAATCTTCGAGGACTCGAGGTTTTCAGGCGACAGGCTAACAACCTGTCACTAGTGATACACGACTTATATCTGAAACGACCCTCAAACATTGTCAGGTGTGGCGACCGTAAATTTACGGTCGTGTCGTTAATGTTCTGCCTACCCCGTACGTAACAAATCATCGTACAACAGTTACCTTCATATAGGTATAACAAATCGCCGTATAATAGTTACATGTAGGTGTAAAAAGTGAGCGGCCAAAACTTACTTAAGTGTGTATAGTGTGGGATAAAACTAAAATAGGTAAAATGATCATATATCTGACGTATGTAGTTATATTTATTTCATCAAAGTACGCATATAAATATACTAGCTGGGACCAGTGACTTCGCTCGCGTACTCATAGGGTCTATGAAATGATTGTGTACCGACTGTGTCTACATAAATACAAAGATCTTTGCCAGTTCTTACATCTTTTTAGGGATGAATATAAAAACATTGGAACACGGAAATAGTGTTAAAGTTGCGCGAATAATTTTTCCTCTCCCGCTCTATCTCTCGCTCCCTCCCCTGCTCTATCTTCCGTTCCTTCTTCTGCTCCCGCTCCCTTTCCCGCTCCCTCTCCCGATCCCGCTCCGTCTCCCGATCCCGCTCCGTCTCCTTCTCCCTCCCCTGGTCCCGCTACCGCCTGCGCTCCCGCTCCTCTCTTCCATTCTTTGATGTGACGTAGTGTGCCATGGTATCCGTGATTCTCGTATACTTACACACATTTCGTCAAAAACTTTGATCTGGCAAAACACCGCAATGTCTATGTGACAACAACCTCAGTCTCCCACTTAGAGCATACAGCCTGTGGACGCGGTAAACAGTCAATTACCGAACAAATTTGTCGGCCATTTTTGCGGGAGGGGATGTAAACACCTACAGCGTACAACGAAAATTTTACAGTCACAGACAACTTCGCAAACAACCATGCCCAACAACATACGAAATTGGAAGTTTCGTGCGTCGTGGTCAGTGAATTCTAGCAGAGGGGTCTGCCATCTCCATAGGTTGAATGCTCTAAGGCCTCCTATTGTGCAGTAGGAACAATGGCCGTTCTCACGAGGCACACAGTTTGATAACTGCATTGTGATTATGATCCTGTATATCCACACTATCAGATCGGAAATACTGTTTTTGGCCTTCTACACGAAGGATCCTGAAGGTGTACGGGAAACTATTACTAGCTATCCTGTCCGCGGTTTTACTGCATGCATACATACGTATATCACGCCTTTATCCCTTGCGGGGTAGGCAGAGCGTGAACGGCCGTACCATGCGGTCGCTATCGCCACGTCTGACATTTTGGAGGATTGTTTTCCAATGTTGTTTCAGAAAACTTCTGTATCAGTGGCAGGTTGTCAACCTGTCGCCTAAAAATTGTAATACACCAATACCCTCGAGTCCCTGAGTCGCCCGTGTCGCGACACCCGCGGGAAGGATGGGGTGATGCTATTCTAAGCGGCATCACACGGCACAGTGCCCTTTCCGTTCCAAGGAGGACCACCTTTCCACTCTCACAGAGACCATCTGTTTTTTACGCCCAAGCGTTCACTATATTTTAATATAACGTAACTCTGCTGGCAGTAACGGCGAATCGCGCACATAACGCACGATGTAGCGCTAAAATATCGCAGCAGTCTGTCAGATCCATACTAGAAACGTCATACTAAAACGACGGACGACACTCAGCAGTTGAGCGGTTTTAGTATGGGGATTGACGTTTCTAGTATGGTTCTGACAGACCCCTGCGAAATTTTAACGCTCCATCGTGCGTTATGTGCGCCATTACTGCCAGCAGGTTATGAGAGTGAACGCTTGGGCGAAAATAACAGAAGGTCTCTGTGAGAGTGGAAAGGTGGTTCTCCTTGTAGCGGAAAGGGCACTGAGGTTATACAGGAAGACCAAAAACGGCACACAAATATCCACGTATGTAATTGTAATATGTCACAGTCACAGTGCTATACTTACATATTATTCTCATTCATGAAATTAAGAAATAAGGAGCGTCGGTGGCCAAGTGGTTAGGACACCGGTCTTACAATCGTAAAACCCAAGTTCGATCCCCGCCATGTAGGTAACTCACGTATCTACAATTACTGCCTGCTCGAATAAACACATCGTGATGAAACGCACATTCAAATAAAATTTGAATTCAGATGATATTTGAATGTAACACAGCTAGGATTCGGGCCAAGTTAGCCGAATGCCACAGAGGTCAGATGGCAGTCGCTACCTATGTGTTAAAACTTGGTATCACGTCTAAGCCCATAGGTTGAGTAGACGACCCTGACAGAGAAACGGGATAAGGCAAGGAGAATGACGTTGAAATCAAAATAAGTAAGTACCTAATAGAAAAAAATCTTCGACACGAATATAGATTATTTCGCAGGTCAGCTGTTTATTCGGTAGCTCAGTGGTAGAAGAGCGAAACAGTCGCAGGTTTGATCCCCGGCTGACATACCTATTTTTTTCTTTATGGCTAAATCCAGTCCCCAAAATGAGTTTTACTTGTTCGTTTAAAGATAAAATTGGCTAAATCTATGTTTACCGTTGTAAGAAAATTTAATATCTCAAGACGAATCGATTCGCTTTATAACGAACGCGAGATGCGAGCATAATGGATTAGTGTATGTGACGTGTTTGCTGGTGGCTGGGTTCTTGGGCCACGTGGCATGACGTGGTGCCTGCCTAGTCGCGTGGCTGACGGAGTCCGCTCGAGATAAGCCACAATAAACACTCGCACACTTAGGTTTCTTACGAGTTAATTGGCTATTAATACACTGGGACCCGATTTGACGTATAGCTCATTCGCTTAGATAGTGTCGCGACCAGCGTAACTTGAACCCAATGCTCCATACGCACGACGGACCGCTAAATTAACGCAGCATTCTGTCAGATCCCTACTAGAGATGTCAATCCCCATACTAAAACCGCTCAACCGCTGTTGACGCAGTGCTATTGCAGCGTCGCCCGTCGAGTGCGGTTTTAGTATAGGGAGTGATGTTTCTAGTATGGATCTGTCATGCGGTGTGTGATGCGTCATACACGCACGTACGGTCTCGTACCCGGCCGTGACGTGACACTATGTAACCGAATTAAGAATAGGTAGAAAATTTTTTGGACCTCCCATACAAATTAACTTAATCGGTCGGTAATTTTGTACGGGAGGTCCAAAATATATTTTCATATTTTTTAGGTTCCTTGGGTAAAGTTTTTTTTGCATTTTTTTTTATTATGACTTGAATGTACATAGAAGAAGCGAAAGATCATGCCACGATCTTAGCAAGTGAGAGGATATAGTCTCTGCCTACCCCTTCAGGAAAGAGACGTGACTTATATATGTATTATGAAACGTGGAACATTTGATAAGTAAAAATAACGTATAAAAATAATAACATTGGTTGTTATCTAAGTGGTAGCAGTAGTGGGGTGATAAAAATGAACGAATTATGCGGCTCGGTGGCCTTGTACTTATATCACTGATTGTAAATAATGTGTATAATTGTAACAAATTAATTATCATTGTTTAGGAAATAAATACCTAGTTTTGTTTAAAGATTCTAGGTTATATAGACGCACGACGGAGCGCAAAAATATCGCAGTGGTCTGTCAGATCCATACTGCAAATGTTAATCCCCTTACTAAAACCTCTTACACCGTTACTAACCACAATGTCTTTTAAATCAATAACGAAGTAGGTAATTCAGCCAGCAGGTAACTCGTTACAATGTAGACCCGTTGACGATTACGTTTTACTGATTATTCAATAGGAGAGTATTATTGGACCCTCAGGGTTGCCTCATGAACCAATTACCACCACGCTACTCCTCCAAAAAAGGAGTTGCAGTTGACTCGTTGTGGAATGATATTTATTTTCATAATTAAATAATTAGGACAGTCCCTAAACACAGATAGCCACGACAGGGTACATCAGCCCTCCCTTTTTAGGGGGTTGAACATTTCCACCACGCTTTGCAGGTGGATTAGCGTGCACAGTGCAAGATGTTGCATTCATAGGGAACGCTGCTCCCCATTCCCTTGATGGGAAAAAAGTTTAGTGACCAATAAATAACTATTACTCCTATTGAACGGGATTTTATTGCGTTCAGTGCTTTATTCATCATATCAGCCCACATCTACCCACTACTGAGTATAGGCCTCTTCTTTTTCTCGCCATCTATGCCGGTCCTGTGCCTCCCGCATCCACTGTCTACCAGCAACGGTGGCTAAGTCGTCCGTCCATCTAGCGGGTGGTCTGCCAACTGGACACTTTTTTGCTCTCGGCTGCCAGTCTGTTACCGCCTTGGTCCACCGTCCATCATCCCTACGAGCCAAGTGTCCTGTCCACTCTACTTCAGTCTCGTGATTCGCTTTTCGACATCAACGTGTAATTTACTCCTAGCGCCATCTACTAGGAATTAAACTCCGGGTCCGAGTGGGTCCGTTTTCATTCGGTTGGCAATCCTATCGGGGTATCTGTTGGGGTCACCCGCGATAAACCCCGTTTTGAATGTCATTCGAGTTACCTTCGTTAATGACTTTCTCAACCAATTTTGGTAATCTGTTTTTTTAATGACGTGTCCATTAATTTTATCATTTCGATAAATAAACCTACTTAAATATAAATTAGTTGGTACCACGATGATAGCTTATCTTTTAGGCACTTGTATATCTTTCTTACGTTGTTGTTTCATTAAAAACATATAAAAGGTGTAAAAATATTAGCTGCAAATATTTTAAGGGCCCATGAAACTGAACAACTCTCCCCATAAGAAGAAGAAGAAACATAGGTCGAAATATGAAAAAAGAAATTTACCTCCCATACAAATGGAACAGCCGAGTGATTAATTCTTTTTTTTATCCTTACAGGTATGTACCCCATCCAAGGCCTAGCTGTTGCGACTATGGTATGTAATATGAACCTAACCTAACCTAGTTTTTATTTGACTTGAGGCTATTATTATTTAATCCTTTTTAATATGTTCAACTGTCGATTCTCTCGTAATATTCTGCTTCTGCACATGATATCAAAATAATGTATAAGCAAGTTATCATATACCTACCATATGATTTTTAGAATTCGCTCATTTATATATATACAGGGTGACTGGAAAATTGATGCATTCCTTTTAAGGGATGAACCAGCTCATGAAACTGAACAACTTTCCCCATGGAACATAGGTCGAAAACTGAAAGAAAAATTTGGCCCACCCATACAAAATTACCGACCGACTACGTCAATTTGTATGGGAGGACCAAAATATCTTTTCATATTTCGACCTATGTTCCATGGGGAAAGTTGTTCAGTTTCATGAGCTGGTTCATCCCTTGAAAGGAATGCATAAATTTTCCAGTCACCCTGTATAATCATATATTTATTTAAAGGTTCATCTTACACATGTTTCTCTTGACGTCGTATTGTAAATCACACTCAACCCTGAGATCGATCTCAATAGAGATTTTGACATATGTCAGTCAATACTAATAGCTTCTCAAAGTCGCACTCAAGATCGATCTCAGAGTCGAGCGCATTTTTAGTTACTTTACTTTACTTTTATTAGCAGTTTTAGTTACCTAGGTAAGTAAGATCGTATGCGTACACGTATACACGGCGGAACCACGCGCGTAACTTGCATTACATGGGATTCTATGAGAGACGGCACACCGCTTTCCTGTACTTTGCAACGCACTACGCAACGCAAGCGGTGTGCCGTCTCTCATACAATCCCATATGTTACAAGTTACGCTCGTGATTACACCGTGTATACGTGCACGCATACGAGCTGCGTTACGCAGGCCGGTGTGCTCTGTCCTTAACTGTACGTAAAAACCAATACGTACAGTTTGATCCCATAAATGGATAGGTAGGTTGATGTTATTTATACTCATGAATATAAATGTTGGAAGTAGGCTTACAGTTTAAATAAATAATTAAAAAAATCTCGACAATTCACACAGTGCCAACTATCCCCAAACTGAGCAAATTTTGTACTATAGGAAATAAAGAGCTGACATTATTACTTATTTACTCTTTTGTAAATAAATACATAATAGGTATTATATTTAGAAAAATATGTAGTACACGACGTTTGCTTGAAAATTTACTTAGCTAATATTTTTGTCCTATGGGGATCGAACCTCGGCGTAGAAGGTAGGGGTACTATCGGGACAGCCAATTAGCCACTTTTCACTCGGCTGGGATCTACCAAAAAGCATACAAGAAATAGAGGGAAAAAAATATGTATACATGAACATATGCGTAATCTGAGTGAACACACAGAAATTCTTTTCGCCTTTCGGATTTTCGTTAAGTTCTCTAAGGTCATCTACTTCTTACTTGCTTTTAGTTCAGGTTGGTACCTTGAAGTGAAGAAAATTATCGTCATGATGTCAAACTTAACGCAAAACGCATCGCTAAAATAAAGCATCCGTAATGCAGCGGTCTGTAGATCCACCCTAGAAATGTCAACTAAAACCGCTTAACCTCAGTTAACAAAACTGCGTTAATTTGACGCATCTGCGCATTATTTTGGCGCTTTTGCGTCGACAGCCGTTGAGCGGTTTTAGTATGGCGAGTGACATGTCTATTTCTCTGGCGAGGGATGGGTTGCCTATAGGGCTTTCGAATACCGCTTTTTTCTAAATACCGGGATCCTGGTATTCCGGTACTGGCCAATTTCCACTTAATTTGCGAAAATCACTCTATTACATATGAAGACTATATAATGCAAAGTTTATTTTAACTTCAAAATTACTGAAAATCAAATATATGTTGACAGCGGCGTAAGGACGAAGAAGTAACGAAATACGAGCTCATAAGGGTGTATTTTACTTGGTACATATAGAAATCATCAATACCGCAATCCCAGTATTACATTTTCAATACCGGTATTAGCCAATACCGGGATGCCCTAGTTGCCTGGTTGCTCATGCGAAACTTGCATCTGCGAATTGAATGGCCTGACGTTTTGATATGGTGCTCTCGTGTAAAATCAGATGTACAGCTATGCTTTTTGTTAGATGCCGTGCCGGTGCGCGGCCGCCTCCGCGAATGTCTCGGACACCCTTTTAACCGAGGTAGGTAGATTTAGTTGGTCTTCTTTTCCTTTTTCGAGTGGGGCACCGAGTCGTCCAACGACCCGATGAACCCTAGTGTCAGAATTTTACAACCGCCTTCTACAAGTAGCAACGATTTAGTTGGTTAACAAAATTACATTTACCTACCTACTTTCATACAGTTAACTTTAATGCTTACTATGATATGATCCTTCTTCAATTTAGCGCTGCGTTGTACGTTAGGCGGATCGCACACTTGACGCACAACGGAGCACAAAAATATCGCAGCGGTCTGTCGGATCCGTACTAGAAATGTCACTCCCCAAACTAAAAACGCACTCGACGGACGACACTGCGATAGCGCTGCGATGACAGCGGTTGAGCGGTTTTAGTATGGGGATTGACATTTCTAGTATGAATCTGACAGACCGCTGCGATATTTTAGCGGACCGTCGTGCGTTATGTGTGCGATGCGCTTTAAGTGTAATAACTTTATTTAAAAGAGAACCTACTTCAACGGACGTAAACGTAAAAGTGCGAACCTCCATTTTTTTGTCCATAAAAGGATGCGAGGGTCCTTTATGGGAGGTAGGTAAATCGGGTGGTACGAAGTAGGTAAATCAGATGGAACGAGGTAGGCAAATCGGATGCTTCCTTGCTTGTTTACTGTATGCTAGATGTCGGGTGTTCCCTATCTACCCTCATAAGTCCTGAGTTTGTACTTTACATAGAACATAATAAGAGTTTCCTAAATCCACTACATATTTTTTAAATATTAGTTAAATATAGTTGTTATTTTACATATTACAATTATTGAACAATTTTTATATTTTAATTATAAATGATTTAATTATGTTGCTTTTTCGGTAAGTTTGCATAAATGTATAAAACTATACAGCTCGTCCAGAAAGAGTAGAAATTAAATAAAATGGAACTAAAACTTGTGTATGACAAATTGTTGCCATAGTTAAGCGTTATCTGTCATTTGATCGCGAAGAAAGTGGCGCCCTCTGCGCCACAAGTAGAATTCTCCTGACATGGTTGGTTCTCAGTTACAGCTGTCGTAACGGAATTGTGTGCGATGCGTTTTCCGTGAAATTTTTGATCGGTTCGTTGAGTTCCTAGTAGGTGGCGCTTGTGCGAATGATGTAAAAACTCGGCACTGATTTCCCGTACACAGGGTTAATTTTTTTTATGCACTAAACTCGACAGATAATTCCTCAATCGGAAAAAACGCCGACAGTAGCGCCAGACCTTTTCTGTCATAAAAAAAAATTCCCAGTGAACTTTTTGCGCCTATTCTCTACATCTTGTCAACTTTTTATCGAGGACTGCCGACAGTACCCTCGTCCTATGCCCTATGAATTCAACGTGTAGTAAGCTACACCACCTCTAGCCAATAAAACAAGACTGCCGGTACTCTGTTGCGGCAGCAGGCAGGCAAGCCCAGGTGATACATAGAGGCCAAACTTTATAGCCGGGGCGAGGTTTTCCGCCCTTTAATATTTAATAGTAAAAAACGCGAGCAATCTATCGCTGTGTTTGAACCAGACTTCTTTACACATGTGGATGTTAAAACCCCGATGGATCGCGAGAGCGTATTCTGAATGCTGAAGATGGGCTGCCCAACCAAGTGATTGGTTTTTTAAAGAACGACTATGGCCGCTACTGGAGGTTCGATCGAATTACGAGCCGCGTGTAGCGACGGCAATGAATAAACATCTAGCCCAAATCTAACACGGGAACGTGGGTTACATTTTTACGAGTTTATAGACACCAAACAGACAGGTGACTGACTATAAGGTGTAAAAATATTAGTTATATCTTAGGGAGAGCTGTTCAGTTTCATAGACTAGTTCATCCCTTAAGATATTTTCAGCAAATATTTTAAGGGGTGAACTAGCCCATGAACCACTCTCTCCAAGAAACATAGGTCGTAAATGAGAAAAATTTTTGGACATCCCATACAAATGTAAAGCAGTATTTAAACTCTATAATTAAACGCTGTGAGATTTAAGGCAATAAAAAAAAATACAACTTTGGCTTTGGTGCGAGGCCCGCTAGTGATGACGCAAGACTGATGAAAACCAGGACGAGCATCCCATAGGTACACCGTAGGAAAATTTTCAGCTGACGTCGCATTTAAACATAAAAATTGCGTTCGTAAGTACTACGTGCAGGTGCATTTCGACACTTAATAAAAATAGTGTGAAACGCATTAAAAACGTCAAGGTTCTCTCCTAGAAGGAAGTATCGTAAAACGTCCCACGACTTGTCTTTGCTACAACCATTTGCAATTCAGCGCCGCTAGAGATGGGCCGAGTTTACCGTAAACCAATAGCCGGTAACAAGTTTGCCTAACCGAATACCTTAACAGCCGTAATAGTCCACTGTTGAACATGGACCTCCACATATGGGGAGTATAGCTATAGGTACTCACCTCGCATTGGCGAGCGCAGTGCAAGATGTTCAATTCACAGGACACGCTGCTGTCCATTCGACGGCATCCACGGATAGAATTGGGGTGCTGCTCTTATTAGCCGGCATCACACGGCCTTGCTATCCATATAAAGGTAAAGAGCGTCGGTGGCCAAGTGGTTAGGACATCGGTCTTACAATCGTGGACCCGAGTTAGATCCCCGCCATGTACCATGTGTTTTTACTCACGTACATTTACCGACAGCACTTACGGTGAAGGAAAAACTTCGTGGTAAAAACCACAGGTGTAAATGCTAACAAAATTTACAAATTAGTAGTGGTGTAATGCTTCATTGTTCTTTAATCTGTCCCTCAAGGCTTACCCTTTCCTTTTTTCAAAAACTAAGTAACTCTGCTGTCTCAGCGACCCAAATAGTATCTTGTTCGGCTACATTTTTATTCGGCTAAATATTCGGCCCAACTCTAGATAATGCTTAGCAGCTGCAGGTAACCGTAAAATGGAACGTTAATAAACTATTGCAACAAGTGTTCAGTGTAAAACTGGTGTCTAGAGAGGTTTATCTCCACAAAGTCGGTTCGTCTAGTTACCTAGGTAGGTGCACTAGCTTTTTTAGGTACTTATATAAACGGATGAATGAACTGAACCACTTTCCCCAAGAAACATTGATCAAAATATGAATTCTGATCAAGATACACTGAAATCAATGTTATAAAAAAACACACACTAAGTTAGATTTCTGTAGCACCCTTGTAGCAAATAGTTATTTTATCAGGGAAATTCCGCTTTTCGGTGTATGTTTCCTATCAAACAAACTGTTGAAAGGGATCCGCTGGTTTCGATACAGCAATGGTTGATCTATTCTATTGAATGGGCTACTCTACATCAGGGCTTGTTTACCGGGTTAGTTTCCAAACCGGTAAACAGTGTTTCGCGTTACGGTTTGGCTCTACCGTAACCTAAAAAACCGGTTTTAGAATAGAGCAAAAAAAAGTGCATGCGTTTACCGGTTTATTGAGAAAAAACAAACAATTTGAAACCTGTCCGCCGCGCTGCCCGTAGCCTGCAAGTAACATTTCACTCTTTGTTTCCGTATATAAAATTGTTAATCTTGTGTTTAAGCCAATAAATAGTATTCATAGTGCATTTATTCTTTAATTTACACAATAATACAAAATAATAGACACTCTTCAAATATGTCCCAAGTGATTTTGAGCCGAAAGCACGGTAAAACCCTCAAAACCGGTATATTATAAACCCTGCTCTACATGCAGTTAATAGTACAACGTCATACCACACTCGACCGCCGCTCGAAACCTCGCAACTCGCGTGAAAGAATCATAAAATGTAAAATGAACAACCAGCTGCGCCACAAGCCAAGATCTTCTAGGATAAGACACACTTCCTTATCTTACATACACATACATACACAAATGACGCCTTTATCCCTCGCGGGGTAGGCAGAGCGTTAACGATCGTAAAATTACGGTCCTTATCGCCACGTATGACAAAGTATCATAATCATAATCATAAACTTTATTAGCTGATTGAGGGCCCCTTCAGATGATTCATGGATCACTAGTGACAGGTTGTCAGCCTGTAGCCTAAAAATTGTAATACAACAATACTCTCGAGTCCCTTAGTCGCCTCATACGACACCCGCGGAAGGAATTGGGGTGTTGCTATTCTAAGCCGGCATCACACGGCACGGCATCCTTATCTTCAACAACACATTAGATCTGTCTACCTAAACAGGCGGATTGGCGAGAGCAGTGCACGATATTTAATTCACAGATAACGCCACTGCCCATTCCCTGGGTAAATATCGCTTAGTCGCGTTTTACGACATCTAATGACACGGTGTGACGTTGTGACAGCACACGTTCCATTTTAGGTTAAGATTGCTACTAACTTCAGATCTTTAAAATCTAAAAATTAATATACTATAAATAAATAAAACATAAATATTATAATAAAGTTCTAATATCTTATTAATTAACTACTAACAAATTTAAACTAAATAGATAATAGAAATTACAAAACCTAAATCTAATTTTAAATATTGCTTACGCAGTTCAACTCCATATCTGCGTAAAACGGGTTAGGTATGACGTAGGTAGTGACGCTGCGTTCCGACCAACCGTGCCGCTGCCTCGAACTCTGCTAGATTCACTTCCCGCTAACGACTTTGACGAGAGGACGTGCCGCTCCGCGCGCCATTTTTTACACGTGGTCGTACTGACCTACTTTCTATTATTTTTTCCTACCAGTGGATTTACTAGATATTCACTAGTGTGCCTTCTATCTACAATCGTTATACTTCCCGCTGGGGTGAGTTTCAACTGCTATTTTGCTCTGAATTGCACAATTTACCTGCCTTTGTAAACTGTTCTTTGTTCGCAAGCTGCTGCCATAAATTCCTATCTTTTATTTGCAATCTCACTGGCCTAATCCTAACCTTCGTGACACGCTTGCGCTTTCGAACACCGGCTTACTAGATCTATGGAACATTCCAGGAACTTCCTACGAGCTAGAAACTATCTACCGGCTTAAAGTACCTACTGGCTAAGAATTACCTACCGGCTACCTACCACCTGCATTATCGCTTCGGCTTGCTACTAGTCTGCTGCCCTACCTGCTGAGCCTTGCTGCCGTGACTACGGCCTGCCTTGCAAGCTACCGAAGATTCTAGAAGCCGTGTCATCCGCGCCACTACGCGTTCGCTAAGGCCAGTGATTCCTCCTACATATTATGTAAGACACAATTGCAGTGCGTGTGATGAGATTTATGGACAATATACCCATCTGTAAGTTATTTCTACTCTTTCATTTTCTAACTGTTAAAATTTTAAATCCATACTACATTCTACATATCTGTGGCCGTCTATTCCGATAGTTACCCACTTACACCGACTATCACCAAGGTAACGCTGGTAACAGTGGTAACGCTGTCGGGTGTGGGTCGGCGACTGATCGGAACAACACTACCCAACCCAAACGGCACAGTGGCGCCATCTTAACGTGGTTCTTTCTCACACAATCTGCACTTGTGTCATTTTTTTTTTTTTTGGTCTAGCAGCTCTCTTGTCTCAAATCTTCTGGAACCTTCTATTGTAAGCGAAGCGGTGACCTTCACTACAGCGAACTGGTACGTACTCAAAGTTTATGTTTGCTGGGAATTTACTTTTAGCCTGATGATTATTATTTGATTACTGTGACTATTACATATTAAGTTATTTAAATACTTGCTACTATTACAAAAAAAAAAATTGTGTTGATCTTTTCTATCTTGAAATGTTTCTATCAGTGATCTTACTTGCTGCGTAAGTGTTATATTGTGAAACATTGATACGTAATAGTTCGCACTTTTCTTGATTTTGCACTTTTTCTTAATTTTGCACATTTTTCTTGCTTTCGCACATTTTTTTTGATTTTGCACGTCCATATTCTTCTGGTGTCGGTGCTGTTCTAATTGAATATTTCTAAATTTACATCACCAAATCGCATTAGTATTTTGTAAAGAACAGTAAATTATTACCTAAGGATTAAAAAGTATATATTAACTAAATATCTTTCAAAAACTAATACCCACCTTAATTTTCTTTTTAATTAATTAAATTCTTCATACTAAAATATTCAGACGATTTTGCTTGTTAAATATCTACCTATACTTGTGATTTGAACTTGGCAATGGAAACTCACCCTATTAAATATTTCTTACTAAACAAAAATGAGTTATCTTATGAAGTGACTATCAGAGGCGAGGAACCTGCGGCCACAGTTTTGGAACTGCGTAAACAAATAAATAAACTAACACCTTTAATACCTAATGAGGACATTGAAGAATCAGGTATCGCACCTGCTGTTGATATCGTTGGCTTAGAAACAAGTATTGCTGATTATTACTCAAAGGTTCAATCTCAAAAAACTAAATTTGACGCTAACGCTTGCAAACGCATTGAAGCCTTGGGCTTGCATATACACTATAGGCTAAAACGTTTTGATAAATCTGATCAATCAATAAATACTAAACTGAAAATACTAATAGACTCTTATAAAACAGCTTGCACTGACCTAGAAAATCTGACTAAATCTCGCGAAGGTGCAGGATATCCTAAAAATGATTCTGATCCGCCCTTAGAATCTACTGAATGCGACCACTATAAAGTCGGTAACCTACTTAAACTCAAATACGATGGTACGTCTAGTGTACACGAATTCATTCAAAAGGTCAATGATATCAGTACATCTAGAAACATTCCTTCACACAGACTGTTAGGCTTAGGTACCGAAATATTCTCTGGCAATGCCTTGCACTGGTTCCGCGGTATCAAAGACACAATTAAAAGCTGGAATGATTTGAAAAAGTTGCTAATTGCAGATTTCAGCCATTTTGATTTTGACTACAGGCTAACTACTGAAATTCGTAATCGTACTCAAGGTGATTCGGAGAATATTGCTGTATACTTCTCAATAATGTCACAACTTTTTTCGAGACTATCGAAACCCCTTTCTGAAGAAGAGAAACTACAAATTCTCTTACATAATATTAAACCCTGCTATGCAAATGCTATTGCTTCAGCATCTGTCACTTCTAGTATACAAACTATTGAGTCTTTGCGAACTATATGCCGCAATTTCGAAAACGTGCAGTGTTACACGTCTCAGTATCGTGAACCACCTCGATTAACCCAAGACACATTGGCCCCTGATTTAGCTTTTGTGAAGCCCGCTAATTCTTCATCTAACAATTCAAAGGTCATGAGTTACAACAAAAAATTTAACCCTGGTTTTGCTCAACAAAATTATACTAACTATTATAAAAACTACATTCCACATAAATATCAAAATGAAAACTATTATAAACAATACTACAACACTAATAAACAATCTAAACCTAATATCTACACTACTGGCCATACTTCTCAGCCTCAGCCTATCGCTGCTATTTCCAACGACTCAAACGCTTTCTGCCCACGGTGTCGTACTACTGGTCACTCACTGGGTAAATGCAAAGAGGATAGGTATCTTATTTGTTTCAAATGCGGAAAAAAGGATTTTAAGTACCCCGATTGTCCAAACTGTCATAAAGATTCTAAACATACTAATTCAAAAAACTAATTGCTGAAGATTGTAGTAATAATGGGCCTTCTAAAAACAATACTAAATTTAATGAAGATGAATGGAAGGATTGGCTCACTACTATTAATGCATTTTTTAATACTTACACCATTGCTTCAATCTTCGAAAAACCACATCTTGATAAAAGAGCCTATGCAACTATTAAGATAGCCGATAAATCTCTTTGTGGAATGCTTGACTCTGGTTCGGTTGTCACTGTTCTAGGTAATAACTCACATCTCAATTTGCTGAAATTGGGTTTCTCAATTCAAAAAGATGAAACTACTAAACGTTTTATAGCTGCTGGGGGAGAAAAATTACATGCTATCGGGTTCTTAAATCTGCCTGTTAACTTTGAAAACGAACTTCGCTTTCTTAAAGTTTACATTATACCTGCTATACAAACAACCTTAATACTTGGTATAGATTTCTGGAACAAGTTCAACCTATTCCCTAAACACATAAAATCTATTACATATTCAGACGAAACTATCTTGAGCATTCAAGAATCTCCTAATGTGCTTCATTCCTACGATGAACTAACTGAACCTCAGAAAGTTACATCTGACAACATCATTGAACAATTTGAGGACATCTCGACTGCTAAGAAAGGCTTAGGTCGTACTCATCTGGTTACTCACCGAATCGACACACAAGATACCTTACCTATCAGACAAAGATATTATAGGCTACCCCCTGCTAAACTAAAAGTCATATGTGAAGAGTTGGACGAAATGATCGAACTAGGTGTGGTCGAACAATGTGAAAGTCCTTGGTCTTCTCCAGTTCTTGTAACCCCCAAAAAAGATGGAAAACTAAGATTTTGTCTTGATAGCCGCAAACTGAATTCTGTAACTCGGAAAGATGCTTATAAACTTCCTTATGTCTCAGATATCTTGGATAGCTTAAAAATGCTAAGTTCCTATCTAGTATCGATCTATCAAAGGCTTTTTGGCAAATTCCAATTGACGAACAAGATCGCGACAAGACTGCATTTTATGTTCCTGGTCGTGGCACTTTTAGATTCGTAACTATGCCATTCGGTTTGTGTAACGCACCGGCTACTCAGCAACGCCTAGTTGACACTTTGTTTTCTGGTCCGGAGTTTGAAAATTCAGTCTTTGTCTACATTGATGACATCATCATAGCTTCTCCTAACTTTGAAACTCACATCTCAACACTCTTAAAGGTCTGTAAAAAGCTTAAAATGGCTAACTTAACTATAAACTTAGAGAAATCTCTTTTCTTTCGGAATGAGCTAAAATATTTAGGCTATGTTGTTAATTCTAGTGGTCTTCATGTTGATCCTGCTAAAGTTGAAGCTATTCTCAATTTCCCTACGCCTACTAATAAGAAACAGGTCAAACGATTCTTAGGTACTGCTTCATGGTATCGACGGTTTGTGCCTAATTTTAGTTCTATTGCTGGCCCTCTGAATCGGTTAACATCTACTAGTCGGAAAACTAATGTTCCATTTCTATGGACAAAAGAGGCTGAAGAGTCTTTTCAAAAATTAAAGTCTTGTCTTTGTTCTGCACCTATACTATCCTGCCCTGATTATGGCAAACCGTTTGAAGTCCACACTGATGCTAGTGATTTCGGTGTAGGAGCCTTACTAACTCAAACTATTGACGGCGTTGAACACCCAATTGCGTATATGAGTAAATCACTATCTGCACAAGAACGTAACTATAGCATAACTGAACGTGAAGCTCTCGCTGTCTTAGTTGCCCTTGAGCATTGGAGGTGCTATCTCGATAACGGTCATAAATTTACGGTCTATACTGATCATTCTGCTTTAAAGTGGTTTATTAACTTAAATAACCCTACTGGACGTCTAGCTCGTTGGGGTGTTCGTCTTTCTGCTTTTAACTTCGACATTAAGCATCGTAAAGGCGCTGATAATGTTATCCCTGATGCTTTATCACGAGCTTTTCCTATATCTGCAATAAATACTGACCCAAACTCAACTCAAACTACCGATGAATGGTATCTTAACATCTACAATGGTTGCCAGAATTCTCCAACTTCATTTCCGAACTACATGGTAAAAAATGGTCGACTATACCGTTTTATGAAAGCCAAATATGCCTTACACTCTGAATTCGAATGGAAAGAAGTTGTTCCTAAAGAGGTTAGGTATGCTGTTGTAGAAGAAAACCATTCTGAACCTACTGCGGGTCATCTTGGTATCTTTAAAACTTACAGGCGACTAAGCCAAAAATATTATTGGCCGGGCATGCACTCTGATGTTGTCCAAGCTGTGCTGTCCTGTGATGCTTGTATCTCACACAAACATCAAAATCACGCTCCCTTAGGTGAAATGGGTAGGCCTAAAGTTTGCTCAAGACCTTTTCAAGTCATCAGTATTGACCTAGTTGGACCTCTGCCTCCAACTAGGAAGCAAAACTGTTATATTCTAGTAGTAACTTGTTGTTTTAGTAAATACTGTTTACTATTTCCAATAAAGCGTGCTACAGCTGAGGTCGTTACTAAAATTATAGAACAGAGCGTATTTCTTATTCATGGTATTCCTTCTACTATCGTTCTTGATAATGGAAAACAATTTACTAGCGTGAAACTCAATCAATTGTTTTCAAAATATAAAGTGCCTAACGTACACTACACACCAAAATATACACCACATGTTAATACTGTTGAACGCTATAATAAAACTATAATGACTGCTATATCTACCTTTATTCAAAATGATCATCGAATTTGGGATAATTTAATACCTCAAATACAATTCGCGCTTAACAGTTCAGTGAGTGAAGTAACTGGTTATACTCCTTCATTTCTTGTATTTGGCCGCGAATTAGTTGCTTGTGGTTCGCACTATCTGGATACTAAGCACGGTGACGATGTTATCTATCAACCTCGTGACCACTACGCTGAAAATTTAGGCGTTCTTTCGACTATCTTTGATAAAGTACAAACGTCACTTCTGCAAGCTCATGACCGCAATCGTCAATCCTATAACTTACGTAGAAGATCTGCTGAATTCAATATTGGTGATACAGTTTGGAAAAGAACTTTTTATCAAAGTGACAAGGATAAATACTTTTGCAAGAAGCTAGCGCCTAAATTCGTAAAATGTAAGATTATTGGTAAAAAATCTCCACTAGTATATGAACTATCTGATATGTCGGGTAATTCTATTGGGTTTTGGCATATCAAAGATCTGAAATTGATAAATTATAAGGAATAGAGTAAAAATATATTTTTTTATTTTTTATTATTTCTTTAAATTAGCGTTTACTAAGCTAATAGTTGCTATTCTGAGCATCACGTCTTATTTTACAGTGTATACTCAGTTTGTAAGGGTCTTCAATCTAACTAAGATGAAAGACTAAAATGTAAGGAAGTCTATGAGGTGATGAATGGATGTTTGTATGGATGTTGTGAGGATAGTAAGTATATTAGGTTAGTAGACGGATTTTACTCAAAGTACGCAAAATCCTACCCTTTTTCCGGGGGTACTGTGACGTTGTGACAGCACACGTTCCATTTTAGGTTAAGATTGCTACTAACTTCAGATCTTTAAAATCTAAAAATTAATATACTATAAATAAATAAAACATAAATATTATAATAAAGTTCTAATATCTTATTAATTAACTACTAACAAATTTAAACTAAATAGATAATAGAAATTACAAAACCTAAATCTAATTTTAAATATTGCTTACGCAGTTCAACTCCATATCTGCGTAAAACGGGTTAGGTATGACGTAGGTAGTGACGCTGCGTTCCGACCAACCGTGCCGCTGCCTCGAACTCTGCTAGATTCACTTCCCGCTAACGACTTTGACGAGAGGACGTGCCGCTCCGCGCGCCATTTTTTACACGTGGTCGTACTGACCTACTTTCTATTATTTTTTCCTACCAGTGGATTTACTAGATATTCACTAGTGTGCCTTCTATCTACAATCGTTATACTTCCCGCTGGGGTGAGTTTCAACTGCTATTTTGCTCTGAATTGCACAATTTACCTGCCTTTGTAAACTGTTCTTTGTTCGCAAGCTGCTGCCATAAATTCCTATCTTTTATTTGCAATCTCACTGGCCTAATCCTAACCTTCGTGACACGCTTGCGCTTTCGAACACCGGCTTACTAGATCTATGGAACATTCCAGGAACTTCCTACGAGCTAGAAACTATCTACCGGCTTAAAGTACCTACTGGCTAAGAATTACCTACCGGCTACCTACCACCTGCATTATCGCTTCGGCTTGCTACTAGTCTGCTGCCCTACCTGCTGAGCCTTGCTGCCGTGACTACGGCCTGCCTTGCAAGCTACCGAAGATTCTAGAAGCCGTGTCATCCGCGCCACTACGCGTTCGCTAAGGCCAGTGATTCCTCCTACATATTATGTAAGACACAATTGCAGTGCGTGTGATGAGATTTATGGACAATATACCCATCTGTAAGTTATTTCTACTCTTTCATTTTCTAACTGTTAAAATTTTAAATCCATACTACATTCTACATATCTGTGGCCGTCTATTCCGATAGTTACCCACTTACACCGACTATCACCAAGGTAACGCTGGTAACAGTGGTAACGCTGTCGGGTGTGGGTCGGCGACTGATCGGAACAACACTACCCAACCCAAACGGCACAACGGCACCCACGTGCAGAACAGAGGTGATGCTATTCTAAGCCTATAACATCTATTTACCTAACTAACTATTTACTCAAAGTGATACGCGACTTATCTGAAACGACCCTCAAACATTTGTCAGACGTGGCGATAACGGCCGTAATTTTGCGGTCATAAACGCTCTGCCTACCCCGCCAGGGATATACGCGTGTTATATGTATGTGGATGTATGTATTTATTTACTCAAAAACGAAATAATGTAAGCGCACACACACACACCGACACACGCACACACACACGAATCACACCTTTATCAGGGGAGGCAGAGCGTTAACGACCGTAATGTTACGGATGTGATCGCCACGTCTGTCAAATGTTTGAGGGTCGTTTCAGTAGTGACAGGTTGTCAGCCTGTCGCCTAAAACTGCAACACACATGTAACCCTCGAGTCCCTTAGTCGGTTTTTACGACACCCACGGGAAAGAAATGGGGTGATGCTATTCTAAGCCGGCATCACACAGCAAATAATAATGTAAGTGTGGGTAAAAAAAAAACCTTTAGCATTCCGCATCGGGCCAGGATGCTGGCACAGCCAAACCAACTCTTCTCGCGAAGTAGCTACCAGCTCTGAGATCCCCAGCTGCCTCGATCTCTTGTTCTTAGATTGAGTACTAGTGATCTAACGAATATTCTCATCCGCATTCGCGAATATTCGCATGTTTTTGTACATTCGCATTCGCATTCGATAATTTTTTTCCTATAACGGGTTCATATGTGTCCGTTTATATCATCTCGGCAATTTCCGGAAATAAATGCGATTGCATAGTAACAAACAACCACGCCCGGCTCGCGCAGCCAATCAGCGACCACATTTTAGTCACAGATATACGGCTAGATTCGCGAATATGGGCCTCAAACAAGAATGATTAAAATGGATCATTCGCTACATCACTATTGGGTACATTGCCTCAATGTGGTGCGTATCATTTGTAATTTATAACTGGCTAAGTTGTTCGATGCGTCTGTCAAAAAACGCAAGCTTAGCTTTTAAACATAAGTGTTACTCGTGCGCCAACATCAACATCAGCAACGGATGTGAAGTGTGTGTACCACTGAAGCTGAGCAGCTCCCACCAGGAGCACAGAAATCACCTGGGATGTCTCCCACCAGGAGACGACCTGGGATGTTCACAGGCTTCATGGAGCGACCCTGTACTGCCGAGGACATGAACCTGGTGGTAGGATTCTAGATGATATGAATTATGACTTGGGATGCAACGATATATCACAAAGTGATATATTGAAAAGTCCCAAATATCGATATCTCGATATCGAAATTTCCCGAAATATCGATATCTCGATATCGAAATTTCCCGAAATATCGATATACATACATAAATCACGCCTTTATCCCATGTGGGGTAGGCAGAGCGTTAACGATCGTAAACTTACCGTCGTTATCGCCACGTCTGACAAGTACTGAGGGCCTTTTCAGATGATTCGTGTATCACTGTAGTGACAGGTTGTCAGCCTGTCGCCTAAAATTGTAATACACATGAAACCCTCAAGTCCCTTAGCTGCCTTTTACAACACCCGCGGGATGAAATGGGGTGATGCTATTCTAAGCCGGCATCACACAGCATTAAAATATCGATATGAAATATCGAAATAAAATGCCCACTGATAATAAATACCAACAGGGTAAAATTATGTCACTGGCAACAGTTATGAGCCAGTCTATGGTAGCCAACCATAGACTGGCTCTACACAAGACAGGGTTGCATTCAATCAAAAGCTACGAAAGGAACGCTGGCTAAGTATGTTCGTGGGATTTTATACACATAATTTATCGCTTTGTTTATAAAACAAATGAAGGTAGCCAAGTATGGATGTTTATGGATAAAGATGCAGCTAGTAGACGCTAGTAGTGTTTTGAGCTTACACAGAACGCATTTTCTTTTTTTAAAGTAATTTTAATTATTTTTAATGTTCCAAAAAATATCGATATAATATCGGTAAATCGGAGCTCTTCTAGTCCGATATATTTAATATAGATATCGACTGGATTCGATATAAGTAAGTACATATACCGATATTTTCGAAAATTTTGCATCCCTAACTATAAAAACTTTTCCTCATAAAATGCACACAGATGGAAAAGTCTTTTCCGTTTCTTAATCTCAAAATATCATGACAAGTGTCTAGTCAATTTTCTTTTCTTTTTTTTGCACCATTCCCAGAAATCCAACTTCCGAATACAACCGCGAAAGTAATTCTATTAGTGGTGTCAGTTAAGGCATTAAGGAGCGGGGTTGGCACGCAGCGGTTGTCGTTTCCAGCGAATTTGTAGACGCGGAGCGCCGTAACCTCCCGGGCGGTAACTGCGCGGGCTCCCCAACAGCTGAATAATTAACAAGTGCCATCCAAGAACTCAGATCGACAGGATTAAAACTTACCGACCTCTTTTATATTTCACCTAGTTACGCTGTTTGCCCAATTCCGAGCATTGTGGGCTGTGGGAGAGTCATTAACTGCTCGCGCCGCGTGCGTTGTTGCCGCAAGCGCCTGCGAAGTTGGCTGAACAAAGTTTTGTTAATATTAATCAAGGTGAGCTCGTCGGCTTCGCTGCCTTCTTTACCTTTTGAGAGTAATCTGCTCGCGTCTAAGAGTATACAACCTATGGAGTTGATACAATTACCGAATAAATTGCTCTGCTACTTTTTGCGCTTAATCAGCCGAATCTGGTCGGGGCCCGTGCCCTCAGCCAATTAAAACATGTAAGTCTTAATTTTTCACATAACTAACATACATACATAAATCACGCCTTTATCCGTCGCGGTGTAGGCAGAACGGTAATGATCGTATAATTACGGTCGTTATCGCCACGTCGGACAATATTTGAGGGTCGTTGCAGATAAGTCGTGTAGCACTATAGTAACAGGCTGTCACCCTGTCGCCTAAACTTGCAATACACTTAATACCCTCGAGTCCCTCAGTCGCCTCTTACGACACCCACGGAAAAGAAATGGAGTGATGCTATCCTAAGCTGACATCACACGGCATCGCAAATAATGAACCTCATAAAAAATTGCAACTGTCACTTTCATTTAACGTGCTGGGCAAATGGGCAGCGAATTCCGGCAGACGGGTAAGCCCAGCTTTACCATCTCCATAGGTTGAATGCTCTAAGTTGCATCCCTATCCAAGATCATGTCATAGCTATTGTCTGCCGCGACTGTTTGTGATGGCAATGACGACGACGCCTGCACTAGACCACAAACTTACAAAAAAAAAACAAGAAATTGAACAACTCTTTCTGTGGCGGCTATGTTGGTGAAAATTTTTTTCACGTATTCACTAGACTTTGTATGGGAACTCGAAAAAAATTCTTCATTTCCATACATAGCCCCCATAGAAAAAGTTGTTCAGTTTCAGAGCACGCCTGCAAAGTTTTCGTTACATCGTCCCTTACACCCTGTATTATTGGCATATTTTATTACTTAATTAATAACTTTCTTCCATTAAACAGCTCGGTGAAAGTCGTAGTATGGCGGGACCTTAGATCATCATGAGGCCATATTGGAATGCATGCAGTTTGAATACCACAAATACATACAATCTAACATAAAGCCAACATTTTGCGTGCACATGTTTTTATAATCAGCAACGGCGATGTATATCAAATCGCCCACAAGTATTTATACAACAAATAATAAATATCCAGGACAGCTCACACAGCGCCATCTAGTCCCAAATTAAGCACAGATTGTTATATACTTTTTAAAAATAAATACGTATTATACAATCTCTGATATCGTGTAAAAGTGATTAAAATGAGGTTTATAAATCTTAATAAAAGTTACCTAAATTCGAAATAGTTTTTTAAAGGTTTCGTGTTTTATCAAATCATAAAAATGTAGGTGTCTCGATTTCTCTGATGAGAAGTGTAGGCACAAATATTTTTGTGACTTAACAATTGTTTGTGTTCTGTGGGGATCGAACCCACGACCCTCGTCGTAGAAGTCAGGGGTGCTATCCTCTACGCGATCGGGACAGTCTAGTCAGTCAGTCGGTCAGCTAATACATACATACATCATGACATAATAATAATAATAATAATAATATTCTTTATTGCACACAAAACAAAACAAAAATAACATAATAAAAAGAGAAATTTCGATGGTCCAATGAGGCGGCCTTAATGCTAAAGTAGCATTCTCTTCCAGGCAACCTCTAGGCGAAAAAGAAAGTGCGAAATGGTTAGCGGGATAGTGCAAACCTACATATCGTCGGCGTACTGTGATAACCACGTATGTACTTTAAGCACAATTTTACAGGACAAGCAAAAAACCTCCTGGTGAAAAATTTTGTACTAAACTTTTTTAAACACCTGACTGTATTATGTTTATGTGTGCAATAAGCATTGATTGTGTTTACTATTTTTAAATATTCCTGTCCAAGAAGTGCATAATGTGACTTGAGAGGTTGTCTCGAAAAACATAGTACTTTTTGCAAAAGTTTACAAGGTTTTCAATAAAAGAACAATGCCTTTAATCACAATTATCATTTTTATTTAAACTTTACTCACTACAAAGTAATCAGCCTTTTTAATTGTTCTTAAACCTATAGTCAGAACATAACTAAATTATTGTGATTTACTTTATGATCTGTCAGCAATATACAGAAAAAGAATGTAAATGTCATCGGCGATGTAAATAAAGCTAATACAAAATGGCTTGTATTTTTTTGGAGTACGTTATTAATAAGCGTAATACTGAGAAACGAATCACAAATCAGTCTGAAATGTGACTTCTTACGTAATTTAAGGATCAAAATCTAACGATCAAAATCAAAACAGAACATTAAGGAAGTAGGTACTTATTACGCCAAAAGCAATCAGCCTTTCTTACTTAACCATTAACACATAACCAGGAATTCTACTAATATTAAAGTTGCTTATTGAATAATACGCAAGTCACCCGCGTCATGCGTGGCGCTCACTGTTGGACCATCGACTAATTGTCACTAAGCTACGACTCCGCCTCCGTCGACCTCGCAGATCCACAGTGAAGAAGCCTGCGTGTTTAAACGTGGATAGGCTGAAAGATCGCGAGGTTAGGGTGAAATATGCAGAAGCCTTAACTGAAAAGCCGTCGCCAATTACTGAAACAGGTGATGTCAGTGCTGCTTGGGGAGCTTTGTCATGTCATCTCATAGAAGCCGCTTCTGCTACTTTGGGTACTAAAGACCGGCATAGTGAAGACTGGTTTGATGACAATAGCGAGGCTCTTAAAGCAGCATTCGACAAACATTGACAGCTCCTGCGACAGCATAATCGAAGAGGTGGAAGTGTTGCGGTGGTCAAAGACAGTGACCAAGAATTACGCAGGCTGTCTCGACAAATAAAAGTCAAGTGCAGTGGCTCGCCGATACAGACCAGCTTGGTGAGTTTTACAGTGAAGTGCGTAAGCAGATTGGTGCGTCCTACCGTACAAAAGTACCTTTAAGGTCTTTAGACGGTATGCACCTCCTGATCAGCAAGGAGGATGTACTTAAACGTGTGGCTGAGCATTTTCACAACTTGTTCAACGTAGATCGATCAGCTGATCTGCATAATATGAGTTTATTGCCTCAACTCCCGTTAGCCACGGAGTTGGACGAGCCCCTGTCATGTGACGAGGTTGTTACTGCCATCAGACAGTAGCATAATAACCGGGCGGTTGGTATTGACCTTATACCGGGTGAACTACTTAAATATGGTGGTACGGAGTTGCACACATCGGTATGGAAACTTTTCGTTCGAATGTGGGAGGAGGAGAGGGTGAGGACTTCAAAGTGTCTCGCATTTGTGCCCTGTAAAAGAACAAGGGTGACCGTTCTGACTGTAACTCTTATCGCGGTATTTCATTGCTGTCAGTCCCTGGAAAAGTATTTGCCAGAGTCTTACAGAACCGCCTCAAAGATGGTGAACAGTCTGATTTCTTCCCCGTCACCTGTGGAGTGGAACAAGGATGTGTTCTAGCGCCCACTGTTCGCCTTGTACTTTGCAGTTGTAGTCAAAGAAGTCCTAAATACTGTTTCCCAAGGAGTCCGCATCCGATTCCGCACAGATGGCAGTCTTTTTAACCTGGCTTATATGCATAAACGAGCTTTTCCAAAGCAAATCTTTCATTTGAATACCTTGCGAATGCGGATACAAGTTTCTCACAAAAAAATGGCGGTCTCGTCATCCGCACGAGGTTTTCATAAAACACAATAGATGGCGCTAGGAGTGTTGTATTTAAAATTGGACTAATGTCAAACGACGCGTTCCGAGGTTTTCTAGCCATAACGTAGATAAAAAAATATTTGGGTTTTTTGTACTTACGAGGTTTTCACAGTACGCCGACGATATACTACTTATACTATAATACACCTTAATACACAGATATGCACATAAGCAATATGATATATACTAAATACATAACAATTTAACGATAAACTAATACATATATATATACCTACAATATACTATGGATGCAAGGAAAATACATAATTAAAGAAGAAAATGGGAATAAATAGATAACAGTCTAAAAGGAATAGAATAAGAGATATTATACAACAGATTTAGATAAATAATATTTCCTGGTTCGGTCCTTAAAGGTTTCAAGGGAAGGGGACCGACGGACTTCCTCAGGCAGAGAATTCCACAGCTTGATGGCTCGCACTGTGAAAGAATTTGCAAAGAAGTCCGTCTTGTGTGGAGGAAGGTTGATTCTCAGACTGTTCCCGGAACGCAGATTACGCGTCAGAGTTTCCGAGTGTAAAGTGAAACGGTCTTTGAGATAGGGAGGAGCTTTAGGATTGGATAGGATGGAGTAAAGAAGGGAAAGGATATGGCAGTCCCTTCTACGGGATATAGGTAGCCACTGAAGTTGGGACCGGTAAGAAGAGACGTGGTCATACTTTCGCAGACCGAAAATAAACCTAATACAGAGATTCTGCAGACGTTCGAGCTTATTCAGCAGTTGGACAGATAGATCAGGAAAACAAACGTCTGCATAATCTAGTATAGGAAGTAGGAGAGAATGTGCCAATGAAATTTTGGTTTTGGTCGGCAGCAGATTTTTAAGTCGCTTCAGCGAACCATATGCGGCAAACACCTTTCTGCTCACCTCTGAAACATGAGGCACCCAGGTTAAACTGTCGTCAAAGATGACGCCTAGGTTTTTAACTGTGTGACTAAAGGGAACGGGAGTGCCGTCAAAAAATATTTGAGGCAATGATGCGAAATTTATTCTTGCCACGTACCAAGGACTACCAATTATAATTGCCTGAGTTTTGGTAGGATTTACCTTCAGACCATACGAATGACTCCAGTCGGCAATGTTCTTAAGGTCTCTGTTGGTTTGTTCAATCGCGCCTGGGAGGCCAGAGAGTGGTGCTTGCGTATAAATTTGGAGGTCGTCTGCATACAAATGATAGGAAGAAGAAAGAGGAAGTGTGATAGAATTGATGAAGACAGAAAACAAAAGAGGTGACAGGACGCCACCTTGCGGAACGCCGGCAGATGTATCGCACCAAGCAGAGAAGGTGTCTTCAATACGTATGCGCTGCCGACGTCCATACAAGTAACTCCGAAACCAGCCAATCACCGCCGGCGAAACGTTATGAGAACGCAAAAAGGCAAGAAGAATGTCGAAGTCTACAGTGTTGAAAGCATTGCTGAAATCCAGCAACGTCAACACTGTTAAATTTTGATGTTCCATTCCACGTCGAATATCGTCAGAGATATTGACTAACGCAGTAGTCGTGCTATGACCGGGACGGAAACCGGATTGAAAGGGGTTCAACAAATTGTTTGCAGTAAGGAAAGAAGTGAGTTGTTGCTGAACTAACCTTTCAAGGACCTTGGAAAGAAACGGTAGGATGGAGATGGGACGGTAGTCAGAAGGAGAACTAGGTTTAGGTTTTTTAGGTAAAGGAATAATTTGTGCTTCCTTCCAAGCGGTCGGAAAAACACCTGAGGATAAGGATTTGTTCAGAATGCCAGCGATAACTGGGGAAAGGATATCAAGGAGAGGAACAATCATAGCACGGCTAATGCATTCACTACCAACGGCATTCGAGGAAATGGCTTGTACATTCTTCATAACATCGCAAGCGGTGACTGCCTGAAAAACAAAAGAAGGAAAATTAGGGGTTGGCAAAGTAGATAGGTGGTTCAGTGTGTTACGTTTGGTAGCGCTATCTATTTCGGCGGAAGAGGAGAAGTGTTTAATAAGCGAGTTGATGTCAGTGCTATCCGCAGAAATATGAGAACGTGATTTGCCAACTCCCAATTTATTTAGAAAGGACCAGACTTTACTTGGATCGCCATTTTCAACAGATTGATGAATATGGCGTCGCTGTAAATCCCTTATCTTTGTATTGCAGCGGTTTCTGACCTCTCGAAATTTATCGCGATTTTTGTCAGAAGAATCCATTTTATACCTGGTTTTAGCACGTGTCTTTTTCATCATTTGCTCTCTTATCTCGTCAGTAAGCCAAGGTGCAGGCAGATGTTTTACCCTAACAGGACGAATGGGTGCATGACGATCATACAAGTCCATGAGGTTGGAGTTTAAAAGTGCTAACTGGTCATCAACGGAATCCAGATTCCCTATAGCCGACCAATCAATTGAAGTAGCATCCTCACGTAGTTTAGTTACATCCATTGCGGAGAAGTTTCGTAAAAGCAGTGTCCTTGCCTTCAATTTAGGTGGCCGTATACGGTATGAAAGGTAGATTAAGTCATGATACGAAAACTCATCGGCAGAAAACTGACCATGCTTAGCTACGTGATCACGTGAGGAGACTAATATAAGATCAAGAAGGGTAGGTATACAGTTTGGGAAATGGTGTGTAGCAGTTAACGGGGGAATATACAAATTACAGGATTGAACTAAGGAAAGAAGTTTCTTAGCTCGATAGTCATCCTTCAAAAGACAGGTATTAAAGTCACCTAAAATAATAGAATGACTGTATGACGGGGAAAAATCTTCAATCAATTTTTCAAGGGAATCAAAGTAATCATTTTGGAGATGGGGATTATAATATACACCCAGAAGAAGTTTGGTATGAGAAAGTGAAATTTCAAGAAAAAGGTGTTCAGCCGTACCCGGAGGGGGCGGCTGAGGAGATTTATCAATGACTGTGAAAGGAATATGCGCACGAAGATAAATGGCTACCCCACCACCGTTTGTGGTACTGCCACGGTCGTTACGGACAAGGACAAAACCAGGAATGGAGTAAGAAGTTGAAGGAAGTGATGGATTCAACCAAGTCTCGGATACTAAAATCGCATGGATATTCCTGTGATCTAGCGATGCAAGCATATCCATGTAATGAGCTGGGATGCTCTGAGCGTTGATATGAACAACGTTAAAGTTTTTGCGAACATCCGAGAACGTTGAATCAATGTTGTCTCCTAAAGGCAGAGGAAGACTGTGAAAGCTATCATCACTACTGGAAGAACAGGAATTAAAAATATCAGTATCAGATTGTTTACATAATGAGATATCCATAGATAAAAATAAATATATACAATAATAAGTATTACAAAATAAATAAATATTCCTTACTACTTGTGCACTAAGCGATTATACCCGCTGCACCCGCTAGCAGCCAAGAGAAAATAATATACAATATACTAACACGAGAAAAAAAAAAAAATAAACCGTGAAAAGAAACATAAAACTTAAACAAATTTACAGCACGCACATACAAAAAAAAACAGAAAAGGACGAGTGCCATACAAATGCGCCATTCTAACTAATTACTTAGCGCTCTAAGATATGGAAAAAAAGCGCATTTGACAGCTGACCTAGATGAGGATATAATCAAAAATGTGGATAAGAAAATGTGGTGGCCATGTGGTGGCTGAAAAAGTGCTGAAATACAAGAAAAACTTAATTATGCAGGCCGGAAGCTACATAAATGATTATAATTACTATTCCACTACCAAACGGACAATAATAACACTACACTACAGTGAAAACGGTAAGTAAGTAAAGTAGTGGAATGAGACAAGAAAGAAAAATAAATACTTTGTATAGCGCACATCACATGTAACATCACAACATCACATTTGGTCTCATTTCTTTACAGTTGGGGCCTTCACACGCTTCACCGGCACAACTTTATTATCAACCGTGGCTGATGTGATATCAACTGATGGCTTGCCGGTGGTTTGGCTGGACGAGTCGCTCGTCGGGTCACACGCCAGCGTCTCCAGATCCCGTCGCGACGAGATTGTGTGCCGCTTACCGTCTGGGGCGAGATAGATGATGCGCCCCTCACGCGTCCAGCACTTCGTAACCCCAAGCTTGAGACGCGCTGCCTTGAAGAGCCGGTGCCTCCGTGGCGTCAGGAACTCGGACAGTGTGATACCCGTGCCCTTCAGCCCCACCTTGTGCATCCAAGCATCATCTCGGGTCTTAGTGCAAACAAACTTCACGAGTACAGGCCGAGGCTTGCTTGACGCTGATGAGACTCGACCCATACGGTGCGCTCGACGGATGTCTTCGGGATCCAGCTTGGGCAGGGACAAGTGCTCGCTGGCCACTGCCACTACCACTGCCGTGGTGTCCTCATCCTTCTCTTCGGGCACTCCATGTAGCAGCAACATTTTTCTCCGGCTTCGCATTTCCACAGCGTCGAGGTCATCAGTCAGCATCCCAATCTGCTTTTGAAGGGCCCCGAGTGAAGCCACCACAAATGTGCGGAATGACTGAAACTCTGTAGCTATGGAGTTTACCGTGTCCTTCTTGCTTGGATCCTTTTTGAGCTCATCCTCAAAGGCTGCCATCCTGGCATGGACAGACGCTGCCAGAGATTCCATGGACTCCTTAATTTGCTCCATTTTGTGAATTGATGAAAAGTGCTGAGTTGTGATGACAGCTTTCTAGTTTAGATAATATGGTGATTGTGTGTAGAACTTGGAGATAACGGCTGCAGCAGGTATTTGAACTCTACTTTGTTATATTAACATATTACTATGGCAAATAATCGAGAAATTTGAATTAATATGAATTAATTATTATAGAGCCCAAAAAATGTCAACTTGTTTTTTTGAATGCCTACCCGCAAAAAAAAGACATATGTATATATGTATGACATATGTATGTATTTACTAAAGGCATGCCTTTATCCCTTACGGGGTAGGCAGAGCGTTAACGATCGTAAAATTACGGTCTTTATCGCCACGTCTGACTAATATTGAGGGCCCTTTCAGATGATCCGTGTATCACTGTAGTAACAGGTTGTCAGCCTCTCGCATAAAATTGTAATAGGTACACATGAAACCCTCGAGTCCCGTAGTTGCCTTTTACAACACCCGCGGGAAGAAAAAGGGTGATGCTATTCTAAGCCGGCATCACACGGCATAGCCGGCATCACACGGCATAGCCGGCATCACACGGTCAGTAAATTATTTTTAATAATCACCGTTGCACTATTCTGTGAACTTCGATTCGTCCCCACGGTGTCGTAAATAGAAAATTTGCATATCTATGGTCCGCAGCCTGCGCGTTGAATGCGTAACGCGTAATATTTTACGTTCCGATATCTTAAATGCAAGCATGTTTTACGTGCCTAACATAATTCACGTTTGCTCGTAGTGTAAATCTAAGCGAGCTCGGTCTGCCTGCGCCCAATACTTTTATCTACGGCCTCTTTCACACTCAACGTCCGACGCAGCGCAAAAATAACGCTGACGGATCTGTCTGTCAAATCCATACTAGAAACCTCATTCCCCATACAAATACCGCTCTCGACGGATGTCCCAACGCACAACCGCTGCGTTACTTGATTGCGCATCCGTAAGCGCAGCGAGCGCTGCGTCGTGCCAAACGACGTCAATTTGCCTGACATTTTGATCGTGCGTGGTGCGACGTCACTGCGTTGGTTGAGCGTTATTTTAGCGTCCGTTTGACGGACGTCAGATATGCGCTGCGTTGGACGTCGAGTGTGAAAGAGGCCTTAATCACATCAGCCTATACCTATTACTACCTATCCACTGATGAACGTAGACGTATCCCCCAAGAATGTTTACTATTTTTTGTAAAAATTGTCAACAAGATAGTAATTTTTGTACACTTTGTATTTTAATCAAACACTAGATATTGATATTAACATTTTGTTAAGTCAATACATTAAGTAGTTAAGTGTCAAAAAATATATGAACGAAGCAAACGTATTACAATTTCGTAGCTGGGACCAGAGCCAACCGTGGTGGAGCGGTTAACACGTTTGACCCAGCAAGTCAAAAGACGTGGGTTCGAATCCCATAGGTGACGTATTTTTTTCCACTTCTTTCGTGTTGACTTTGTAACAAAAATTTAATATATCTCCCGCCCGGTAGCGTTAGTACAAACCGGACTACAGCACAGACAGGGGACTGTCTGTGCTGTAGTCGGGTTGGAACATTAAATTATGCTACAAAGGCGACTACAACACAGACATCATCGATAAATGATCAATGCCGAGTTAACGATTGTGATTGTTATTATTTTAGCGATTACCTAATGATGTTTTAATGATAAATTGTAGCTTAATGATATTTTAAATGATGAATAACCAATCATAATGAATAATTACTGAAACGATTAATGATAATTTTAATGATTAATCATACGTAAATGCTTAACGAAATTTTAATGAATAATGGCATTTTAATGATTAATGGCTTTGTAATGATTAATGATATTTTAATGATTAATGATATTTTAATGATTAATGATATTTTAATGTATAATGCTATTTTAATGATTAATGATATTTTAATGATTAATGATAATTTTAATGATTAATCATACGTAAATGCTTAACGAAATTTTAATGAATAATGGCATTTTAATGATTAATGACATTTTAATGATTAATGGCTTTGTAATGATTAATGATATTTTAATGATTAATGATATTTTAATGGTTAATGATATTTCAATGATTAAGGATATTTTAATGATTAATGATATTTTAATGATTAATGATATTTTAATGATTAATGATATTTTAATGATAAATACAAAAGCAACTCAAGCTCAAACATAGGTTTGTTAGACACAACCTATCCTAACCTGGCGTCAACGCCAGGTTAGGTTAGGTTAGGTTAGAACTGCGTCCACAACGCACGAGCCGAGCGAGCGGAGCGAGCGTGCCCCGGCAGGGGCCGGCGATGTGCCAGAACCGACACAGGGCATTTCAAAACTAATGTAATTGCGAAGAGGCTGGTATGAGTGCTCTGTGTTGTAGTCGGGTTTGTACGTCCGAACTCTGTACCAACCAGACTACAACACAGAGTATGGATGTCTGTGTTGTAGTCGGGTTTGTATTTACGCCGCCCGGTACAAGGCGCAATATCCCTTTTTCACCATCCAGTTGGTACCAACCACCATCTTTAAATTATCCGTCCATCTGGCTAGAGGGCAGCCAACGATACGTTTGCAAATGCATGACCTCCACTCGAGAACCGTCTTATTCAACTGTCCATCGGTTTTATGACACCAGCCCACTGCCACTTGCTTTAACTACACTTTTAACTATATCTGTTACTCCTTGGAATCTCATTCCGGACTTTTTTGTTACCGGACAAGATTTTACATATTACTGATTAATACAAAAGCGAAAAACATGGTTTGCAGCGCGTCTGGAGCGTGGTCGGCAGTGAATTGTCAGTGGACACATGTGCCCAACTCCACCCTCCCTGAATAATACACGAACGTTGTTTGAGGCTACGATCTTCGCCTGTTTTATAGCGGACGATTGGCTACAGAATTTTGGGTCCTCCGGCGCTCGAGACCCTCGAGGGCTTGATTTAAAAAATAAACATAAAATAAAATATGCGAGAAAAAGAGACGTAGAAAATCCACGTTTATCTTTTTGCTGTGCAGTGTATGGTTTCGTAAGAGACGCGTTTACGGAGTGAGCTGTCTGCGTAAATAATTAAGAGCACTTTTCCAGTCGATGGCGTCGGGGAACGCTTGCGGTGAGGCTACACCGCCACGACTGACGAGCTTTCCGCAAAGTCGCTCCCGTATCCGCAACGCAACCGCACCGCTTTGCCACCGCCGCCTGCCTTCCACACGGAAATGCAATTCGCTAATTCGCATAACCAAATGGTACACATCACGTCTTCTGCATGTTTCCTACAAGATGGCTCATTATAAACGGCCACCATTCGCAGACAGATAAAACCATATTCCTGATTAATATTGGCTGTTGTTGGGAATGCAAGCCACTCGCGCTATGTCACAATAATAAATTGGAGCGTTTCTTTCGAGGGGCAAGTGCTCGCAGGTAAATATCCCGCAGCAAACGTAAGGTGGGGGTCGACATTTTTCAGCCTTACGCATTTCCCTACTAAGTTAACATAAGCCGGTCCTGACAAATGTTTAAGATGAACGGTTATTTTGCACACTGTTTACGTTCTGTATGTTTTTTTACAAGATATATTCCCTCATGCGTGGAGCTTCACGAAAGATAAAAAGATATATCGTGTTGTAGTCCGGAGTTCCGGACGTAAGCTGTTTCGGAATGACTACCAGTTTTTCATATGTTACCTGGATTTTGTGACATTCACATTACTCTTTTACATTATGATTAAGTGTTTGATTCAGATCTATTGCCAAGCTTATCGTTGCTGTATGTGCTTATTAGTGTATAACCAAAGTGTTTTTACAACTATGAATTTCTGACTTCGAGACATGCATCTGTAAAAGAAGGTAGTTCGGGCCCGCTGTGGGTGCTTTTATTCGTTACTTTCCCGGCCGCAGTAAATACGCCGAGCCACTTGAGCCCGACCGACATACATACAAAAAAGCACCGCTGCTATGAGCAACATCCTCTTTATTTTAACCTAGTTAAAAGTCCGATCGCAAGGCAATATTAAGCCTAGTCAAACCTAGCCTCTATAACACACCCCGGACACAGCCAGACTACAAATTATTTGCTTAGACACTTTTATCCCTCGACTATCTAAAAGCATTAAAAATATATTCTGTGAAATGTACCGCAGCAAACTTCCAGGTGAGTTTTTGTACTCAACTTTTTAATGGTAGCTGCTGCAAGTACATCCTGGTGGCTAGTTTGTCGTCGCTGGTTTCTGTCTCATCTTTTTCTAGAAATTAGAACTGGCACATTGTTTTAAACTTAACTTTAATGTAGCTTTCTGCGGAGTGCCGCAAAGTTCTAGATAAAAATATGTGGGTTGTGTGGTAGTATTAAATAACATAGTGATAGTGCTACCCCCAACACTCAAAAATGTATAATCTCGGAAAAGTAATTTATCGAAAATGCGCTGGTGGAGCGAGACTCGAGATTGAAGTACAGTTTTGAAAGCCTTTGTATAGTTTCGGTCGCGTGATTTCGTTAATCATCGTCCTCATGTTTGCCACCCAAACATTCTAAATGAAATATGCCATCAATAATTTTCCATTAAGGTTGTCATACGACTTTCATTACCTGAAATCCAGGACTCTAATAATAATGATAACGAGGCAGGTATATGTAATGAAAAACATGAGAAAAGTTTCATCAGTCATCGTCACAGCGGAAAAGGTAGAAAATATCTCGTGAAGCGTAGATAGTAAAATTAAAAAGAAAGCTGTAGTGTGTTCCGCGAGATTGCTGAACCCCCGGTGGCTGATTGATCGCGTACCCTTCCCTCCAATAAATAGTAAATAAAGCTGTAGCAATTGGTCCGTCTCACTTAGTTACGATGGAATGATATATTAATACAGAGGGAGATGCATCGTTCAGGTTATGGCCGAGGAGCGGACGTGGCGCGCTGCGGCGCCGGTGGGTGGTGAATCGGTGATGGGTGCGCATTTTGTCCACTAGGGTGCATCCCGTCAACAACACGTTCACAATTTTCAAGACATTCGACGGTTCTCATTCGCATCGCAAGTATAACGTCATTTCACCGGATCTGGATTTCTGACGGAAATAGTTCACGAAATACCATAAAAATTAAAGGCTGTGGATGTCAATGCTTGTTTACAGGTTTAGTTGTCAAACTGGTGTCACCATAAGTACATATAGAGAGTTTCGTTCCGGTTTGGCTCTACCGTAACCTACCGATTTTCGTCATAGAGTAAAATTAAAAGCTTTCGCATCAATTAACCGGTTTACAGAAGGTTTCACCAATTATACGCGTTTATAGAACAAATAAACAATTTGAAACCTGTCCGCCGCGCTGCCCGTGGCGTTCCATTTGCAGTTTCAGTTCAGTTTTTTTTTCAGGTTTAAGTAAGAGGTCAGTGTGCTAATGGTTAAACCGGTGTATTTAGGTTTTTAAACCGCTCATACTTAAATATGCTCCGGGCGATTTTGAGCCGAAAACCCGATGAAACCCTTTTACAACCCGTATGGTTTTAACCGGTTGCAACCTTGGTGTGTGTAATTTTTGTGCGATCAGGCCGATGCGTTCGATTCCCATACCTATGATCTATCTCTTTGCGGTTATATGATTCGTTTCGGCTTTATTTCGGCGAAATCGTAACGGAAGATCAATAAAAAAAGTAAATTTTAAATTGTATGCCAAAGCGGGCTTCTTCGCGCTTGTATGGTATCAAGAATTCAATAATAGGTGGCGAAACGGTGGGATAACTTTTTCCCACCACCTGCCTGATCAACTTTTTGAACGAAAATAAGTACTTTTATTGCCGGGTTCGACACTTTTGTGGAACAATAGTAGATTACGTACTGAGGTATGTAAGCTATCAACAACAACCGAGGTTTTTTAACGCCCGAGCGGAGCGAGGGCGGTACCTTTCCGAGGTTGTTATTGATGTTACATCCGTGGTACGTATACTGCTTTACATATCGAATGAAAAAAGAGTAAAATAAAGCGATAAATACAAGAAAACGATCCATAAATGATGATTGTATCGTCTGCTATACAAATTGCACTACTAAACTTTTTTTTCTATGATTAAAAAATATTGAATTAATATGAAAGAAAAGTATCCTAACATAAAGTAGACATTTTTCTGATCGTAGGGATATTAGTATTTTTTACTTTTGTCATTGTAATATTGAGTAATAATTCGACAAACTCATTTATTGAGGTTATAAAAATGCAGATTAAAAATATAATTCCTGCGTTCAAGCAACACAATTCGTAGCGGCCAGTTCGAAATTTAAAATCGTATACAACTAATTGGATGCAACTCCTAATAAAAATAAGAAGAAATTGATTTTAACTTTTTAATTGCTGCGATTCTATTGGTTCTTTTTCTAGTTCCATATTTAAAATTACTTACAGGCTTAGTTTTAAAACCTCGCCTGTAAGTTGAACTTACAGGTCGTGTTTTTTGTCAGTAATGACCTACTTTCAGAGCATGAGATATGTAAAGTTAGTTTCCTTCCATTTTCTCGTAAATGACGGCATGATTTCAAAAAAAGAATACCAAAATTGGCTTGTTTAAGTCTTCAGGTTGGCCGAGGCACGCTGACACGACAAAAATGTTTCATTTCTACATACATTTCTGTCCTACTCGCAGGCCCGGTAAAAAAGGTTCTTAAACTTGAGACTTCGTAAAGAATACAATTTTAATTGAAATGTGATTTTGCCGCGCATAGATCGTAAGCAAATCCAACGCAGGCTGCTTGCATATTTCTAAATTTATCACGGTTATATCACAATTATTCCTCGCAAATTAAAGAAAGGCATTGTACTGGCCGCAGTCAAAATGCCAATTTCCTGTATCGTTCACTTGACATAGTAATGTCTGGTATCGTTCACAATATTACTCGACCAGAAATTGGTCCATTATTGGCTACTGCTATCTAGTAAATATACTTAAAAACGGACTCAACGGCATAATCTTAAAACTTTTGAAGTTCCCTAAAACAATGTTATCTTATCTTATCTAGCAAACGGGATCCCACTGCTGGGCAAAGGCCTCCCTCCCTTTTTTCCACAGGATCGAGATCAGTGGAAAACAATGTTATTTTCAGAAAAAAGTGCTTGTATGATAGGAGGTATACTCCTATCATAAAATAATGTAGTAACTTCCTACATAGTACTTTCTTACATTCTCATTTTGAACAAGTCATAAAATAAACACCAGAACTGAAGGCGGCGTAAATAAACGCGGCCTTTATTGCTAAGCAAGCAATTTCTACCAGAAACCCTTTTACTAGACACTTTTCTGTTAAGTTAGAGGAACCCCAGGGTATGAATAAAGTACGCTGAAATGTGAGAAACGCCCAATGCTTCCGTCTGTTTTAGTTATTTATTAAAACTACGCTATGTACTTAGTTATATTTAGTTTCTTTTAAGGAAATTGGGTACGTGCCACTGAGTATAGGTCAACGTCGAGGTCACTATTTCTGTATTAAAGAGTAGCTTCACTCACTAAATCGGTATTACAGAAGAAAGGCGCCAAAATAACGCTTTGATAACGCATGCGCCTGTCAGATCCATACTAGAAACGTCACTTCCCACACTAAAAACACTACAAACAGGTACAACGCACGACGCTGCGCTAGAGCTAGAAAGTTGTTCAGTTATATAGGCGGGTTCATACCTTGGAAGGAGGTTTTTACTCTAACACCCTGTATAAGGTAGCATGTGTACCATACACATATTGTATCAAAGTGGTTCGCGTTCTATCACAGGGGTATGGTATAGGTGTAAAACTAGGCAATTTGGAGCGGCGTTGTAAATTGGCAGCCCTGTACCATAAGCCTATTGTGCACGACGGGCAGCCCTGCCCCGGATCGAACCAGGAGTCAATGGAGATCAGATATCAGCCTGATATACCTGCCTGCATCACCTGCGGTTGCCTATTAATACAGTGTGCTACAGGAACATTCAAACTTATGATTAAACAAGGCAACTAATTAAACAAGTTTATTTATGCATACACATTGTTTTCTGAAATAACCTTGGAAAACAATCCTCAAAAATGTCAAGCGTGGCGATAGTGACTGTATTCTTACGGCCGTTATCGCTATGCCTACCCCGCAAGGGATAAAGGCGTGATATATGTATGTATGTATCTATGGGGCTATTTCAAAGTCACGATAAAAGAGTGTAAAAATGTTCTTACACGAGTATTAAGTTATTCATATTTCAGTTTATTAATACTCTGATAGATAAAAATATATTTTCTTGGAAATAAACTTATTATCAGTTTAGTTCAGCCATCTACGTAAACTTGAAGATTGGCTAGAAAATTGCCCATTATAACTTTTGTAGCAACGTTCATTCAATCGTACAATATAAAGTTACATTTAATTAAATACAAATATTTTAAGGGGCTGTTCTACTCAGAGAAATGAACCACTTTCGTTTGAAAAAACCTTTTTCAAAGTATGAAAACGGAAATCTGGACTTCAGCCTGGCTAACATGCGTGCCACTAGATATTTTGTCGTTTCATATGCGCACAATTTCACTAGGGAAGACTGCGTAACTTATTCACAGTGAAGTTAGCCGCAGAAGACATAAAGCGGTGACAAAATTTTGTCGTGGCACGCATGTTAGCCATGCTGGACTTCCTATATAAAATGTACCAACCGAACGGCTTTGTATGGGAGGTCCAAATATTTTTCACACTTTGAATAGCTGTTCATACGAAAGTTGTTTAACTGAACAACTTTCTCCAAGAAACATAGGTCGCAATATGGGATAATTTTTTGAACCACCCATATACCTACAAATTGATTGGGTCTGTCCAAATTTTTTAAACATTTTTCGACCTATGTTCCTTGAGGAAAGTTGTCCAGTTTCATAGGCTGGTTAACCCTTTAGAGTACTTGCAGAAATTTTTTAACACCCTGTATTTGTACTTAATTAAATGTAACCTTATATAATTTTAGTCTGACTTGTCGACATCGATCAAAAAATATCGCAAGTATCGAATGTATTTGTATATCATATATGTATATTGATTTGCGTGAGGTACGTTGAATGAGATTGAGAGAGTTTATCAATTAACAGCAACAATGAATTTTCGAATTCATTTTCGTAACATGGTTTGTATTTGATAATTGTAATTGATATACAAGGTTAATCCTTAGTTAATTTAATGGGGTGCCGACCCCTATTAGTGAATTTGCAATTCCTAGGTAATATTAAAGGTTAAATAAACTGTATTGGTGTATTTTCTTCAGCTATAATATTATTATCGCGGTTGTTTTCACATACATACATACTCGTGAAAACGCGTTTTAACTAAAAACGGGTTTTTACTGTAACACATACATACATATATTACGCCTTTATCCCTTGTGGGGTAGGCAGAGCGTTAACAGCCGTAAGAATACGATCGCTATCGCCTCGTCTGACATATTTGAGGATCGTTTTCCAAGGTTGTTTCAGAAAACATGTGTATCACTTTAGTGATAGGTTGTCAGCCTGTCGCCTAAAAATTGTAATACACTATTACTCTCGAGTCCCTTAGTCGCCTCTTACGACATGTGGGGTGATGCTATTCTAAGCCGGCATCACACGGCATACACGGTTGTTTTAAGTTTTACACTATTCATTCATAGTTATAATTTTCACAGGTATGGGTCGAACCACAGTATAATTTATCATGGTACAGTTGGCACTTTTTTGTTCCAATTGTACACTTCATGGTACTGCTCAAGGGTACAACTGGTCCTGCGGGGTTCTTACCGACAACGGATTAATTTTATTGAGTTCCCGATATTTCGATATTGTTGCAAGAGTTCAGTTTACCTGTGGTTATGAGTTATGACGCTTGCAACAGTGTCGAAATATCGGGAATTCAATCAAATTAATTCGCCGGTAAGAACCCTAAAATTATAACTATGAATAGCATAATATTATTCAATTTTTGAGTTCCCAACATAGCCCCCATGTAAAAAGTTGTTCAGTTTCCTGGTCTGAGCACGCCTGCAAAGTTTTCGTTACACCGTCCCTTACATCCTGTATACCTACTCTTAAAGCCTTAATATTATTTTATCGGAATATAAGCTGTAGTAATATTTCGATACGCTGCCAAAAGCACAAAGGCTTTGGATGCGTTGGATGGTCTTTGTGAGGAGCACATCGGTTGTGTCCAAACCTCAGAGCAATAAAAGTAATCGGAGAAAGCACGTATAACGAAAACTCACTACAATTACGATCTTGTAGTAGGTCTTTGTGTTTCTATGTAGGTGAAATCTCGTTTTCTTTGACTGAATTTCAGATATAACTTAAATATAATAACATTGACTTAGATTAATTAAGGTCTCGCTAGCGCTCAACGAGACCTTTAATAATCTAAGATCATTGCGTTAAAAGTATTTCTGAGTGAGTTATCACATATATCGTACTTGCGAGTACATCTTTCTCAAAATTCAGCGCAAAAGTTACGCTGCACTAACGTATGCACCTGTCTGATCCATTCTAGAAACGTCACTCCCCATACAAAAACAGCCCTCGACGCACGACCCAGCGATGAAAACTGCATCGAAATCCGTTATGTAGTTTTAAAAGATCAAACCATACTAATGTTGAATAACGTGGGAGGCACTTTGCTTTATACCATAGATGTTGCGAATATGGAAAGTATGACTAATGGTATGGTTTTAACACCTACCAACTTGCCTTAAAAAAATATACTTTATGCCTTGAAAAGGCGCGGCGTCGAGTTACTCCACTATCCATCTAAGACCTTTCCTTGCTCTTTGGCCGGGCTAACTCCGTTAGTGAGGGTTCTTATGCTTAGAAAATAGCCTTAGGGTTCTAGCTTCGTTTTATTTTATGGATGCACCCGAGCCCTGGACAGCGCCCTCTATTCTGACCCACACTTTTAAGAAGTAAAAAATGAAGTAACTTAGATGAAACCGCAAATCCGCAAAAGAACAGGCGTTCGTATGCCATGATATCCGGAATCTCATAAAAACTGGACCTTTTGGTTTCGTAACTTTCAGGATAGTGGGCATAACACACCCAGCGCTTTAGCCAAAATTATGCATCGGACCCGAGGCGGCTAATCACGAAGAATATTTTTTACTATGGCACCACTAAAATTGATAACACTTTTTCTGTAAAGCCACTTTCAAAACAAATGGACGGATTGTAGACTCTATTAAGTCCTTTCAGTCAATATGTATGCCCGAATCAAAGCACTTCACAGCCAAGCATTCATTGGTACAACCAAATCCAACACGGTTCTTAAAATGAATAATCATGTTTTATAAACTAACCTATATTTCACAGTACATATTTGACTAGATTGTGCACAATAGATAACCTCCACCAACCAGAAGTAGGTATATGAATCGAAGCTCCTGATCATGAATCTAGCATTTCATGTACCATCGTAATCCATCCCGGGGTTCAAAAGATATAATAATGGTGTGAACTTATTCATTTAAGAAATGATTAGGAGTTTTTAAGTTAAAATATTTACCTAATAATATTTTGTAGTTGCCAGAATTTGATGCGCTTTTGCACAGAGCTACCTAGGTATACTAACTCTCCAACAAGGGTACCTAATGTCTGCTCTGCGCTCAAGGGCCTGGGTGCGGCGCGCCTTTTGCCCACCATCCTTTTGCAAGTTTTTCTAAAATACTTTTTACTGCACCGGATACCAGAATTTACAACTCACAAATGACATCTAAACCACTGTGGTTAGTCAGACTGAAATGACTGGTTCCTCTCTCTTTTCGTGTCTCACTTTATAATACCTAAGTTTGTCTGAATTAGGGCCAAGCAGTTTCCTTGGGAAAACTGATCGGAAACGGCCCGTTCTTTTAAACGATGCAAGTTATGTCCTGTGATCCTGTCCAACGGAAACAGCGTAGAGCCCGGCAAGAATGTTTTTAAATACGCATGATTATCTCAACAGACGCCGTGTCGTAAGGGCTTCGAATAGCATCGCCCCATTTCTATCCGCGAGGTTCATAAATAGGCAGGTTGATTGATATGCCGGCTATAGCCTGTTTGTTTATGTTTATATTTTTAGTTTATTATGTTAGGTTGACAACCTGTCACTATAGTGATACATGACTTATCTGAAACGACCCTCAAATATTGTCAGAGACGTGGCGATGAAGACCGTAATTTTACGGTCGTTAACGCTCTGCCTACCCCGCCAGGTATATAGGCGTGACTTGATTTGTGTGTGTGCGTGTGTTTATATTATTGTTTGTATTTGGTTACAAATAAACATTTTTCTTTACTTCTTTCTGTCATACACCACTTTTCACGAGCGAGATTTGAAACCACAAAACGCTGGACCAGCGTGAATGAGATGAATACGCAAAAAACCCTTTAGCGAACACCAAATAAAATAAATACTGTTGCAATAGGTTCCGTAATTGAAAAACTGTAGCAGAGCAGAATATTTTCATATAATGTTATTTATATTTTGTACTTTATTTTGCTTTGCTTTAATTTACTTCTATGTAGGCGAGGATATCAAATGACGAAAAGTACGAAACAAGAATAATTGGAAATCTAGTTAAACTCGCTGTTAATGGTTTTCCCTTGGGAATAAGAGGCTTTCCTGGCACGTATTATGCATATAACCCATGCACTTGAATCACTCTACTTATTAAAAAACGCATTCTATCGTTATTTACTCTACTAAAGCCTAAAGCACAAACCACTCAGAAACTCCGCCGAAAAGGTAAAGTAGTGTTCGGAAATTTTTATACCATTTCTCGCAATCTCCATAAAACAGTATTATTTCAAGATATATGTTACAAAATGGGGCCCAAAACGCGATTTGATAAAGTTGCCTCGATAAAAACCGTTGAAAAATGCTAGGTAAGTATACGATTAATTAAAGAATCTACATCAAGCGTGATCCCAATCATTTATAACAATGGTCTATTTCTAATAGTATGGATGGACGTACTTATACAGGTTTTCCATACATTTCATTATTGGTTACCAGTATAAGCTGGTCTGCTGATACTGCTTACTAGAAAACAAATAAGTAGACTGAGGACCTCGCCTCGCGTGCTGAAATATATGTTTTGAATAAAATTAGGTACCGCAGTTATAAATATTTATTACGCAAGATTTGTGTGAAAATATTAGCAATCATATAGGTACCTTACCTACCATCACGCACAATATTCTTAGCTTCGTCAAGTAAATCCTTCTCATTTCTTCCACAACCACAATAGTACACTGCTGGACATGGGCCTCCACCTACTGAAATATTGCCACTCTTATCACGCTTGGCAAGCGGGTTGGCAAGTGCAGGGCAAGATACGAAGTTGTATTTACAGGGTTCGCTGTCCATTCCACGGATTTTATCCAACGACGTCTACTAGTATAATTGGGGTGATGCTATTCTAAGCCGGTATCGCGCGGCCTTTCCATTTATTAGTTACTCTTATTTAGGTATTCAACTTGTGCTATTTCTGTGTCCGAACGAAACTATGCGCAATGGATCAAAATTCGTGTGAAATTTAATTTGTGGAAAATGGAGTTACTAATTCTATTAAATCTATCTGATATCGCCGAAAATGGTTCAGTTTTGTTGGTAATTAGAGCCCATATAGTGTTAGGAAAATTACGGATGAACCATTCCTTGAACTGAACAACTTTCACCAAAACCTAACTTGAAACCTAGGTATGAAATAACTGAGGTATGAATTGTTTTTGGACCTCATACGATAAGGTTACAATTTTTTTTTTCATATTTCGACCTTTGTTCCTTGGGGAAAGTTGTTCACTATCATGGGCTGGCTCACCCCTTAAAATATTTGCAGTACATTTCTTACACCGTGTATACAACTGCGTTAGAATTTTTTATACAGAAATTATATGAAACGAGTGTAAATAAAATTAGTTTTCAACATTTTTCATAACTACGAAGTCTTTTATTTTGGCGTGTCCGCGCTCGCCTTTATCATACTAGTTCTACAAATATTGATTGGATTTATAAAGAAAACCTCGTGGTTTCCTTGAAAATATTGAAAATCGCATCACAAACTGATTTCAATTTGCCAGAGAGTTTCATTTCACGGCTATTTGCTGGCACGGGGGCGGGGAATCTTCGTGGCCCCACCACTTCACTTTATCTTATGAAATTCCTGTTTTATTAGGGTAGACGTACCAATACTAGACATGAATAGTTATATTTTTTTACCCTTCCCTTTGCATTTCAACATTTAATCCAACCAACGCTGGAGTACCTACAGTCATCATAGTTGTTATCGATTCTTTTAAAAAAGTAAAATTAATACCTTTTCCCCTTTTCAGTTACTACTTCACTATAAAGGATTACATTTAATTACGTAAAATGTTGAGCGCTTGTTCTACTTATTTAACTTACGGTTATTTATTTTTTTAGAAATACGTTCTCCCATACAAAATTTTTACCAGCCAACCGAGTCACTGTGTACAGGATACTTTTGGACATACACGTGATTTTTTACACATACACATCACGCCTGTACACTGAATACGGGGTACAGGCGTGATGTGTGTGTATTCTGATATCTCCAAATATCGGATTACCTACTAAACGATCCGTGTAACTAAACCTATTCCTTCCTCGACGCTACTTTTAAGGTTCCCGAAACGTGCGAAGTAGTTACTCTCACGTGACCCAATACTCATTATAAGCACTATTCTATTATCTTAATTCCTCTCCGGACGCGCGTCGGGCAGGCGTTAAATTGTAACAAAAATAGTTGCCCATTTTCAGCTATGTCTCATAACGCCACAAAACCAAGGTGTGTTGCCAGCTATAAATATTAAATTTGCCGTATCCGCGAGCGTCGGCTCGCATCTGGTTCCTGCTGTAACCGCGCCGTTAAAAATTCAACGAGCCCGTGATCTTGCTGGCAACCTTTGTCCTCTATCCAATCGCAAATTTGGCGAAAACCGCGCGCGACTATTTTCGTGGGTTTTAATTGCAACTGCACCTTGTTGGGAATGCGCATCGTTTCGTATTTTTTGTCCGCACAACAAACTTTGCTTTGTTACCTACTCATGATCATGAACCGCTTTGGAAAAGTAATGTAAAAATAGAAGTTTCTTCCTATATATACGTAATATGATACTTATAATATAACACTTAGGAATTCCTACTCTGCTGTTTCCGTACCTATGCACTAACTATACAGCGTATAAAAAAACTACCTGCAAATATACAAAATGTATTATTACCCGCCGAGCGAGTCAACTTGTATGGGAGGTCTAAATTCTTTTTTAAATTTCGACCTATGTACCCTTCCGGGGTAGGCAGAGCGTTAACAATCGTAAAATTACGGTCGTTAAGTAGATTATGTTATATGTATAGATTTTTCAGTAGGTTGGGTACATGTCGCGAAATTGTAAGTGTGCGTTATGTTCGCTTGATCGTCTTCCACGTCATAAAGTGAAATTACTTGCTTGCATTGTGTTTGTCATGGCTTGTGAGTGGGTACCTAATTCTGCGTACTTTCGACCACTTGACCATTGAAGGCGACTCCACTGACTTTCAATTGTGTCATCGTGTCGTCAGGACTTTCTACCGCTTAGAGCATTCATGTTAAGGAGGTGTTAAACAGTCAATTACCGAACAATTTTTCTGCCACTTTCAACACACAAGATCAAAATCATGCGTCATGACAGGACATTTGACATGTCGTCTAGTATTAGTTGGACAGTTGCTAAAATTGGCTACGTTCCTGACAGGGCTATTGTGATTATGAGCTACTTTTTAAAACTATCTAAAACGGTATTTTGTATGTGTGGTGATGCAATAGAAAGACAGTCTAGATGACAACTGATTTTATTATATTTTATGCAAATACCCACAACATCTTCCCCTTAATAAAAATAGGAACATATTAAACTTAAGTACCTACTTATTTAATACCAACATCTTCCCCTAAATAATAAGAAACAAAATATATGATGAGTATTGAGTAGGTAAATAGAACTGTACTTAACAAAAAATTATACGTGCAAGTTATGCTAAATACACTTTATAAAAAATATATATACCATTATCATTATACATTTATAGCACTGTGAGAAAATTAATCAAATTAGGTCATTACATGTTATGTTCACGCCTACAAGAATGCCTACGCTAATTACTTTTTTCTCAAGGTCACCATCGGTGAATGGGTTTCTACTACCGTGTCGTTACAATGGTCCTTATCATTAAGTGAATCAGCTGATGCATAATCAGCGTCATCGTCGCAAATATTACCATCATCAAACAACATTTGTTCATCTCGGTTTACATAATCATTCGAATTTTCTGCCATACTAGGTACAACTTTAATCAAATGCTTACGGTTACGACGATAAACACCTTTCTTATTCCTTACAATGTACGAACGAGGGGTGCTATGCTGTGAAACTACTTGCCCTCTCATTCTGTGGTTTTTTTCTATCATTATTACATTATCACCCACATTTAGTTTCGGCAAGACTTTACAACGTTGATCGTAATACAGTTTTGATTTACGCTGTTTTTCTAACAATACATTATGCATATCCGATGATACAGTTACTGGCTTTAACAATTCAGGATGTACTGGTAACCTACATCTTAACATACGGCCCATGAGCATCTGCGCAGGGGAGCTCAAATTATCCCGTGGTGTATTGCGGTAACTTAATAAATTCAAATGAAAATCCGTGTTACTTTGAATTGACTTTTTTAATATATTTTTAACTGTTTGAACAGCACGCTCACTTTTACCATTTGCTTGTGCATAATTTGGTGAGGTGGTAATGTGTTGAAATCCCCATTCTGTTGCAAAAAATTTAAACTCCTTGCTAGTATACTGTGTGCCATTGTCGCTAACTAAACTTTTTGGTATACCATAGCGAGCAAAATTCTCTTTAAGCACATGAATAACTGACAATGTAGTAATATTATTCAATTTCGCCACCTCAACAAATCCTGAATAGTAATCTACCAAAATCAAGTAATATTTTTTCTGATATTCATAGATATCAGTACCTACTTTGTTCCAGGGCAAAGTAGGTATTTCAATGGGAATTAAAGGTTCTCTAGTAGGAGCATTTGAGTTCTCCTGGCAAACTGCACAACGCCTTACATAACGTTCAACGTCTTTAGTTATGCCTGGCCAAAATAATACTTGACGTGCGCGTCTCTTACAACGATCGATACCGAGATGGCCATCATGAATGATACTCAACATTTCGCTCCTCATGGAGCTAGGGATCAAGACCAAATTATTTTTTAAGACAACTCCGTCCACAATGAAAAGATCATTCTTTATAGACCAATAACATTTTAAATTTTCCTCTACGTCGTACCTATTTGATGGCCATCCGTTATTAATGTAGTTAATTAATTGCATTAGAGTTTCATCATCTTTAGTTTGTTCTTTGACAATTTCCAGCCTATCCTTTGACATGCTTATTTGACTTATTAATAAATTTATTTGATACTGAACGCCTTTACTAATACCATCATCATATTTATCCGGCAAAGGCGCTCGTGATAGTGTATCAGCTAAATACATATACTTCCCTGGTTTGTATGTTACAATTAAATCATATCCCTGCAATCTAAGTAACATACGTTGTAAGCGTACTGGGACCGACTGAAGTGGCTTTTTAAATAAACTCTCAAGCGGTTTATGATCGGTTTCGACTGTAATGCACTTCTTTCCATAAATATACTGGCGAAACTTTTCGCAGGCAAAAACGATCGCGAGCATTTCTTTTTCAACCTGTGCATACCTAGTTTGTGTGTCAGATAGCATGCGTGACGCGTACTCGACCGGGCGGCCGGCCTGCAGCAGCACGCCGCCCAGCGCCACGCTGCTCGCGTCCACTGACACCACTACCGGCTGCTGCACGTCGTACAGAGCGAGTACAGGTGCACTACTTATAAGCTTTTTAAGCTTGTCAAACGCGACTTGATGGACCGAATCCCAAACCCAGCAGGATTCTTTTTTCAACCGTGATGTTAATGGGCTCGTGCAATCTGAATAATTCGGTATAAATTTAGATAAAAAATTGGTCGCCCCTAAAAACCGTTCCAAGGCCTTCCTATCACATGGCGGAGGCATATCTATAATTGCTTTTACTTTTGAACTATCTGGCTTCATCCCATTTTTATTAAAAACATGTCCCAAGTAAACCACCTCCTTCACACATATCTTACATTTCCCCTTATTAAATTTTAAATTGATTTGCCTTGCCCTATCCAACAATGCTTTTAATCTTTGGTCATGTTCCTGCTTAGTACGTCCCCAGCATACTATGTCATCGATAAATGAATCAACCCCCTCTAAATTCTCTAATAACTGTTTTATTAGTGCATGAAATACTTCAGGCGCACAGTTCAATCCAAACGGTAATCTAGTGAACTGATAACGGCCGAACGGTGTACTGAACGTACATAAGTCTGAACTCGCGTCGTCTAATTTAACTGCCCAAAATCCTGAGTTTGCATCCAGCACCGAAAAATAACAAGCTCCGTGTAGTTTTGTTGCTAATTCCGTAATTGTCGGCAATTGATAATGAGCGCGTTGAATTGCGCAGTTTAACGGACGAGGGTCTAAACAAATGCGCAAATCGCCGTTTTTCTTTGCCGCGGGAACAATCGCATTAACCCACGGCGTCGGATGAGTCACCCTCCTTATCACCCCGAGCGTTATCATTCTATCTAACTCGTTTTGTAGCTTCTCACGTAACGCAATAGGAAATTTACGCGGCGCGCACACAACCGGCGGTACGCTGGGATCAACAACAATGCTATATTCGCCGGGTAAACAGCCTAAACCCTCAAATAAATCACTGTATTGATTTAAATTAATCGTATGAATACGACTAACTAATCCCATTTGAGAACAAGCCTGTCGACCCAGTACACTTTCACAGATTAGATCAGCTATAGCGAATCTTAAACTATATCTCTTGTTTTTATGCGACCAAGTTAAAAAGCACACACCGATAATAGGTATAACGTCACCACTATAAGATTCTAACCTCACATTATGATTACGAATTATGTTAGACTCGTTAAGACCTAACTCCTTGTACCGTTTGAATGACAAAACGTTAATATCAGCCCCAGTGTCCAGTTTGAAACTTTCAGAGCCCCCTTCACAGTCCAAAGTTTCGTACCACTCCTCGGCGGTCGAATCTACGTTTGATACGTTTTTTATCTGAGAAATGTAAAATAACTCACAGTCATCTTCATGAAAATCCGATTCCTCTTCCTGTAATCCAATATCATGCACTTTTTTGACATTACGCGGCGAGTTACACATTCGCGCATAATGCCCATAATTAAGACAAACGAAGCACTGCACATTCATAGCGGGACATGACCCCGGTAAACACTGCATTCCGCAACCACGGCACGGCATCCCGGATGCCGCCGTGGCGCCGCTAGCGATGGTAGTGGGCTCGCGCGGCGCGCGCGCTCCGCGGGCCCGGCCCCGGCCGCGCCAACCGCCGGCGCCGCCACGGCGCAGCTGGCCGCCGCGCGCGCGCACCGCGTCCACCCGCGAAGTCCCCGAGACGCTGCTTCTGCGCGCCTCAAGAAAACGGCTGCCGTCCAACGACACCTCATCCGCTTCACAAGTTTTGATCGCTTTGTCCAACGTCAAGTCTTCTGCTCGTAACAATCTCTCACGTACCGCACTACTTAGAATGCCACAGACTATGCGGTCGCGAATCAACTCCTCTTCGAGCGTCAAAAAATTGCATTTTTTAGCTAACAGTTTCAATGCAACCACATACTGACTAATAGTTTCTCCTTCCTCCTGGTTTCGCGTAAAGAAGTTGTATCTAGCAAGGGTAATATTTGGTTTTACACCAAAATAGTCATCGAATTTCTTTATAACCTTGCTGACGTCATCCTTGTCGGTATCATTTGCGAACACAAAGGTTTGGTAAACATCGAAACCATCGGGACCGATTAAGTTTATGAGCAAGCTTGACTGGACATCCTTGTCCTCTTTATGCACCCCTGATGCCTTTAAAAACAGCTGGAACTGAATTTTCCACCGCTTCCAAGCGTCAGCCCGGCTGACGGGGCTGCCCTCTAGACTGAGCTCCGACGGTGGTCGAGCGTGCTCCATTGTAAACAACCAAATGCACAATCACTTATTAACAATAAAGGGCACTGATTTTATAGTAAACACGAGAATTTATACAATAATTCTTAATTTTAACACCGCTGCCACCATGTGGTGATGCAATAGAAAGACAGTCTAGATGACAACTGATTTTATTATATTTTATGCAAATACCCACAACAGTATGAAAAACTGAAAGTATTACGTCATACCATAAGTCTTTGGATAGCGTCAAAACACTTACTGTTATATTATTTTTCTGATTATTAAATTCGGACTTTGAATATTCCAAAGAATTATGAATGAAGTCCGTTGTATTTTTAGACAATACAGAGTGTAAAAAAATTAGCTGCAAATATTTTGAAGGGTAAACCAGCCCGTGAAACTGAAAAACTTTCCCCTTGTTTTTACAACTTATATATTCTTACATACTTTAACTTACGACATTCTCCTATACACTTTCCAGAAGAGGTATTAATATTATTTAGTACTACTTCAAGATATATGCTACAAAAGTATGGGGCCCATAGCACGGTTGAGTTACCTCTATCAAAAAATCCCTAAGTTAGCTGTAATTTTGCATTTTTCAGCCCAATGTAAGGCTAAAAACCCGATAGATTTGATTTTAATTCATTATTTTACTTTTTATTTTGTACTCACATGTAGGTTTATTGAATATATGGCCTTACTTTTTCAAATAATTCAATTCATGAAGTGAAACGTCACCGTCTGTTTCTCTCTAACCCACCGAAAAGGAAAGAGACAAATTTTATGAAGCCGGTGTCACCAAAAACAACCGGGACGGTTCTTCGCGGCCTTTTATTTTAGTCATAATAATTAGTACTAGAATGTCTAAGTGCAGTGCACTGTGCAGACAGTGAGATCGATCAGCGCTGCTAATCGACCGCTGAACAAGAAGTGACAAAGTGGCTATTGAAAGCGGGGAAAATGCCATTGTCGCGATGAAAATCTCACACAGGTCACAAACACGAGTGAGAAAACACGCTTTTCCGGGGAAGCACACACACGCCGTGCGTTGTTACGGTTCGTTCATTTGCTGCTACCATAATTACAACTTTTGACACCCGCAATTTGATAAGAACAGCGACGACATGTGGTTGTGGGATTTTATGAAGTCGTTTTGTCAGGTAAAACACCGTCGTGTGACAGTTGCCAGCAACAAGAGTTTTTCAACAAGTCTCGCCCCAAGGGCGTGATTGGGCTGGTTGTTTGAACAAGCAATCCTTTATTTCCGGGTGAGCTCGTGCTCCCCATCAAGCCGACAGGCGTAAATTTGATGGCCGCGGGCCGGAAATCGTAGAGTCCAACATAACAAAAACTGGTTAAATCGTCTGTCACAGTCGTTTGAGGCCAATCATGATGTTTTAATTTTGACTACATAATCAAAATTACATTTTATATCAAGATTTGTATTTTTTTACGTTTTGTATGTAAATTCGTAAACAAACGTATTCGGGTTAAATATCATGCAATCGTGCGGCGTTTGTGAGAACCGCCTTTTCCGGATGTTTTATTTATATTTAGTGCGGTAGATAAGCGTCCGTTGGTGTCAATAAACGCCCCTAATTGATATTTATGGAGGGTGCCAGCAGCTTGCAGTGGACATCAGCCAAAAAAAAACCTAGTAGATGGCACTCGTAGCTAGTTATTTGGTACAATTTCCCGTAGATACGGGTAATAAAAAAATAATTATGAAATTGAAAATAAACTTGCCATGCCACATCTTGCCCCACTCTCGCCTGGGACAACAGTTTTGAAGATGTGACGAAGTCAACTTGATATTTTATTAAGCGCGGTGTGGGTGCGGGGCGCCGCCCGGCGGCATTCGAGCGTGAAAAATTCAAAGTCGCTGCACCGCACGTGGCTAGCGAAGCTGCATCATAGTCTGCTTTCAACTTCAAAAAAGAACTATTTCTCTAATCGATATTAGAAACTGGTCAGGATAAAATAATGTCACATACTTATTGACGTATTTGGATCTGTCGCATAAAATGAGAAAGGGCATGATGACTGGCAGGTCAGATGAGTTACTTTTTAAAAACGATATTTTGTATGTAAATACGAATAGATGACGTCATGTCCCTCTAGTTTTGATGGCGTCAAAACCCTTACTTTCATATTATTTTTCTTTTGATTAATTCAAACTTTGAATATTTCGAAAGAATATGAATGGAGTAGGTATTAATTAGTATTTTTGAACAATAGTTTTGAACGTACAACTTTTATATTTTATTAACGACCCAGTCCACCCACGAGCGAATTCTCTTACACATGTTCCGACCTTTATTCCTTGGGGAAAGTTGTCCCTCAGCCGTTTCTGTGGTTTATGGTATCGGTCCCTAATAAAATTTCCCGCTTCATGCAGGCACTACGTTTGTGGTAGATAGTTCTTTCAGCGCTACACTTCTGTTAAATCGCTTTTCATAGCTAGCATAAACCATCACATGAAACATCTCTCGCCGGGCTTTAATTAAAGTTTTCTTTTGAATCCTCTGCTAGAAAGTGCTTTGAATCATTGCAAACGTAATTCACATTTATTTTTGACATGAAGTACGTACCTACCTACACTTCTCAACAGAAATATAGAAGAATCTATAAAAAACAGATTAAGTACGCTTATTGATATTACATAATTATGACATAGGAGCGGTATGTCAACAATAATGTTGCCCTTTCAGGATCCTTTCTTTAAAAAATCAAGTGATTTTGATGTCAAGGAGATTTTTTTGGATTGATAGCAACACTAACGGAACTAGTTGGCGGTTTTTCAGGTTAAGGAATTATCTGTCAAATTCAGGACGTACACAATTGAAAAAACGGTTTTCTGTAAAGTCAGTTTACTGACAATAGTTGAACGTGACAACGTCATGAAAAAAAACTGATGGAATGGTTGTATTGTCGGATTCTTTATCGCTTAGCTAAGCTTTGTTTAAATTGCTGCTAGATGGCACTGTGTCTGGGTGTTTATTTATTTACCTATGCCTATATTACCTACCGTGTAAGCTATTTGCGGTTACGCTAGTAACAATATAATATCATTGTATCTGCGCATGTACAATTCGCTAGATGATTGGGTCATTAAAAATATACAAAAGTAGTACGCTTAAAATTTATTGTCCAAAAATACTACGTAATGGAGTATCCATTTATAGTTTTTTGAAATATTCAAAACTCGAATTAATAAACATAAAAATAATATAAAAGTAAGAGTTTTGACGCCAGCCAAACTACAGAGACATGACGTCATCTCTTCGTATTTTCATGCCAAATAGCATTTTAAAAGTAGCCTAATTGACCTGCCATCATCATGCCCATTGCAAAAATGCGTTGCATCATACGCATTTGAGGAAGGATACCGCGAGGTCGGGCGGTTCGAAAGTGCAAGTGCCGCGCCAAGTGTGCGTACGCGCAACGATTCAGGCCCGGTTTGCCACTGTTCCAGCTCGCCATACTGGACTTGTCTAGCAGTGGACTGGGCTTAGGAGTTGTTCTGGGAAGAACAGATCGGATTCTTTCTACTGAATTATTTCGTAACGTCAGCCAAATCAAGAAGCAATAATAAATCGTGACTGTGAATGGCACTTCTTTATGATGGCGCTACGACAACAGTGGCAAGTCAGGCCATGCCATAAGCGGCGCCCGCGCAGCCGGTCATGCCACTTTCTCCTGTGAAGGAAGCCAGCCGCGTCACTTATGGACATTTCGGCCAAGGCGACCGGTTTCAGATATTATGTACCTACGTCCTACGCAAGGTGAATCTGGGTATTTTGATAACGCGGTTGATGTAACTTACATCAAATGTAAGGAGCTTCTTGTAAGGTTGCTTTTCCGGCAGGGAAAACGCAACAGAATTAAACAAATACGCGTTTTAAAATCAATGTATAAAATCCCTAGGACAAAGACAACTAGGTTGTAAAAAAAATATCTGCAAATATTTTAAGGGGTGAACCAGCCCATGAAACTGAACAACTTTCATCAAGGATCGTACGTCGAAAAATGAAAATAAAATTTGGACCTTCAAATATATTTTTTAACAGCAACATTTTTCTACATTCTGTATTTAGTTAAGGACAACCAAATTGTAGTTACAATACAACATTCTCAAGAAGGTTAATCAACATAAAACATTATCTGTCATTTAATACATATGGTAAAATATGAAAAATAAAATTGTGACCGACCAAGTCAATTTGTTTGGGAGGTCCAAAAATTTTTTCATATTGCGACCTATGTTTCTTGAGGAAAGTTGTTTAGTTTCATGGGCTAATTCACCGCTTAAAATATTTACAGCTAATATTTGCAAATAGAATATTGCAAAACACAGGTTCCGGGTATAATTTCAAATACGCCACCTCCACTATCAGGGCACGACCGCACTACAGTATTCTAGGCATAATACTCCTGTAATGAGGGGATAGATCCTCTAAGGTAAATTGAAATTTTGTTTCATAATAGATTTAATTAATTACATTCATTCAGGCGCGAAATCACTTTATATTACTCTGCACGTGTACTGGACGGTTAACGTAGGCAACATTTACTGTCACAAATGTTATTGGGTGCAGGTATTACGCGTCAAAAAAAAATAAACCGAAAATGTTCAACAGAAAAAATGCAGCAATTATTTTAGGGTTGTGGCAGGTTAAATGAGCTACTATTATAAAACTATCTGAAACGGTATATTGTGGATGGCGTCAGAACGCTTACTTTTATGTACCTACCTAATTTTACTGTTTATTTTTACATACATACATACATACATATATCACGCCCTTATCCCTTGCGGGGTAGGCAGAGCGTTAACGGCCGGAAGAATACGGTCGCTATCGCCACGTCTGACATTTTTGAGTATTGTTTTCCAAGGTTGTTTCGGAAAACCATATGTATCACTATCACACGGCAAACACTGTTTCTCGCACTGTTCACACTGTTTATTTTTAAATATAGAATATATTTAAAGTTATTTTTTTAAATCCGTATTATTTTCGGTAGTATATTTTTTTATAGTTTTAGTTTTTAGTTTAGTATTAAGCGTACAACTTATAATATTTTATTAATGACCCAGTTGATAAGCGAATACTGACGTCATCAGACTCACTGTACTTCAGTGAACTTAAAATGCGAGGAGTATGGGTCACAGGGTCATAGACCCAGTGTTTTGTCTGATCAAAATCGCAGACGATTTCACAAGCCCACACTGTTGGTGCGATCGTGACGCAATATTAGGCGGTTACCCCACTTCACCTCCGTGAAGAGACAAAAGTCAGACAAACAGCACCTCAAAGTCGCACTCAAGTTCGATCTCAGAGTTGAGTGCGGTTTATAAATACGGGCCCTTGTCTTGAAACTCTACTCAATTCTCGAAATAAAGACAAAAAGCTTGAGTTTTTTGTAGAAAACTCCAAAATTATGCTTTGGAAACTAGCCAATTTTTAAGTGGCAATTGAGTGTCGATCACATCGATATAACTGAAATTTCAATATAACGCAACACCATCTAGTATGACATCATAAACTAACTCGAGATCTGTCAAATAGTATAGTATAGTAATAGTAAATAGAAGTCCCTTTAAAGGAGTCGTTCGTTGGCTATTCCATTTGGCGTTGTGTTTTGGTTATTATAATTTAGTTTTTCTTGTTCATTTCAGCGTTTAGTGCATAATTCTGATAGTAATTTTAGCAACAAACTATTCTGAAATAGAACATTAAATAGGAAATTGTAATTAATGCATACAATCGACATAGTGTAATAGTGACGAGCAGTCACCAAGTAGCGCACAAAATTTTACTATCAAGTTTCAAGCTACATAATTTTGGGCAACACAGCCCCTAATCGTCAGACTAGGATCACTGTGTTATGGACTCTCCCTCGGCTACAAATTTACAAATTTGACATTACTACAAATTTTATATGCTACAAATTTTGCAATTACTTTGCTACAAACTTTTACAATGCTACAAATTTAACATTACTTTGACTAACCTTACCGACGACCTGACTACTTTGACAAAATACGTTTCGGCCCATGAGATGTGACGCCATAACTTAAAAAAAGTACCCTTAATGAAGGCGATATCTATAAAGTAGGTACTTTACGCTGTGCCGTGTGATGCCGGCTTAGAATAGCATCACCCCATATCCTTCCCGCGGGTGTCGTAAGAGGCGACTAAGGGATTCGAGGGTATTGGTGTATTGCAATTTTTAGGCGACAGGCTGACAACCTGTCACTATAGTGATACACATGTTTTCTGAAACAACCTTGGAAAACAACCCTCAAAAAATGTCAGACGTGGCGATAGCAACCGTATTCTCACGGCCGTTGGCGCTCTGCCTACCCTGCCAGGGATAAAGGCGTGATATATGCATGTGTATGTATGTATGTACTTTACGCTACATCCCGTATGATGTTGTCCTCTTAGAAGACTTCATTGTTTTAATTAATTGTTCGTAAATACCGTCGTCTGTTTACGCTAAGGAAGTCTAATTAGTGAAGGGGATAACATGGTAGGTATCGTGGAAGAAATTGGGTAAACATTTAATAATAGTACATCATTAATCAAATTTTATTTGAACGTGGGTTTCATCACGATGTTTTTCCTTCACCGTAAGACCAGTCGGTAAATGTACGAGAGTAAAAACACATTGGTACATGGCGGGGATCGAACTCAGGTCTCATGATTGTAAGACCAGTGTCGTAACCACTTGGCCACCGACATTCACTCAGGTGAAATTAATATCACCTTAAAATAAAAACAATGATGTGAAATAACTAATACCTAGGCAACCAACTGGGTGCCCATGATAAACCTTAATGGCGGACGGGCTGAAGTGCGAACAAAGGACCGTGTAATAGTGTTATTCTACACAGCGATTTATCAGATGGCCGGTCACATTGTCTGGATATATTGGGTGGTTGGCGTTGGCACAGTCGTTAAACGCGCAACGCGTGTGCGAACCACAGGATATTGTCAGCGCAAGACGGGAACTGGACACGAAAAACAATTTTCATGGCATGATTGCAAATAAAGACCGTAAGCGGTTAGGACACCGGTCTTACAATCGTGAGACCCGAATTCGATGCCATCCATGCGTTTTTCTCACTTACATTTACCGACTGCTCTTACGGTGAAGGAAAAACATCGTGATGAAGCCCATATTCAGGTGAAATTTAAATTCAAATTATATTTATTTAGGATTCGGGCCAGGTTAGCCTTCGAGTTGCAGAGGCCAGATTTGAATCGCTCTGTGTAAAAACTTGGTTACACTTCAAATCACCTAGGTTAGGTAGCCGAACTCTACAGAGAAATGGGATAAGGCAAGGAGAAAAAATGATTATAAATAGCTGTACAACAAACAATAGAAACAAATAAAGTTCGACTTAGCGCACGACGATTAAAATATAAGTGAAAATAATGAAAATCCGACTACGGTCATAATGTATAAGTAGCCAGTGTCAGTCGCGCTAAGTCAGATTATGTCAACATCCGCGCAGTCGTATGACACCTAAATTCTATGACACAAATGCACACATATCACATATACCTACTCTCGAAAAACATATCCTTGGGATAGAGCCTTGGATAGAGCCGACCGTGGTGTAATGGTTAACACGTCAGATCCGGCTAGTCAGAAGACGTGGGTTCGAATTTTCCGCTTGTTTCGTTTGTATTAACTTTCTGACAAAAAGTTTAGAAAGAAAATAAATTTATTTCGGTCACAAACCGAAACATGAAAAATACATTTAACTTATGCTATAGTTACTCGTAGATACTAAAGTTTGTTGCGCATATTATGCGCCGAAAATGGTCCCACTCAGCGTGTGCGGCTGTTTCTACATGCTCGTAGTACCTACATCTTCTACTGCGTCCCAGTAAGTAGGTCCCAGCAATATCGCTCGGCATCCACCTAAACCTGTTTGTTTGTTCCAGCTTCGACCGCGACCAGCCCTTCACCTTCCAGCTGGGCGTAGGCCAGGTCATCAAGGGCTGGGACCAGGGACTCCTGGACATGTGCGTCGGTCAGTATACCCACTCAAATTAAATCACTACATAGTAATAAAGTAACACTTTTTTGACTACCGATGTGGAGCAATGGTAGTGCGACTGCCTTTGACGCAGAAGGTCCCGGGTTCGATTCTCGCGGCACTCACATAGTTGATATTTATCACTTTGGGAAACGCGTCGCTGGCAAGTTCTCCAATAATGGCAATAAATCGCTAGATGACTAGATCATTAATAAAATACAAAAGTGCCTAGTACGCATAAAACTATTGTCCAAAAATACAACATACTCCAGTTATAGTTTTACGAAGTATTCAAATTTGAATATAAAAGTAAGTGTTTTAACGCCAGCCAAACTGGAGAGTCATGTGAGATGTCGTCTTTTCGTATTTTCAAATAATTTAAAAAGTTGCATAATTGACCTGCCGCCCGTCATCATGCCCATTGTATAGCTATCAACTTCGACGGAAGACCGTGTTGTTCGAACAAAGTATACCTTACCTAATACGAGAAGTGTTTTAAAAATTTGGTATTCAAATCGCAACATCAACATCATATCAGAGTCGTTTGCAATACAATCCATCCACATGAAAACTTCCTCACGTAACTTCACATAGTTGGGCAATTTCAAAAAAAATTGTACATCCTGATTTTTACCTGTCCCCCACATTGCGTATTTTTTTAAAGGTGTTATCTTAATTGTTTGTACTTTTTATTTATATTTCCCCAAAAATATAGTTTAAAGTCTGCTATTTAACATTAAATATTTCGTGCTATCATTTATAGTTTAATTTATATTAAATAATATACCCCAGGGCGTACCAGTTTTTTGGCTGTCCCCACCACAGTTTGCGAAAAAGACGGTTGGATTTAATTATATTCTTCCAAGAAGACCCCCACACATTTTATATTTTTTAGAATGGCAATGCTTTATGCTTTCGAAATAAGGGATTTCAAACTTTAAATATGTTGAAATAGAATTTATAATAATTTTTGAATATTGTCCCCAATTTTGTCCAGTCACGAAACGTCAGTTTTGTTACCTTGATTTATAATAAAAAATATTAAAGATGTTGGTAGGTTTTCTTGAAAATAGTAACATTATTTAATCGTCTAGCCATAGGCTATTTTACTGTGGCTCTGCCATTTGCAACGGGATCGTGAGACGTGCAAGTCGAGGTGCGTACGAAAGTTTCAGAAAATTTGTCGGGTTAGTTACCACTGTAGTTCTTGAACACTTTATGGCATGCTATTAAGCGCTTGTTTTCAATTTTCAATAAATTATGAAGATTAAGTGTTCAAAATTTGATAAACTAAATGTTTTTTGGCGATTTTTACTGATATTTTAATCCAAATTCGGAGTCCGATGTTACCTCCATTTTGTTACCCATTTTGCTGGTAACCTATATGCTGACAGGCAAAGTAACAAAACTGACAGCTAAAGCTGAGTTCACATGGTGCCAATTGTAAATAATATATTATTTTGTTTATTTAAGGTGCTCGATAATAAAAATAAGATATTTTAGATAAAGGCTTGTTACTGTTTTATTTTAGTTTTTTTTGTTTGGTTATGTTCCAGTTTTCTTTTTAAGTGATCTTTTTAAATATATATACGGACTTTCAGTGCCAAATTAAAATAATAGTTCGGTAAAAGCTCATAAAGATATGTATTGAAATAATAAAATAAATCTCATTAATTTATTAAATAAAATCAAAACGTAAAGAATTTTCAAATTAACTATATTATTAGAATTTTTTTGGATGTTAACTCTACCTAAAATCAGTAACAAATACTCAATATAAGTACAATGAACAATGGCACGTTATACTAGTTTATTCCCAATAAGTATGCGGCGTGTAACCCTAACCTTACAATTTTGTGACTGTCCATTTTGTTACTTTGGTTACAGTTATTTGCGTATTTTTGATATTTTTAGTACGATTTTAATTGTTTTCCGTATTATTTTATAAAACTTTAATGTAAATTTATCAGTTCAAATAATATTTGTTACAATTTTATAACGCATTGTTGTAAAAAAATGAAAATATGATCTGGTTTGGTGACCAGGGTAACCAAACGGACCTATTTTTTGCTTCACTGAAAAAAATAAAGACTTTTGGACCATTTTACATTTTTTTTTAAGATAGTTGAATAAACAAAGTAATCGAAAAACATATAAAATAACTAGGTTTAACTTTATTTTGTGAGATAACATGCTTCAAAGGTGGTAACAAAACTGACTGACCATAATGACCTGTATTCCTATTTTACTGAATATCTCTTAAAATACTGAATAAATTACAAAACAAACATTATATTTAGATACATTATTAAATGCAGACTCTATTTTCCAAAAAAAATTGTCATTATATCAACATAAATTATGTCGACCACTTTTTCGAAAGAGTACAATTTTTTTTGAAATTGCCCAGTTACACTCCCACGACTTTCGGAGGCTATTACGTATTACTTAGTATATGCCACAGAACGTCGGTGGCCAAGTGGTTAGGACACCGGTCTCACAATCGTGAGAATGTGTTTTTGCTCACGTACATTTACCGACTGTTCTTTCGGTGAAGGAAAAACAGCGTGATAAAACCCACATTCAAATAAAATTATAATTCAATTTTTGTTTTCTTTTTTTTAGCAGATTTGATCGCTAATTTTATCGAGGTATACCTATAATATCTCATAAATAATTTACCTTACAACATGGATAAAAAAACTCAACTAACTTAAAATAGGAAAAGGTCGTCCAGTAATACTGTAATGTAGGTACATGAGTAAAAACACATTAGTAGTTTCATGGCGGAGATCGAACTCCGAGTCTCACGATTGTAAGACCGCTGACCTAACAACTAGTCCGTAAAACTTGGTTGATCACAGAATAAACTATAGTAAGTAGTATCGGCTATCAAGCAGGTATCAAACAGGCAGGTAAAGGTTATGTAGTGTAGGTATATTATTTATATAAGTAGGTATAGTTTCTAAAATATTTGTTTTATAAATTATTATAGGTATATTAGTATGTTGTACACGTCAACTGCCTCACTTTATGCCATCTCACTACCCTAGGTCTGCTGGAAGAGATTTCTTTTTAGAAATAAGCTGACCTGTTGTGTATTGTTCTTAATGTTATGTCCTTTGTGTTATATTGTGTACAATAAATGGTTTAATAATAATAAACCTGTGACGCTTGACAGACCCATACTAAAACAAAAGTAAACAAAGGAAAATGGACCTTATGTCATTGCAATTGAAGCTGACAAACGTTATCCAATCTATGGCGGTTTGATTATGAGGTCACGATGATACAACTAGGGTTCATCGGGTCATTAGACGACTCGGCGTCCCACACGAAAAAAGAGATGATACAACTTACAATTTAATTTCCCCAGTTACAAAATGTCTTGCACAACAACAACACTATTAAAACTTGTCATAATAAGCACGCAAGTTTTATCGTAAACCGAATTAGACGAAATAGGTGTAGCGGTTATTTATAGACCAAGAGCTGTAAAACGGCACATTGCCGGTCAGCAGGGCGGCTATATAGGCTGTTCAAGTAAAAACACCCAAGTAACACCCAAAAATTTTGAAAAGCGAACAAACAACAAGGAAATACAATCGCAAACATAATATAAGGTGTCAAAATATTAGATGCTAATAATTTAAGGGTTGAATCAGCCCACAAAACAACTTTCCCCATATCGGTGAAAACATGAATAAAAAAAATTTGGTCCTACCATATAGTTGACTCGCTCGGCTGCTACATTTGATATGGGAAGGTCCAGAAACTATTTTTTTACTATAAAACTAAAAGTCAAGAATTTCATTTCAAGTAAAATAATGAAAAAAACGTGTGGTTAGACCAGTTGTTTTGGACTTTCGTGCACGAAACCGAAAACGAACATTTTTTTAAACAAACGAGTTTTTAAATTTCTTTCACTTGACGTTTTTATTGTATAAAATATGACATGTGTGAATATTGGAGGGTATGTGAGAATCGAACTTTGCGTTTAGTTTCATGAGAAAATCTGCCACTTGTTATGCTTGTATCTCACGTTCTACTTTACTTATGGATTCCCACATTCATTCCCTCAAAAATTCACACATATTTTTGACTATCACAACATCAAGTAAAATAAATTTAAAAACGTTTTGTTAGACCAGTCGTTTTAGACTTTCGTACACGGAAAAGAAAACGTACAATTCATAAATTGAGCTCCAGATCGTCACTTTTGTTAGCGAGGTCGAAAAGTTGTAGATGCCTAGAATCACCTGTTTGAACCACCATTAATGCTTGCGAATCGATGGTTTTATTAACACAAAAAACCAGGCAAGCCGTGATTTTAGTTGCCCAACCAACATAGGCACATCCTGTGTAGGTAAGCCGAAAGCTGAAATTAGTCAAATTAGAATGTTCGAAGCTAAGTGACCTGCCCTAAGTGGTCACGAACTCACGACATTCGCCGATTAGGACAACCCTAACGGTCACGGTGTGCTCCCACACCAGACGCAATCACAGTCAAGGTCACAGTCAGATTGTAACATAAGGAAAGTCTGAAAATAAAGGTGGCGTAATATCCAAAGTGTTTCGTCGTGAGACCCATCAAATACAAGCAATGGAATATTCGCGCTGAAGTACCTAGTTACATACATGCAGGTCGATCTATTAATAGCGTGTTAAAAATCTGTATCTTATACAGCTGTGCTGTGCCTTTCAAAGTAACTACTCAAACCCATCGGAACGATTACAGGTAGCTTCTGATCTAAGGTCCGTTTTTATAAATCACACTCAACTGTACAGATCGATCTCAAGAGCGATTTTGACCAATGTCAGTCAATACCAACAGGACAAGATCGATCTCAGAGTAAAGTGCAGCATTATGAAATTTAAATCCTATAAAAATTTTACACAGTATTCATTTAAATAAAGTCAGTTTACAAGAAAATTAAATTATGATATTAAAATCAAGATGTTTTCGTAAAATATGATAGTTCTTGTTCAAAATTTCCAGGTGAGAAGCGTAAACTGACGATCCCGTCGCACCTCGCGTACGGAGAACGCGGTGCCGGCAACGTGATCCCCCCCCACGCCACCCTCCACTTCGAGGTTGAACTGATCAACATCGGCGACACCGCCCCATCCACCAACGTGTTCAAGGAAATCGACGCCGACGCTGACAACATGTTGTCTCGCGAAGAAGTGAGTATATCGCTAGCGTTCAGAGAGATGGACGCCGACGGCGACGGGGAACTTGCCAGGGAGGAGGTTGGTATCGAGTCACTAGCTATTGTGGTGGGAGTCCTTCCTTCTTCGGCTTCGTATTGCTGTTGGGGTATATGGTGAGCAGAGCAAACGCAGTATCAATATTATAACAATTGTATATTTGTATCAAAAAGATCTGGAGCTCCTATGCCAGCTTTATTTGAAGTGCAGTTTGCTTACAGGAATGCATCTGCCAATAGAGGCATAGCAGCCAGCAAGGTTTCAGCTTACACAGAAAGGAGTATCAACTCCAATAGGACTATCCTCGAGCGTGCTTCAGCCATAATACCTACCTTCTTAACAATTCATCCAGGTTGTAAAAATATTAGCTGCAAATATTTAAAGGGGTGGACCAGAGAACATCTAACATTTCAAGAACTAAGTCAGCGAAACGAAGTCGCGAGTACCAGCTAGTTCTTTATAATCGCCTTTCCTATACAAGATGTAACTTTAAATGCGCAAATGTTGAGAATCGATTGAACCACTTTTTAACATAGGCATTTCATTTTGTAAAATATTTATTTAATGTTGTCATGTCTATTTATTAATAAATAAATACGACCTATGCACACGCTAACCGTTAAACGGCGGCGGTGCGTAGTAATACCTATCTACAGAATCCATATCAGAGCGCGTCGTCGCAGACATAAGAAAAGCAACCGCCGAAATTGTTAGAAAAACTAAATCAGCGCAAAATATTTAAACCCAATATATTATATATTTATTATATATTATATATTTTTACTTTGATTTAGGTTCATTGAATTTTGAATTAGTTTGGGTGTCTGCGGTTTTGCGCATTCGAAGTTGCACGTTTTATAAGAAATGTTCCATTTCCACTAAATCGACCTGCGCTATACTATTATAATCTACCCTTATTCCAACTGTAATTATTCGTATTATAACTTATTATTAAGTTCTTTTAACAACAACATAATGTGCATGGAAGGCGGTAGTCGGTTGGTAATGCTTTTCTTATCTTAATATGGCATGGAAAATAGCCTTTAAGAATAAATTGGTTTTGTGGAATAAAATGCCGTGTAGCGTTTTTAGTTTCTGTTCGTAATGAACGTGGAAGGAATATTGATTGAGAGCTTCAGAGGGCACGTTTAGTGATGGTGGGTTCGACTCCCGTCTGTGCACATGTTTAGTTTTCTTCAACCAGTTGATCACACTCGCATCATTCTAGTAGACGTAGGAGTCCACCAGTCCAATCTCCCGTTTTCGTCATCCAGTCGCTACCAGCCGCTATCTTTAAGTCATCCTGACTATTAGTAGGTTTTGGTTAGTAGTATTTTTTAAAAGGTAATTGAATAATTTAAATTAGGTACACACACATATACATAATTACAGGGTGTAAAAATGTTAGCTGCAAATATTTTCACGGGTTAATCAGCCAAGGAAACTTAACAACTCTCCTATCCAAGGACCATAGGTCGAAATATGAAAAATTTTTGGATACCCCATAAAATTTACTTGTTAATTGGTAATTTTTTTCATATTTCGATCCATGTTCCTTGGGGAACGTTGTTCAGTTTCATGTACTAGTTCACACCTCAAGATATTAGCAGTTGTTTTTTTATATCTCATATCTCATTATCATCATCATCAGCCTTACGCGTCTGTGACAGGCAGTTTAATTAGCGTCAAGCAAGACTTGAAGTTTCCTCTGCGCACACAGACACCGCGTATCCCTCCCATCGCAATTATCCCTTCCTGATGATGACTCCCGAAGCTAACGCCCCCATTTCGGTCGCAGGTTAGCGAGTACCTGAAGAAGCAGATGGTGCCACCAGAAGGCGGAGAGATGAGCGAGGACGTCAAGCAGATGCTCGAGAGCCACGACAAACTGGTGGAGGAGATCTTCCAGCATGAAGACAAGGACAAAAACGGCTTCATCAGCCACGAGGAGTTCTCCGGACCGAAACACGACGAGCTCTAAGCGAGGAGACGCATGAGGCTCGCTATGCAAATACTCTGTGATTCTTGATTTAGCATAATCAGCCTACTCACATGAGAGATCAATTAAGTCTTAAGAGGCTATGTCCAGAAAATACATCATCATCATTGGCGTCATACGTCTGTGACAGACGATATAATCAGTGTCTGTTAGGGTCTTTAAAACAAATAGATATCAAAAACTACGAGGATTTCGAATTCGATTTTCAAGTATGTGTTTCTTCGGTTTTGACATAGCCTCTTAAGAACTGTATGTAAAGCCAGTATAAATTGATTCCTGTTGTGACGCCCTAAATATACGCTTACTGGGTGCGTTCTAGACAGAAAACGTAGTCAAATTCGATTTTCAAGTATGTGTATCTTCAGCCTTGACATAGCCTCTTAAGAACTGTATGTAAAAGCCAATATAAATTGACTCCTGCTGTGACGCCCTAAATATACGCTTACTGGGTGCGTTCTAGACAGAAAAGTTAACAAATCTTAGTTGTGACATTTTTTTTTATTTGTCTGTTCTCCTAAATCGCCACCAGGGTTACTCGGAACGTTCGTTGACTCGGCGTCCCACATGAATGACGTATTAGAAAAAAATGCAACGCTAAAGTAAGTTTCGCTATGCATGGATTTTAAAATAGACTGCCCGACAAAAACTTACATGCCGACATTTTTACCTTCTAGTATCTAGTAAAGTTGTTCACTTATGTCTAGACCACACAGGCACAAAATACATAATATAGTAAACTTTCTCAAGAATCACACTGTAGGTACTTAAAGAACACTGTAACACCTATCTCAAAACCTTTTGAAAAATATTTTTGAATGTTTCTAGTAAGTATCAATGTGTGCTAGCTAAGAGCCCATTTTTTTAAAAAGTGATTCAGGGAGTAGAATAAAAGACTTAAAATATGTGACGCTAGTGTTAGAGGTGCGCACATTACGCGGAAAAAAATAAATTCAAAAATAGCCAGTACAAAATGTGCAGCAAATATTTCGCGTCAGAACAAATGATGTGCGTGACAATCTATCTATCCTTGTCACACTTAGGTGAAATTCATATTTCCATCCTGCTCTCAGGTGACGTCAGACCTCCACAAGTCGAGTGACGCAAATTTTTGATGCACATTTTGAGCTGAACATTTTCGTTATAACATATTTTGTTACATATTGTGCAAACCCGAAACACTATTTTAAGGTATAATTGTTCAAAATTTCGTTATTTGCTGACGTTTTAACGACCAATGTTCGTAGTTTTTGCGTTAATCATGTACGCAACTAATCGTTAGATAAATGTAAGGTGTATGAGAGTCATTTTTTAAACTTTTGTTGAATCTTTTGTACTTAGTTTATATACTTATGTTGTTGGTGTATCTATGGATCAGTTAAATGTAATTTTAGTAAGTATATACATATATATAAACCGTATCTGCATAATAATTTTGAGAATCAATGGATGTGTCAATTAAGTAAACTAAATGTAAAAAATCGTGAAGTAAATAATTGTACCTTATTTATTAATTATAGAATCCGGTATATATAAGTAGGTACTTGCATGCAATTGTAATCAAATGTTTTCATTCAGGGCCCACATTGCAGTGTCTAAATAAACGTATTTATACCAAACAACAGCATTTTTTTACACAATATCAGTGAGTAAAAATACATCCTCATTCACCTATGTCCCCATCAGTCCCCACAGAATCAATCACTAGTGACAAATGGGAATAAAAATACCTATTTGTCTCTGGTGACAAATGAGAACAATTTTTCCCCACTCGCAGTTTATTTACACCGCTAAGACTGTACGGCTATAAATAGTAGATTACGCGCCTAGGAATGTAACCTATCAATTGCAACTGAGGTTTTTTAACACCTTAAAACTTAACTTTCCGACGTTACAATTGAAGTTACATCCGCGGTGTGAATATTGCTTTACATATCGAATGAAAAGTGAGTAATATAAAGCAATAAATATAAGAAACATACATACATACATATATCACGCCTTTATCCCTTGCGGGGTAGGCAGAGCGTTAACAGCCACAAGAATATGGTCGCTATCGCCACGTCTGACATTTTTGAGTATTGTTTTCAAAGGGTGTTTCAGAAAACATGTGTATCACTATAGTGACAGGTTGTCAGCCTGTCGCCTAAAAATTGTAATACACCAATACCCTCGAGTCCCTTAGTCGCCTCTTACGACACCCACGGGAAGGACATAGGGTGATGCTATTCTAAGCCGGCATCACACGGCACCAATATAAGAAAACGATCCATAAATGGTGATTGTATCGTCTGGTAGGCTAATTGCATCACTAAACTTATTTTTCTATGAGTAAAAAATATTTAATGGCGCGAGGAATGTACATTGAGTGGGGACAAATTGTTCCCATGAATTTTTATTCCCTTTGTCACTAGTGACGTAAAAGACCCTAAAATATTTGTCAGACGTGGCGATAACGACCGTGAGTATGTGTGCGTGTGTGTGCGTTTAAACCACATCGTCATTCACATAATACCAAAAAACCAAACACTTCCAATAGTTGATTTCTGGAACTTAAAACACTCAAAGATCTATCACATAATAGATCTATTGGAAAAATATTAACTTGAACAATCTCAAAAAGGAGAATGCCCATACCCGGGGATAGCAATGCTTCTTGCGTCACAAAAAAAAATAATGCAATATACAGGGTTAATTACTAATTTCCTTTCAAGGGATGAACCAGCCCATGAAGTTAAAGAACACGAAATATGAAAAAAAAAAGTACGACCTTACATACAGACAACCCTGACTCAGTCTGTTGGTAGAAATAAGGCGCAGCTCAGCTGTTCGCAGGACTGTTGCTAGCTCCCTTGAAAGACCAAAGATGGAGTCAGATGCACGGCACCCTTTACACGACCACATCCCAGTGCCACAACGGTTGAAAAGCCGCAATAATTTTGTAAAGTGCGTGTCTCCTCTTTGCATCGACCCCAAACAAGCGAGGTGCAAACTTTGGCAGGAAAAGGTAACCCTACCAGCTCCGTTCGTCCCTATCGCTGAAAGCTTGCCGCCTGGTCATGGATTAACTTGGCCAGTTTGGAAGTCCCTGAATAGACTTTGGACCCAAACTGGCCGGAGCAAGGAAAACATGGCCAAGCGGGGCTTCTTGGAGGGTGCCGACGTAAGCTGTTTGTGTGGTGCAGTCCAAACGATGCACCACCTAATATCGTGTCCGGCGTGCCCCAACACCTGCACAAAGGACGACCTTATGACAGTGTCTGCCAGCGCTGTTAATGTGGCCAAGTTCTGGGCTACGACGGTGTAGTGTCTGCCATCGACACGCTAAGAAGAAGAAGTCTGTTGGTACATTTTGTATTCCCATACATCTAAAATCTAAATATTTTTCATATTTCTTCCTATGTATGTCTTGAGGAAATTTTTCAGTTTCATGTGCTGGTTCATCCCTTGAAATGAACTTAGTACTTTTTCTAACACCTGTATAATATCGCCAATATTGATGACGAATAGCAGCGTTAATTGGAAGCAGAAATGTCATTTAAAAAAAACCTCTCTTATATACACTTCTCATCAAAATCCGGGACACCTTGCAAGTTTATGTTTCGTACGAATCACATTATTTAAAAAGTGTGTTTATTTTGGTATGAATATCTGATATCGTGTGATAGTGAGCAAAATAAGGTCTATGAATTTTAATGACAAAGTCCGAAATTCGAAATAGTTTTTTACAACATCCTTAATAGCAACATCCATAACATCCATAGTATTTTTAACATCCATAACTTCAAACGCGTTGACATCCCTGGACGAATATTACGTAGGACGGGATGCCTTAGATCCGTTCCGCGACGTACAGCACTAGCTGCGACGAACCCGCGTGTAATCGGTCCTACGTACTATGAGAAACTACCGCCCGAACTAAAAAATGAAACATCTGACAACACGTTTCGAAGCCAACTAAAAAACCTTTTGTTGGATAAATCATTTTGCTCTGTAAAAGAGTATTTAGATTTTAAATTTTAATGTTTGTTTATTTTCTATTTTTTATTTTTTACAATTTGACATTATTTCTGTTATAGTTTTTTACTTTTATTTCTGGACATTGTTTTTTGCATATTTTTATTAAATATTATTATTATTATTTTGACGAGCACTATGCGAATTCTTATATCGGACATTTTGTAACAATTAATGTAATTTCCATTGTGTGATAAATAAATCAAATCAAATCAAATATAGGTTTCGTGTTTTATCAAAACATGAAAACGAAAATGTCTCTAGAAGTATATTTCAACCAAAGATATTACTGACGTGTAAACCTTTTTTACACTGCTTGCCGAAAATAATGAATTTAGAACTAAATACTCTAAAAAGTGCCAAACAGCAGTACTTTTATGTCCCAACTTTATCATTCAATAACTCCAGAACTTCTACTGTATAAAAAATCATGTTCTTAAATATTAAGCAACAATTAAACTCGATAATTATATAACTTCGGTTTTGATGCAACGCCTGCAAGTGTGACGCAAGACTGATGAAAAACAGGAAAAGAATCCAAACAAAAGTTGGCATGATCCTTTAGCTAACTATTGTAGAATGTTGGTTGGGCATTACAAAGTAACACTTTTTAATTAAGTTAGATGTACCTACCCACGTAAATATCCTATCTAGGTAGATGTCACCCCATGCCACCCATTGATTGCTAAAAAAGACACCTCATAACTACTACAATAATTTTTATTAAGTACATTATTTAACTATATGATCTAAATTAATACAAAGCAATACTATAATAAACAGAATTTAATACAACGCAATAATATATTAAATAGAGTTTAGAGAACTTAATTACCTAGGTATGTGTCTCACTTTTGTATACATTTTTCACCTTATGCTATAGATTAATACTTAAATATATTTTAATGAGATCATTCGTTACTACTTTGGCACAAGACAAGTGATCTTAATCTATCTTCTTCATTTGTCGGTGGAGTATCCGTCAGCTTTTTCTGTCATAAACACTCTTTTAGCAGGGAAAGTCGACGATTGATGTGGCGCAGTGGTAGTGCGATTGCCTTTGACGCAGAAGGTTCCGGGTTCGATTCTCGGTGGGTCACTCACGAAGTTGATATTTATCACTTTGTGAATTTGCTCCCAGTCTGGTTAGGACATTGCGGGCTGAACCACCCGATTGACCGTAAGAAAGACGGTTCCGTGTTTCGGACGGCACGTTAAGCCGTAAGTCCCGATTTCTGTCTATGATTGCTTAGGCCCGTATTTATAAACCGCACTCAACTCTGAGATCGATCTTGAGTGCGACGTTGAGATGCTGTTAATATTGAATGACATTTGTCAGAAGTTCTTGAGATCGATCTCATAGTTGAGTGCAATTTACAAATACGGAGCTTAGACGGTGGTCGTTACACAACCAAGCCAGGAGCCTGCTACTTGTTGAAGGCGGTTGAAAAATTTTGACATTAGGGTGCGGGTGGTTGGTCACCATCCCTTACACGCTGTATAATCGACTTGTTGAGTATTTCGCAGACAAAGGATGAATTGCAGATTAGTATACTATTTAAATGAGCTACTTTTTGAAACTATACTTTGTATGTATCTACCATATTAATTACGTCACTATAACCTTTTATCTTGTACATAAAGGATCCCGAAATGCCAACATTATTGTTGACATCCCGCTCAAATGTCATAATATGTCATTCTACTAATATTATAAATGCGAAAGTTCGTATGTTTGTTTGTTTGTTACTCCTTCACGTAAAATAATTGTAATGTCATGGGCCCACTACAATGACATTTAGTATTTTTTAGTTAGCCACAAAAGTAAGCATGTAAGTTTCTTTGACACTTTGTTTCAAATATATATTTTCTAAATACTAGTAGGTGCCCGCGGCTTCGCCCGCGTGTTAGTCGGTTTGAGCAAGGTTTAATCCCATGGCAACGCACAGGTTATTTTTTTCGGGATAAACTATCCTATGTGTTAATCCAGTTCATTTGTATCCACTGTGTGCTAAATTTCAATAAAATCGGTTCAGCAGTTTTTTCGTACTTCTTTCTGGGAAATCATAATTGCGTCCCAGTCAACGCAGTGTCTGTGCTCTTGCCTCAGACACCGATTAATTTGTGTGTCACGGACGTATGAGGCCAATGATGACGATATTTTGATAATTTTCAATAAAGTTGCCATTTCGGAATAATTTTTTTGGTTGCAAACGCATACATTACGTTAATTAGTTTCTAAACCTGTTCGTTTGCGTGCACGAATGTGGTGTTTTCTATGTAGATGGTGTCGGGGCGCGCGCGGTCGCTGGGGGGTAGGCAGAACGGTGGCGGGTGCGACCAGAATCCGCTCTCCGTGCAAACTATACTGCCTTCGCCAGTCAGTTGCAGACCTAGGACATTCAGAATCGATTGTGAACAATAAACATACATACACATGCACATATCATGCCTATATCCCTGGCGGGGTAGGCAGACCGTCAACAACCGTAAAATTACGGTCGTTATCGCCACGTCTGACATATGTTTGAGTTTCGTTTCAGATAAGCCGTGCATTACTATAGTGACAGGTTGTCAGCCTGTCGCCTAATATTGCAATACACAAGTCCCTTAGTAGATTTCTACGACACCCACGGGAAAGAAATGGGGTGATGCTATTCTAAGCCGGCATCACACGGCATCAACTATACAAGTATTTTTTTATGACAAATGGTAAATGACAAATATTTTAAGGACGTCGGTGGTACAGTGGTTAGGACACCCGTCTTACAATCGTGTCCACTCACATACATTTATTGACTGCTCTTACGGTGAAGGAAAAACATCGTGATGAAACCCACATAAAAAAATGAATTGAGTGTGATGATGTTTGAATGTAACTTAACCTAGGATTCCTCAAATTACACGAAAAGAAAGGAAGAAAATGTTATTTTAGGTTTATAAAAAACTACTTAAATATTAATTTTATAAGCTTTATCGCAAAATGGAATATTAGTACAAATATTTTCAGGATATGTTCTACTTTATTGCCGTGTGATGCCGACTTAGAATAACATCACTCCATTTCTTTCCCGCGTATGTCGTAAGAGGCAACTAGAGCGAGGGTTCCATGTATATATTTATATTACATAGCTTGCCAACCTGTCACTACAGGCAGGGATACACGAATCATCAGAAGGGTCTTGAATGTTTGTCAGACGTGGCGATGGCGACCGTATTTTTACGGTCGTTAAAGCTCTGCCTACCCCGCAAAGGATAAGGACTCCCATAGAAAAGAGAGAGTGCCCGCCGCATACCTTTTTTATTGATGATCTAATCGTTTTTGGCTCCGGGGCCATCAAAACTACGCCTTTTGGACTGGTGGGGAGCAAGGGCTCACCCGGAATTAATTGATTGGTTGTTCAAACAACTTGCCCAATCACGCCCTTGGGGCGAGACTGGGCTTAGGAGTTGTTTTGGGAAGAACGGATCGGACTGAACCGGCCTACCTTGGTCGCACGAGTAGACCACCAGATCGCCAACGTGATATTTCTTCGGCTTCGGCTTGGAGCCGCCGGATATTATACGCCCGTTTTCCGGCACGATCGGCTCCGGACAATAGATCGCTGTAAAACACAATATAACCACAATTAGTGATGCAACAATATATCGAAATTCGATATTTATCGATATATCGAAGAGTACCAAATATAGATATCGAAATTTCACGAAATATCGAATCAAAATACCCACTGATAATAAATACCCACAAAATTTGACAAAATTATGTCATTGGCAACAATTATGTTACTGGCTACACATGATCCAGGCTAGAAAACCTTACAAAAAAATGGCTACACATGACAGGGTTGCATTTAAATGCTACACATTAATAAATTGTTTATTTTTACTAAGTATTACACGAGATCAGACATTTATTCTAAAATAAATAGACTTTTACAAAACATAAACTTGCAAGGTGTTCCGGATTTATTGATGAAAGTATATATCTTTTTTCTGAGAAAAGGAATATATCTATCTCACTCACGCGTGCAGTGCGGCACGGCGCCGGACCACGTGCCGTCCTGCTCGCACTCCAGCCCGGGATTGCCCACCAGCCGGTAGCCCCACGAGCATTGGAACACTGCGCGCCCGCCGAACGACGAATTGTACTCGACCTGCAATAATTAAAACAACTCAAAATAATATGAATTTATTTATTTAATCAAATACATTTATATAGTTTAACAGGAAATCTTATCCTAAGCACAATATAGGGAAAATCATTTGCTTAAAACTAATGAGATCAAAATATCACTATTATTAGGCTAATATTACAAAAAATCAAGAAGTTATACTCGGAAATTCTCACAATACAATAAACATTCTTTATTAATTTCTGTCCACTTGTCTGCAAAGATATCCAGATGTGGTGCAGATTAGAGCATTTATGGAGAGATCTCCATAAACTTAATCCTCGCAGTAGAGGAGACTGGCGGTGAGCCACAGTACGTGAGGGAGGCAGCCCCAGAATATGATGCCCTCGCCCACGCAAATATTTATCAGGGACGTATAATTGAAAAGGAATAGGAAAGAAAGTTGAGTTCAGGCCAAAACAGCTCAGAAACCTCTCCGAAAAAGTAAATTGTCCGGAATTTTGTAAACCATTTCTCGAAATCTCCAAAAAAGGAAACGATTTTTTTTAGTATTACTACAAGATTATATGCTATGAGGTCTAAAACACGATTTGATAAAGCTGCCTCGATAGAAAAAAAATCACAAAGTCAGATCTAATTTCACGTTTATCGACTTCGCCTCGTCCGCGTCTTTGAACAACAGTTTAAAGCGTACGTTTTTTTTATATTTTATTAATGACAAAGTCCACTATTGAATTGTGAATTATAAAACAAGAAAAATTTCCGTTGAAAAACAAATGGTAAACGTCAAAGTTTTGCCTTTATTTACATTTATAAACGAAGTGTAAGGCATAGCTTTTCAAAAGAGCGCATGCAGACCATACAACTGAACAATTTCCCTCCTTTATTTGTATTATATTAATGACACAGTCCACAACCGAATCGGAATCGAACCGAAAGGTTTCATTACATTGTGGCTATAGATTTTATCTTACCACACTGAGATGAGGACCGATGTCTCCCAATACTGGGCAGAACGTCTCCACGCAAGTAGGCGGCGGGGATGACCAGCGCCCTGCAAGTAGATAAATACAACATGACAAATCCTAATAAAATTATTACTATATGAATGCGTAACTTTGTATGTTTATTTGTTACTCGTTCACCGAAAAACTGCTAAACCGATTTCCATGAAACGCAACGCCATCTGGTATGACATCGTAAATTAGCTCGAGATCTGTCAAATACCGACAGATAGAAGTCACCATTCTTGCCTTGCCTTAATTCGGGCGAATAATCAGTTCGGGAAATTTCTTACCAAATATTCGTATTTGGTGTATAACAATAAAGCTATGTTCGGCATAGATGAAAAAACGCTATAATTTCCCCAGAAAAAATGCCATACAAATTTAATTTAATTTAAATTTACAAATTTAGCAAAGGCACTTTTCGCGTTTGTCTGTATGTAAGTTTGCTTAAATCTTCAAAACTACACAACGGATTTTGATGCATAATAGATAGAGTGATTCAAGCGAAAGGTTTTTATAAATAATACTTGCCAGGAAAACATCTTATTCCCACGGGGAAATGAAAATTAATAACATTGCTCTTCAAAATTTGTAAAAAAAAATTTACAACCACTATTTCCATGGTGAATCGGCAAGATGTTGACAAACTTGTGTTACAAACTAATAAAAGCTCCGAGGAAAACCCGACAATGAAGAGCTAAGAAGAATTCACGCCTACTATCTTGCATAGATGGCACCACTAGGATTTTAAAACGCGCTATCGTTGTGTTCTCGGCTACGCATAAGACTAGTGACGTATTGTATTGTCTTATCGGTTCAGTAGTTTTTGAGTATTTTTGACAAATGCCTGGAGGTCTGTAAAAAGGATCCACTATGGCATTTCATTAGAAACAGAAGCTTACGAATAGGAAGTTTTCTAATATACTTTTGTTTATTTTATATTCTAGTCGCTGGAAAGATGGTGCTGTGCTTGGTATGTTACCGCAAAGAACGGTGCTGTGCTTGGTATGTTACCGCAAAGAACGGTACTGTGCTTGGTATGTTACCGCAAAGAACGGAACGTAATATTTTATTTTCTTCTTTTTATTTTTTTCCGAGTTCTTGGAGTAATAGTTCTTTTTTTAATTCACAAAAAGAGAACCTATTGACAACTCCGACGGTCACGTATGAAATAAGAAATACCTTTTATACTACACCTACATAGAAAATGCCCTATAGCCGAATGAAACGTAGAAAGGAACCTGACTTCACGTTTCAAATTAGCGGGAGATAAAAATCCTTACAAACTACGTTCTTCCTCAAGGGAGAAAAGATGCAACTATCAAAGTTACGTAAAACGGAACGTAAATCTAATATATTTTTGCAGGCAAAATGGAAGATTTGGCTGAATGGGCTTATAGGTCAGCCAGCAGCGCCGGTCCGTCCAGGTGCTACCCCGGCTGGCAGCTGAAGTGGCCCAGTCTGGAGCCAGCTGCATCATCAGAACTTCACTGACCGTCTCCCATGCAGGTGAGCAGCGACGGTCCATCCAGGTGGTTTCCTGGCTGGCAGCTGAAGTGGCCCAGCCTGGAGCCAGCTGCATCAGAACTTCCACTGACCGTCTCCCATGCTGGTCAGCAGCGCCGGTCCGTCCAGGTGGTACCCTAGCTGGCAGCTGAAGTATCCCCGAGCCCTGCAGGAGCCAGCTGCATCATCAGAACTCCACTGACCGTCTCCCATGCAGGTGAGCAGCGCCGGTCCGTCCAGGTGGTACGCTGGCTGGCAGCTGGAGTACACTAGAGCCCTGCAGGAGCCAGCTGCATCATCAGAACTCCACTGACCGTCTCCCATGCAGGTTAGCAGCGCCGGTCCGTCCAGGTGGTACCCTGGCTGGCAGCTGGAGTACACTAGAGCCTTGCAGGAGCCAGCTGCATCATCAGAACTCCACTGACCGTCTCCCATGCAGGTCAGCAGCGCCGGTCCGTCCACGTGGTATCCTGGCTGGTAGCTGGAGTGCACTAGAGCCCTGCAGGAGCCAGCTGCATCATCAGAACTCCACTGACCGTCTCCCATGCAGGTCAGCAGCGCCGGTCCGTCCAGGTGGTACCCTGGCTGGCAGCTGGAGTACACTAGAGCCCTGCAGGAGCCAGCTGCATCATCAGAACATCACTGACCGTCTCCCATGCTGGTCAGCAGCGCCGGTCCGTCCAGGTGGTACCCTAGCTGGCAGCTGAAGTATCCCCGAGCCCTGCAGGAGCCAGCTGCATCATCAGAACTCCACTGACCGTCTCCCATACAGGTGAGCAGCGCCGGTCCGTCCAGGTGGTACCCTGGCTGGCAGCTGGAGTACACTAGAGCCCTGCAGGAGCCAGATGCATCATCAGAACTTCACTGACCGTCTCCCATGCTGGTCAGCAGCGCCGGTCCGTCCAGGTGGTACCCTAGCTGGCAGCTGAAGTATCCCCGAGCCCTGCAGGAGCCAGCTGCATCATCAGAACTCCACTGACCGTCTCCCATACAGGTGAGCAGCGCCGGTCCGTCCAGGTGGTACCCTGGCTGGCAGCTGGAGTACACTAGAGCCCTGCAGGAGCCAGCTGCATCATCAGAACTCCACTGACCGTCTCCCATGCAGGTCAGCAGCGCCGGTCCGTCCAGGTGGTACCTTGGCTGGCAGCTGGAGTACACTAGAGCCCTGCAGGAGCCAGCTGCATCATCAGAACTTCACTGACCGTCTCCCATGCAGGTCAGCAGCGCCGGTCCGTCCAGGTGGTACCCTGGCTGGCAGCTGAAGTCCCTGCTGGAGCCAGCTGCATCATCAGAACTTCCACTGACCGTCTCCCATGCAGGTGAGCAGCGCGGGTCCGTCCAGGTGGTACCCTGGCTGGCAGCTGAAGTGCGCCGCGTGGCCCAGCCTGGAGCCCTGCAAGAACTGCCGCAGATGGCGAGTGGATGCGTTCAGCGGGGGACAGCTCACGTCTGGAAACAGATTGTTACTGATCAGGACGACTAGAACACCATTTGATCTATTCTTCTTCGGACTGTCCCGATGGCGTAGCGGATAGTACCCCTGCCTTCTACGCCGAGGGTCGTGGGATCCCCAAATATTTGTTAAGTATTTTTTTCAAATATTTGTGTTTGGATGTTTGCCTGGATGTTTACTATGTATAATATGTATGTATTTACAAAAAAAAAAGTATTAGTAATGATATCAGCTATTTAGTTCCCATAGTACAAGCTTTACTTAGTTTGGGGCTATATGGCGCTGTGTGAATTATCCAAGATATTTATTCTCCTTCTTCTTGTCGTGTCAATGGTAATTATAGACATAGTTAAATTTTGCCTGCCCATAAACTTGGCTATTTCGATGGCCTTTTGGTTGGCGCTGTGCTGGAAAAGTCTGTGCATCCTTGTTATATAGATTCATTTTACATTTCATAAGAAAGGATAGTGTACCAAATAAAAAGTAAAATGCGAAATTAGAGGTAACTTTGCTATTTTTTACTATCGAGGTAAGTTTATCAATTATCGCGTTTGGGGACCCATAGTTTTGTAGCATATATATCTTGTAGTACCGAAAATAATTTCGTCTCTTTTTTGTGGACATTTCGAGAAATGGTTTAAAAAATTCCGAGCCATACTTGGTATTTTGGGGGAGGTTTCTGAGTTGATTTGGCCTTAAACCCTGTACTACTATTAACTGTTTCCTGACGACCGATGTGGCGCAATGATAGAGCAACTGCCTTTGACGCAGGAGGTTCCGGGTTCGATACTCGGTAGGTCACTCACAAAGTTGATATTTATCACTTTGTGAGTTTGTTCCCAGTCTGGTTAGGACATTGCGGGCTGAACCACCCGACTGTCCGTAAGAAAGATAGTTCCGTGTTTAGAATGGCACGTTAAGCCGTAATAAGCCGTACCTACGACTTAACGTGCCATTCTAAACAGAGACCGCAGTATTCCCCTACTCTAGACAGAGACAGCAGTATTCAAACTCACTAACAACTTTAATGTTGACCGTGTTGGTGTGCCCCTGGGCGGCGCACGTGTACTGCCCGCTGTGACGCGCCGACATCTTGGTCAGAGTCAGCCGGTAGTGCGTCTCGCTCTCGCCTTCGTCTGGCGACCATGCTAGAAAGAGACAACAATATTGTCAATACAAGGTGTAAAAAAAAAATGCTGCAAATATTTTAAGGGGTGAACCAGCTCATGAAACTGAATAAATTGGTGCTGGCAGTTGGTGATAATAATGGTGAGTATGATACAGGTCACTTTTTGTTGAGTTGGTCGAATATTGAAAATACACGCCCACGGTGAGTGCTGTAATCCTGACCTAAGGTGATACACGATTCAAGTGAATATACCTACAGTGGTAATCCTGACAACCTCGTAGGATTGTGCACACTCAAGTAGGACATAGTGTTGTAATCCCTATGTAAGGTAATGAATGCCCAATTTGCACGTAGTGTTGTAATCCCGATGTAAGGTAATGAATGCCCAATTAGAACAGAGTGTTGTAATCGGCTTGTAAGATTACATTGTGATTGATAGTCGGCCATTGATGTGAAGCTTCTCTTCTGATGATGATGGTCCATAAAATTAATTCCACTTTAAAGACAGTACAAGAATGGCTTACTAATAATAACTTGCAGATCAATACCAAAAAAACTAAAGCAATTCAATTTCATCCACCCCAAAAACAACCCTTGTCGCTCAAAAATATACAAATTGATCAAAACCCAATTGAGGAAGACAAAGCACATAATCTTTTAGGTATAAATCTCGATAGTAACTTAAACTGGAAGGAACATATATCCAAAACCAAAACTAAATTGATCAGATTTGCGTATGCATTAAATACCATAAGGGCTAACACTAATGTAGAAGCAGCCTTGTCGGCTTATTACGCTTATGCGGAATCGTGGCTTCGCTACGGAGTAATATTATGGGGTAACAGTACCAATGTAAACGAACTTTTCATTATGCAGAAGAAATGCCTCAGAATAATATTTCGTGTAAAAAATCTGCAAAGCTGTAGACCATACTTTAAAAATAATAATATATTAACCATTCATTCCCTATTTATATTAGAGTTAGCAACATTCGTTCGAAAAAATATAAACAGATTTACCAAAAAAAGTAGCTACATTACTCATAATTTAAGATTCAAAAACAACCTAAAACTCCCCACTACTACAATGATGTTATATCACAAGAGCACCTACTTTACCGGGATCAAAGTATATAATAAAATACCAGAAACCATTAAGTCTGAACCAAAAGATCACATATTTATACAAAAACTAAAATCTTACTTAATAAATAAATGTTACTACAGCCTTAATGAATTTTTACATGAAAAAGAATGCCTAAAATTATAAAAAAAACACACACTTACACACACACACACCTACACACATTAAAATACACATTCTACATACATAGAAAAAAATTAAATCGCTAATAAAAAAATACCCTTTAAGTAGATTAAGTAATAGCTTTATATAAATACTAGTTTTTAACTTTTAATTATTACTAAGTTGATAATTTTATATAAGCCCTCTCACTTATTTGCTATACCCTACAGCCCTACTGTATAAAGGGTTTCATATGCTGGAAAATATGTACCTCCAACACCTTATGTACCATATGATTCGCAATAAAGAATATGAATATGAATATGATGAATGATGATGATGCACAATCTTCGACAGATATAAGGTGTAAAAATATTAGCTGCAAATATTTTAAGAGGTGAACCAGTCCATGAAACTGAACAATTTTCCCCTAAGAAACATAGGTCGAAATATGAAAAAAATTTTTGGACCTCCCATACAAAATGTAGCAGCCGAGCGAGTCAACTGTATGGGAGGTCCAAAATTTTATTTTCATATTGCGACCTATGTTCCTTGGCGAAAATTATTTAGCTTCATGGGCTGATTCACCCATTAAAATATTTGCAGCAAATTTTTTTACACCCTGTAATATTACGTACCAGCATCACTATGTCCCAAGGCTTGCGTCCAGCTCCAATCGGGGTCTCCGAGAGCACGCCTGGTCACGCATTGCAGTCGCACTGAGCTCTCAGGGTATACCAGCAGCTCTCCAGACGGATCCACCACGGCCGACCCGCTTACTACCGTGTATTGGATCGTTGGTGGCACGTCGCCTGAAAGATTACATGCTGTGTGGTCAGCCTGACCCGAGGCAGTGCCTTTATTTTTTATTGTTTTATCCCTTTCGTGCCTAGGAACATAAAATTGTTTTATAAAAGAGAAATTTGTATCGGAATTTACAATGACTAAGTCATTTATTCAGTGACAGTATTGTATTGTTACTTACTGACATTTTGAAAGTATTCGTTGTGAATCTGCTTGGGACTAAACAATTCAAATCTTGAAATCTCATTGAAGTTATAAGACACACGCACACACATATTACGTCTTGCGGGCTAGACAGAGCATTAACGGCCATAAAATACGGTCGTTATCGTCTGACAAATATTTGAGGGCCGTTACAGAAAATAATGTATCACTAATGCGACAGGTTGTCAGCCTGTCGCCTTAAGTTGAAAAACACAGAAAACCCCTGAGTCTCCTGTGATTTACAACTTTAGGCGACCACCACTACCTCTTACGACACCCACGGGAAAGAAATGGGATGATGCTATTCTAAGCCGGCATCACACGGCAAGTTATACAGCGAGTAATCACATTAAAGTATCAAAATATGAAAAGATTGAACCTTAAGTACAAAAATTTGGAACTAAAATAAACTAACTCCGCTGTCTTAACGACCCAAAGAGGATCTTGGCCTCCGAAACAAGCTGCTGACACAAAGATCGCGCAGGTCAGCCTCTGCCACGTCTCTACAGCGGTACCTGGACGCCCCACTGGACGCCGTCCTGTGTGACGACCCACATACGCTCTTTTTGCTCCCCGATCTTCTCCCATCCTCTCTACGTGGCCGAGCCAACGAAGAACTAGTGCCCCAGTCTAACATAATCAGAGAGGAATTTTATATAGGAACAGAATTTATTTAAATGATTTCACCCATGTTCTTTGACATGTTGAACTTGGCCATTCTCTCTATTTCTCAAGTAGCCTATAATCTGACATGTTTATCGATCCGCACCAATGTAATTGTTAAACTATTCCTTCGCCAGTTTTTTTTAAATTATGTTAAGCAATCATTTTGCAGCATAGTCTAAAATGTTACCTGTAAAATTCGTGATTAGAGTGGTAGGCACGCATTCTGGCATTTTGGGCGACCACTCCCCGTTCTCACACCGAAGCGTGCTCTCTCCTTTTAGCTTGTAGTGGCCGAAATGCTTACAACGCGCCGTTATCAACGAACCATGCGGAAACGAAGTGTCTTTCTGTTAAACACATGAAATACACTCAACAAATAGTGTAAGTTAGGAATAAAATCAAAACTATAGTCCAACAACAGGGCCGTGTGGTGTCATAAGAAGCGACCCAAGAAGACCAGGGTCTTGGAGAACGACAATTTTACATTTCAACCCGAAACGAGGTCTCCTTCAGGCGCGTGTGACAGAGTTAATATGCTTAAATCCTAGTCCTAAGTCTGACAAACACTTTGCTGCGAACCGCATCAAAATCGGTTCAGCCATACGCGAGATAATCGCGGACAAACATGCACACATACATGTCAAACTGAGAACTTCCTTTTGCTAACTCGGTTAAAAATCATTTTTTTTCTCTATTATAAGTGTGGAGGCCGTCGCCGCAATACCATCCAGAGCTAACTAACTGTTTTCCTGTTGGATTTAAACATTTTCCCGTGGTAAGAAGTAGCCCAACACATAAAATAACGATGAACATAACTTACGTCAATAGAAGAGTTTTTGAATGATATAGCAAGGAGCGGATGGTCATTTTGGTACATGCACTCCCTTAATATAGGCTGGAATCTTCCATCTGCAAAAATGAATAAAAATATTAAACGCACACTTATCCGCGGCGAACGAACCGAACGCACCGAACTTTGTATTGGCAGAAATGTCCCCTGAAAGTAGGGTTGACTATTGCCATACAAAAAAAAATCTTTGTATGAAATCCTATGAAACGTCGCACATTTGCCCAAGCCGAATAGGTCGAATTTGACAGGTCGAAAGGATCACGTATCCCAAAATTCAGGTGAACATAAACTTATCCGCATTGAATGAACCGAATTTTAGAATTCTTTATAATATGAAATACGCATTAGTCAGAACCGCATCGATCGGATCAGTCAATACCGGCAAATGAGCGAGATTTCATAGGATTTCATATAACGAATTCGAAAAATTTTGTTTATTTGGTTCGTTCGGTGCAAATAAGTTTGCGTTCACCTTTAGACGGAAATTCGGATGAAATCACCAGACTGATGTAAAAGGTGTAAAAATATTCGCTGCAAATATTTTAAGGGGTGAATAACCCCACTAAACTGAGCAACTTTCCCCGAGAAACATAGGTCGAAATATAAGAAAATTTATTGGACCTCCCATACAAATTGACTTGGTTGGTCGGTAACTTTGTATGGGAGGTCCAAAACTTTTTTTCATATTTCGACCTATGTTTCCTGGTGAAAGTTGTTTAGTTTCATGGGCTGATTCAACTCTTAAAATATCTGCAGCTAATATTTTTACACCTTATATAAAATGTACAAACCTGGAGTGCTGGAGCATAAGGGCCCGACCCAGTTGCCATCAATGCATTTGATCTTACAAATCAAACGCTCATTCAGTGGTCCGATAAGTCCTGGGAATTTCACCTGAAGCAGATAGGTAAATGACAATAATAAAATTATTTAGGGTAATTGTATTAAAACAAATGTTATAGGTAAATTTAGGTACGCAGCGGTACACGGAGGCTGATTGCGCCTCTTTGTTGCTTGTTCTGCACTCTGGCATGCACTTGGGATTGTAACGCCCCGCATGAGTCGTGTTTTTTAGATCTCTATCCAATTATAAGATATTGTCAGGTAAAAAATACAGTAAAGGTACAGCCTTCTAAATAACTCACCTCAGAAATTTTGGAAAATTCTGATCTGAATCTAGTCAAGTCCAGATTATCATCAATCGTTTTTACATCAGGCAATGTGCATTTAAACTCCTCTGTAAAAAAAAATGTAATACAGGAATAATGAACTTGCTATAGGCCCAGAGTCATAATTGAACTTGCTATAGGGTCAGAGTATACTTTTTGGGGCGGTGAAGGGGAGTTGGAGTATACGCATCGGGGCCTTGTGAAACGTCCAGAAAACATAAAAAAAAAGTTAAATAAAAATATTTTTTTTTTTTGGGACTTCCTTTGATAATAAATTTATTTTTTGAAAATCATTTTATTTATACTTTTTACATATTGGAGGGCCTAATACAAACACTTTTTGTCCTTGGCAATTTTGGGCTAGGACGCACCTAGACCGAGATATAGGCCCTCGACAGTCTAGGCCAAAAACTTCATGGGCCTATATCTCGGCCTAAGTCCTGCGCCTAGCGCCTTGAAAGGTAAACTCCAACCGAACTTGCTATAGGCCCCTCTATCTCGACCAGCAGAAAACAATCTGTATGGTAGCCCTCCAAGTGCACACCAACCAGCTCCTTATTAGGACCTAAGTCGAATATTTCCATTGTTTACCTTCTGGAACAGAAGTGGTAGACATGTCTTCATCTTCACAAAATATCACTGGTAAAAACAGTAGACACAATACCCAATACATGTTACACTTTCCGAAATGTACTACTGCAATGCAATTACAACATTTCAATGACTGTGATAAAAGTAAATATTTTAATCAATTTGCAAAATACAAAAAGTTATGGCACTAGGAGTACGTTCGTGAGTGTCAGTGAGTGTCCTCGAGATGGGAAATCTTCTCAATTGACAGTTCTAAAACCCCCGTTCGAGAGTGTCTTGACCACTGACCTCAATAAACTCTCTAAGGTGGGACTGGACCGGGGGCTGCAGCAATACTTTTGATACTCATTGTCAATCGCCATCATGCACTGAAGGCAGAAACGCGGAATAAATAAATATTAGTGATGTCTTAAGTCGAATAAATATGACAATATATCGATGATGCAAAGTGTATATCGTATAAAACCTATGCGGGTACATTTATTAAAAAACGGCTGTGCCTCCGCTGCCGGTACCGGTTTCCAAGGCAGTTGCCGGTATCGGTTCCCAGGACAGTTGCCGGTACTGGTTCCTAGGACAGTTTCCGGTACCGGCAGCCAGGACAGTTGCCGGTATTCTACGGGGCGGTAAAGGGGAGTTGGAATATACGCTTCGGGGCCCTTCTTCTTCTTCTGCCCTATGAAACGTCGAGGAAAATAAAAATATTCTTTTGAGTTCTTAGAAAAAATGTAGAAGTATGTTTTTCTTTTTTTAAGTACATTGATTCAATTTATTTTTTTTGTTTATTATTCAAATTATATTTTTTGTCTTTTTTAGGACGACAAGTTTTTTATAGACTAGCGGCGGACTGCGCCCCCCGAGCCCCTCACTTTGCGGTTTTCTAATGTCCTCTTCTAAAGATCCAGTTTGCGTAATGAAGCAGACAAAAAAAACGCGCCATACTTGAAGTAGGGACCGGTCAAGTACGGTTACTCCCATTGGTTGTTATCGCCGCCGTTGCTCGCTCTGTACTTCGTGTTACTGTAGTACCTAGTCCACTCCGTTATGTTTGACATTACTGACACAGGAAAGATAGTTACACGACGTATGGGACAACAAGTCTAGTGCCATAGGTTATAGAAGTCAATGCAGTCGGATAGTGCTTTCTCTTTTCCACATTATGAATAGCAATCAGAGCCGTGGCTACAAGCGTTTCTTCCACTGACCTCAATAATCTCTCTATGGTCGTTTCTTCAATCCTTCAAGCTTAACTTTCAATCCGATAAAACTGGTAGTAGAATTGGTGCTTCAACACCAAAATCAATAGGTACTGCTTGTCGCTGGCGGGCACTTTTGAAAACCTTTGCTAGAGTTCGCGCCGCGAAAAACGTTTCAATGACCCCTAATCTGATGTTCATTTCAAGGCGCGGACTTTACCTTTGCTATCACAAAAAACTCACGAAGTGGAAGTGTGGTTGAGGTGGACCGCTGGATCCAAGAGTTGTGAAGATAATATGCTATAATTTACAGACGATTTCTAGTAGAATGGGACTATAATATGAAAAACTTTCAGATTCAGAAATTTATTTGCAAAGGAAATGGTGCAATATAGTAGGCTTAAGATTTATAATAATAATAATAACATTTTCAGTCACGTAAATCGTAACATTAACGTTATTTCATTAGCGTTTATTCAGTGACCGTAACCTAACCTAACCAGACTGGGAACAAATTCACACATACATACGCACATATTACGCCTTTATCCCTTGCGGGGTAGGCAGAACGTTAACGGCCGTAAAAAACAAACAAGTTCACAGTGATAAATATCAACTTTGTGCCCCACCGAGAATCAAACCCGGAACCTTCTGAGTCAAGATGAAAAAGATGGCAACACTGGCCTTAGTAAGAAGTAAACATAAAGTAATTAAATGAAAAAAAAATAGTTATAGTTGATTTTTTAAAGTGTTTTATACGTCCTTACATTCGGTTTAGTCTAAATACCTAGGATAAGTGTTATCTTCAAGAACTTTTCAGTGATAAAGTAATTATGAGACTTTTCATAAAGCGAAATTCGTTACGCCTTTGAACTGTTTTTTTTTCGTCTCTCACATAAACAAGACAAAAATCTATTTAGTGAAACATTAGTGTATTGTTAGTACAGTAATAAATAAATATACTAACTTCTGTGAATATTAATAAAATTTAAAGCCAATAACTATTTGTGTTTTGACAAAAACCGTTGTGAAAATTTTCAAAAACTGTTCTGGCAGAAAACTTTATTTGAAGTGATAAAATACGAGTGAGTCTCTTGATTTAATTTCTTGCTTGAAAGTACGGTAATTTATAAAAAAAAAACGGACTGCTGAAGGATTGGTAAAGTGAGAAAATGAAAATTATTATCACTAAATAAAATTATTATTAGTAATATTTTGATTAGAAGAACTAGTAGCGCCACCTATTAAAAGAAGCTAGAATTATCGAGCGCTGATCTGATCAGTAGCAATGCTACTCAATACTAAGTAGAGAAGTACTGCTTAGTACCAAAGGAATCCGAAAGATGTCACAGTATCAAAAAATGACTTCTAGACGTTGTACAATTACATGCTCAAAGTGTAAAACTACAATTTTTGGTAGACAGTTTCTAAAATGTAATTCTTGCGAAAAAGACTTCTGTGCTAATGAAAATTGCGCCGAGGTATCTGATATGCAATATTATTTAATGAACAAAGACCAAAAGGACAAATGGTCTTGCCCAAATTGCAAAATGGGAAAGATGGCGTTAGCGTGTGTAAAATGCAATACTGGCATTACAAGTAGACAATATCTAAAGTGCTCTAAGTGCATTAACTCTTTTCATGTACAATGCACCATTGTTTCGGAACAGAGATATAACTCCTTTTATGCGTCAAACCAGAAGCAGAAAGATACTTGGAAATGTGACAGATGTCTGAAAAGCCAGGGGAAATTAAACACGTCTTCACCTCCAATAATACCGAAAAATAATACAAATAAAAACAATCAAATTGTTCCATTAGTTCAGGCTACACCAACAAAGATTATGAACACGTCTACCACGTCTACCCCTCTTAATAGTTCAAGTCAGAAACAAAGAATAGTAATAAATGTTTCTACAGATAACAGTTTTCATTCGCTATGTAATGATGACAGTGATGATGAGACCTACGACGAGATAAACCTCGGAGATACATTACTTCCATTGTCGATAATTCATAATCAGAAGGAACCTGAAAAAAAAGAAGAATGTGAGTCAGATATTTTAAAATTAAAATTAGAAGAAGCACTTTTAATAATAAATAAATTACAGCACGAAAATGATCAACTAAAAAAAAAGCTTTCGGCGATAGAATCTATAAAAAAGAAATACAAAAATGCCAATGTACAGACTAATAGTGATACCTTAAATGAACAGAAGATTCTTCAAAAGAAAAAAGAAAAGGATAATCAGCTACGAGTAGCAACTCCCCAGCAAGTAACATACTCCTCTATACAACACCAGGATGATAATACAAAGAACATATTTTCTAGTGATTCAGCGAAAAATAAGACACCGAAAAGTAAGACAGTCAGTGTGAAAAACTTAACAACTCAAGAAAATAGTCCGGGTAAACGCAACAGATTATCTATTATCAGTACAAATAATAAAAATAAATTGCTTCAAAGTATCGAAAATAATATCTTATATAACTCGTTCGAGTATTGCCACAACATCATACCCAATGGATCAATTAAGGATTTATTGCGTTATATGGAACTAGAAACAGATGACTACACAGCAAATGAGTACTGCTTTTTAATGATTGGAGAAGCAGATTTTCTGATGACAAAAGACTACACTCAACTTGTGCATCAAATCAGAATGTCTGTTCAAAAGCTGAAAACTAATATAATAATTTGTACACCAACCTATGTATGCGGATCAAAAATTTTTAATTATAGGGTCGAAGTTTTTAATCGTCTCCTTTACGAAGATATTGTACAACATGATTACGGATTTTTCTTTGACAGCAATATGAGTCTTTCTATGGACATGTTTTCATTTGTTTCTGGAAAACTCAACAATCTAGGAATTAAAGAAATTATAGAAAAACTTGGGCAATTGATAACATGGATAAAAAACGATTTTTATCCATCAATACTACCCCATAATACTACAGAATACGCACGCCCACCACAACAAAATCATACCCACAACTCAATAGTACTTTCGCCACAAGAAAACAATATGAATGACAACAACAACCAGTTTTTTCGAGTCTAACTATACCTACTTATTTCATCAAAATATATCAGGACTTATTAGTAAATCTGACTTACTAATATTGCATTTAGAGGAATTGTCAAGCAAAAAACTAGATGTTACAATAGTTTGTATTACTGAACATAATATGGCTTCAGGCCAAGAAGATTTGCTACATATACCTAACTACAAGCTAGCAACCACATATTCAAGAGATTACAGAAGAGGTGGAGCATGTATTCTAGTGAAGAATACCGTCGAGTTCAAAGAAATACCATTCGTACAAAAAGTATCTATAATGAATGTAATAGAATGTTGTGCTATTGAACTTCTTCAGTACAATATCATAGTGTTGTGCCTATATAGGTTACCTTCCCGTTTGAATGACAAACTGGATTTATTTTATACTAAAATGGATATTATTATGCTATATTTACTAAAGATGAACAAAAAAATTATAATTTGCGGGGATTTTAACATAGATAATCTTAAAAATAATAGTCTGTCACAAGAGTTCGAAAACTACTTACAGCAATATAATTTAAAATTACAATTTAAGGAAATTACCAGGCCAGATTCAGGAACGTGCATAGATAACTTTGCCCACTGTAAACCTCGAGGTAGTAAAGGCGAAGTTCTAGATTTCGGTTTATCAGACCACACCGCCCAGTTACTCAAATATCCTATCTCATCTAGATGCACTATAAAGTATTGGCGGACTTCGATACGCGACTACAGTAAGGAGAATTTGGATAAGTTTTATTCATGCTTAAATGCGTTAAGTTTTTCAGAAATCTATTCCTCTTTCGACCCTAATGAAGCTTATAACAAATTTATAGAACTTTTTCTACTATTTTACGACTTGTGCTTCCCAAAAAAAACCATTACAATTCAGACCTCTAAAAAAATTAAATGGATAACTCGTGGCATAAAAATATGTAGCAAGCGGAAACGAACATTACTCTGGCAGTACCGACTAAATACTAGTGAAACAAATAGAAAGGCATTAAAAACATATACAAATAGACTGAAAAAGATATTAAAATTAACTCAAAAATCGCAAAATAGTTACACAATAAATAATGCGGAAAATAAGTCAAGGGCAGTTTGGCAAGTAATAAATAAAAATCAGTTAAATCTACCTAAAGTATCTATGAAAGAAATACAAATCAAAAACTGTCTTATACTTGATCCGAAACAAATAGCTGAAGAATACAATGACTTTTTGACAGATAAAACTAGATATTCAACCGGTAATAATAGCAATTGTAGTTCAAATGTGCCTACAACTACAAATGTTTCTACCAACCACCATTCATTGTTCATATTACCTACAATACCCAATGATATAGCTAAAATTATAATGAATTTAAGAAATAAAAAAAGTGTAGGATACGACGATATTTCCACCAAAGTTCTAAAACATGTTGCCGAAGTAGTAGCTAAGCCACTAAGTCACATAATAAATTTAAGTATATCCGATGGAAAGTACCCCGAAAAGTTAAAGCCAGTGATTGTTAAACCACTATTTAAAAAAGGAAATACTCGAGACATGAATAATTACAGACCTATCGCATTAATTCCGGTGATATCAAAAATATTTGAAAAAGTTATTTATGAGGCTCTGTATTCATTTTTAGAGAAATATCATATACTAACTGGAGAACAAAAGGGCTTCCGAAAAAATCATACCATTAATATGGCTTTGTACGAATTTTTAAATCGTACTATTAGTGAGGTAGATAAACGTAATCCAGTCTGCGCTATTTATATGGATCTCACAAAAGCGTTTGACTTTGTAGACCATAGTATTTTACTAAAAAAGGTCGAAACATGTGGAATACGTGGTAATATTCTTGCACTTTTGAAATCATATCTTTGCAATCGTCATCAGTATGTAAGTATAACAAAATTATGTCCTAAAACTAATACAGAGGTAAAATACCTGTCAAGTGCACGTGAAATAACATCCGGAGTCCCACAGGGGAGTGTTCTGGGGCCCCTGTTGTTCCTATTGTATATCAATGATTTGCCTAAAAATGTATCCCAACCTATGTTGTTATTTGCTGATGATAGCACTATAGTAATTAAATGCAACAAACCTAATGAATATGAAAATGATATAAATAATGCACTAAAAGAAATTATATTCTGGCTTAACCAAAACAAACTCAAAGTTAACTTAGAAAAAACCAAATTAATGCACTTTTATCAACGTAATCCTTCGAATCTCATACAAAATGTTAATATAAATTTTAATGGATCTGTTATAGACAGCACTGAAATCACGAAGTTTTTAGGCCTTACCATTGATAACAAACTAACGTGGAAATCCCATGCGTCAGACATTTGTAAAAAGTTAAATAAATTTTCGTATGCCCTTTACGAATTAAATAAAGTAGCTAATAGAGAAACTGTCATGGCTGCATATCATGGGTTTGTTGCATCGTGTTTAAGATACGGGATAATCTTTTGGGGTAATTCGTGTGAAAAAGAAAATGTTTTTAAAGCGCAAAAGCGTTGCATTAGATCTATATGCAACCTTAACAATATAAATACATGTAAACCATTTTTCAAAAGTTTAAATATATTAACTTTAACGTCACTCTATATATTCGAAGTAGTGCTTTTTGTGAAATATAATCCTCATTTGTTCGGTAAAGTATCAGACAGACATAATCTAAATCTAAGGTTTACAGATAACTTAGCGATTGTTGAAACACGAACGACTCTTTTACATGACAGTGTATTCGCTATGGCACCAAAAATTTTTAATAAGCTGCCAAGCAATATAAAGAATCTGACCCCCATACAATTTAAAAAGCAACTGTTCATGTTTTTAGTCAAAAAGGCCTATTACAATTTAAATGAATATTTAGTAGATTAAGTAGTTTAAAAAATATATCCTCGATCTCATTTTGTTAATAATATATGTATAGGTACCCACTGTTTTGTTTTGATAGTTTTTATTATGTATGTAGGTACTATAAATTGTTAAATAGTTTTAAGTACAAAATATTTGTATGCTTATAATGGCAAATTATGGAGGACTAACCTATCCAACCTGTCATCTGTATTTTATACTTGTACCCATAATTACAAATAAAGTTCTGAGTTCTGAGTTCTGAGTTCTAATTCACAACAAAGGCAGTCGCACTAGCACTGTAGCATAGCACCTTTTTATGTCATCACCTCTTCGCCTACGCCCCCCTCTCTTTATTCTGCCAAAGCCATCATCCATTCCATGCCAACTGCTATGTCATCTTTCCGATCATCATCGAGAAGACAAAGCCCATTAAAAATTATGATTATCATCATCATTAGTTTTCGTGCGAAGCGCACTCTTCAGAAGTCCATATTAAGTGCCGAGTAGCAATGAAGACTAACACAAGTTTACCCACACACAGTGGGACACCGCCCCGAATACTGATGTTATGTTATGTTACATATGTCAGGTCAGGTCAGGAAACGACAAAAAAATGTCGACCTCCAATACAAAATTGCGATCAGCTGACTGCATTTACCTACTATGGGAAACCAAAACAATTTTATGTTTCTACCACTACTATTTTTTGACGTTTCCTGACATATGTTTCAAGGGGAGGGAAAGTTGTTCAGTTTCATGGTCTGCTTGCACCTGATATTCGTTTAGCCCTTTAAGTTAACGATGCAAATATTCACCTTCACTTCTTTGTACATACATATATCTCTGGTCCAATCACTCTCACCTGTATAAATCTATTTCAGGGCCTTCTTTTTTGTAAATAAAAATTCGCCTCCTTTCCGTTCTCTCCGCCCTCCCGACTTGCACTGCTATAACAGTACTGCGCCTATGTTCCCATTTGTATCCGGTGACAAATGGGAACAATTTGTCCCTACTCACATTTGATGTAGGCTCCTCTGCCTATTTAAATTTTAACACGGTACCACGATACCTTTACAAACCATAAACATAACACACCGCTAATCTATTATCTATTAAATTATAATAGTACATTGAACTTACGGCGCGCTGGCGATCGATCGAGAGCAATTCGAGCAATGTGCATCAAATGCGAGTGGGGACAAATTGTTCCCATTTGTCACTAATGAATAATAATGAGAGATTGTGTGGGGATAAATGGGAACAAATATTTCATGAGATAGATAGCTACCGACAGGCAGAACCTGCGGGTAATAAAATACAAATTGTTCGAGTACTTAAATTATTTATTTAAAAAAATATTTATCAAAGTTAGGTAAGAAAAATAAGTCCACTGTAAATATATAGGTATAACTAGGTACTTAGTTTCATTTAGGCACATCTGGTAAAATGTATACATTTAAACTAAAGTTGCTTTAAAAATAGAACATCATTCTGATAGCTGATACGAGAATAAGGTTAGTTACATTTATAACGATGAACCCTTTTAAATGTAACTAACCTTAAATCGAATTCCACCGCGCGAACAAAGTCGCGGGCATCAGCTAGTTCATGAAATAAATCTCTCGATAATATACAGGTGAAAAGTAAGGCGATACGAGGAAATGAGAAAATATAGATGGCATCAGATGTTTGGGTATCACCGGTATTATTACTACAACTCCGTAAAATTTAGCTTGATACCTGTGACATTTGACAGGTCCATACTAAAAGAGAAATGAACAAAGGAAAATGGACCTTATGATATGAAAAAAACATAGTATTTACCCGAAGCTGACAAACGTATCAAGCTATATTTTAAGCACTAATGTTATATAATCTCTTTGATAGGAATGCTAGCTATGCACTATGCACTAAAAGTCCAAAAAGTACAAAACAGTTATCTCGTACGTACGTACTATACGTCTGGAAGTATGGCTAGTTCCTTATCATCATCATCATCATTCTCCTTGCCTTATCCCGGTCTCTGTTGGGGTCGACTACCTAACCCAGGGGATTTGACGTGGAACTAGATTTTTTTTACACAGAGCGACAGCTATCTGATCTCTGCACCTCTGCAACGCGAAGACTAACCTGGCTCGAATCGTAGGTGAAGTCACATCCAAATATCATCTGAATTCAAATTTTTATTTGAATGTGGCTTTCATCACGATGTATTTCCTTCACCGCAAGAGCTGTCTGTAAATGTTTGTGAGTAAAAACACATACGTACATGGCGGGGACCGAACTCGGATCTCCCGATTGTAAGACCGGTGTCCTAACCACTTCACCACCGACGCTTTTGGATAGTTCCTTATCATAAGTTCCGAAAATCATAAGTTATAAAAACTAAGGATCTTTGATTTTGTGAAATGTATGACCGGCCATAGTGTGCTTTTATGATACTCTGCTTAAAAAATTGCCTTCCTCTTACCCTATCTAGTGAATCATAGGGAATGTATCGAATTTCCTTTCACCTTGTATAGGTAAGGTAATGTACTAGTCAGTCTTACATTTAGGCACCATATTCACATGCAGAATCATAAGAATAAATTACGTACATAACATTTAAAGCATAATTCAAAATGGATGCTACTACAAAGAATAAGACAGCTTTTACATGATACACGGTTAAGACGTATTCACAATATTATTATAGGTCGATGTAGCTTTACATAATATCTACTTACTATTGACAATAATAATTTGATCCATTTTAACTATATCTTAGTCATTACACCCATGAAGGTTTTATTTTACCATTTTCTACCACTACTATTTGATCGACAAACAACATTTACTAGGTATGTAAAAGATAATCATAACGTCAACATTTTACAATTTCAATAATGTAATGAATGATCCGAGAAAATAATGATCAATCATCATAAATATTAGTATGCCTATGCAACTGGATCCCGATTTAAGATCGTACAAGGCAGTCCAAAATTACTAGCTTAAGTACTTGTATTACACTTTACTACTGGATTTTTTGTAGTCTAGCGCTTGTTTCAGATTTGATTAGGGTACACGTCAATGGATTTGAGTAGTAGAACGTGCGATACAAGTGCAATTAACAACAGAATACCGCACACGAACATTAAAAATCGGGATCCTGATGCCCGGAATATCAGTGCTTTCTTGCAGAGTTAAGTATGCTTTATCTTACAAGAGTATTGCATAAATATATCATATACAAGTATAAACCTTGTTATGACTGTAGTTCCCTTCAAACCTGTTGGCAGTTAAAATGACCATTTCATTCCAATAACAAAGATAAATATCCAGATATATCAAGATAGTAACCAGATTTTTCCTGATAGCTTGGTTGATAACAGTTAGAAGATTATTCAGTTACTAGCTGGTGCCCGCGAACTTCGTTTCGCCATATATCATCCATCATATAAGCTATATAAAGGAAGCTCACTGATAAACATGGGCCTCCCCCATAGACTCTAAGAACCATAAAATAATATATTATAAGCTTATATTAAATTGTTGGTAGATAGGTACCCAAAAACTTGGTTTCGCCGACTATACAGTGTGTAAAAATATTAGCTGCAAATATTTAAATGGGTGAATCAGTCCATGAAACTGTACAACTTTCCCCAAGCAACATAGGTCGAAATATGGAAAAAAATTTTGGACCTCCCATACAAAATGTAGCAGCCGAGCAAGTCAACTGTATGGGAGGCCCAAATGTTTTTTTCATATTTCGACCTATGTATTCCTTGGGGAAAGTTGTTCAGATTCATGGGCTGATTCACCCCTCAAAATATTTGCAGCTAATTTTTTTACACTTTATATGTAATTTAAAAAAACTGTTAAATCCTAAATTTACAATTTCCACATGCAAAAAAGAGTAAGAAAACGGTGATTCTTTTATATATGTTTGGTCTTTTGGATTCCTGTAGGTTGAATTTGCTGAATCAGGTTACAGATTAGTCACTCCCTGTTCCAAATCCTCGCTTTCCAGTTCATTTTAGCATTTTTTTTTAAATCGTGCGTTTACTTCCAAAGGTATCAATTCCGTGAAGTAGACTGATGCCACATTTCTTAACATTGTGATGGATGAATAAAGACCGAGTTCATGAGTGTGAATAAATAAAACATAAGCTTATTAAAAACCAAGTAATCCCACTACAAATCCTATCCTATCCCTATATGATAGGTATCCCTTCACACAACTTTTGCTTTGTAGCTATTGCAATTTTCCCGCGGTAAATAGTAGATTACGCACCAAGAAAACGATCCATAAATAAAGATTGTATCGTCTGGTACGCAACTTACACGTCTTGTACCACAGAACTTTTGTTTTCGAGTGTAAAAAATATTGAAATATTAAAAGTTAAAATTATTCCAATATTAAAGAGATATTTTTGTAATCGTAGACATATTCGTAGATTTTACTTTTCTCATTTATTGAGGTTATAAAAATATAGACTAAAAATAATAAATACGGCCTCTTGTTATTTTTCTTTCCGCGCGCTTATTCAAAGTGACACAGTTCGTGCTGGCCAGTTCGAAATTTGAAATCAATCTCGGGTCCAATAAGCCCATACACATCTTTTTACTACGCGGCACTATGAAATTTACGTGATCTACAAACTTATTTTATGCGTAGCAGCCAACCCCCCTTTTAGGGGTATGTTTTTTTTAGCCTATAACCTGGTCGGTGATTTACTTGACATTTTGGTACAAATTGCATCAAAATCCGCTCGGTCGTTTTCGCGTGATGCTTCCGCATATCCACAAACAAACACACAAACATCTAAACATCTAAACATCCAAACAGACAAAAATTAAAAAAATTGCAGAAACGTGTTTTGTTATCAATATTAAGTATCACGAAACAATTTTTTTTTGGATATCTTGTATGTACAGACTTTCGGTCCTCTTGAGCTTTATTATATGTATAGATATGTATGTTTATGGTTGGCATGTACACTTCTCAGTGTTACATTTGAATTATATAAAGAAAAAACTATGCTCACCCACCGGACTCCAGCCTCCGATGCTTTATCGCGTATTGATAAAAATATAAAGTAGAAACATATACATATAAGGTGTAAAAATATTTGCAGCAAATTTTTTTACACCCTGTATCTATTTACATATTAGAAATATAAAATATCTATTCATAGTATTCAGAGACTACATCCTTCCACCCCTCCCCCCTAGGTCTCCGCCTACCCTTACGGGAAAGAGGTGTGATTATATCTAATAGGTACCTTCAAACGACCAAGAATTGTAATAAAGATATATATATATTTACGGGATATCTGAAACGCCTCCAACGATTTTCTTGAAAATTCGTATATGGGGGTATTCGGGAGCGATAAATCGATCTACCTAGGTTTTTTTTTCCAAAAATCACTCTAAACGGCAAAAAAAGCGGAATAAAAAGACGTTGCTTTTGTATAGACTGTGGAGACAAACCCGCTATTTCGTCGCGCAGCAGCTGTCAGCAGGTGTACCTTAGTTTAGTTGGTTAAACTGCTTGCCTATAACGTAATGGTGCTCGAGTTCGAATCCGAACCACAACATCTCTTTACTTTTTCTTACTGGCAGGTACTACGATTGATTTTAGTTGGAATGAAGGGTCTTATATTTAGTTGCAGGCAACTAAATATTAACTAACTCTAACTCAATTTTATTTTACTTACCACCTAACGTTACGTGCTGTTGGGTTAGATTAGCCAGCCCCGCAGCAGTGCGATATGGGCTAGTTTTAACTTTTTATCCCACCTGGGCCGCGTTTACACTAATTACGCGGTTCATAAATATTTTATAATAAATAGAAAAATGTGTCCTACATCTTTCTCTTCTCTGTTTACCTTACGGTTGCCTGGTAGAGAATGGTTGGCATTAAGCCCGCCATTTGTACGCTTCTACGGTAAATAGTTCTACCTTTAGAAATTAGGTAAACAATGTTATATCGAAAATTGCAAAGTATGTTGTTAATGTAGGTACTATCTACTACTTACTTACTACTGGCCTTGTCAGTTGGTAGGTCATCAGTTGACAATGAACTGATTGTCTCTTTGATAATGTAGGTACATTACTTGGACTGCATGTGGCCCGATTGTGATTAATAACGAACGCACACAAATAGTTCCGCAGGTTGTTGCGTTTATAAATAGTGCAAATAATTTGCCTACCAGTTTTTTTTTTGTACTTATTTATGTCATAAAACTATTGCGGAAGCATACAAATGGCAACCGTAATGCCAAGGACTCTATCGGGCGACCGAATGTAGGACACATTTTTCTATTTCTTATAAAAATTTTATGAACCGCGTAATTAGTGTAAACGCGCCAGGTGGGCTAAAAACTTAAAACTAGCCCATATCGCACTGCTGCGGGGCTGGCTAATCTAACTCGACAGCATGTAACGTTAGGTGTTAAATAAAATAAAATTGAGTTAGAAAAAAAAGGATCTTACGTGCGTATAATTAGCCGGACCCCCTGGACAGTAAACCACCCAGAAACCTGCCGAGAAGTGCTCCTAATCTAAATATGTATATCATTTGTCCAGCTAAATTCGAAACAAAGTAAACGCGGCTACTAAAAGTTCATTCCTGTCTTCTCTACAGAAAGCCGTGTGAAAAATCTCTATGCGGCGTGGCCTTTCTTCCATGGCTCAGGTTTTCTTCTAGATTGAATTGTTCAATCGACGATAGTTCAAAGAGTAATGATTTGATAATGATGAAACTTGGTTATTATACCTCAACTAGCAGATACCCGCGACTTCGTGTCGCTGACTTGGTAATCTTGGTATCTTAAAATGATAAAATAACCTTTTTTGCGAAAATAACCTGGTGGGGACCAGCGTCCTAAAATTTACATGCTCTGTGGCACTAAACTGTATTAACTGTTGTTTTAACCACATTTCTCAATCCAAAGATGGAGTACAGGAGTACTCCTGGTGGTCTACATCTGGAAATCCAGACCTTCAATGTCCGTTTGACGCAGCCCATCACGCTGAACAACTTTTTGATTAATCTAATCACACACAATAAAATTATTGAAAATCGTTGTACCCGTTTCCGAGATACCGAAAATATATACATAATATATACAATTCTTTTTCGTTTAAAGATATTAGATAGATAGATAGATTAGCATATTTAGCTAAGGCCCCTATTAATAAACCGAAATTTTCAGACATTTGTCAATATCACTCTTGAGTCAATCTTTAATACCTAAGAGACAGATTAGATAATGGTAATATTGAACCACACCTAACTAATAATCATATCCATGGAATGTTCAAATATGTTTTGTGATGATAGCTGTTAATGAGGCACTTAATTTATGATGTAAAATTACAGAATCACAGTATCATTTACACACCTTGATCGAAGTATTCTTGACTACCCAAAAACAAATTGAGTATGGGGGCATTGAAATATGATTACCATATTTTAGCCGCTTTGGCTGTAAATCTGGCGGCAAAGACTCCAAATACAATGGCCATCCATTTAGCAGCACTGTTTTGCTTCTTCTATTGTTAGATGGAGCACTGATGATAAACTCGTCAATGGACAGATTATCTCCGTGCAAAGCGGTACCATTTAGCAAAAAAGTTGCCTTTGCCATCTCTAAATTGACTGCATAAATGGTTACAGCTGTTGTATCATTAGTATATTTTCTGTTAGTGCAGTGTGCATACATTCTATGGAAACGAGCACCATGATAAGTAATATTCAAGACTTTGTTTCCAACAAGCCTCTTAAACAGTACACTAACCCACCAATCAGGTAATGGTTCCAAGTGTTTATCAATCAGACTGTAATTGCCGCCAACAAAGCTTTGTCTTACTACAACTTTGATGCCATTTTTAGCAGCCAATCCTAATTTGTCAATCCAAAGTGGACTTCCAGCATAAGAGTTAGAAAGGCCCGGTGCACCGCCACCATAGGAACTACTGGTTTCAGTCAGCCACATAGGTTTATGAGAATATTTTTTGGTATGATTAATCATTGTCTCTATCTGCACATTCAGGTAATTAAATACATCAGGATTCCAGAAGTCTTCTAACTTTGCCTCTCTACTGTTGAGGTAGTATTGATGCCAAGTTCTAGCATCAATAGCATGAGATCCGTTGCCTAAAAATTGAACCATATATTCAAGAGTGTGCGGTCTGTGTGGCTGCGGTCTAGTTGTGTCTGGGCCCACAAGTAGCGAGCTCTTGTAACCATGATGGTTTAACAACTTGTGAAGCTTTTTGAAATCTTTTGCTAGCATCTGGGGTGAAATGCTTACATTAAACACATGTTTGAAGGAGTCAGGTTCATTACCAAGTTGCCAGTCTATAGCATAACCTTTGCGCCTGGAATATTCTAAAATCTCCTCAGCATTTGTCTCACTCCATTCATTGTGCTGGTCTCGGAGCATGACATTGAAACTGAACAAGAGCTTCACTCCGGAAGCGATACAGAACTCATTAATATCGGTCCATTTAGTTCCGGTTAATATGAAAAAAGGGAGAAATTTGTGTCTGCACAGTCTTTTTATGGCATAGCAAGATTTCGTGACGTTAGTGTTGCAGTCACAGGATATGTTTTCATCGTCTCCGCTAAAGATAAGCCGCTCGGACATGGTGCCTCCTAGCCGCAGTCGCGCGGGCGCCAGCGCCGCCGCCAACGCCCGCAGCTTGCTGTTCTTGAAGTCTACTAGATCGTACAGACGTACTTCTGATGTGTCTATGCCGAAGCTGAGAAAGTCGTCCGGCAGTTCGACAGTCCCCTCCTGCTGCTCGTCAATCGTCGCGTACCAACTCTCTCCTGCATTGTATTTAATAAACAAAGCTATCGCGGCAATATTACAGCAAAACGCTATGCCACATACCGTAACAAGGCGCTTGTTGGACAGCATCTTCAATGATGTCGTGTTTTCTTGCTACAGTGTGTATACATTTTCACTCACTTTCCTCCGGAACGTCCGCCACCTCACTTATAACCACTCAGTTTTTTATTCAGCGAATACACCGCTAGCCACTAGCGGTAAAGAAATGAAATATACGGTACTTGCGTGCCCACCCCACCCACAGCAACGTAATCGGTCGCCATCAAAGAAGTAAAGAATTATTAGTCGGCATTCGGCAAATATACACAACAACCCACACGCCAATCACAACCACAGATCACAACATAGACATAGGTACATACTCGTTTATAAGTTTTATAACACTACATTTACTAAGAAACCACCAAAGTTGCCAGATGTCGGCGAGCCGTAGTCGCCCGATAAAATTTTTGGTAGCCCAATTTTTTTCCTTTTCTGAGATTTTTATACAAAGTCGTTGCTAGTATTTTATTTTATCCTACATACATACATATATCGCGCCTTTATCCCTTGCGGGGTAGGCAGAGCGTTAACAGCCGTAAGAATACGGTCGCTATTGCCACGTCTGACATTTTTGAGGATTGTTTTCCAAGGTTGTTTCAGAAAACATGTGTATCACTATAGTGACAGGTTGTCAGCCTGTCACCTAAAAATTGTAATACACTAATACTCTCGAGTCCCTTAGTCGCCTCTTACGACACCCACGGGAAGGATGTGGGGTGATGCTATTCTAAGCCGGCATCACACGGCATTTTATCCTACACCTACATAGAAAATACCCTAGGCTTTATGAAACGTAAAGAGAAACGTGACTCATTGCTCACGTTTTAAATTAGCGGGAGACAAAACTCCATACAAGTCACGTTCCTCCCCAGGGGAGAAAAGATGCAACTGTCAAAGTTACATAAACTGGAAGACTTGGCTAAATGGACTTATTGCTTTTGCTTTGTATGAGACTAATTAAAAAACGATGCCGTGCGAATTCGCTTTGTAAGTTTCTTGTAATTTTTTAGGTTTATTGCACTGTTGTTCTATCAGTATTCCTATTTTTTATTTTTTTAGGTGCAGTAAAGAGCACTATGTATATGTAGAAGGTATATTACTTCCATGGTTTTATTTCTATTTGTTTTTTTTTTTAGAAGCTAATGAGCGAGATGTCGTTGTACTCCGCCATAGATGTCGTTGTAGTCGTTATACGACGACCTAGGCTATAGTGGCGTACAACAAACAATATTCTGGTTATCAGTCATCCATCATTGGCCTCATACGTCTGTAACAAACGATTCAATCAATGCCTGAAGCTCTTGCTTGCAATTTATGGAAAATGCCCTGTCCACTCTCTTAGTTGGCTGACTTTTGACATTTGAAATCATGTGTAGAGTCCGCGCCACGAAAGAAGACCCGCGAAAAAAGTTTAAATGACCCTTATTAACGTGACATTAAGGGTCATTGAAACGTTTTTCGCGGGACTTCTTTCGCGGCGTGAGCTCTAACTATTACATGCATTACATGGGTTTACAAATTAGGTATTTCTTAAACAATATTGTTTCAACATGGTTCATTTTAGGTACTTGCTTATCATCAGCAAGCAAAATGCTCTTCTTTCTTAAATAGGACTTTTTCCGATCTGTCTGGCAATATAAGAAAGCAAAAAACTGTCAAAAGTGCAATGACGCGATTAACCATAGCATAGCGACAATAGTTTCATGAGGCATACCTACCCGCAAGAAGATGAAGCCTCGAAAATACGACTAGGGCATTGGGCGAAGTTGTTTCCACCTGATGCGTCTCATCTGCCTCCTGCCGAGAGGCTTCCCCCTGGTGGTGACCTTCCCTGGGCAGTCTGGAAGTCGCTCAACCGACTCCGGGCTGGTGTAGGAGGGTGCCAAGAAAACAGAGTCAAGTGGGGTTTCTCGATGGATGACAGTTGCGAATGCGGTGCAGTCCAAACTATGGGGCATTTACTATCCTGCCCTAACTGTCCAAACTCATGCACGCTTCAAGACCTCCAGGAAGCAAATGCTAGAGGCGTTTCCGTGGCCATCCTCTGGAAAAAGCTTATCTAAATTGTTACCATCGACTCGATGAAGAAGAAGAACCATAGCGACTAACTCTTATAACAGTTTGCTTTGCTTAAAACACTAATATGGTAAGAAAAGAATGTCAATGTTCCTTTCCTCAATCGTAAGTGTATATTTGAGGTCTGGGGGACTTGTGTTTCTTTTCTATATGGTATACATACACACATACACATATCACGCCTTTATCCCTTGCGGGGTAGGCAGAGCGTTAACGGCCGCAAGAATACGGTCGCTATTGCCACGTCCGTCTGACATTTTTGAGGATTGTTTTCCAAGGTTGTTTCAGAAAACATGTGTATCACTATAGTGACAGGTTGTCAGCCTGTCGTCTAAAAATTGTAATACTTTAGTCGCCTCTTACGACACCCGCGGGAAGGATATGGAGTGATGCTATTCTAAGCCGGCATCGTACGTACGGCTAATATATATATGTTATATATATTATATATATGGTATAGATATGGTATCACTTATATTATATATATGGTATAGATATAATATAAGTGATTGTTTCGTGATCAACTTTAGAGTTTTGAAGACGAAATTTGAAAACTTTGTAAACGATACTTACCTACTTTACAAAACTTGGGTTTGATGGTATGATTGATCGTGTAGAAGTTTCTACCAAATCCATGGCAGTCTGTGGAAAGCATCTTGATAACACTAAACTTGATAATAACAACTGACATTTCTATGTAAGGAACCCGTATATTTCCTCATCTTGACACTGGCAGAATTGTCCCTGTAGACAGAAGTCATACATACCTTAAAAAATTGAATTGAATTGATTGTTTCCACAGAGTACCATACCTTGTTTCCTTTCAATTTATTTTTCATCATCATGATAGTGAGGAGTGAATCTGGGAGATGAACTCGTTGGGAGTAGGCAAAAAATACCTTTTATATTAGCTGGGAGTAGGGACACGGAGCAAAGGGGCAGGGCAGGTTGGGTCGGGAATCGGAAGTATCAGCACAAATCAGGGAGTCGGCGCGCAGGGCGGTTTCAGGGCGCTTTGCTTCGAATTTCGCCATTGGTTGGGAGCGAGGGAGGGCCAAATGTTTGCCTCCTTGTTTGTTTACGTCCTCTTCTCTCGTATCGTAGATTTTTCTTCCGTCAGTTCAGTTCAGCTAGTGCCAGACTCATGTAAACCGGGGACCTAGGCGGTCGCGCCGGTTGCAGTTAAATACTTCTATATTAAATAAGAGCTAATGAAAGTGACAATGCGTTTTACTACGCTTTTTACAAGTGTTATTCTTGTGTGTGCGGTATTAGTATTCGGAGACCTATCATCAACAAAATGGCCCAAGGTTGCCATAAGTGTTCTCGTCAGAAATAAAGAACACTCATTGCCCTACTTTTTAACTACATTGGACAACTTAAACTACGATAAACAACGGCTTAGCATCCTGTAAGTTTTCAATTTTTCCCTGCATATTGTTTGTTCAATGCTGCTAGTTGGTCATTTTGAACGAGTAAACTACTTCATTTCTTTATTAATTAGTACACACACATATCACACCTATCCCTTGTGGGGCAGGTAGAGCGATAATGGCCGCAAAAATATGTAAAACACATGAAAACCTTGCATCCCTTATGCCCTAATCACACGCACCAAGTGGATTGGCAAGACAGTGGCGAGTCAGTGTACTCGGCTAAGTGATTCAGAGGAATGGCCATTCTACTCGCTATGTGTGATCGAGGCATTAGTCGCCTCTTACGACACCTGCGGAAAAGAAATAAGTAAAAAAAGTAAAAAAGAAAACTTTAGCTACATTTTTTTTAGGTATATTACTGATCATAACGCAGACAAAAGTCTTGATGTGATCAAATACTGGGTGGACCAGAACAAAGACTTCTACCATGATGTGATTATCCAATACGATGAAACAATGAAGTCCAATTATAAAGGAGAGACCTCGCCCTCACAATGGCCCCAGGAGCGTTTCGTGCATGTAATGCATTTACGAGAAAGTGCATTGAACTTGGCTAGGGAGAAATGGGCAGACTTCCATTTTGTAAGTACTCTAAAATAGAATTTACTGGACGATACAGGCCAATTCTGATAAGATTAGAATAATTATAAAAACAATATGTGTACCATCGCTACATAGTATAAAGCAAAGATTTTTGCATCTGTATGTATGTATGTTTGCTTTAGAACTACACAACAGGTTTTGATGCAGGTTTTTTTAAATAGATCTAATTATTAATGATTCAAAAGCAAGGTTTTTATGCATAATACTTGCTGGGAAATTATCATAAGTTACAGCGTGTGCAGCCGCTGGGTCATCCGCAAGTCATTACTAATATGAAATGTAACTTACTTCAACTTGTACATTATTTGCTTTGCTCTGTTGTATTGTCATAATACTTGGCAATTTCACACTTACTAATGTCTAGTGCAATAAACCTAAATAAAAATGTTGTTAATTTATTTAATATCCATAGCGGAATCCATTCGAAAATTATGGATGGTACAAAATGTTTTCATATCCGAATCCAAAATTACAATTAATCATTATCTGTTTACAAAATGGTCACCCAACCTTTATATCCATAAATTTTGTCGTTAAATGCGAGCTGTTGTTGCAAACAGAGTCGTAATAAACGAATGTCTTCATATAAGCTTGTACTAAAACCAAACTTATGGCTATAAAAACAGATGGTTGCTATATGTGAAGTCGTAATAATCGGATTTCAATTGCAATAATGTCAAAGTCAAATTATTTATTCAAAGTAGTAAATTTTACATTTAACATTTTAATTGTCATGTATTAGTCATTGTAAAAAAGAGAAAAATGTAGGACAGATTTTTCTATTTCTTATAACAATTTTATGAACCTAGTGTAAATGCGGCTCTGAAATGTTAACTTTGGTGGATTAAAAATTTTTAACTAGCCCTTAACGCACTGCCTCAGGGCTGGCCAAGCAAACCAAACAGCATGTAACCTATAGCAGTCCACTGCTGGACATAGGCCAGGGCACGACACAATTAACAGTCTCCCGCTTTCGCCATCCAGTGCATACCAGCTGCTCTGTTTAAGTCATTGGTCCATCTGGACGGAGGGCGTCCAACAGTATGCTTTAATTTTAGTTGCAATAATATTTTAAAGTAATTTTGATTTTAGATGCTGGACGCTGATGTCTACCTGACCAATCCCGACATTTTGAAACACCTCGTTGAGAAGGAATATGCCGTCGTGGCACCCATGCTCCGCTCCGATGGAATGTACTCCAACTTTTGGTATGACTCACGTTTCACGTCACATGTGCTTATATGAGGTGTAAATACTTTAAGGGGTGAATCAGCCCATGAAACTGAACAATTTTCCCCAAGGAACATAGGACCAATGATGAAAAAAATTTTTGGGCCTCCTATACAAATTGGCTTGGTCGGTCTATAGTTTAATAATGTAAGGTCCAAAATTTATTGGCATTATTCGACCTATGTTCCTTGGGGAAAGTTGGTCAGTTCCATGGGCTGATTCACCCCTTTAAATATTTGCAGAATTTTTTTTTACACCCTGTATGTGCCTGCATGCATGGCAATAGGTTATATTTTTATTTCACATTTTGATTTTGTTTTATCCTAACACTAAATTTTAAACTATCGTGGTTGTTTACACTATAAACAAGATAAAGTCATCCGGTCATAACTATGAGTAGTGTATTTTTTATCCTATTGAAATTTTGATTAATGCGCGAAAGCTGTATTATTTATTTATGAAATGCATTGATATTATTAGCAAAAAATATTTTTTTTTCAGCTAGTAAAACTTTTTTAGTCTTGCATTGCATGTATGTATGTAATAACTATATTGTATCATAAACATTTACTAAAGCATTAAAAGAAATAAAACATAAGAGGCAAAAAAGGCGGAAATAATATGACATGGCGGACACGTCGAAATCTTATAGCTGTAAAGAAATTATCTGCAAACATTATAAGGTGTGAACTAGTCTAAGAAAATGAAAAACTTTCCCCAAGGAACATGCATAAAAATATGAAAAATTGGACTTATATTTGTATACAAAATATTTATTTAATATTATAGATAAATTTATTATTAGTCACAATATTTTTGATATTTCTGCTAATGTTCCTTCGGGAAAGTTGTTCAGTTTCATTGACTGGTGCACCCCTTAAAATACTTACAGTTGACTTTTTTACTTCCATTACATTTCAATTTACCTGTTACTTTTAGGGCTGCAATGTCTGAGCGCAGATATTTCAAGAAAAGTGAGGAATACCGGCAAATAGTTGAGCGGGAGAAGATGGGGTGCTTCAGTGTACCAATGGTACACACGGCTGTCTTGGTAAATTTGAATCACCCAAAATCCGATTATTTCACATATGACGGCTTTAAATTTCCAGAACAACGAATTCCCCTAGACGATATTGTCATTTTCGCTCTTAGCGTAATGACCCAAGGTAATTGTATAAAAAGTATTTATTCATTTTTGTAAAGTAAAATAAACATCCTTAGGTATTCCATATTGTACCAAAGCTTATAGAGAATACTCAATGCCCATATACGGTATCAAATAGTATCAATCTTGTAATTCTTACTATATGTATACTTTTTACTAAAAATATATTGCGACTGGTAAGTGTCGCACGCAATAATCATCATCGTTCTCCTTGCCTTATCCCGTTCTCTGTCGGGGTCGGCTACCTAACCTAAGGATTTGAAGTGGAACCAAGTTCTTACACAGAGCGACTGCCATCTAACCTCTGCAACCCGAAGGCTAACCTGGCCCGAATCCTAGGTTAAGTCACATTCAAATATCATCGGAATTCAACTTTTATAAAGATGTTTTTTCTTCACCGTAAGAGCTGTCCGTAAGTGTACGTGAGTCAAAACACATTAGTTCATTGCGGGGGTAGAACACGATTGTAAGACCGGTGTCCTAACCACTTGGCCACCGACGCTCCAATATTGAAATAATCATATTTCCAGATATCAATATGATGTTGTGCAACGAAGAACATGCGGGTTATGTGCAAGTCCCATTAAACGCGGGCGAAAACCTGGAAAAAGACTTAGAACATTTAATAAATGTAAAGTTATTGGCACTGAGCGAAGACAACGAACTTAAAGTGAATGACTATCTCAAGCCGATGGTAAAATACCCAGCGCCTTCGAAATTCGGCTTGGACGAGATTTACATGATCAACCTGGAGAGACGAAACGAACGCCGTGACTACATGCAAAAATGTTTTAAGGAAATCGGACTGAGCGTGAACCATTTTGAAGCTGTTGACGGCAAGTAAGTATCTTATGCCTATAAAAGTACACACTGTATACAGGATGTTAGGAAAAGTATTAACTTCCTTTCGAGGGATGAACCAGGCCGTGAAACTTAACAACTTTCCCTAAGGAACATAGGTCGAAACTCGAAATATGAAATAAAATTTTGACAAAGTGACACCTACAGTCGGTTTGTACATTTTTATTGGGAAGTCTAAACATTTTTTCATTTTTCTGCCAATGTTCCTTGAGGAAAGTTGTTCAGTTTCATCTCTAGAAAGGAAGTTAGTACTTTTCCTATCACGCTGTATATTTGGAATGTGGATAACGTGTGTTTTAAAGATTTTTATGAAATTTTGTTTGTATACATTTTCTTATTATTTGACCAGTCAACTGTATCTAAGTTATCATTTTCTTGTGAATTTTCAGCTTACTTTCTATTCATGAACTCTTTCATAGAATTAACCTGATGCCAGATTATGAAGATCCCTTTCACAAGAGGTAAGAAATAACTATGACTATTATATTGACTGTCCCGATGGCGTAGAGGATCGTATGCCTGCCTTCTACGCCGAGGGTCGTGGGTTCGATCCCCACCGGACACAAATATTTGTTAAGTCAATTTACAAATATTTGTGTTGAGTCTGGGTGTTTTCTATGTATAATATGTATTTATTTACAAAAAAAAAGAAAGTATATATGTATTAGTATCAGCTATCTAGTTCCCATAGCACAAGCTTTGCTTAGTTTGGGGCTAGATGGCGCTGTGTGAATTGTCCAGGATATTTATTTATTTATTTATTTATTTATTTATTTTATGAGGTGTAAAAATATTAGCTGCAGATATTTTGAGGGGTGAATCAGCCCATATTTCGACGTATGTTACTTGGGGAAAGTTGTCCAGTTACATGGGCTGATTCACCCCTTAAAATATTTGCAGTTTTTTTTTTACCCTGTATATAATGATTTTATTGTTACTATATTTTATCAGGCAGGCAGTTGTAGCAACTGATAGTTCTTGTGTCCCGCTGTTCATAGTTCACTTAGTCTTTTTGCATTGTTTTTTTTAAGTGTTTATCAAGTTTGTTCTTAAATATGTTGGTATTCTGTGCGGATATGATATCCTGAGGCAAAAAAAATTGCCAACTGACCAAGTAAATGTGTGAAAACTTTTCTCATATTTTGAGCTATGTTTCTTGCGGAAAGTTGTTCAGTTTCATGGGCTGGTTCACCCCTTAAAGTATTTTTTTACACCCTGTACTGGTACAGTATTTTGTCTCAAGAGTGCGCGTTAGCCTTACTTGTGTGTGTTATCTCTCTCTTTGTTTGGAACACCGTGTCATGCAACGAAAAGAGACAGATAACACACACATGTATGACTAACGCGCCCTCGTCAGATAAAAGGTATGTGCCTCGTCTGCGAGTCCGACTCGCACTTGGCCATTTTTTCAGTAAATTTTAACACAATACTTATTTTACAGGCCAATGAAAGTTGGGGAAATAGGATGTTTTCTGAGCCACTATCTCATCTGGGAGGACGTAAGTATACCATACTTTTACAGATTCAAAAAAGGTCACAAGAGAGTGCCCTGTTGAGTATCGACCCACTGCCGACTACATACACATAATACTTACACTCGTCACACTTTTACCCCTTACGGGGTTGGCAGAGCGTAAACATACGGTATAAAAAATGTAATACACATGAAACTTTCATGATTGGAGATGTTTCTTCCAATAAAAGATGGTATTAAGTACTTGATGCTATACTAATGTAAAAATATAAAAGGTAAATTGTCGCGAGTGCGTTGATAGATGGAATATGGATGAAATGACCGAACGATGCGGCGAATCGGGGCACGTCGGTGTGCGGGGTGCGGGAGGCAGGGCAGCTGCAGCTCTAATTCTTGTTTAGTATAAACAATGATGAAACCCTCGAGTCCCTTAGTCGCCTCTTACGACACCCACGGGCAAAAAATGGAGTGCTGCTACCGACTGCCTCTAAGTTAAAATTGTATTTTTAGGTAGCGCGTTCTGACCATGAGATTGTTTTAATCCTGGAGGACGACGTGTACTTCCGTCCTCATTTCCGCAGCAACCTTCAACGACTCCTTGAAGAGGTGAAGGGTGGAGACTGGGACCTGCTGTAAGTATACCTCTATTATAAGCGCATTTAGCGAAACATAACCTTTTCCATCCTTTTCTATAAAATATTTATAGAAAAAATTTAAATGTTTTTTTTGACTGTCCTGATGGCGTAGCGAATAGTACCCCTGCGTTCTACGCCGAAGGTCGTGGATTCGATCCCCACCAATTTTCAAATATTTTTGTCGAGTCTGAGTGTTTTCTATGTATAATATGTATTTATTTATAAAAATAAAATGTGTATAAGTATTAGTATCAGCTAAACTAGTTCCCATAGTACAACCTTTGCTTAGTTTGGGGCTAGATGGTGATGTGTGGATTGTCCATTATATTAATTATTAGTGATGCGAATGCGAATATCTGAGGCCCATATTCGCGAATGCGAATGCAAATACGAATGTTTAGAATTTAAATTTAGCGCCGTATATCTTTGGCTAAAATGTGGCCGCTGATTGGCCGCGCGAGCCGGACGTGGTCCTTTGTTACTAGCAATCGCATTTAATACCGGAAATTGCCGAGATGATATGAACGGACGCTTATTAACCCCGATTAGAAAAAAAAAAAGTATCGGTTATTTATGCTTACAAGTGGTTAACAAAAATCTACGAACCTGATTTCATGGACATTCACATTCGCAAAATATTCGCAAGAATTTAGCGAATGCGAATGCGAATATTCGTAACATCACTATTAATTATTATTATTTAGCTGAAAATATTTCGCAGTGTGCTGCGCCGTTTGTGATTGTCACTATATAAGTAACTAATGCTAATGCGAATTGCTATTTATAATTAATCAAAATACTTACATTTTCGAATTATTGTAGTCTTGTTTCAAAATATGCGAATTAGTGACGTAACGAATGTTCCATTTTAAGCATAGCCCATATTCGCGAATGCGACTGTGAATACGAATGTTTGGTTTTTGAATTTAGCGCCGTATGTCTGTGGTTAAAATAAGGTCTCTGATTTCCGCGCGAGCCGCATGCGGCTGTTTGTTACTATGCAATCGAATTTAATTTCGGAAATTGCCGAGATGATACGAACGAACTTTGCAAAAACGAATGCGAATGTTCAAAAACATGCGAATATTCGCGAATGCGAATGCGAATATTCATTACATCACTATAATCATTATTATTAAACTGAATATATTTCGCAGTGTGCTGCACCGTTTGTGATTGTCACTATATAAGAAGCTCATGCTAATGCGAATTGCAATTTATAAATAATCAAAATATTAATTAAAATTAATCCGTCTATCCTCAATCAACTTACACTTCTTTAAGTCTGCTGAAAGATATTTCTTTAGAAATAAGCATTACCTGTATTATTATGAATTTTCTTTTGTACAATAAATTGTTAAATAAAATGAATAAACAATTCAACAGTTTTATTGACGTGGCCCGTTCTCTACCAGGTATATCGGACGCAAAATACTCAGTGAGCATGAGGAGATGAGGGTCTCGCCTCTGACTGCGGTTCCGGCGTACTCCTACTGGACCATCGGATACATGCTCACGGGGGCTGGAGCGCGCAAACTGCTTGATGCGAAACCCTTGGAAAACTTGTTGCCGGTTGATGAGTTCCTGCCAATCATGTTCGACAGACATCCCAAGTTAGTACCGCTTTAGTTAAAGCTCACTCCTGAACGCTAGCCTCTTGTGTCAGTAGTTCGGTCTTGACGTCTCACCGTACTAATAAAGCCTCAGTAGTCTGGTTAAGGATGTCAAAAAAAAAACGCAAAAATACAAGGAAAAAGAAATATATTTTATTTCATACATAACAAACATATTGCTATACAAAAGTGCTATAATAAATAGGTATGTCAAAACAAACCCCAAAAAAGTAATTATTACCAAGAAAAGATTTTAGGTGTAAGTTGTAACAACTTCGTATACCTACATATGCAAAAATCATCTATTGAATGGTTCCTTTAGTCACTTGAAACTTGTATTTTCAAAATTTCAAGTGACTAATCAATAAATTTTTTTCTTCCCACCATTAACCGAACTACAGATAAAGGCTCACTATTCCGGTTAGCCGTCACAACCGCACTACTAAGAACGATAGGCTGGTGCTGCTTGGCGCTAAACCACATATAGACATGCTAACCATTGGATTTCTGCAGAGTATAGTCCCGCATGGTTGTATTCTTGTTTCATAGCTTCCTATATCACTGGTGTGAAGTGGGGCAATTTGTTCGCTGCCAACTTCAGACAAATCAGGTACGTATGTTTTTATAACGGCTTATTTTTTTGTCAGTACACAATACTTTGTATGGTGTATCTACTCATGATTCTGAACAACTTTTACTATGGGACCACCTGCGAAGTCGCAAAAGAAATATTTGGTGTTCCATATATTTTTACAGAGTAAGTATGAATTTTTCTATGGAACACCCAATTTTTTTTTTTGCTATTTCACAGGTAGCCCTATAGTAAAAGTTGTTCAGAATCATGAGTAGAAACACCCTACAAACTGGGTGTAATGCAGACTACACGTCCCTGCGGCGCCAAGACTTCTCCAACGTAAAATACGAATGTAAGTGACGTCTGCTACTGAAGTAGAGTGTTTAATGTATTTGATACAAATCCATACGAACCAGCGCCGGTTATTTAAAATTACCGTGGGTACTACAGCTTGGTGGCTCGCTCTTGACCTATGGTAAGCTGAGAAGAGCTACTAATCTAATACTTACTAGGCAGCGGTTCTTAACCATTTCACAAAATTTCATACATGCCGTGGACCACCCAGTTAGTTAATTGATTTGGATTGGAGGTAAATATACAGCAAATAAATAATGGGTGCGAGCGCAGAAAACTCATATTTTTACCACGCAGCGCTACCTACAGCAATGCTACACTACACGTATTGCGAACGAAGCGAGCTCGACTTTTCACGTTTAAAACAAAAAAACACACTTCGCTGCAGCATCACTACACTTATTTTGCTCTACCTGTCATGTTAAAAACAAGAGTGTAGCCAGCCACGCAGCGGTACAGAAACGGCAAACGTATTGCGAGCGAAGCGAGCTACATTTTACAAACTAAGAAACCACAGCAACAGTACACGTATTTCGAGCGAAGCAATCTCGACTTTTTTACGTTCAAAAACAAGAACTCACCACTACAGAAACGGTGCACGTACTGCGAGCGAAGCGAGCTAGATTTTTCACGTCAAAAACGGCGGGGCGAGGCGAGCCGGTACGCTGCGTGCGTGAGACCGGCTAGGGTTATTTCTAGGCGCACGTATTAGTAAATTATTTCGATAACCTGGATGGACCTTACGTCATAGCATTTTCTCCAAGGTCACAAACGGCACAGGGATCGTGTTGCCGCCTCTACCTATAGTGTGTGCTTTTGTACTTCTCCTTTTAGCGGCTGGGTAGGCTGAAAGAGATCGCTTACAGCGACAAGGTCACTTTTACTTATATTATGGTATATGTTTTTGTTCGTGTATAAATGTTATGTTTTAATGTGAGCAATAAAGTGTTTCTGTCTGTCTGTCTAAAACGCGCCATAGATGTTTTCATATCAATTACATGGCCCTGGCCTGTCCCTAATTTGACTGTTATCTTTGCAGCGAGTCTTGGAAGAGCCACTTCCCCGTTCGCAACCTCAAAGCGCTGTCCGCCATTCCCCTACTGATAGAGCCAGTTCGCTACGTTAATCAACCGGGATACGTAAGTGACACCGAAGCCTCGTCTATCCTTTACGCCTCTGACCACGGTACCGACGATTCTGAACTTCCTTCTGTAGAGGAAGAAATCCCTTCTGTAGAGGAAGAAATCACTTCTGTAGACAAAGAAATCCTTATACCGGGAGGAGTCCTCTTCTTTCGTGACGAAACTGCCGAAGAGCTGCCGAAATTTGATATGCCGCCTTACGCAAGCAATGTCGAGGACTCTAACACTGCCAAAGAGCTGCCGAAGTTCGATATGCCGCCTTACGAAGGCAGTATTGATGACAATAACGGTAAACGCGATATGGATGAGCTCTGAAAGCGTTCTTTCGTTCTAGACGAAGACCACCGTGACAGGAAGATAAGACTCACGGACGTTGAAAATTTTATAAAATTTCTGACCGGTATGCTGTTATTTTTCCTTACGATATATATGTTTATTTCTTTATGTATCTTTGCTTTAGCTATAGTAATTCCGGGAGGGACGTTTTAAGGCGAAAACTGACTGCCAACACGCCACGGCACCCGACGCGAGTTTTGTATGGAGCGTTACGTCGTGACGTGTGGCGTGATTCTAGTCTTAGAAGATGTCTGGGTTTAAATGGCTTATCACGCTTCATTGTAAGATGTGACAATTTTTTAATTCAAGTTTTAATGCTCACAAAATTTTAAGTTACAAACAAGACACGAGAGCACATATTTGCGAGCGAAGTTTTTGCAAGCGAAGCGAATTAGAAATTTCAGGAAATAATTTGACTGGGGCTCTACGCCACGCGTTGTACGAGCCTATTCGAAATTTTAGCCTACAAGAATTCCCTTTTGTGTGCTACTGCAACCATTTGGGTGCCCCCTACCTTAGTCCGGCACTGAGTCGTGCTGTAATTTATTATTGTGATTCATTCAGTCATATATCGTAATAGTAGATTACGTACTTAGGCATGTAACCCATCAATAACAACCGAGGTTCTTTAACGCCCGAGCGGAGCGAGGTCGGTACCTTTCCGAGGTTGTTATTGATGTTACATCCGTGGTACGTATACTGCTTTACATATCGAATGAAAAATGAGTAAAATAAAGCGATAAATACATGAAAACGATCCATAAATGATGATAGTATCGTCTGGTATTCAAATTGCACTACTAAACTTTTTTTTCTATGATTGAAATATTGAATTATATATGAAAGAAAAGAATCCTAACATAAAATAGAATTTTTTTTTTAACGTAATTTTATTAGTAATTTTTACTTTTGTTATTGTAATATTGAGTAATAATTCGAGAAACTAATTTATTGAGGTTATAAAAATACAGATTAAAATATAATTCCTGCGATCATGCAACACAATTCGTAGCGGCCAGTTCGTAATTTAAAATCGCATACAACCAATTGATGCGACTCCTATTAATAGTTATATAATTAGTAAATATTTTTACATATCTCATGCTCTGAAAGTAAGTCATTACTGACAAAAAACACGACCTGTAAGTTCAACTTACAGGCGAGGTTTTGAAACTAAGCCTGTAAGTAATTTTAAATATGGAACTAGAGAAAGAACCAATAGAATCGCGGCAATTAAAAAGTTAAAATCAATTTCTTCTTATTTTTAATAGGAGTTGCATCCAATTAGTTGTATACGATTTTAAATTTCGAACTGGCCGCTACGAATTGTGTTGCTTGAACGCAGGAATTATATTTTTAATCTGTATTTTTATAACCTCAATAAATGAGTTTGTCGAATTATTACTCAATATTACAATAACAAAAGTAAAAACTACTAATATCCCTACGATCAGAAAAATGTCTACTTTATGTTAGGATACTTTTCTTTCATTAATTCAATATTTTTCAATCATAGAAAAAAAAGTTTTGTAGTGCAATTTGAATACCAGTCGATACAATCATCTTTTATGGATCGTTTTCTTGCATTTATCGCTTTATTTTACTCACTTTTCATTCGATATGTAAAGCAGTATACGTACCACGGATGTAACATCAATAACAACCTCGGAAAGGTACCGCCCTCGCTCCGCTCGGGCGTTAAAAAACCTCGGTTGTTATTGTTTGGTTACATGCCTAAGTACGTAATCTACTATTAATGGAATACCATATAACTTGCATGCTATTAATATAAAATAATATATTCGTGGTAGTTAAGTAGAATAGTAAGCTAGCTTAGAGCATACAACCTATAGAGTTGGTAAACAGTCAATTACCGAACAATGTTTTCTGCCACTTTTTGCGGGTGGGGAGGAAAACACGCACACAACGATAATTTTACAAAACTTGACAACCGCATAAATATAGTAACTGTAAGTTTTATATAACAACGTGCTGGGCAAATGGACAGTGAATTCTGGCACAGGGGTAAGCCCAGCTTTGTCATCTCCTTAGGGTGAATGCTATATGTAAGAAAGGGGCTTATGTCTCTAGGTCTAGTGCCATATTTAACCAGTCTTTAGAGTAAGTAAGGTGTTAAGATCATCACACCGCCATTTTGTGACCCGAAAATGTCGTCTATCTGGTAGTTATTTTAACAAGTTAAATATAAGATATTTCTAATATCTTAAGAATTCGATATCGGTGTAATAAATTCCAAAGTGTGAGCAACATTAATTGAGAAACAACCGGCATAGAATAATGGGAATTATATAATGGTCGACTAAAAAAAAAACCTTTGGGAAAAATGATACCTAAAATTTTAATTCACGGTCACTCGGTCTACATTTTTCCTTTCTTAATAAGAATACTTTTCTGAACTTACTATTTAGCTACCTTAGTCAGACATTGAGACGTGCCATATAATTTATTATTGTGATTCACTTTAGTCATATATCGGTAACTATGTAACTTGCATGCTAGTAATATAAAATAATACATTCGTGTTAGTTAAGTAGAATATAAGTAAAGTCTGGTATCATATTTAACCAGTCGTTAGAGTAATGGTACGGTGTTAGGTTAGGTTTTTTGACCCGAACATGTCGTCTATCTGCTAGTTATTATACTAAGTCAAACATAAGATGTTTCTTATATCGTAAGGCTTCAAAATTGCCATGGGCGAAAGTTATTTTTTAAGTGTTCTTAATGAAGTGCGTGTCCATCAAAGCGAAGATTACAGGAATTTCACTATGTGGCGATCGAACCGACCAATGCTTTTTGCTGCTCAAATTGAGAAATAGCCGCTAACTATCCACTTAATAAACCAGAAAAACACTTAGGCCCCGGTCTCAAATTTTGCGGGCAGCGGCGGCGGCGCGCCCGCTTTTTTTTCTAGTGAGTGCGCCGCTCGTTGCCCGCTCCCACGCCGCTGTGTCCGAAAACCGGTCCATTTGAATGTAAGCAAAAGATCTTGCCGCTACCGCTCCGCTGCCCGTAAAATTCGAGACCAGAGCCTTACTCAGCTTTGGTGGAAAAGCACCATAATATTAATAGTCTGGAGTATAACTCTGATTGACTGAAATATCAATTAATTTCGTAAAGTAAGTTTCTAAATTAAGACTAATAATAAGCGCGTTTGGAAGACCCCCTTTTATACACCTTTTATCAAATGACAGTTCTTAAAACCCCGTTCGAGAGTGACTATCGAACGCGGGTTTAAGAACGGTCAATTGAGAAGATTTCTAATTTATGGAGCATTCACGAACGCACTTAACATATTATTTTTTTATAAAATATTATTGATATAATAATAAGAATTTAGACCAAAAATATTTCTTTATTTTATTATGTATTGTGCCATATTCCAACTATCTAATCAAGTTTACTATAATATTTAGATTATAAGATATGTAATCGTCTAAATGTCTAAGCGAAAGCTATATACGGGTAATTTTATCCAAATAAATGTACTGTGTGTGATATTGGTCTTTTGATAACCTAACCTGACACATAGCGTAACCAAATAGATTGGTCTTAAAATCAAATATTTAGTACTTAACAAAATAATAATCAAAATTTTAAGTGTAATGTCGAACAAACGCGACAGCAATGGGGGTGGTAAAATATTTGTCTCTGAAGCGGCTTGTAAGAGGATTAGTTGTAAAAAGAATAGGGATATTTTTGTCCATGAAGTCAATATGAAAGACAAGGGTTGGGACGAGTTGAAGGAGAGTACGGAGGCGATGAGTGGGTTGGTGACGCGGCTGTTGCAAGGCGTTCCTAAGTTGAGCGACGCCTGTCACTGCGAGCGAGAGGCTGTTACCTCCTGCTTTGTCAAGGAGGAGTACCAGGGCCTCAACTGTGCTGAAGAGGTGAAACAGTTTGTGGAGTGTGCCAAGGAACGTTCCGAGGCAGCCGTTCGGAACTTAGTAGAGCAACCACGATGCGAACACGACGATTATGAAGATGACGATAATGAAATACTTATTTGATACGCTTTTTTGTAGGTATTCATTCATATCAATTCCAGAATATATCTAACGTAACTGTGACTATCTTTATAACTTAGTAGTTTTTGATTGTCTATTTATTTATTTCTTGAAAAAGGATCATCAACATCATAACATATTTTAAATTTTTAAAATATTTTATCAATGAAATCAAACAAGAAGTCAAAATCCCACCTACCATGGTCATAACTCGTAACAACGTTGTTGTTCTTCAAGCAACACTTCAAAAAAATTTAACTTGAGTACTAGACTGAAAAAACAATTTTGAGATGTCGTGGTTTTTTTAGTGGAGGGAATTACGGATTTAACCAAAAATTTTTTTGTGGAGCAATGAGCTTCATCTTATATGTTCCTTGAGTAATTCTAAGCATTTCTAGTCCGGGAGACAATAAAAAAGTTCAGTCTGGTCGGGTAGGGGGGGGGAACCAAGATGGCCGACACCCGTCATCTTAAAAAAAACTCTACTTGTCTTGTTGGCTACTAGGGCAAGATTGGTATCATTTTCGTATAATCCAAAGACGTAAAATTCATTTCTGATATTAAGTTTTTAAAATTCCATAGTAATATTATCAATAAAACGTAAAAAAGGTTCTTAATTATTTAGGTTGCAGATTTTTGCTTTGAGAGCTCATAACTTTTGTATAGTGACAAAAATGTCCAAATAAAAAATACTGTAATAATGCGTAGTTTATGCAGATTTCGAGAATATTCACATGTAATAATGTTCTATTGCAAAAATATTGTGAAATAAATAAATTACTGCAACCCAGAAGGGTAACTTTACTTGCGTTAGGTGGAATTTATCTTGCAAAATGGTCGAGTAGGTTCATAATACTCGTGTATCTATGTTTAAGTATTACTTACTTAATAATTCATTTGATGATGGCAAGTAAAACACTTTCTATACATTATTATAATTTAATTTAATGAGCGCAGTTTCCGGCACACAGGCATAATTCTGTGCACTTTAATTTTCTTTAATTTTCATGACGACTGGCAGTGCTGCGTCTCCGTAGACGGTGAACAGTCTGATTTCTTCCCCGTCACCTGTGGGGTGAAACAATGGTGTGTTCTAGCGCCCACACCGTTCGCCTTATACTTTGCAGTTGTAGTCAAAGAAGTCCTGTACAAAGAAATACTGTTTCCCAAGGAGTCCGCATCCGTTTCATCAGATGGCAGTCTTTTTAACCTGGCTAGACTTAAGGCGCGCACTAAAGTCTCGTTTGCATTGATTACTGAGATCATCTATGCTGATGACTTGTGCTTTTTTGCAGAATCCCCAGACGGCCTGCAACAGCTTATGTCCGTTTTTCACCAAGCATGCTGTAAATTTGGCCTGAAGATCAGTGTCAAAAAGACGGAAGTGATGTCCTTAGGCTCACATGGTCGCGAGACACTGGTGACTATGCTTAATGAGGATATATGCTGGAACAGGTTGATAAGTTTCGTTATCTAGGGAACACTATAACATCTAAGTGTAACCTTGATGCTGAGATCAACAGCAGAATCAGTGCTGCAGCTGCAGCATTTGGGAAGTTGTGTTCCAAGGTTTTCTGCTTGCACGACCTAAAGCTAGCCACAAAAATCTCTGTATATATGGCGATTGTGCTGCCAAACCTTCTACACTCCTCTGAGACTTGGTGTATGTATCGTCACCACATACGCACTCTGGATCGCTTCCACCTAAAATGCATTCGCACCATCATGAAGATCAGATGGTCCGACCGAGTGCGCAATACCGAAGTTCTGAGACGAGCCAATGTTGGTGGCATTGAGGCCTATCTAATGCGTCGTCAGCTTCGGTGGTGCGGTCATGTATCCCGGATGTCGGAGGAGAGAGTGGCGAAGCGCATCTTTTACTCTGAGCTAGAGGAGGGCAAGCGAAAGCATAGCGGACAACTCCTCAGATATAAAGATGTTCAGAAACGACACATGAAAAGATGCAACATTGATCCCACTCAATGGGAGGGTCTGGCAGTACAGCGCCCCGAATGGCGCGGGATGGTTAAGAGGCAAGACCGCGAGTTTGAGGAACGGCGTAAAGCAGACCTCGACGCTAAGCGCGATGAGCTGAAGGCCCGTCCACCCGTCGCCATTAACTATAATTATGTAAGTGGCAAACTCATGTGTCCACACTGTGCACGGGAGTTTACTGCCAAAATTGGCTACAATAGCCATCTCCGGGCGCAGCAGCGCCGATCTGATTAGGAGTCAAAGTGGTCGCCATGACCGGAATCGGTCGGAGAGATCATCATCATCATCATCATCACTTTAACATAATATACACGAGTATTATGAACCTACTCGACCATTTTGCAAGATAAATTTCACCTAACGCAAGTAAAGTTACCCTTCTGGGTTGCAGTAATTTATTTATTTCACAATATTTTTACAATAGAACATTATTACATGTGAATATTCTCGAAATCTGCATAAACTACGCATTATTACAGTATTTTTTATTTGGACATTTTTGTCACTATACAAAAGTTATGAGCTCTCAAAGCAAAAATCTGCAACCTAAATAATTAAGAACCTTTTTTACGTTTTATTGATAATATTACTATGGTATTTTAAAAACTTAATATCAGAAATGAATTTTACGTCTTTGGATTATACGAAAATGATACCAATCTTGCCCTAGTAGCCAACAAGACAAGTAAAGATTTTTTTTTAAGATGACGGGTGTCGGCCATCTTGGTACCCCCCTCTACCTGACCAGACTGAACTTTTTTATTATTTCCCGGACTAGAAATGTTTAGAATTACTCAAGGAACATATAAGATGAAATTCATAGCGCCAAAAAAAAAAAATTGTTAAATCCGTAATTCCCTCCGCGAATGCGACATGAGTACGCGCGCATACACCACTGCGGTTATAATTTTTTTCAGCATCTTTTTGTATGAAGATGTAGCATAAACTATATATTTATAAAATCTGCATGAATTACGCTTTATTATAGTATTTTTTATTAGGATTTTTTTGTTACAATACAAAAGTTATTAGCTCTCAAAGCAAAAATCTGCAACCTAAATTTTCACCTTTTTACGTTTTATTTGTATATTACTATGGAATTTTAAAATCCTTATATCAGAAATGAATTCTACGTCTTTGGTTTGTACGAATTGATACCAATCTTGCCTTAGTAGCCACCGGAACGAAAAAAGACTTTTTTTAAGATGACGGGTGGCGGCCATCTTTGTACCCCCCCCTCCCCGACCAGACTAAACTTTTTTATTGTCTCCCGGACTAGAAATGCTTAGAATTACTCAAGGAACATATTAGATGAAGCTCATTGCTCCACAAAAAAAAAAATGGGTTTAGTATGGGAGCGATCCGTAATTCCCTCCACTATTTTAGAAATTGAAATATTCGTCAAGGAGCTCAATATTGCTGAAACGTTCGTTTTTTTTTTCATGTGAAAATCTGATAATTATTAAGCTTGTATCACGCGTTCTACTTTAATCACCGATTCCCACATACGCGGGGTTAGACCAGTCGTTGCAGACTTTCGTGCACGGAACTGAATTACGACGTTTCATAAATGGAGCTCTTGTTTTCATTCCTTAAAGTTGGACTTCCTCAACGACTGGTCTAACCCCACGAAAGTTCGTGCACGAAACCGAATTACGACGTTTCAGAAATGGAGCTCTTGTTTTCATTCCTTGAAGTTGGATTCCCACATACGCGGGGTTAGACCAGTCGTTGCAGACTTTCGTGCACGGAACCGAATTACGACGTTTCAGAAATGGAGCTCTTGTTTTCATTCCTTAAAGTTGGAATCCCACATACGTGGGGTTAGGACTTCCTCAACGACTGGTCTAACCCCACGAAAGTTCGTGCACGGAACCGAATTACGATGTTTCAGAAATGGAGCTCTTGTTTTCACTGCTTAAAGTTGTAAGTGATGTAACGAATATAACACTTTTAAAATAAGCGATAGTTGGCTAAACACCTTTTCGAATGCTAATATTCAGTTTTTTTTTGTGAAATTGTGAGTATTTTCTACAGTTTGGCGACTTGGGCGAGTTGTAAAAGTTAGCATGAGGTACCATCCGCTTGCACACCACCTCACATAATGAAAAACAAGCAATTTTATAAACATTGAACTGTCTTCTACTGTAAAATTTATTTCTGCTGCTCATATTAGCAAAATATTCGCTTAAACAGAAACAAATTTTGTACTGTATAGCGATGGAGATTTGTTCTTCTACCTATAACTGTAAGAAAATTTATGTTAGGTAGGTACAGTTAGGTACATTTACATTAGCAGGTTATAGTTGTACATATTAGTTTTTCTCTGTGGTTGTACGTACATACGTACATGTGTACTTTTAACGTGACTGTACATACATATGTACAGTCATGTTAAAAGTGCACATGGAGGGCCACCTCAAATGATTCAAAATAACTTTCTACTTTTGGGTATGGGTGGTATAGGTACATTATTGTTTTTTTTCTTATAAATAGAGTTACACTAGCTGCATAGACAGCAAAACAAATATTTTATCATAGTAATTTAGTTTCCGAGATATTATGAACCATTTCAGGTGGCCCTCTATATGCAATTTGTACATAAACCTTACCTACAATAAAACTTGGACTGGACGTTAGAAGGTTTAATTCATTACAACCATAGTATTATAAAACTAATTATGTTATCTCGGAAATTTCTTTCTTACAGACAAAATGTAACGAGGTATCCACAATTAATAAATAGAGACGTAACATCATTATAACTTTTGATCAGCCAACAGTTGGTACAAGAATTCGATGACGGTGCGAGTGGGGCGGCCGGTCATGCCGCGCGGGAGATACGGGAAGTCGATGCCTTTGGTGTAGGTAATGTTATACGTGTCGAGGTGCACCCAGCTGCTGTCGCACACGAACTGCTTGAGGAAGGCGGCGCAGTTCGGGGAGTCGCCGAAGTGGTGCACGCCGGTGTTTGCGACGTCGGCGGTGCCGCAGTCCAGCACCCGGTTTTCATAGAACTTCCAGAGCGGCATGCGCCAGACGCGGTCGCCAGTGTGACTGCTGGCCGCCTCCATGTAGCAGAAGAGCTCCTCGTCGTTGGAGTAGCAGCCGCACGCGGCGCCGCCGAGCGTCGCGATAAGCTCCTTCGACATGGTGCCTATGTCGAGGATCATTTTCGGCCAGTAGTTGCGCGAGTAGACGAGGCTGTCGGCGACTAGTAACCGGCCTTCCCGCGATGGGAGGCGCACGTGGATAGACTTGCCGTTGGCGCTGCATATGATGTCGCCGAACTTGGGGCTGCGGCCGCTCGGCATTAGCTCGCACAGCGGCAGGATCCCCCGGATGTTCACGGGCAGTTTGAGCAACGCCGCCGCCCTAGTTATCGCGACCACGCACGCTGCACCCGCCATGTCTCCTTTCATATATGTCAGCTCCTCCGGCGACTTCAATTCTAAGCTTCCACTGTCAAATGTGACGCCTTTACCTATGAGCACTATAGGGCGGTTGCACTCGCTAGCGCCATAGTAACTGATCTCCACGTACAGTGGTGGCTGTATGGAAGATTTGCCTATAGATACGATTCCACCCATCTCATGAGCAGAAGCCCAACCTTTCGTTTTTATTTCAACGTTTATGTCTAGTTCGCACAAAAGGTCTACTGCTAATTTTGCAAAAGAAGTGGGATTCAGAATATTCGCCGGCAGTTCTTGCAAGTATCTAGCTAAGTTTTGGGCTTCTGCCTTACGTTGGCCTATTTTAAATCCCTCAAAATCACAGTCATCGTATAAATGAAGTACAGGATGTTTTACTCTGGGGACGGTTTTTATAGTTTTGTACTTATCAAACCGCCATATAGCCAGGCTGCCTCCTTCCGCGCTGCACTCTGCATTGCCGAACGACTCCAGGTCAATATGAGTCGGGTCTAAGCGCTGGAGCGCTCTAGCGCCTACACCTGCGGCTATACGTATAGCTTCTTTGCTTTCATCCATTCTTTCGGTCGTATTGAAGGCTAAGCATTCGGAGCCAAGTCCGGCAACGGCGACGTAGCCGTACCAAGGGTCGACGTCAAAGAAAACGCGACTTTCGCCGAGTCTAGGGATGGGCGACAGCTTGAGAAGGTTCCACAGTTTGCCGTTGGTTTGTCGGTCGAACTTTTCGGCGCTGGCGGTGAGGATAGCCTCGCCCTCAGCGTGGTCGTTGTAATACACGCCGAGCACGAGTCCGTGGTCGCGCACGCGGCATGCCTTCGGGTCTACTACCTTCCGCACCGGCACCGCCGGCACGCAGTCGTTTTGAGGTATCCTGAACTGTGATATCAAACGCACGAACCGCACGCTCATCACCAGACTTTTAGAACACAATAACATTTTAATTTTGCAAAAAAATAAAAATAAATTACCAAAAAACAGATTTCTGAAAATAAAATACTTAGTTATGACGGCATCGCCGACTGGTTTTCGACTTTATTTTTAAAACAAATCAGTAAGTATCAGGTAAGTATTAATTAAAAGTATTCGTAAGTTTATATATTACAATTAAATAAATAACCACAGTATCGCACAACATACAAATTCACAATCAGATATTCACACTAGTTGTCTTTTGGGAATGGTCAAGAGGTTTTCTTCTTGAGCCAGTTGGGTGTGTGGGCCTTCACCCACTCGGGTATTTCGTGGAGTGTCTCTTGGAGCTGGCGGTAGATGATGAGGACGAGGAAAGGTATGGCGAGGCGCTCGTCTTTGAACAAGTACACCCAGAAAGCGAGCAGAAGTAGACACAGGTCCACCGCGTAGTCGATCGCCGAGCGAACGTTCTCTTTGGCCTTTTCTTCCAACTCTTTATAGTCGATTGGTATGACGATGGTCGCTCTCTCCGTCTTCAGAGCTACCTGCTGCGTGACCTTCTTGGCCGAGTTTTCTTCCTGGTAAACTGGCGTCTCTTTGTAAGCTTGTTCGCTCTTTTCTAACTTCGATTTATTGGGTTTAGAAACTTGCCTAGGCTTAGTCGGTTTCTGCTGTTTTTCGATTGAATTAGCTTTTGATTTAACTGGGGCTTTTTTAGGGCTAGTTTTATTCGCTACTGTTTTCTTTTGTTTGGTAATTTTCTTTTCTTCTGTTTTCGGCTCCGCTTTGTTTTCATGTTGTTGCTTTTCAGCAACAGTTTTCAAATCATCAGTATTAAGGTACAGCTGAGTAGCAGCTTTCTTTTGACTACCAAATTCTTTCACAATACTTCCATAATAGTCTATTACTGTTCTACCTTCGTCCGTTATTTTATCTTCTATCTTTTCTACTTTCTTGGTAGTTTTTGGGATTTCATTTTCTTTAATTTCTTCTTCATCAGACTTTTCAGGCTCTGCTTTTTTGAGTATTTTTGGGAAGGGGAATGGTTTTTGCACAGGCATTTTAGTAAACTTTTTGAAAATACTTAATTTTTCTTCTTTTTTGGGCTTGTCTTCTTTTTTCGCAGGTTTTTCTTCCTTTTTCGGTTTATCTTCTTTTTTAGGTTTTTCCTCCTTTTTAGGACTATTATCTTTTATAGATTTCTCTTCCGGTTTCATGGCACCATTGCTTTGGGCAGTTTTGATATCCTGTACCTCCGGTTCTCTCCGTTTTAAGATGGGTTTCGGGATGAAGTTTGGATCAGGTAAGGGCAGCGGTTTAAGTACTTCTCTCTCGGATTCCTCTTCTTCTACATCTTCGTTGAGAGGCGATGGACTCGCGAGTTTGTCTCGCGGGTGATATGTATCTTCTTCATTATGGAACTCGTGCCTGCTGACGTCACCGTTGAGACTGCCTTCCTCCTCCTCCTCCTCGTAATCTTCGTCAGTAGAAACTGTGCTAGCAGTGTAGTCCTCATCGAAAGACATAGTCCACTTACTGTCTGAAGCTTCCGAATCGTGGGAAGCTTGGCGCGAGCTATATTTGTATTCTCTGTTTTCCACCGAGTCAGTTTTGATGAAGATCTCGGGCGTTTTCGGCGGTTCCGGCGGTAAGGGTTCGTATTCCCGTTGGCTAGTGTTGTTCGGAATGTTGTCGTTTCTGGAGGCTTTGAGTTTTTCGTGTTGTTGTTCGAGTTCGACGGCCTTGTAAAAGCGTGCCATGGCGCGCTCGTGGAGCAGCTCGGTGGAGCTGACCGCGTAACGCAGCGCCTTGAAGGGCATCACGCAGCGCGCGCTCAGCTCGGGCGCTGACAGCGACAGCGGCGGCGGCGAGAGCGCGTCCTCCAACTCCAGCTGGAAGGACTTCCTTTTCTCTGAAAAGGAACAGACCATGTTAGTTTCTTGTTAGTTTTTCATATGAGACACCGATACACACACAAATCACGCCTATATCCCTGGCACTGGTAGGCAAAGTATTCACGACTGTAAAAGTACCTACAGTCGTTATCGCTACGTCTGACAAATGTTTGAGGGTCGTTTCAGATATTTCGGGTAGGTATCACGATAGTTACAGGTTGTCAGCTTGTCGCTTAAAATTGCAATGCACATAAAACCCTCGAATCCCTTAGTCGGCTTCTGCGACACCCACGGCAAACAATTGGGGTGATACTCTTCTTAAGGCCGCATCACCGATACAATCGCTAGCATTGATACTTTTACCAAAGATTATAATTGTATGTTATTTCAACTCTATGCATCATCCTGTTTGATACGATAGTAAAAGAAATTTAACATAAATATTTATACGATTAGACTATAGATATTCGCAGTGCTAACTAGGCTATGCTCTACTTTAGACGTAACAATAAAATTTGCTGCCGCTTTTAGTCGGCGTTATTTATAATTAATTTTGTGCCAACGAAGCTGAGCCAGTTCAGTTCTACCACATCACATCTGGCTATAGTAGTCTACTGTTAGAGGTAGGCCTTCCGGCCTTCCCATAGTACGCCAGAAGGCTCAGATCGAGCTTCTGCATCGAGTCACTACCGGCCGCATTGTGTGACCGGTGACCGGTCCATACATACATACATATATCACGCCTTTATCACTTGCGGGGTAGGCACAGCGTAAACGGCCGTAAGAATACGGCCACTATCGCCACGTCTGACATTTTAGAGGTTTGCTTTCCAAGGTTGTTTCAGAAAACATGTGTATCACAATAGTGACAAGTTGTCTGCCTGTCGCCTAAAAATTGAAATACACCCATACTTTCAAGCCCCTTAGTCGCCTCTAACGACACCCGCGGGAAGGATGCGGGGTGGGTGATGCTATTCTAAGCCGGCATCACACGGCACGTGACCGGTCCATCTGGGAGTTAATTATGTGTGGTGAGCACTGAAATGCAGCGCTAGGCGTTTTTATTGTGGTTAGTGGGGTCAGCGCGTCGTGCTAACGCTGTGGCTATTTATAGGACAAAAGTATGCGCGTCGCGGTTCCGGTTAGTCTCCACATATGCTCTTGTAAACTTCACAGGCTGTTCTCACTACACAATATTGAAACAGCATTTCCCGGCAGTTATCTGTATTGCTTCCGAATGTTGATTTGATGGTTATTTGTTTTTCGCTCAAGGTTTTTTTAATATTTACCATTTTCGCGTAACAATGATGGTGTGAAATTATGTAATAGGTACAAAACAGATCTTTAGATGGTTGGCTTGCTTCTTTCATTATGTCGGGACGTGGAACGTCTGTCAGTGTAATATACTAATCACTGAAGTAGGCTAAACACGCGAGTATGTACACAGGGAGTTGGCGAATCGCGCTGGTCGGCGAAAGGAGCAATTTGGCTGACCGCGTGTAAGTCTCCGTTTGGCGGACCCAATTTAAAAAAATGTTTCGTACGGCCTATATTTCTTAGGGAAAGTTGCTTCTTAGCAGCAGCTTGTCCTAAAGTTTTGGTAACGGTCTTTAGAAAAAATATTTTTGTTTGTGTAATCATAGTAACATAGACGCTCAAGTAAGGGATGTACTATTTTGTAATTTTTTTTGCTATCGTTACCTTACATTCATTCTACCTTTAGGGCTGATTCAAATATGAGTGACGATACTGATGGATAGCGGTATTATAAACTCAATTGCTTGACAATTATAATTTAGTATTTCTCGCAGTTCTCAATCGTTTTTATGATTGCATACCAGATGGCGTTGTGTTCAGCGATTTTTGCGGATTTATTAATACCTAATGAAATACTTTACCGTTTGGTTCTACACTATTCCTGTAATCTAAAAACAGCCTAAAAATAATTTTATACCGACAAAGATACCGCTACCTGTGTTGTCATCGCGACATTCCGCTTAGATTTCTTAATATGTTATAAATATGTGAGCAAAACATGTGCTAAACCCATAGACTTATAATTTGATCGGTATGTACCTACCTATTGAGTCAATAAATGGGTTGATTTGTTAAATTCGTATTTTAACCAAAAAATCATTATTTGTATCCTAGTAATTAAGAAGTCTGTCGTATATGGCACAATAATGAACCGTAATCTCAAAAAACAACGCAAAACATTTATCAATTTTTTTTTACGTAATTATAAGTGTATATAGAGATAATGCAATTTGTATGCCTGTAATGGTTTTTACAATTATTTGTTGTTACGAGAAGAATTTGTGTTATAGGTAATCGGTAGATCTGTCCATACCGCAAGTCCTACCGATTATTGAATTGGATCGGCGAAAGCTGCAAACACAAATTTCAATTCGTGACTCAGATTGGTTCGAGTACCTAAAGTATGACCGTTTGTAAAGGCCATATTTGACAGCTGTCAAAAAAATGTTAATGCTATGACATAAGGTCTATTTTTCTTTGTTGACATGTCCTTAAGTATGGGTCAAATAGACCTATAATAGGGACAGCTGTCAAATATGGCCAATTCGTACGGCCGTTCTTATGATCAGAAATGACGTAAACATAATAATGCAAATACTTAATAACCTCGAAAAACATACATACTTACTTACCCCGAGCTTCGGGGCAGTTGTGTAGGTACAGCTTTATGCAGGAAGCAGGCACAGGATATAAAATGGGTTTAAAAACAAATTATAGAGCATGCATGATAGAGCTACATATACTGCAGATTTCCATTGCAAAACATTGCATATTTGATTGTGTGATTTAAGGATCTGAAGTGTAAAATTCGCTAGTGCAAGTCAAGTGAATGATTCGCCAGAGCGATTTAGCTTAGATCTAGATTTTAGCATACGATTCTAGCTTATTCTAGCAGTTCTTGAAGACCTTCAATAATCTAAGGATTCTAGATTGTAGCATACAATTTAGGTGTGTGAGAACTGCTCTGTGACCACTTTACAATATTTCAGGGAAACAATCATCTTGTGTTTTAAACCTTAGAAACGGGACAACACTCTTCATGTCATGAGACTAAATAATAGGAAGCCCCAACAATAGGCGTAAGTTTCTTGGGAAAAGTTGCATAGTTTCATAGACATAAAATGCACTTAAAACATTTGTAGCAAATTACTCGTAACTACTTCTACAGCCACAAAAATCCACTACTGGACATGGGCCTCCCCCAGTTGGGGGGTATAGCCATACTTACCACGCTTGGCAGGCGGATTTGTGAGCGCAGTGCAAGATATTGTAAATATTCACAGGGAACGTGCCCGTTCCCTCGATTTATCCCTCAGTCGCCTTTTACGACACACATGGGTAGAAATGGGGTGATGCTATACTAAGCCGGGACCACACGGCTACGGTAAACTTGTAACTAGTAAATTAAAATTCTTACCAGCTTTATCAGTCGATTCCGATTTGTTGTCCGGATAGAGGACCAGCATGAACTCGTCCGCGCGGTCCCTGGCGGGCGAGAGGCTGGCGCGGCGCCGCACCGGGGCTTCCATGGTGGCTGCGCGCGGGACCTTCGCCGGCGGGGTCGCTCCCGCAGCAGGGAACACCGCTGGTGCAACGCCCGCGCTCACTTGAGCTGACACCCGCTTGCGCCGCGGCGCCGGCGAGACCCTCGGCTCCTCCCCTTCCACCTTCGTCAACTCCTCGCTAATAATACGCGACTCTATCGCCAGGAACTCCATATCCACGGCGCGACCCGGTATCCTCACCGGAGCAGAGTCCGTCGACGGTACGCTCATCCCGTACGGACTCTCCGCCTTTACGCGGAAGCGGTACTCGCTGCCTTCGATCAAGTCGAATAGTGTAACACTGGTCTTGCGGCTCGTCGTAGCCTTTAGCCACACGTTCCATCCCGTGCGGTAATACTCCACTACATAGTTGCCGACTCTACAGCCGCCATCGTCTTCGGGCGGCTCCCAGTTCAGTGTGACTGACTTGTCCACTTGGCGCGCTACAGACACTCGTCGCGGCGGGTCTGGCGGCGCTGTGATAGTGACCAGGAACGCGGCTGTGTCCTCTCCGATGCTATTCTTCGCGTGTATCTGGTACTCGCCTCGGTCGCTTCGCCTTGCTGTATGAATCTTTAGCATCGAGAATTTCCCTGTATTTGTTACTTCAACTCGATCATCAGGGACTATCGGCTGTCCATCATGCCGCCATTCTATGGTCGGCGTCGGCTTACCCACAACAGTGGTTTTCAAGAATACAGTTTCGTTTATTTCGTAAAGTAATCCATCCTCGTATTGGCGTGGGTAGCGCAGCTTTGGCGCCGCCTCCAACGAGAGGTGCGCCTTGGTTACCGCGTGGCCAGCGCGGTTTGTGGCGGTGCACTTGATTTCGCCCTCATCACTCGCCAGAGTCTGGTGGAACAGGAGTACACTAAAATTCTCTGTTGTAGTTATCGCTGTACGTCGACTACTGAATATTTCGTAGTCGTCCTTAAACCAGGCGATCGTTGGAGCAGGCGAGCCGGTAAAAGTGACTCTGAATTCGGTTTGATCATTTTCGAGGGCGATCACATCTTCCAGATGCTGTAAGAAGACTGGCGGCTCTTGGGCTCCGCGGTCGGAGCTCACGGTGAGGACGTCGCTGAGTTCACTGAAGTCGGAGCGGCCGACGGCGTTGATCGCCGCTACTCGGAACTGGTAGCGGTGCGGCGGCTCGAGACCGCTCAGCACTAGCTCGGGGCGCAGTACCAGCGGCGGCGACGTGCGAATCCAGTCGGGCGAGCCGAGCCGATTGCACTCCACCTGGTAGCCCTGCAGCGGCGCGCCGCCGTCATGCGCGGCCGGCGCCCACCGCAGAGTGATCGCATTGGGCTCATCCTCGGAGAGTATCGGCGTGATGTCCGGTTTGCCAGGCACTGCCGGCCGTCCTGGAACACAAGTTAAACCAGCGTCAGTTCGTTGACCGGAAACAAAGAAGCGTCTCACAGAAGCGGCGAACGTCAGATCGTCACCAATCACCACCGCCGTCGGCAACACTCGTTTGGCATAACACTCCTTACAAAATTAGACGTATAATAATGGTTACATGAACGCGGTCGGTCTTACGATTTGTTTTGTTGTGCCACGCTTTAGGAATCGCAGCGCGCAATCTTTTTAAAAATAGACATGTAGGCAAGGGGCTGCGACGGTGATAGCGAGATGGGGCCGTGTGCGCGAGGAGCGACTGGCGCCAGGGTATGGAGGCGACAGGTACCTGCGGACTTCCAATGCACGTTCTTCCGGGGCTTGATATTAGCGTGTGCGGCGGAATGTTGGTTGCCCATGGCGGCGGCGGCGCGCGCCGACACACTGAGCCCGGTCGCGCGCGCACCCCGCGCCGCGCCCCGCGCTTAGAATAACTCTCCGCGAGACGCCCGCCCGGATGCGATCTTGATCCGTGTGATCGATAGCTTTTCATTAACGATCGTAGATGGGTTACGACCTTTGGCGCCTAGATTGATATGATCGTAAATCCAAAATAATTGGCACTGAAACGCTTTATCTACTGTAGCTGTTAGATTCGGCGCAAATTACGAAGTAAATTGCCAAATGAACCTGCAAGGGAGAATATGTCAGGGATGCGCTCGTTTTCGGATTTATCGATCGAACTGAAGGAATAGTGCCATCTAGCGACGCAGGAGTGTATCTACATTGAATGCTCGAAAGCTAACATTCGTACAAACTTCTTGGCAAACACATCTGGGTTTGAATCGTAGTGTGAAAATGTAGAGATTATCTTAATGTAAAACTTAAATACATAACGACCAGATGGCAGCACAGGAAAGTAAATAGTATCAAATTATAGTCACTCCTGAGCTCTCTCCAGTGTAGGTAGATCGTCAAGGATCTACAGAAAACTTTCCATGCTTCTGTTTAATAAGTACTTTTATTTGAACAGGTACTGTAACAGACCTCATTAAAAGTTTTCAAGCTTTTTGAGTACCGTCTTCAAGTAAAGTTATACGAAGATAGCCAGTGTACCAACTTTTCCCAGGAGCTCAATTTTTGAGTTTTCACATACGAAAATCTGCTACTAATTGTGTTTGTATCACATACTGAACTTATCGATTCTCATACAGGGTGTAAGAGACGGAGTAAAGAAAACTTTGCAGACGTGATCAGACCATGAACCTGAACAACTTTTATGTGCTATGGTGGGAAACGAAAAATTTTTTTTTAGTTCCCATATATAGCCAGTCAGCTGATCGGGAATTTTGTATGGGAGGTCGAAAAAAAATCACGTTTCCGTTCAGTTTCATGGTCTGGGCACGTTTTCGTTATAAGTTTTCGTTACACCGTCTCTTACACCCTGTATACAGCAATAAATTCACACATTGGCTATTAAAAAAAAACATGAAGTAATAGAAATTAAACTACGTGTGGTTAGATTGTATATATCTTTTTTAAAATCTTAACTTTTAATTTAATTGATTTCATAAATTGATTGTGGTGACGTAAGTTACATGCTGTGTGGTCAGCCTGGCCAGCCCAGAGGCAGTGCCTTTATTTTTTTATTTTTTTTCCCACTCGTGCCGCGATTCTACTAGGAACATTTAATTTTTTTATTGTTTACAATGACTAATTCATTTATTCGGTGACAGTATTGTATTGTAACTCTGACATTCTAAAAGCATTCATTGTGAATCTATTTGGAAATAAACGATTGAATCTTGAATCATGAAATCTTGATTGATCGTTGCGGACTTTTGTGCAAGGAATAGCTTTTCAGCTTTTCCACAATTGATGCCCAGACCCCTAATGTCTGTGACTACTTTAGAAGACGTTCATTACTCAAAATTGGACGTTTCAACACAGTTGGCCATAATATAATATAGACCGGTATTTCATACACTTTAAGTAGATATTAAGCCAGGTCTATGGCGATGATATTTAGGGACAAATATAGGTACAGATAAGTTTTTTTTGTTATAATATTCTTCTATAATGTAGTATCACATATTTATTAACATTGCATTGCGTTGAAGTGACATACATTAAAAAAATATATTGGTAAGAAAAAAATATGCTTTATTTTATCTACCCACCAATATGGGTGCATACGGGTATTTACCGCGGGTACGTATGGGTAATTGCCGGGTAGCTGGGCACATACTATTAGCATCTATTAGCATAGCAGCAGAACAACCTACCCTTTTTATAAAAATAAAATGTAATCCTAACTGAGCGTAGGTGGTCAAGTGGTTAGGACACCCGGTCTTATATATAATCTTGAGACCCGAGTTCGATCCCCGCCGTGTTTTTACTCACGTACATTTACCAACTGCGGCGAAGGAAAAACATCGTGATGAAAACTTGAATTCAGATGATATTTGAATGTGACTTAACCTAGAACTCGGGCCAGGTTAGCCTTCGGATTGCAGAGGTCAGATAGCAGTCGTTCTGTGTAAAAACTTGGTTCCACGTTAAATCCTCTAGTCCCTAGGTTAGATAGTCGACCTCGACAGAGAACGGGATAAGGCAAGGACGATGATTTTTTTTTCACAGTTCGACCTATGTTCCTTGGGAAAAGTTGTTCAATTGCATAGGGTGGCATTTTGTTACACGCTGTATTTGTCAGGTGTGGCGGAACTGGCTATTGCATACTGGTAACGCTGTGTTGCCTTTTTGTAAAATTACACAGTGAGTGGACACTTGTTCGATGTCTTTATGTATATAAGTAGTAACAACGATATAATATCAAAATTTAGATACATATATCACGCCTTTATCCCTTGCAGGGTAGGCAGAGCGTTAACGGCCGTAGAATACGGTCGCTATCGCCACGTCTGACATTTTTTGAGGATTATTTTCCAAGGTTGTTTCAGAAAACGTGTGTATCACTGTAGTAACAGGTTGTCAGGCTGTCGCCTAAGAAATTTAATACAACAATACTCTCGAGTCCCTTAGTCGCCTCTTACGACACCCACGGGAAGGATGTGGGCTGATGCTATTCTAAGCCGGCATCAGACGGCATCAATATTTATAATCTTTCAATATTCTTGTTTACTTACGATACCTATAGAAACCTATATTTCATGAAATTCCTACGTGTCCAACAGTGGCCTTGGGATGTTCTCTTTCAAGATTAATTCGAACATTTGGATAAACATAACAAACACGTGAAGAATGCAAACGCGATTGAAGTGTGTTTAAACTTTGTAAAATTTAGCTCGATACCTTTGCACAAATGCTATGACATAAGGTACATTTTCCTTTGTTTACTAGGAAAATGGACCTTATGTCATCATTTGGTCACAGGTATCAATCTATATTTTATAAAATATAGGTGGTTTTCACACGCATCGGAGAGCACTGCATTTAAAACAGCAGGCAAAGAAAATGGCAGCCTGTTACAGCGATGCGCCTTTAGGGTGACACCAGCTCCAAAAAGTAAGTCTCTTTCTTTTTCGGTGCGTTAGAGAGAAACAGACGACGACGGTTCAGTTCATGAAATCTGAACATTATCTTATACATTGAATGTATTGAATTATTTCAAAAAGTAAGCACATAGATTCATTACACATTTAATGAGGATGAAGAATGTACAAAATAAAAACTAAACATTGAATAACAATGAAATCGATCAGGTTTTTATTTTTAGCCTTATGTCGGGTCGAAAAACGCAAACTTTGCGGTTTTTTCTATAGGGGCCACTTTATCGAATCGTGATTTGGATCCCATAGTTCTGCAGCATATTTCAATTTCAATTTATTTAATATAATTTACAAAATTACAAATGATGGGTCATAACAAGTTGGGGCCCAAATCGACGTCATTAGAAATAAAAATACAATTTAACATGTCTGGATTACTATTTAAAATAATTTCGTCTCCTTATTAGTACATTTTGAGAAATAGTTTAGAAAATTCTGGACACTATTTCACTTTTTCGGGGCAGGTTTCTGAGCTGATTTGACCTTAAGTACCGTAATAACCGAATTTCGGTGGTCGGTGCGCGTATAATCCACCTAAGGCGGATCGCACACTTAACGTACGACTGAGCGCTAAAACATCGCAGCGGTCTGTCGGGCCCATACTAGAATCATCAGTCCCCATACTTAATTGGTCCGTGCCCATACGAAAACCTCTCACCCGCTGTCGAGGCAGCGTTATCGCAGCGACGTCCGTCGAGTGCGGTTTTAGTATGGAGAGTGACATTTTAAGTATGTTTTTAGATTTTCGCGGTAATAAAAGTATATTTAGTATGGATCTGACAGACCGCTGCGATAGTTTAGCGGTCTGTCGTGCGTTAAGTGTGCGATCCGCCAAGCGAACGGTAGGTCGTCTGTTTCTCATCACTCGCCCACGACTGAAAGAAAATAATATTTTAGACTTATCTACGTCTGAGTAACCACACAGCTACCTGTAGAATACATACAGGCTTACATTCAATTAAGTACAGGGTGGATTTAAAGGTTGGATGCACTTTTGAATGTCAATATCTCGTCCAATTATAAGTAGACCCATTTACTACGGTGAAATAAAATAAATTATATTGGTATATTTTTAAATAATAGCAAGTGGGAGGATGTAGTCTCTGTCTACCCCTCCGGGAAAGAGGCGTGATTGTATGTATGTATTATATGTAGATACATTATTAATTTTATATTTCACACAACAAACTCCTGTCCGAGATGCCTCCAAACTTTTTCTGTTCGTTCGAAAAACTTTATAATAACAAATAAGGTTTGCCACACGGCCAGTGTCAATCACAGCGTTTAGGCGCGAAACCTCACACGACGCAGGATGAAAACTCATCGGCCCCATTTCTTTTCGAACTATAAAAAAGAAACCAAACTGCCTAAACTCTCTTTAAATCCTGGTTGTTTGGAAGATGTTGCTATTTTAAGAATAATGCCGCCAATTGTACCAATCTGTTCTTTTGTTGTACTTTGTTGTGCGATATCATGGTTTTTTAGTGGTAACTTTCCGATGTTTTTCTATCGAGCCAAATTATTAGTATGTATTATAAATAAGAAAGGATTGTGAAATCAGAAAGAAAGTTGGAATTTACTATTCGACTTGTAAAGACTGATGTCATTTTTAAATTCATAAAATCATACCTATATATAAAATGTGCTTTTATTCGATTTTACCACCCGAAAGTAGTTGATGATATAAGGTTGTGCGACTTGTGCGTGTCTGGCTCCCTCCATAATCCGAAGCTGTATCTACATACATATAGCTTCGGATTATGTATCTACATAAGGCTTCGGATTATGGAGGGAGCCACACACACAGGGCCTACGCCCCTGTGTATTCGCAGATATAACTTAGGCACTTAGATCCAAAATATTGATTGACTGAACGTTAATAAATACGAGGGCGATTATAAACACGTACCTAGGAATCTACGGGAGTATTTCACAAGACAGTGTGGTGACACTTCTAACGCTAAAGATACACTACAAAACCATAGAGAAAGCGTAAAATATTATACTTTTGGGTTGAATATTAGCCAGTGACAAAGTCTCTTTTACTAAAGTATTAAAAATTAAGGTGTCCCGCACAATACGTTTTCATGGAACGACCGAACTCCATATTCCTAGCAATTCAGTCTGCTGTATTCTATCCCGAATTTCCATTATAAAGTGCTTTTATTCCTACACAGAAGGAATTGAACCCACAACCTTTAGACTCTAGGCCGAAACTACCCACTAGACCGTCGACGCAATTGTGTTTCAACGTACAGCTAATTACGAATGAACGAATCACTTTCACTCGTGCGACACGCGCGTGCGCATAAATCTGGTGAGCAGACGCGGGCTCACAAGCGTCAATCAACCAACGAGTAACTTGTAATTATAACAGAAGTTCTCAAACTGTGCGGTTGGTCTGCCAACTGAATGTCAAAATTTAACCACCCTTGTAGTTTGTTCGTCAAGTCGAGAGAGTGACTTGACAGATAATCTAAGGTTTTCTAGCCTTTCAGAGCCAAGTTGCCTTATAACCAGTGGCTTCTGATTTTTTAAAAGGGGTAAAAAGGGGTTGAACGATTGTATGATGTATGTTTAAAGCTCGTTTAAAGCAATCTGTTTTTGGAATTTAGACAAAAGAACTAAAATAATTAAACAAATGCTTCAGGAGTTTTTGATTTTATACGCCTAAAGGGGTATAAAAGGGGTTAAACGTTTGTATGAAAGTTCTTGGTCTTTACTACGATATTTTTCAAATTTGAAATACCCTATCACCCTCTCTCTTTTCTCTTTTCTTGTGGGATACCAAGTCGTCCAACGACCCGATACCCTACACAATCGATATGCCTAAGTATCGCTAGCCAATTCGTCAAACGTTAAGCGTTGAACGATATGACTTGTTTTGGACGGCCAGATCATGATGTGCCGGCGTATCACGATGTGCCTAGATATATCAAGATATGGCTAATCTAACGAAACGCCTACGACATCAACAACACAAAGCATATACATTTCCTCAAAATGTGAGTATCGTGCCTTGGGTACCATGTACGCTATGCCATTACTATATTTCTACCCGTGGTAGTAAAAGGCGACTAAGGGATGAATTGGGATGAATGGGCAATAGTTTTCCTTGTGAATATAGCACCTTGTACTGTACTCTTCCACATGTCAGCCACGCGAATGGCAAGCACCCCCAAACAGAGGGTGACCCATGTCCAGAGGAGTGAACTGTTGTAGCGATTGATGTGTGACTCCAATTTGTCAGCCACGAGTGGAGTAGGCAAGTCATGTACTCTGACACAAGGGTTCATCGGGCCGTTGGCCGTCTGTCCCACACGAAAAGTACAAGTAACAAATCAAATCGTTTTTACTTATTCGATGTCCATTGGCTTAGTTCTAAAAAATATATCAGTTACTGTCAGTAAGCGTTCCAATAAAACTAGAACTTTGAAAAAGTTATGGAACCCTTGATTTAAAATATAAAGTAGGCCGCCATTCTTGATTTTGGCTCCGAGAGGTTCTTAATTCATGCTGGACTAGATTCTTTGAAGATGAAGCTCGAGAATAATGCGGTTGTGCTCTATAATTATTTTTGTACATACCGACAACGTATGTAAGTAATATAATTTAGTTAGTACAAGTAGGTAAGTACCTACATCGTCGATACTTAGAAACTATTCAAATAAAAATATTATTATGTGAAGAACTACGACTTTCTTGTTTTAAATTTGGTAGAGGCACAGAATATTTGAGAGCTCGGGCCCCGAGTTTGAGTTTTGAGTTTGAGTTTCGGCTGATTAGGGCAGAGTTTGTGTTTGAGTCGTAGTTTTTCACATGATGAGTCATGCTTGTTTGTTTTTTAGCTAAGCTCATATTTAGATCTGTAAATAAATGAGGGTTTATCGCAAGAATCAAGAATCAAAATATTTATTGAAAATAGAAAATTTCCATTTTACTAATTGATAGTCTAAAATTTACAAATAGTAGTTATCAATCAACAGGTACACAATAGTAATTGTAAAAAAGATATCAGTACCCTAGGTACTTAGAAGAAATAATGGGACTGGGATACTACACCTGACAAATATATATGCTAGAATTTTTTAAGTTTTCATTCGTTTTTGGCCTCTCAAATATCATATTTCTAAAGGAAGAGGCGTGCAAAGCGGACTATGCCCTGCTCTGTGATGAAGTCTATGAAAAAATACACAATGATCAGGTAAGAAACTATCCTACAAATACATATTCGAAGTATCGACTTAAACGTGTCAGTAATCCAATATGTTTACGAAAATCGGAAAGCAGTAGATCAATAAAACGTGTTTGTCATAGGGTGCGCACGCGCATCGAGCATCGGCGACCTACATCGCGCTGGAGCGGCGCCAGCGCGCAAATACAACGCGTCCCACTGTTCGCCGCCAAGGTGACATTGCATCCTGCGTCACTTCTGATATTATCCTCGTAACGCCCAGATGCCGTGTGATGCCGGCTTAGAATAGCATCACCCCACATCCTTCCCGTGGGTGTCATTAGAGGCGACTAAGGGACTCGAGAGTATAGGTGTAATACAATTTTTGGGCGACAGGCTGACAACCTGTCACTATAGTGATACACATGTTTTCTGAAACAACCCTGGAAAACAATCCCCAAAATTTCAAGACGTGGCGATAGCGAGCGTATTCTTACGGCTGTTAACGCTCTGCCTACCCCGCAAGGGATAATGGCATGATATATGTATGTATGTACGCCCAAATGTCTTTAAAAGGTATGTAGCTCTGCAGTGGTTCAGGCTTAAGCCCTTGCAAACATTACATTAGAACGCTACCTTATAGTGTCCATCAGAATGGCGGGTGTATAATATCGAAATAAATCAATAATTAATGTGTTAAATGTACACTAAATGTACGTATTTGTACTTAAGTATCCGTGTCGTACATTCATTGGTTTCTTAGAAATAACGATTTCAAAGTGAGCAGCCATTCTGACGCCAGGATGGCGGGTGTATTTTAAACAGATGAACCAAACCTGACTATTCATGTATCAAATAAATGTACGAGAAATGTACGCATCGCCTCATATAACAAACACTATTTTACTATCAAAATAAGGCCTTTAAATAGGTATCGAAAGTTAAGTCAGAACAATCAGTATCTCGCGTAAATTGTAGTAGATATAATTTGATTATCAAATTCATTAAATGACACGAAATTCTAAGTATTTGATCATTATCACTAATAATTTGAAATATTTTAATAAACCAAAAGTAGGTACCATACAGTTTCTAATTTCACATACTTAGTAAGTATTTAATTCAAAGATCAGTTACACGGGTTCCATATTTTTTATACATCAAAGTTATATTAATATTTTTAGGTAGATTCTTCTGCAGCTAACTTCACTGCAAATTAGTTACGCATTCTTCCGTAGTGACATTGAGCGCATATGAAACGACAAAATGTGTCGTGGCACGCATGTTAGCTATGCAGATTTAACTTTTGATACCTATTTAAGGGCCTTATTTTGATAGTAAAATAGTGTTTGTTATATGAGGCGATGCGTACATTTCTCGTACATTTATTTGATACATGAATAGTCAGGTTTGGTTCATCTGTTTAAAATACACCCGCCATCCTGGCGTCAGAATGGCTGCTCACTTTGAAATCGTTATTTCTAAGAAACCAATGAATGTACGACACGGATACTTAAGTACAAATACGTACATTTAGTGTACATTTAACACATTTATTATTAATTTATTTCGATATTATACACCCGCCATTCTGATGGACACTACCTTATAGCCTACTAATTTAAGCCTTATGTTTTTCCTTAATTATGTAAACTTTTAAAATAAATGTTCTGGTTTATTAATGTTATAGTTCTTACTAATAAATACGGGATTCCCTGAGGCATTTGATATGGTTTATATCAGTAGACATAGGATAACCTGGAACAAGTCTACAAGTTTCCAGGACAACGGAGTTCATTTTGCTTTGAAGAATCATACCGTTTAAAGGACAGTCGGGACTTTATCTCAGAAAATCTCACAGAGATCTGGGCGTTACGAGGTTACTAACGACGGGAGTAGAAGCAAAGGCTGCGAGGCTTAGAGACAAGGAAAAATCAATACGAGACGAGAACATCTTATTTTCGCAGAATTCAACGAAAGGTTCAAGTACTCCTCCTAACAGGTAGAATTCATAGAACTACTAATGGGGACATGATTATGATGAATATTTTTAGAAGGAAAGCTCCTTTTCAACGAAGCTCCTTTTTCGTAATTGACCAGAAATCCACAATATTTTTACAACTCTTTTCCGTTCGTACGAGAGTCGTCTGAAAGCGGGGCCTCTGCACTTTAATAGCTAATTTGCATTGCACACAGGTTTACTCGTATTGACAAGTTTAGTAGGAATACCAAAAACAAACGTGCTGATAAGTTTCTTACAGTTAGGCTTTAGAGCGTTTTTATACAGCGCCCAAAATTCTGTCTATATAGACAATGGGAAATAAAAATTCGCATATGTTATCACTAGATACAAATGGGAACAATTTGTCCCACTCGCATTTGATGTACCTATTTAAAAAATCATACATTTTTCACGCCATAAGTTGAGTGAAATTATTTACATTTAAACTCTGTACAACTATTTAATAGCGTCGGTGGCCAAGTGGTTAGGGCACCGGTCTTACAATCTTGAGACCCGAGTTCGATCCCCGCCATGTACCAATGTGTTTTTACTCAGGTACATTTACCGATTGCTCTTACCGTGAAGGAAAAGCATCGTGACGAAATCCACATTCAAATGATATTCGAATTCAGATGATATTTGAATGTGACTTAACCTAGGATTCGGGCCAGGTTAGCCTTCGGGTTGCAGAGGTCAGATGGCAGTCGCTCTGTCTAAAAACTTGGTTCCACGTCAAATCCCCTGGGGTAGGTTGGGTTAAGACGACCCCGACAGAGAACGGGATAAGGCAGGGAGAATGAAAATGACCACTATTTAATAGATGGATTAGCGATGCGTTTTTATGATTTGTAAAGGTATTTTATAGTGGTACAGTGTTAAAATGTAAATAGGTAGAGCATGAACATCAAATGCGAGTGGAGACTTATTCCCATTTCTCTCTAGTCACAGATTTTGTGGGGACAAATGAGAATAAAGGGATCAAACTCGAGTACGAGTTTGAGATGTCTTTAGTATTGACTGACACTTGTCAAAACCGTTCTTGAGATCGATCTCAGAGTTGAGTGCGATTTATAAGATAATTCTTAATTAAATAAAAATACAAATAGGTACACTGATATAAAGTAATTATAAGTCGTTACACAACCATCATGTCAGAAGCCTATTACTTGTAGAAGGCGGTTGAAAAGTTCATCGGGTCGTTGGACGACTTGGTGTCCCACACGAAAAATGAAAAAAATATATAAGGCTTCTACTTCCTAAACTAAGAATAAGAATTCCTGTATGTTACATGAACAAACAACCGACTTAACTACTGGTTTTACAAAATGTATACAGGCTGTAAATAAACTATGTGTAAATATTTTGAGGGGTGGACAAGCCCATGAAACTTAACAACTTTCCTGAAGGAACTTAGATCGAGATATGAAAAAAAAATTCAGGCCTCCATACAAAATTACCGACCGCACAAGTCAACAGCTGTATGAGAGGTCCAGATTTATTTTTCATATTTCGACCTTTATTCCCAGGGGAAAGTTGATCAGTTTCATGGGCTGACTCACCCCTTTAAATATTTGTAGCTCATTTTTTACACCCTGTATAAATACGGACCCTAGTATCTACTTGAGAGCAATGCACCAGTAACAGCCATCAACTACTCGTATTTTGTTATAAAGTACTCATAATCGATGATATTGAGGTACCTACAAACTTACAACGACATCTCATGCATAAAAATAACATAAAACAGCATATATAATCATCTAAATTAGTGGTATGCGATTTCGTCTTTATCCCGTATGCGCAAGTAGCTAAAACCCGTAATTAGGAACTCCCCTTTACCAAATGTCCAGCTGTGTTTTTCAGGGTTCCGTAGCCGACCGTATTACTAAGCAAGGTCACTCCTTAAACTGAAGAGCTGAATGCAAACCGAAATAGTAGCCCAAATCCAAACATACTTTTCGTCATAGATTCTCTTTTACTACTTAGTTCAGGTTCTGCGTAATTATAGGATAAAATATAAAGAATTCATAATAATTATCTAAGTGGTTAGGCGACCAGTCTTACAATCGTGAGAGTTGAGACCTATTATGAGACCCGAGTTAGATCCCCGCCATGGTACATTTACCGATTGCTCTTACGGCGAAGAAAAAACATCGTAATGAAATCCACATTCAAATAAAATTTGAATTTAGGTGATATTTGAATGTGACTTAATCGAGGGGTCGAGCCAGGCAGGTTAGCCTTCGGTTTGCAGATTTCGGATGGCAGTCGCTCTGGTGAAAACTTGGTTTTACGTCAAATTCCCTAGGTTAGGTAGCCGACTCCGACTGTTAAACGGGATAAGGCAAAGAGAATGATGATCATCTAAGAGACATCGGGTTTTTTTTTCAGATGCTTTGATCTATGTATTTGCCATTGTGTTAGGCTCAAAGCTCACTTGTCATTTTTATAAATAACTAATGACTCGCTCAGCGGTTGCACCCACTGTAACTCATTTTCCCTGCAAGTATTATACACATGAACCTTCCTTGATTCAAAGCACTCAAAATCCGTTGCTGAGCATACATGCAGACAGACATAGGAACAGATGCGAGAAGCGACTTTGCTTTATACTATGTTATTTCTTTTTGTATGGGACACCCAGTCGTCCAACGACCTAATGACCCCTAGTGTCATAATGTTTTAAACGCCTACAAGTAGCAGATTTCTGACATGGTAGTGTAACGACGACCATCCGAGTAATCATACACAGCAACCGGGGCCTACGGCTTAACGTGCCACCCGAAAGACGGAGCCATCTTTCTTATGGACAATCAGGAGGTTCAGCCTGCAATGTCCTAGCCAGACTAGGAACAAATTCAAGTGGCAAATATTAACTTTGCGGATTACCCACCGAGAATCGAATCCGGAATGGTCTGCGTCAAAGGCAGTTGCACTGCCACTGTTGTAATGGTAAAGAATCCTTCACGATCGAGCGCTACTTGCACTTGGCCACTTTTTTTAGATACGTACAGTTCAAAGAGATCTAGTCAGATAATTAGAAAGACAGATAAAAAGAAGTCCAAAAACCAAAATCCGACTACTGAGAGTTCGGCTTTGCTGAAGTCGGGGAAAAAGAATGCGCTCTGTGCTTGCGTCAGATTAATACCAAATCTACATTTCAATTAAGTAGCAGCTGTTCTGTTAGATTGAATTGTTAGAGTGAATACTTAAGATAGAGCGGATGTCGCAAGAGGCGACTAAGGGACTCAAGGGTTTTTTTGTGTATAACAACTTTAGGCGACAGGCTGCCAACCTGTCACTACAGTGATACACGAATCATTGTTGTTCCTACGTAATGTTAGGTTGTTTGTATATCCTTACACTTCAGATTTTATTCTTCCACATATATCTACATGATTACTTATACATTATAATAGAGATTATACGTGGTGTAACGGACGGTGTGGGTATCTAAGGCATAATCGAACCATGAAACTGAACGACTTTTACGTCGGATTTTTTTTTCGAATTCCCATTATTTTTCGTAGAAAATTAGTCATTGGAACTGGAATTTTGTGTGGTAAGTAGTGTGAAATTATTTCTTTACTAACTTAGCTTCCACTGAAAATCTCCTTTTCGAAATTCCAGTCAGTTGACTCACTCTCTATGAGGACGTGATTTTTTTCGATTCGCAACGTAAGCAGACACCAGGGTTCATCGGGTCGTCAGGTGACTTGGTATCCCACACGAAAAGAGCGAAAAACAAAACATAGGCATGGCATAGGCTAGGTCTGATCATCCCGGCTGAGTTTCTGGTATCACTTTGTGAGTTTGTTCCCAGTCTGGTAAGGACATTACGGTCTGAACCACCCGAATGTTGTGATCACACGTGTTGTAACATGGTTATTTTCGTGTGCTGTCGATCTGACGGCGCGTTGGGTAACTAGATCGAACATCAATCAGCTGATCGAACATCGAACGGAAGCAATCTATATACTTAAAAAAAGTACCTGGTTGGCCGAGCCTCGCACGGATTTATCGCCTACAAAACATATATTGTTTCTGCAAACCAACAATAATGTCATATCTTTCGGGCTGTCAGTTTGCGCTCTCTCTCTCTTATTAGGTGTGGGATACCGAGTCGTCCAACGACCCAATGAACACTAGTGACACTAAAAGTTCATACTTAGCTCTTGGACCGCCATACTACCAACGGAAATGAATCACAGAATTGAGGCCAATGTGACACTTGGGGTGGAATAAGAAGATTATACTCCCGCAGCTGTCACGAGTTCATTGATGTAATGTTGTTGATGTGTAAATTTTCCCGGTGTACTATTAGCAGCATGTCGAAATTCCCATCAAACGTGTCAACCTTTTATGGTTATTTTTTGGACCTGTATGGAAAACCAGTATAAGTTGTACCCTATTGTGAGTAGCTTGAGGCGCGGTCAAAAGTACCTACATAAAATTTTCAAACAATACACAACACATTTTTCCAGTCGAATGCATTATTTTCTATGGGTTCATATTTTAAGTACTTACATTTTGTTTAAAATTTACAGTTTGCGTTATGTATACTGCGTATTTAAATTCATTCGACTGTTTAAATAAATATATTCTAGGCCGCAAGGGATGAAGGCGTGATTTGTGTGTGTGTGTGTGTATGTATTCTAGACGGCTGCTGAATTGTTCGGGACGTAGGTACCACAGAAAAGTTAGATGCGCCTTGAACGCGTGTATAAAAATAAGTGTCTCCTCATAAAAAAATATCTAGAAATATTGTGTTGTTTAGCCCTTAGTTTTTTTATTGGTACCTATAACTCGAGACTGGTTCTTCATTAAGATACAGGACCTTTCTATTTTTGAATTTTAGCATGCAAATTGTTACTTATCGTGCTTATATCATAAGGTCTACTACAGAAACCCAGTCACACAAACGCTAATAAATTCACACATGCCCAAAAAACATTAAAAATATCGAGTAGAAACTGAAATATGTACTTCCGTGCACGGAGTCGATTTACGACTATTCTAGAAGCTGAGCTCCTGGAATAGTCCTGGAACAGTTTCGGTTTCGCGAAACCTAACTACCTACGTTTAAAATCGATACTAAAACGAACAATGCGAGTTTGTTACTATGAGCCGTTCTCTGTTCTTTTATTACGCTCATGAACTATGACCATTGCTAGCATGTACGTGTCTACAAGCTATAACTGTAAGTTCAGTCACAATCACTAAAGTGATTTTTTCTACAAAATAAACTAGCTTTAGACTTATTTTGACTAAATAGTAAAAATCATCATACACATATTTTTTATGCAAGTAAACAATATTCACATATTGGTTTTAGTTGGATCACAACTCGTATTTAGCTCTATCTACTTTCTATTTTTACACTACATTACAATAAAATAAGTAATACATAAGTTTTTAACACACTTAACCGATTTACTGACACGTTATGGCGAAGGAAAAACATCGTGATGAAACGATGAAAGTCACACTCAAACAAAATTTGAATTAAGATGATATTTAAATCTGTCTCTTTTCGTGTAGGAACACCGAGTCGCCCAACGACCCGATTTTAAAGTGACGTAATAGGTTACGTCAATAACCCTAGGGGATTCGAGCCAGGTTATCCTTCGGGTTGCACACACACGAATACACAGGGCAGATGGCAGTCGCTCTGTGTAAAACTTGGTTCCACGTTAAATCCCCTAGGAAGGTAGCCGACCCCGACAAAGAAACGGGATAAGGCAAGGAGTATAATAACAACTTTTCGCAACAATTTAACACTTTGTAGCGTTTTTCGAGATCTCTCGGCTATAAACGTGACAAAACGGTGAAATAATTTTAGAGGGCTACCTTAGAACAACGCAAATCAGTTTGAACGAATGCCAAGTAAACGGGCAATTTTCCAATGTGTGTGTGGTTTTAAAATCTTGCATGGAGAAATAGTTGAGATATTTGATGTTGGCCGGACATGATGACCATTCACTTGCATTTATGAAATAGATTTATTTATTTTGTAATATCAAATTCAATAGTTTAGTCGTGGTGCTTAGCATTTACACGCTTAATTGCTGGCATAATCTTATGCCGCTTTGCTCAGTGATTCTAGGGACCATTATTCTATCCGAAGATGTCAAAATTCCATCCACTAGATTTCAAGATAACGGACCCACGTTTTTATGTATGGCACTAAAAAAATGTTCTTGGGCCAACATGTGGTGTATCAAATAAAAGAGCCACACGAGACGACTTTAAAAATATATTGCGTTAAAGCATTTCTGCTAACTGTTTGGAACAAAATTAAATTAAATTTTTAAAACTTCCAATAACATGCTGTGTCATAGAGAATTACAGTATATTAATAAACCGGTTTAAGCCAAACTGCAAATGCGTCACGGGCAGTGCGACGGACAGGTTTTAAATTGTCTATTTGTTCCAAAAATGCGTGCAAAACCGGTAAAGCCCTCTATAAACCAGTTAATAGGTGCGAAACCTTTACATTTTGCTATATGAAGAAAACTTGTTTTTTCATGTTACGGTAGAGCCAACCGAAACGAAACGCTCTTTATGTAATTATGATGAATATGATGATACTGGTTTGAAAACTAATCCGGTAAACAAACAATCCTTGTGTATGCACGGCATCGTCTAACATAGTTCATGGGGTACGCCTTACACCCTATGGCACGTTTCTCCTCTTTTCGCTATAAAAGTAAAACAGTAAAACTCCAGCAGCCGCTCTGTTCAAGACGCTCTGATCTTGATGCAGGTGTGTTTTATTTTGTTACTGAATTGTTACCCGTGGGTGCCGTTAGAGGCGACTGCGGGACTTGAGGGTTTCAGGTGCATCACAACTTTTAGGCGACAAGCTGACAACCTGTCACTATAGTGATACACGAATTATCTCTAACGGCCCGCAATATTTGTCATAGCGACAGCGATAGCGACCTACCCCACAAGGGATAAAGGCGTGATTTATGTATGTATGTTGAATTGTAACACGATCCAAGCTTAGAGAGGCATAAACTTATTTTCGCCGCTGACCCGATTGGCGTAGTCGTGTGATCGCAGGGAATTTTTCACCAGCCTCGTAAATAAGGTCATTCGGATGCATTATTATTTCAGTGCTGGAGAGTTTACGAGCCGCCACCTACGCGGCTTGGAATTTTCGCGATTCGATGATAAAGCTTTAAGTCCGTTGCACACTATAGTTAAAACAGTCACAAGACTCTTTCTCTTTTCGTGTGGGACACCGAGTCGTCCAACGGCCTGATGAACCCTAGTGTCAGAATTTTTCAACCGCGTACTACAAGTAGCAGGCTTCTGACATGGTTGTGAAACGACCGCCGTCTAAGTGATCATGGACAGCAACCGGGACCTGCGGCCTTGAGAGAGACTCTCAAGACAGAGATGTGTCGCCCGAAATAAAAACCCAAATGGGAAGATTCGCGTCCAGTTGTCCGGGAACATACAAAATAGCAGGAAAAGTGTTTGGGAATACACAATAAAAATTCTAGTAAAGTAAAAAGATACATTTTTTGTAAAGATTATGCCACTATTCATAATAAAATTGAAACGGATCGCACACACGTACGTTTTACGGTATTATCGTTACAAAAAACAATATTTTATTTGTTCTTTTATTATGTTACGTTTCCAGCAAGATGCTGGAATAATTATGTTCCCGGACAGCGAGAATATTCCCACTTGGGACTTATTTCGGGCGACGGCACATCTCTAACTGTCTTGAGACTGTTTCCTCTGTAGTGTGCGCACGGCCTAAACAAGTTCCGAACTATACATACCTAAGCGTTTCTGATGGGAGTAAATTGAATATTAAATGAAAAATAAACTAATAGGTGAGCCGTGCTCCGCGCTTTCAGCTTTCTTGAGTCAAGTAACTGACCTTCTGGAAAAACATCATCTAGTTAGCTAGGCTAGTCCTCGACCGCAGATATTTTTGAATTTACAACGATTGGATGTTTTGTTAGCGCGGCCGACGCCGTACCGCAGAAAGTTGGTCTAATGATCATAACGTAATGTAGATAAAAACGTATGGATTTCTTTTATGCCAACATTCTTGGCAACATAACTGTCGACGGATCGGTCGAGCGGAGAGGCGCGCGCGCACGTTGTGATCTTCATAATGTACGCGAGAACTCAATGAAAGTGCATTGTGGAAATATAAAATTAACATTGGTGTTTGTTTATTGCGTGCTATTGCTGCATCGAGATAAAAATAGAGAATTCTATAAATATCGCCGACTAGATGGCGCGAATTAGGCTATCGAAATGTATCTTATGCACTTTTCTTTATATTAAAGGTATGCGAGAAACAACCACTCACTCAAGATCCTATGAACAAGGATAGCTGTGAGTTACAAGACTTGTAGGTGAGGTGCCGTGTGATGCCGGCTTAGAATAGCATCACCCCATTTCTTCCCGTGGGTGTTGTAAAAGGCAACTAAGGGATTCGAGGGTTTAATGTGTATTACAATTTTAGGCGACAGGCTGACAACCTGTCACTACAGTGATACATGTATCATCGAAAAGCGCCCTCAATACTTGTCAGACGCGGCGATAACGACTGTAATTGTACGATTGTTAACGCTCTGCCTACCCCGCAAGGGATAAAGGCGTGATTTGTGTATGTATGTATGTAGGTGAGGTAAAATATCTGTCCCACATACTAAAACTTTAGGTAATAAATAACTCATCGTTTATCATAAATCAAAGTACCTACCAAGATATACAGGGAGTAATAAAAATTAGCTGCAATTATTTTAAGGGGCGAATTAGCCCATGAAACTGAACAACTTTTCTCAAGGAACATAGGTCGAAATATGAAATCAATTTTGGATCTAGGTACCATACAAAATTACCAACCGATAAAGTTAAATCCATAAAAAAATCTCATATTTCGAACTATGATTCTTAGGGAAAGTTTTTTTGACCCTTATATTTATTATTGCTAAATTCGAGGTAGCTAAGAATGTCCACAATCTAGATTTTTTCTTTGGCCCACGCTACAAATATAATTTTTTTTAACAATCATCATTTTGGCACGGTACAAATAATATTATGAATCTACATACCTACCAACGCTATGTTGTGAAATACATCCAACCAATATTATAAATGTTACTCCTTGACATTAAAGTTACTGAACCGATTTTCATGAAATTTGGCACACAGATATAGGGTAACTTGGATTAACACAAAGGACAGTTGTTATCTCGAAAAAATATTCCTGTAGGATGCAACGGGATTAAAATCTACTTCCACGCCGGTGGAGCCGCGGGCGCCCGCTAGTATAAGTAAAAAGTTCTTTCACCGATCATCAGGATGACGTCAAGTAATGTATAAATAATGTAATGTTTAAATAAAGCGATCTATTCGCGTTAATCCAAGTCAAATGAAGCGCAAGAATAACAGATGGGGTAAGCATAGCTCGAGTGCGCTTCATATACAGGGTGTAAGAGACGGTGTAACGAAAACTTTGCAGGCGTGCTCAGACTATGAAACTGAACCACTTTTTGTATGGGGGCTATGCTGGGAAACGAAAAAATTTTTCCGACCTTCTATACAAAATTCCCGATCAGCTGACTGACTTTGTATGAAAACTCGAAATTTTTTTTTCGTTTCCCAACATAGCCCCTATAGAAAAAGTTGTTCAGTTTCATGGTCTGATTATGCCTGCAAAGTTTTCGTTACACCGTCTCTTACACCCTGTATAGCAGACTGCAATAAGCGGATGGAGTGCGCCTGGCAGCTTTCGCATTTCGCCCGAGGGGCTGCCAGCTATAACCAACTTTAACTGACAGCCCCGAATTTTACGGGATTATAATATTAATTTAGGGAAGCCTGTCATAAACCTTAACTATAGTTTTTCTATATAGTTACAGCGGGCGCCTGCTAGTTGTTTATAAATACTACAGACTTCATGTATAATTTTTCAAAATATTTTAATTTCGATTAATAAAAAGAAAACATACATAAAATTAAGTATTATGAGGCCATCTAAAATATAGATTTATGATGACTTACATTGCTATTTTCATACAAAATATCGTTTTAGATCGTTTTGAAAAGTAGCTGATTTGACCTGCCAGTCACTCACTCATGAGAGAATGAGTTACAGCGAGTGCAACCGCTGGGCGCGCCACTAGCTGGCAAATGTTTCGCTTTTACGTTACTATAAGTTCACATCACAATCCCTAATGTTCAGTGATTAACTTATATGGCGCCGTAGTAGTGCGACAGCCTGACACACAGAATAAGGTTCCGGGTTCGATTCTCGGTGGGTCACTCACAAATTTGATATTTATCACTTTGTGAATTTGTTCCCTGTCTGATTAGGACATTGCGGGCTGAACCACCCGATTCTCCGTAAGAAAGATGGTTCTGTGTTTCGAATGGCACGTTAAGCTGTCCCGGTCCCGGTTGCTGTCTATGATTACTTAGACGGCGTTCGTTACCCAACCACGTCAGAAGCCTGCTACTTGTAGGAAACGGTAGAAAAATTCTAACACGTCGGGTTCATTAGATCGTTGAACGACGACGTGTCCCACACAAAAAGAGAGAGAGTTGAAGCGAGATGAATTGCCTAGTTACAGAGATTTCTACTTTAAAAGAACAAGATTAAGACCATTTGCTTTATTTAGACGACATTCTGGCAACACATTACCTGTAGGTGGCCGTTATTCTTGGAGGAGAGGAAAACATCTCGCCCACGGCCGACTGGCTTCAGGCTGACTACAACCTGTTGGCATTCGGTGACTAAACTTTTGCGCAATACAGGTGACCTCTTTTCGGACACGTTTTATATTATACGTCTCTTCAAAGGACAAGGTGTCCTCAAAATAGTCTGAAATTAATGACTTTTCAACAGGGTATTGGGAAATTATTTTCGCCTCGCTTATTTTTTCAGTACCTAATTAGTGCTCTCTTATTCCATCTCCACCTGTAGAGCGTGCGGAAAGTTATGCCGCTCCCGCATCGGCTTATATAGCCATTACAGTCTTGCCTTAGACACTGATTAAATCGTCTCTCACGGACGTATGAGGCCAATGATAATTTAGGAAAGTCACCGCGTCTTTATTTTTTGTTCGGTTATCTTTTAACCCAACGAAAGATGCTGTTAATTTACGAGGCACTGGTAGAGGGTTTGTGATCGTGTTCCTCGGTTGTTTGGTACCTGGTTGAATGAAATTATCTAAAACAAACATACATTTGATGTGTTAAGAATAAGATATATATCGTAAGAGTGCCCTGAAAAAAACTCTTAACAACCCATTCAGGCAGGTAACATGATGCGATCTCGCGAAAGCGACTGGCATAGCTCATTCGCTTAGATACCGTCGCGACTAGCGTAACTTGACTTTAATGCACATTACACGCACGTACTAGCGCGTACTGAGCTACGCTGGTCGTGACACTATGTAAGCGAATAAAGTATATTATTAATACAGGCCACTTACCTAGTTACGCGTATCACATAATTCAACTCTGCTGTGAGTATTAATTACACAACCCTGCCGACAGGCCCGTATTAGGCATACATTGCTGGTAATTGTATGGGCGTATTAAGCCGTATGGTCTCCTTATCCCTTCTCGAGGGGGTCGTAAGAAGTGACCGCGGGATTAAACAAACCAAATGTCAGTCCTGGAGCAGGAGCAGGGTCGAACAGGTGGCGAAGGTCCTGTGCAACGCAGTGTTTTTGTCTCATACACTGATTAAAACGTATGTCATAAACATGTCACAATTGTACTAGTGGAATGTTGTGGCTGCTGAAGTTGAGCCAGCAAGGTATGGGAAATCGGGGTTCAGGGCAGGAGTAAGAGCAATGCCAATTATAGCTCATTTACTTAGATAGTGTCACGACCAGCGTAACTTGACCAATGCCCAATAGACGTGCGTACGGGCGCGTACTGACAGTTACGCTGGTCGTGACTCTATGTAAGCGAATGAAGTATACCTGCGTGCAGCGAAAGCCGAAATAGCTACCACGCGACGGCTCCAGTAACAATATTTCGACGCCCGCACACAAACACAAATATTATGTGACCATTTTTAATTTTGGCACAAGAAAACTTGAATCATTCTCAAGGAATTATAAAAAACCAAGAATTTCAGCATTTCGCTTCTCTGGGGCAATAAATAGTACAATTAAGAACTGACCCTGTCAATAATATTATTATGAAGTGTAGCAAAACTTGAGTTTTTAGCCGTGTGTGTGCTGATCGGTTTAAACTTCAAACTGATGTTGCGAAAACTAAATCCATGTAGGTACCTAACTTTTTTATATAAAATAGATAAGCTCAATACTGAGATTGGCCGAATATTCTGTTTATGTTCGGTATTCGGCATGTTCGGCAGCTTTACCGAATATTCAGTTAAAAATGCCGAATATTTAGCCAAATAAATACAATTAGTTTATTTTATTTATTTAAAAAATAGTTATGTCAGTAATCAGCAGTGAGGATTTTTTTACTGTAATCAACGTTCTTAATTTTATATCATGTTAGCGAGCAAAAACGTACGGTGCTACTCCGCAATCTTAGCGACACAGTTAACGGATTCTATCTGTTCAATGGATATCATCTATTTCCTACCGAATTCTTCGGTCGAATATTCGGTTCGGCAAACTTTTACCGAATATTTTACCGAACATTCGGTTTTGGTGAAAGCTATGTTCGGCCCATCTTTACTCGTTACTTATTTAAAAGTTTTATTTATTCTAATAGTAATTAATGTATTAAATAGTTAATCTATCTGAAACCACCTAAGTATGTAACAAGATACACAGTTCATATAATGATTTCAGTGATATGAATATACAAATATAAGCTGCTAAATTTTAAAGGGCGAATCAGAACAATGAAATAAAACTGAACTACTTTCGCCAAGAAACAAAATAAGAGAAAAATTTTTTCGGACCTCCCATACAGATTGACTTGGCCGGTTCATAATTTTGTATGGGTGGCCCAATTCTTTTTTATATTTTGTACTATGTTCCTAGGGGAAAGTTCAGTTTCATGAGCCTGTTCACCCCTTAAAATATTTGCAGCTAATAATTTTATACCTTATATTTTGTTTTGCCACTATCTTGTTCGTCTCTCAGCTGCTACGTGTGAATATGAAACTAAAGATAGGGTGACAGTCAGGTAAGCGTGGCTGGATGACGGCCAAGCGTTCGTCATAACATCAATTACTAAACTGCTAATTGCATCAATCGTGCACTGTACGGGAGATGTGACGATGGGGCGACATTGTCATGCATCACGTCATTATTCCCGGATTAGAATCGAACTGAGTCATAACAACTCATACCACGACCCGAGCGCCCTGTTCCTCTTATTTGTGGGCAGACTAAGCTTTTGTTATATGAGTAAGGCCGTCCGCACACTATTGACGAAACAGTCTCTAAACAGATAGAGTGCCGTCGCCCGAAATAAGGCCGTTCGCACATATAGTCAAAACAGTCTCAAGACAGAGTATCCGTCCGAAATAAAGCCCAAATGCGAATATTCCCATAACAAATTCCCGTTGTCCGGGAACAAACAAAATAGCTAAAAAAGTTTTTGGGAACACAAAAAAAAAATACTAGTATAGTAAATACATTTTTTTTGTAAAGATTATGCTTCTATCCATAAAAAAATTAAAACGGATCGCACACACGTACAATTTATAGTATTATCCTTACATAAAAAATACTTTACCTACAACAGTACTTTTATTTTGTTTTACGAAACGTTTCCAGCAAGATGTTATATTCCTAGACAGCGGAAAATTTATTTAGAAATATTCCCACTTGGGACTTAAACCGTCCGCACACTACATTCAAAACAGTCTCATGACAGATAGAGATGTGCCACCGTCCGAAATAAAGCACGGAATTTTATTTTGGATTCCCAAAAACTTGAAGCGCGGACTTGGAAAAATACTGAACCTTGAAAAAGGACTGCGCGCAGTCGAATATGGGCGATGCAACCAGCCCCCTATGTAATTAATAATAGATAGACCCCGCAAAGGATAAAGGCGTAATGTATGTATAGCCCACAGTCTGTTGATTAATATTGATACTTAGTGGTTTAAAAAAATAGAATTTATAAAACTCCTTGCGTCTATTTTGATGGTGCGATACTTCAATCATACTTTAGCCGCGGAATAAATAAAAATACTCAATAAGTAGGTACCCTTTTCAAATCTAAAGAAAAGCATATTTACTCGCTTGCTTACGACCGTCGTTAGGCTTTCATCTCAATTTACTATGAATTATTTAGATTCAGATATGTCTTTTACCTTTTAAAATGAGGGACGATATTTACTTTACTGATTTCGCTTCAAGTTTACCGAGACTTCTTTCATCTAATTTTATTTACCCTCTGCGTGGTCCTAAGCAATCGTTTCAAAACTTTGTAGTAACCTGGGACGCAGACGTACACACACATGAGATTTTTATTTTTCTTGCTATTTGTATACTTAGGATTTGAATTAAGAAGTACTTTTGGACAGTAGTTTTAGCCGCTTAGTTAGAATAGCATCAGCCCATTTCTTTCCCGTGGGTGTCGTACAAGCCGACTAAGGGACTCGAGTGTTTCATATGTATTGCAATTTTAGGCGCCAGGCTGACAACCTGTCAATAGTAATACATGACTTATCTGAAACGACCCTCAAACATTTGTTAGACGTGGCGATGACGACTGTATTTTTAGGGTCGTTAATTTAATATCACTCGCCAGTGATATAGGCGTGATTTGTGTATGTGTATGCAGGAGTTTTACTTTTGTATTTTATTAATGACCCACAGTCATCTAGCGAATTACAGACATGCGTATATGTGCGTAAATGTATATGCGTAATTACATAGGCTTTACAACTATTCTCTTGGCACAAGTCGTGTGAGATAATCAAATCATTATTATTGTCTATCTACCCACCCCGCCGTAAGTAATCGCTCGGCACAACAGCTGTTCGAACTATCAAGAAGAACCCGTACAAACAAAAAAAAAAACTGGTCGAATAGCGATTGGCATAACCAAGTAGATTTCCATCGTCTTGATCTACCTATTCATTACCTGCTGTCTAGTGCAAACAGAATAGACAGGAAATTGAATTTCATATTCGCAGTTGTTGTCTGAGAATCGTCGTGCTCGAATAAATAAGTCAGAAATATTGACAAGCTCTCTATGCCCTCTCCCCCTAGGTAGGTACTGTCAGCAGCATGTTTACCACGGAGTATGCGCGATAAGCCAACTTGATACTTTCGCCAACTAGCTCTGTGCTTACTCGCGTGTTTAACCTACTTCAGCGATTCGCCACCGCAGTTAGTAAACTGTCATGATGTACAGTGAACGTAAAAAACCTGTTCGTTTAGTTCCTAGTAGGAACGACAATTTTTGTTTTAGCTCTATCCGCCATCTACAATATTTTGTTTTCAATGAGAACTTTACTATTTGTCTTTATCTGACAGATCTCGAGCGAGTTTATGATGGCATACCAGATGGCGTTGCGATAAGTTGATATTTTAACATATATTGATACTCAACTAGACAAAATACATTTCGTTGGAAAGAAACTTTTTCAGTTTAGCTGAGCGCCATCCGTGTACACTTGAAAACGGGCTAGAAAATTTCCCATAACATGGCCTTAGACGGTCACTCATTCACAAGTTTTAAACTTGTGTTTTGCCTATTTTTAAGGCTATTTTTAGGCCTATTTTTAAGTGTCTGCACACTCAATTTTCAATACTTTATAAAATAAAGTCGCTTTTTAAGTTTCTCTGACATGGATGCTCATAACTTTGTAGATGCGTTTTTTAAATAGATACCGTGATGCAAGAGGAAGTTTTATATCTATAGGCACTAGATTAGATAGGCACCTAATACATGCCAAGAAAAACCTCTTAGTTTCTACGAAGTAACTATTAAAAGCTAGCGGCTGGGCGGGCCGCTAATTCTGAGTATCTGATTCAACGTTTTTATCAAAAGGTACACAGAGTTCTCCAAGTTAGTCCTTTATATGGTAAATCAAGTTGGTGCTGATAGTACCAAAGAGCATTGGGGCGTTTTCTTTTAATCACATCTACGAACCGCCGAAGCTTGTTAGCCAGTTCGTATTTACGTAACTTACCTACGAATAAGAATATTTGCTGAAACTTTTAGCCTTTGAGTAAAACGCGCAAATTCCGGTGGGTGTGTTTACGCTTCAAGTCACATCTAATTAATTTAGACCCTCCGAACTCTACCCACCTGTCTAGACGATCCGAGTACATATAATTATAAGCATATTGACTCGATCTTTGAGCTCGGGCATCGCAAACATTGATGGGCGTACTTCACATCATACGTAAATAGAAAACAGCGAAGCAGAAACCTAGGGTAGGCACCGATGTCAATCGTCTGCAGCGGGCACCCTAAACAAACAGAAAATGTTTACCAATACTAACATATGAAGTTTCAAAGCATTTCGAAAATTAATTTAACTCCCAGCATGCGACCAAAAGCAATTTTAATTTTACTGATGGGGAACAGAAAATAGACTACCATGCATGCAGGGGACACTGCGAATGCATTTGAAAATTCAATTTTCATGTCGCTATACAAACAAACTGTGTGGGCATTACAACTTTTAAATGAATATGAAACCAAGCTGGTACTGAACGCAGGGGCGTAACTAGGTGACCAAAGGCCCTCGGGCTAAACAAAAACCAGGCCCCCTTTCGTATTCCCCAACGGGTTAAAAATCAAAGTCATACCTTCATAGGGTCACCCATCAGCTTAGAGGGCTCTTTACAAAACTAGTGGTAATGTTTCAATCATACAATGTTTTATTTTGCCGAGGGCCCCTCTGCGCCGAGAGGGCCCCGGGGCACTGGCCCGCCATACCCCTTCGTAGTTACGCCACTGACTCAACATACAGACGGTTCATTTTTTTACGTTTCTCTATTCATTATTTATATTTGTTTTGCAAGGAAAGCTTTTATTAGATACTAAAGAAGCTCTACGAAAACTGTAAAGTTATCCATGGACCACGACTCGACGTAGAAGGAATAAATGTTAGTCTCGAAACATTTTTTCTGCCACGTAAATATCAATCGCATTATTATTTGATTTACCGATAATTTTTGAATAAATTCTTCTTAAAATCGAAAATTTTGCATTGTGCATAATGATTCTTGGAAGCAGTTGTTCAGTATCTATTTTTAATTCTTTCACTCCAAAATAATTTTGTATCCTACTTAAAATGGAAACGAAAAATATGTACGTAACTTGTACGTAACTACTGTATCTGCTAGAGCGAATATCTATGGTTAATGTTCTTTGCTACAATGCTTTGCTTGTAGTTGTTCAATAATACTGGGACCTGTGCCTATGGTGGAAGTAAGTAAGTTCGTTTACAGTAACTGTCACATTTCTGTGGAATGATTAATTGAAAAGGCTGAAAACAACAGAAACTAAAAACTATTCCAGCTCCAGAGCCTTAAAAACAGTTTCATACTCTAGATGTACCTGCCTACTTTTTAAGACGAAAAAAAGGAGATTCTTAGTTTGACCTGTATATATGTTTGTCCGCGATTATCTCGCGTTAGAATGAACCGATTTTGATGCGGTTCTCAGAAATATGAAGGTTTTGAGCATATTAACCGACAAAAAATGGAGGTTCGCACTGTTTACGTCCGTTGAAGTCGGTCGGTAAAAAAAGTTATTTAGTGTTGTGTGAACCCGAACAAAAAGTGCACATTAACAGCTTCACGAAAACACGTGCGTCCACCATAAGACACCCCCGCCTTTTCGCATGCATTTCAACACGAAAATAAACACTGAAATATGCGTCACGCCCGTGAGTGATCTCACGATTGGTTATGCTTGCGAAAATAATACTCCTCTCGACTTGTCCGATGAATCAATGTAGGTATACAGAGTGTAAAAATATTAGCTGCAAATATTTTAAGGGGTGATTCAGCCCATGAAACTGAACAACTTTCCCCAAGGAACATAGGTCGAAATATGAAAAAAGTTTTTGGACCTCCCATACAAAATCCAAGTCAATTTGTATGCAGATCCAAAAATTATCTCATTGTGGTGGTGGTGGGTGCTTTATTTATTGCAATTTTTCACAGATATATGGCCGTGTGATGCCGGATAAGAATGGCATCACCCCATTTTTTCCCGTGGGTGTCATAGAAGCTGACTCGTTGGTTTCACGTGTATTGCAATTTTAGGCGACAGGCTGACAACCTGTCACTATAGTGAATTGTGATACCTACACGATTTATCTGAAACGACCCTCAAACATTTGTCATACGTGGCGATAACGACCGTAATTTTACGGTCGTTAACGCTCTGCCTACCCCTACAGGGATATAGGCGTGATTTGTGTGTATATGGAATTTAAAAAATGTACAGAATAAGAAATAACGGGGTGAACCAGAAGATTTAATCTTGTCAAAACAACCTTGCCGGCAATCGTTCAATCGGCAATTTGAGGTCCAAATTTTTCCATATATCGATCAATGTTCCTTGGGGTTGAGAACGAAAGTCGTTGGCTGGCGAAAGTGTCATGGGCAGATCACACCTTTAAAAAAATTGCAGTATATTTTTTACACCTCATGTAATTAAATAATGTGTGAACATACATAGTGAGCGTAGGTAGTTGTTGAATTTTTCGATGATTATTCTAATGTATTTATAAATAAGTGATGAGGTGATGAGAAACAGGGTAATTTTTGGATGACTATGTAAATAGGAAAGGCCGGGATTAATTGCTCACATTTTCAAATATAATCTTCATTTTTTCTTTTCGTGTAATGCACTTAACTAGCTTCCATCAGAAGGTATTCTTTCAAACCAACATTATTGGGTCTAGTAGTTTTTTAGATCATAATTCTTTGGTTTAGGACACGGTTTTATGTCAGTCACTACTGCAGACTACTCGAAAGTATGCGAAGAATATATCTGACGAATGAAAACCTGTTTCACTCGCCATCCAGCGGGGAAACGCAGCAAGCGTCATTCATGAGCACTTTTGAGCCAGGTGCGATATAAAATGTAATTTGACCTTATATTAATAAATTTGTTTGGGATTAATTATTTAAATTGTTGGCTAAATAGATTACTTGTTCAAATGTCTGTCATAATAACTTGCCAAAAATATCAAAGCAGTGAAAGAAACAAAAGCTAAACGCCAACAGGCAGGTCAAATAAGCTACCTTTTAAAACGATATTTTGTATGATAATACGAATAGATGACGTCATGTCTCTGTAGTTTTGATGGCTTCAAAGCACTTTTATATTATTTTTCTGTTTATTAATTCGAACTTTGAATATTTCGAGAAACTATAAATGGAGTAGTATGTATTTTGGGCCAATAGTGTTAATCGTATAACTTTTGTATTTTATTGATGAACCAGCCGTATAGCGAATTATTGAGGCGGAAGAACTAACCCCTTCCATCGTCGCACCCTGCCAATAAATATTATAATCATGTGGGTACCTGTGTACGTACGCCATCAAAATTCATTATTCATTAACACCTAACACGTGAATGAATTTAGTTCAATGATTCAGAGCGACAGATCATATTGACTTGCAAATTATATTGAGTACCAAACCAATCCCAGTTTATAGAAATTATTTAATTTGAAAATAGATAGGTCCCTTTCGTGAGTCAAGCAATACCTATTTTACAAAACCCTATACGTAAGGAAAGGCGCTCTTTTATTTTTCCCCGTGATTCCATTCGTAACAAAACAGTGTACAATGATGGGTGGTAGAGATTTCGTGCGGGACACCGAGTCGTCCAACGACCCGATGAACCCTAGTGGCAGAAAATTTTCAACCGCCTTCTACAAGTAGTAGGCTTCTGACATGGTTGTGTAACGATCGCCGTTTAAGTAACCATAGAAACACGGAACCTTCTTACTTACGGACAATCGGGTGGGTCAGCCCGCAATGTCCTAACCAGACTGGGAACAAATTCTTCTGGGAAATTCTGGGAAAGTGATGAATATCAGCTTTGTGAGTGACCCACCGAGAATCGAACCCGGAACCTTCTGCGTCAAAGACAGTCGCCACTCTCTACCACTGCGCCACATCGGTCGTCGAATGGTTAATGGTGAATTGTATCATAGTTGCATCATTAAAATAATATATTTAATACAAACGCACACAGAATACAACACGTACATTCATATATCACGCCTTTATCCCTTGAGGGGTAGGCAGAGCGGTAACGGCTGTAAGAATACGGCCACTATCGCCACGTCTGACAATTGAGGATTGTTTTCCAAGGTTGTTTCAGAAAACATGTGTATCACTATAGTGACAAGTTGTCAGCCTGTCGCCCTTACGACACCCGCGGGATAGATGTGGGGTGATGTTATTCTAAGCCGACATCACAGGGCAACAAAACAGAATACAACACGACATAAATTAATATGGAATATAAGAGCCAGTGCTGAAAAACAACCGGCGGGTACCATAAAGTAAAACGCGTGTTAAACGCGTGTCTAGTGTTTTTTTAATGAAGATATTTTGCATACGTCCAACTTATTTGTGATATTGCTTTTAGACTTGGGGCATCCTAAGGGCGCAGCATTTGAGGTCGCTTTTGTACCCCATTATTTAGACAAACACAGAGGGCGGTTCATTATCAAAATGATAGTTCAGGAGCTCTATTTCTGAAAAGTCGTAACTCGGTTCCGTGCACGAAAGCCCATAACGACTGGTGTAACCACACGTTTTTAAATTTCTTTTACTTTAAGTTTTCATAGTCAAAAATAAATGTGTGAATTTTTGAGGGTATGTGGGAATCGATAAGTAAAGTAGGACGTGTTATACAAGCGTAATAAGTAGTTGATTTTCGCATGAAACGAAAACGAACGTTTCAGAGATAGAGCTCCTGTTCACTGTTTGCCTACGAGTACGACTATTCTCTTTGCACAGACAGAGCTCAGAGCTAAGCCGATCACACACAATAATAATTGTCAAAGCTCAAAGGGGGTTGACACAACAGGTTCACTCGGCATTAAGAGCTAAATCCTACATACTGGATTTAATTAAAATTGTGCTGTGAACTGTGGCAACACTAGCCTCAATTCTGGCAGGACCTTTACTTTCACTAATCAGACATGATAATAATAAGGATGTGGACTGGCAGGTCTAATGACATACTTTTTAAAACGATTTAAAGCGGTTTTTTGTAAGAAAATAGATATGTATGATGTGTGGTGTGACGTCGTACGTTGCTATTTTGGACGGCGTCAGAACACATACTTTTATATATTTTTCTGTTTATAAATTCAAACTTTGAAAATTTTGAAAGATTATGAATGAAGCCCGTAGTATTTTTGGACAATAGTTTTAAGCGTACCTACCTACAACGTGTATATTTTATTAATGGTACAGTCAAATTGCTGCAACTGTGGCGACATTGCTGTCAATTCTGTCTGTAAGGACATTTACATAGACACAGTAAAAATGTGGGGGTAATTCAAAGTTGTGGTTACACGCTGTGAGGCTACCCTGGCTGGCGTCGAAACAATGCTTTTATTTTTTCATCTCTGATGCCGCGATATCAATTTCAATGTATTTCTCTTTCTCTTTGTAGTACCTACTTAATTCTTAATATGATGTTACGAGCTAAAACGCTCGCGGCTTCGCCTGCGTTGGAAAAATGTAAACACTTTGTATATAAAGACAAACTTAAACGCACAGGTAAGTACATCGACATGTTAATTTTTTTTAACTGTCTCCCGTAATACAACAACAAATTGAATATTGGAAATTGTTGAAACACGTCACTAATTATTTTTAGAATTCTTCGAGTTGCAGAGGTCAGATGGCAGTCGCGCTGTGTAAAAACTTGGTTCTACTATGTTCTACGTCAAATCTCCTAAGTTAGTTAGCCGACCCCGACACAGAAATGGGATAAGGCAAGGTGAATGATGATAGAAAAATTCGTATCTACTCGTCAATAATGTATACATACATACATACATATATCACGCCTTTATCCCTTGCGGGGTAGGCAGAGCGTTAACGGCCGTAAAAATAAGGCCACTATCGCCACGTCTGACATTTTTGAGGATTGTTTTCTAAGGTTGTCTCAGAAAACATGTGTATCACTATAGTGACAGGTTGTCAGCCTGTCGCCTAAAAATTGTAATACACCAATACTGTCGAGTCCCTTAGTCGCCTCTTACGACACCCGCGGGAAGGATATGGGGTGATGCTATTCTAAGCCGGCATCACACGGCAAATACACATACATACACATCAATAATGTATGGAACATCCAAATGTTTCAACAATAGCTTAAAACACCCTAAATCAGTATCCTGCGAGAATCAGCACCACTGAATCCCTTTCATTCCATACCTACACGAAGGTGGAGCGTCGAAAGGACGGATACCACGTTAGTTAGTGTACAAATTGGCACAGGTATTGTACAAAGACTATTGACATCCAGGTAGGTATGGCTAAAGCCGAGTCAAGACATTTGTTAAGCCAATTAAGAGCCATCCCTATTGTCGGGTTGTTCCCACTTGGGACTTATTTCGGAGAGCGGCACATCTCTATATGTCTTGAGACTGTTTAAACAGTGTGCGCACGGAATAAGGCGGATTGCAAACATAACGCACAACGCTCCGCTAAGGTAACGTATCCGTATCGCAGCGGTCTGTCAGATCCAAACATCCATATATCCAATAGAAACGTCAATATCGGTTTTAGTATGGACTAAAACCGCTCAACCGCTGTTGACGCATCCGTTAAAATAATGCAGCCGTAGCGGATCCTTCGACAACGATTGAGCGGTTTAGTATGAGGATTGACGTTTCTAGTATGGATCTGACCGACCGCTGCGTTACGGGTGCGTTATTCTAGCGCTCCGTTGTGCGTTAAGTGTGCAAGACGCCTAACGTCTAAAAAACATTAGCCGGGACCGACCCATTTAAACCATGGAAGTTGTTGTTTTAATAAAAAGAGGCTGTTATTTTAGAGAAAGTGTTTTTTCAAATAGTTATTCCATAAGCCATTTAAAGAAAAATTGGAGCTCATAATTATCTACTCGTTATAGTAAATTTCAAAGTACTTGTTGTAATTGAAGCACTTCTACCGATTTGTATAAAAATAAGATTTGCCAAAATAGTTTTAAAAAAAGCAGCACGTAATGTTGCCATTCAAATAAATATTCTTTCGCTCGTATATTATGGAGGTCCAGATTTTGCATTTTATGTAACTCAAATTAATATTTGTAATTTGCTCATTTGGTAATTTTTTTCGCTTGCAGCCAGTCGCCCACTTGGTAATACTATAACTGGAACCGACTTCAAAGACCGTGTAAAAGCGCAAATCTTTATTTTTTGTGAGGTAATATGCCCAAAACTTTCTCCTAAGTCTGACAAATACTTAGCTGAAAACCGCATCAAAATCGGTTCAGCCAAAAAGTTAAATTATTATCTTCCATCACTTCAACCTCGACTACTGGATTTTAGATATGTAAATAACGTTTTCATAGAGTTATGAAATTCATGTTAAGAGGTTGCACCTAACCTAGCATAGGTACTACTCTGGAGTAATTTAAACAGTGTTTTTTCTTTTAATAAAAAATAAGGTTTTCCCGGCTATGTTTAGAAATGTGAGCTGATTCGGAGAGAACTCAAAATGAGCTTTTTTCTATACCTACCTTTGAAAATAAACAAAAGTTACTGTTAAAATCATTATGGAGCTTATCGAGATTTAAGGAAAACGAAATTGAAAATTGCTCGGGTATTTTTTTTTGGGCCGCTACAATTAAAACATTTTCCCTGAAAAAGGTATTTTGGCCGCGGGGCAATCTACGTCCTGAAATAGTTAAATATCGCAAGTCGTCATAGGAACAATTTGGAAAGCTTGGAGACCAATAGAAAGCTTGGTAGAGCGGGTAGCTAGTTGGTACTCTTTTCTCAAAGGCGTTACTTGGTTTGGTAGACAGAAGAAATTATTCACTATAAGCTATGTTTCTCTCTTTTCATGTAGGACACCGCGTCGTCCGACGACCTAAAAAACCAAGATGTAACGATGAGTTGTGTAGATAGGTCAGTGAGTTATAATGCAGTCGAACCGTTTTACTGTGAGGCTTTCATTTTGTTTACTTTCAGTGGAGCTGAATATTGGCTGAGGGTCCATCGAGAAAGAGGAGGGAGGGCGCGGGGTGCGGGGCGCGAGGCGAGGCCGCGGGAGTGCGCGCTCAAAATAACCGCGTATTTCGGTCGCGCCCCCCGCGGCCCGCCGCGCACCCCCCCGCCCGCCGCCCGACCAGCAGCGCCGGCGCACGCGATCCGCCGGCTCCGCACTATCCGCTAACTATTCGCAATCGACCGACGTCTTGGTTGTTGGACTTGGGTTATAATGACTTGACTTCTGCTAAATGAACCCGTGGACTAGTATAAGTTTTTCGCAGTGGCGTATTTATTTCTTTTTGGGCGAGCGCCGAAGCGACGGTATAATCAGGACCTGTAGCGTCGAGTGAGAGTTTTTTGTGCATTGTGCTGCGGTGGCGGCGTGATGGAGAAGCAGTCGAGGTGGTCGCAGCAGAGCGTGCAGCAGCAGAGCATGCAGCAGCAAAGCGTGCAGCAGCAAAGCAGCATGCAGCAGCAGAGCAGCGTGGAGCACCGCGAGGAGGTGGTCCAGCAGCAGCAGAGCGTCCAGCGCACGGAGCACCACTACACGCGCCAGATGATGACGCAGCAGCGAGGTTCGTCTCTTTACTTTACGCGACTTTTATCATCATTCTCACACACCACATCTTACACTTTAATGCATAGCGAACTTTGTAAAAAACGGATGGGCACTCTGAAAATCATCGTCATCATCATCATGTTATGTTGAGCCGCTGCTACCCGAGAGCGGTGGCTCGCGCGGCGCTCGGGCTGCGAGTGTCTTTGGTTTCTTCCTGGTGCGTAACTTTATTTGTGCATAGCGCTTTTCCTTCGAGCGAGATAGTGCGGCTATTCTGGGGCGCGAGTGGGCGGCAGGCGGCCAGGCGGCCAGGCCGCAGAGCTCCCGCGCAGCCGCCGCGGCAGGAATGCGTTCCCGCTCGCGCTCCCACTTTTCACACTTGTTTTTCTTATTACTCTTTGAGAAATGATCTCACTGTCTCCGCTCGACATCGATGAAATTCGAGTTTAATGTTATTACTTGGCAGCGAATTGCATCAACATAAACAGAGATCGAGTGAACTCATACGGGAGCGGGCCGAGGCCACCATGAATAGGGCTCCAAATGGTTACTTTTTGTGTAACATTTAAATCGTAAATGGCAAGTACAGCCTGCTGTCGCGAGCACACTCGATTCTCCGTTAACGTTGCAGCGCGAACTCACGCATTAAAACTTGTTTACTTATATGGTATAAAGCCTTCCCCTTATAAGGAATCCGAATGAATATGCTTCCATTCAAGGATAACTTTTTCTCAACATGAAAGCTCTTGAACCGAGAAATTAGGACAAACAAAGATAAAACGATTGAAAGCTACAGATGACATGAGCTTGCAACAACAACGAAGAAAATGGTCTTTATGTTAATGATAGATAATATACACTTAGAGAGGATGCACGCACTAACGCATCTTCATGAATATGGAGCTGAGAAGTTTTTATCGCGATCAATGAAAATATGAAATCGAGCGGTCGCGTCTGTTTTATTGTTGCGTGTGTCGAAACCGCTGATTTCTTGCGGAGAAAATCAACATAAACAGACCCCGTGTGTGGCTAGAAAAACGACTTGCAGAATGGCTACATACCACTAGACATTTATAAAACTGAATCCATAAGAAATATCCGTACGGATTACGTCTACAATGTTAACAATTGAGTCAATCTACATTTCATCTTGAGCACAACAACGAATTTGAATCGTCGGGTCGTGAGGTTTATTAATAAAAACATGCTCGAAGCGTACAATCAAAGAGATCTATCTAAAGAATTACGAGAGGCTCTCTCTGTGTCAGAGATAATGATTAGTCAGCTGGTCTATTCTTAAAACTCATAGCGCACACTTCAGCAAAAAAAGAGAATGTTTCTGACATAAACCTCTCAAGTTAGTGAAGACTTCTTTAGAATTATTTGTGTATAGTTAATTGCCACATACTTGAGGCACAGAATAAGCCTTTCATGATCAGCAGTTGTTCAAACTTTGGAGCACGACAACATGGTTGTATTGTGGAATGTAAACCTGAAACACGCACAACAATCTTTGTCAATCTTGTGTGACTCATACGAGCTGCTGATGGTGGTATGGTAGCTAAACCTAAGATCAACTTACTTAGCACTGTCCAACAATAAAGTCGTTCTGAATCAAAATGTCTCTTAAAATGCAATCAACCAAACAAGTAAAAAACCACAGTAAAAACTAGAGTAATGAGGCATATAAGCTAGGAGTATTAAATATAAAACAATAATATTACGAGTACACTATGAAGTGATTGATATTAGTCAAAAACTATACAAACAATAAGTGTACGGTTTAGAAGGTTAATGGCCGTGTCTTACGGAGGGAAAGATAATATGAAGCCAACGATATGGCCTATGAGCACAGCAGATATAAATAACAGGGCGTGGCGTGCTGGCAGTTTTTGCGGCCGATCGCTTTAATTATCTATTTTCTATTTCAACGTACCACTGAGAACTGCACAATAATAGCGCATTAGTGTTGGAGCGAAAAACAACGTCAGCGTAATATGAGCAAGCGACGTTTTCACTCTTTCTTCGTGATCAATCTTGCATATGGGTAGATGGAATATAAGACGTAGGTATTTTGTAAGCGCTTTCCCGACTAAACGAGCAAGAGGCTGGTATCATCTGAGTATCTGTGGCGACTGTGTTCAATTCATACAGTGTGTAAAGAATAGTACTAACTTCCTTTTGAGGGGTGAACCAGCCCATGAAATTGAACAACTTTCCTCAAGGAACATAGGTCGAAACATGAAAAAAAAATGGACTTCCCATACAAAATGTACCAGCCGACTGAGGCTTGTATGTCATGGTTCAAATTTTCTTCACATTTTTCGACCCATGTTCCGAGGGGAAAGTTCTTCAGTTTCATGGGCTAGTTCACCCGTTGAGAAGAAGTTCGTATCTTCCCTTACACCCTGTATATGAAAATATAAGATCATTATGATGACTTGGTGGGATGTGGAATATAACGAATCGGAAATACGAGGATGGATTTTATGCAGATGAAGAGGGTCTGACCGAGGGTCAAACTAAAGCTCACCAGTGGACATTGTTATTTGAAGAATTATGATTCCGCTAGGGCGGAATATCGTCGGTTGTCATATCATAAAAATTATACGACCGAACTGTGCCTAATATGACAAATAAACTACCTATGATTAGAAATATTCACAATACTTCTCATACTTTCTGCTTGGCGAAGAATTTTTTTTACAAACCTACATATTCATCAATTAACATCATATCCATGCTGAATGTTTTAATGTTTTGTTTGTATAGCTGGATGACTACACTAATATTGTTTTGTACATAGCTCGAAAGGTCGGTGACTTCAACTACTTTGGATTGAGTTCGGTACTATTTATTCAAAACTGATACCTAACATATACATGATGTTAGGAAAAGTAAAGTAAAGTACGTTCTTTTGAACCTTATTCTCTATTTCATTACAATACAACCCTACAACACAGTGCGCAGGTCAGACTAGCTCGTATAACTTTGTACCTATCATTTCTTCCTGCGGCGGCGGCGGTGGCGTGCGCAGAAAGCGCTTTAATGGTATAGAAACAGCTGAATTTGATAGTATATAGGGAATGCAACGCACCGGCGTACCGGGATCCCGAAATATCATCATTGCGGTATTGCATTTAAGGCATTGATTCCGGTAATTATTTGTGCGGTAGGTATCCCGAGCGGGATTTAAAGATTGTAATTGTCTTTATTGGCATACTTACAATTTGTCCTTAACGCTTGTCGGCTAAAGTACGTACGTATTAGCGTAAAAGCATGACGTGCATTTTCTACTGCTGGCTGCATCATTTGTAAAGTTACAGGTCGATTAAATTACGATACAATTAAGTCATTAATATTTTTGCCATAACATCATTCTCCTTGCCTTATCCCGTCTCTGTCGGGGTCGGCGACGTAACCTAGGGGATTTAACGTGGAACCAAGCTTTTACACAGAGCGACTGCCATATGACCTCTGCATCCCAAATGCTAACCTGGCCCGAATCCTAGATTAAGTCACATTCAAATATCATCTGAATTCAATTTTTACTTTGAATGTGGGTTTCATAACAATATTTTTCTTTCACCGTAAGATCAGTCGGTAAATGTACGCGAGTAAAAACACATTGGTACATAGCGGGGATCGAATACATCTACTATGTACCGTACCTATTGATGTACTGATTATCTTAGCTGAGTACCTCGTACTCGATTTCTAAAATTCTTGAACCTGGATATAAAAGTGTGATATTATGTATTTATGTGTGCAATCGTTTATTCGTTTGTTATCGTAACAAAATCAAGCTGACTACATGATTTCAGAGATATACCCTGTATCATCGGTTCCGAGTGGCGAGTAGATGGATCATAGGGATGTCTCGTGGTAGTGAATATTACCGCAGTCGGAATGTTCCCATGAAAGAAACTCTCCGGTGGGTGACCGGGAACATTCTGCAAAGGGAAAGTGTCTTTCGGGACATTCCCATTAAAAAGTTTTTGGGACATAGAAGGAGATAGCGATATGTTACAATTTAATTATATGACGTAGGAATAAAAATAATTCTCCTTTTATCTTGTCTGCCTACCCCGCAAGGAATAAAGGCGTGATATATGTATGTATTTATCTTGTCTTAATTAATCTGTATCGTCCCTCTGTTGAGGATTGGCCTCCCTCTTTTTCCATTTTATCAAAATCTTGAAAAGGAATTACTAATTTACTAGAACTGTAATGAATGTCACATTGCTTACCCGACACGCTTCCATCAATTTGAAATATTCGCACCGAGAAATTCTTTTGGGGAAATTCCCAACGACTGTAGGTACATCACTACTCGTTCATTAAAAAGCAACACTTGATGCTAACTGTAGTACGTCGCGGTGCCTGCTTCCGTCTTTTCTCCAACTAAGCGAATTATAACCATCTTATCTCGTGACTTGATTAAGGTCTTGCTTTACCCGTCGTTGCCGACCCGTTCCTCCGACCTGATTGATTTGTATAGCATCACCCCACATCCTTCCCGCGGGTGTCGTAAGAGGCGACTAACGGACTCGAGAGTATTGGTGTATTGCAATTTTTCCTCAAAAATGACAGAACTTTCGATAGCGACCGTATTTTTACGGCCGTTAACGCTCTGCCTACCACACAAGGGATAAAGGCGTGATATATGTATACATATTGTAAAACAAAATGATATATATTTTTTGCAATTGGATAGAGTACAACTTTCTTAAAAAACTTATAATTATTTTTCAGTTAGACTATGGTTTGATAGTTTTTTAGAGTTTTGGTTAGTTATACAGAAGCCATTAAAAAGCACGATATTTAGACAAAATGCCGATATGAAAACAATAAATTGAAATGAAATTAGAAATGGACTAAATTCACTTCATTCTCATTGATACTCTATATTTATTGTATTTATGTGTAAAATAATTTTTGTACTAAAACAAAACTCATGCTTTATTCAGGTCTTTTCTTGAATTTTGAGTTACTCGTTTAAATTTCGCGAATTTGAGATGTCATGTAGTCTGAGATTGACAGCTATCAAAATAGACTTATTCGAGAGATCTCTGTGACGTTTGTGACCTTGGACCAAATGCTATGACATAAGGTCCATTTTCCTTGTTTACTAGGAAATGGACCTTATTTCATAGCATTTAATCCAAGGGCATAAACGTCACAGGGATCATCCTATATTTTACAGACTATAGGAAAGAAGCGTGGGTATGTATGGATACCGCGTCGCTGTCAGTGCGCGGATGAGTAAATCGAATTAATACATACATATATCACGCCCATCATGCCTACTTGCGGTGTAGGCAGAGCGTAAACGACCGTAACACGTCACTTACACCACGTCCGACAAAAGTTCGAGGGTAATTTCAGAAGACTGTGTATAACTGTAGTGACAGGTTGTCAGCCTGTCGCCTAAAACTGCAATACACATCAAGCCTCATATCCTTTAGTCCCCTCTTACGACAGGAAAGATATGGGGTGATGCTATTCTAAGCCGGCATCACATCGAAATGATCACGGTGAAAATAGTTTCTCAAAAGTCATGAGAGGTCGTTGTCGTTGCGTGCAGATGATGCATATTGAAGCGGCGGCTATGGGTAAAGGTCAGCGCTTACTACCCGGATTAGATTTATTATTTGACTTTCGCAGATAAAGTTTTCAATCGTTTATTTCACGCTGGTTTGACGCCACAGTAGCAGTGGAATAAGGATTTTCCCTGGCAAGTATTATACATAAAAACCTTCCCCTTGAATCACTCTATCTATAAAAAGAAATTGCATCAAAATCCGTTGAGTGGTTTTAAAGATTTAAGCATACATACAGACAAACGCGAAAAGCGACTTTGCTTTATACTATGTAGTGATTATATTCACAACGAACACTTTTAAAATGTCAATATTATCACTAAATAAATGGATTAATCATTGTTAAAGAACAGAAAAATACCAGACATATATTTTCTTTTTTTTAACAATTTTACGACACCAGACACATATTTCTTTTTTTTTAAAACAATTTATGTTCCTAGTAGAAACGCGGCACGAGTGGAATAAATGCACTGCTACCTCGGGGCTGGCATCAAATGCTAGCCATAGTTAGTATTCTTTGCCAATACTAAATATTCACAAACATAGATGACGGTATAAAATCCGCCATTTAAATATTAGTTTTATTTTCCTGAACGACAAGAAAATAACTGAAGTTTAATAGGATTTGTAATGAACTCACAGTGCTATATTATTTTCATATACGAAAATAAGAAAATAGATAAATGACAAGCATCGACCGGGAATCGAAGCCGTTACACATACTCTCGAGAAACATAACCCTCTTTCTGCGTCAGTCGGGTTAAAATAAGTGCAATTTCCGAACATTAAACACATCACCGCCAGTAAGCCAAGTCTTGGTAAATGTCTAGTTAAAATTGTAATTTAAAACAGCGTCTGCAGTCATAAAATTGCTTATTTTTAATGGGATTGAATTTCTTAAACTGATTAAAGTGGAAAGTCCGTTTTGAAAGTTAAATTCGCAAGATAGATAGCACAAGTGGTCCAATGTTGGTCCGAGTGCGGTCGCTGAGCATCGCGAGCATTGTATAGCTCATTCGCTTAGATAGTGTAGCGACCAGCGTAACTTGACCTCAATGCGCCATACATGCACGCAGGAGTGCGCACTGACAGTTACGCTGGTCGTGACACTATGTAAGCGAATGAAGTTATATATATTGTATGTGCAACCGCACAAAACACGTTCACTTTTACCGCTCGTATCTCCGAGTTTATAATAGTGAACAGTTAAAATGCACGAATTGTCGGCACTTTCGCCGAATCCCATAGGTGACGCACACGAACCGGAACATATTTCGGTTAGTGACAGCCGAAATTTGATTTGAGCGTCGGTGGTCAAGTAGTTAGGACACCGGTCTTACAATCGTGAGACCCGAGTTCGATCCCCGCCATGTACTAATCTGTTTTTACTCACGTACCGACTGCGCTTACGGCGAAGGACAAACATCGTGATGAAACCCACAATCAAATAAAATTTTAATTCAAATAACCAAGAAAACGATCCATAAATGAAGATTAAAGACGAGGGCGTTATTTTGAATAACGAGTGTAACGAAGGATTTCGAATGTTTGTCACCCATAACCATAATAAACTTTAGGCCCGAGTTATACATACTACTTTTTATCCCCCGCTATGGGAATAACAACAAATACATATCGTTTCTTCATAGTTTATTTAACACTTCACCTCATAAATTGCGTTATAAACATCAAAAAATATAAAAACACCATAATTCGTTTTTTTCATATAATTGCAAGAAAATTGAGATGCTGTGTATGGTCGATCACCATTGCTTGCCATAAATAGCGCCAAAAAAAATATTTACATATACTAAATAAAATAGCAGACACTAGGTAGTATTACAGAAAAAACGTTCCCCATCCCTAGTAAAATTGCGTTTCATTGGGTGCAAACATTCATGTTCCAAATTCAAATCTCATTTTTACCCTCATGGTTAAAATGACCTATTTTGTTCGCACTTATGTGCGCCTAAAGCGTAGTTTTTTGAATAGAAAATTACCTCATCGCTGCCATAAAATTAGATTTCCGCTTCAAAATAGTGTCCTCGTCATAAATACTTCTATTATTATTAACCCTTGTCATAAAAACATATAGGCTGTAAAAATAGTAGTTGCAAATATTTTAAGGGATTAGCCAGCCCATGAAACTGAAAAACTTTCCCCAAGGAACATAGGTCGAAAGATGAAATAAAAAGTTGGCTCTCCACACAAAATTACCAACAGACCAAGTCAATTTGTATGGAAAATCCAAAAAAGTTTCTTATATTTCGACCTATGTTTTATGGTTCAACCATTAAAATATTTACAGCCAATATTTTTACACCTTATGTTTATTATTGCTAATTTCGAGTTTCGAGGTAGCTAAGAATGCCCAGAATCTAGATATCTTTCGGCCCACATTTCACGCGGTGCACCAGTCCTACCTGGTATAATAATGCCAGAATAGGTAAATTGCAATAGAAAGCAATTTATTTGGCTGTTTTTATTTAACGCACGCGTGAGCTTTCGCCAAACAACAGTCAAGTTCATTATATCGGACAGAAGATTAATGAAAAACTTAATTATGAAAGAATATGGTTAAGCTGGAGCCGAGCTTAAGGGGCTGACACGAGCTAAAAACCGGTCCCTTTCTGACAAATGTCAAACTGCGCGCGTGCGAACGGGACGGAATCTTGCCGATTCAATGATATTTTCGTATTTTCGATGATAACTCGGTCAAAAATAAGTAATTTGAAAATCAAAAACAATATGTCGATAGAGTATTGTAAGGCGCTCATTCTGATAATAAACACTTAATTATTGCGTGGGTTTTGTTCGTACAGTTTGCGATATAATAGATTTTTAGAGGTAACTTTACGATGTTTTTCTATCAAGCTAAATTACTAATATCATGTTTTGGAAACAATAACACTACAGCAAATATCCTGAAGATTATTACCTTTTTTTTTCGTCAGTTTTTCTGCATTTTATCTAGGGTAAAAATCACTTATAAAAGTAGCTTTTAGCTCTACTCAGCCCCTTAAGGCCTCTTTCACACTTAACGCACAAGTTGAAAACTATAGACCAAATTTCTAAACTGTGTATTCTTGCCAAAGTGTTAGAAAAAATCGTATACTCTTGAGAATGTTGTCCTGCCCATAATTAGTCCGTCCAACATGGTTTCAACACTTACATGGTTACAACATGGTAAAAAATCTTATTCTATTTTCTGATCAAATGACTGCTTGCATTGAGGGTAGAGGTCAACCAGATGCTATACAGGCTGTAAAAAATTAGCTGCAAATATTTCATGGGCTGATGCACCCCTTAAAATATTCGCAGCTAATTTTTTTACACCCTGTATACACGGACTATTGAAAAGCTTTCGATCGTGTTGATCACAACCTCCTTCTGACTACACCTGGCTGGGATCGAAAAAAAAAACTCTTTGTCCATGGCCTTTTGTTATTTATTTAAGTTAGTCAAAAGTCAGTTTTAGGCTGTAAGTTTTCCGAAGAAAATCACTAAATAGTATAAAGCAAAGTCACTTTTCGCGTCTGTCTGTATGTCTGCTTAAAATTCAAAACTACACAACGGATTTTGATGCAGGTTTTTTTAATAGATAGAGAGATTCAAGGGGAAGGTTTAATGTATAATACTTGCCAGGAAAACATCTTATTTCCACGGGAAAATGAGTTGCAGCGGGCCGCTAGTAAAATATATACATAGTTAAACTTTATCCCTTGTGAGGTAGGCAGAGCGTTACGGGCCGTAAAAAATACGGTCGTTATGGCCACGTCTGACAAATTATGAGGACTAACGCACAACGCAGAACTAAAATAACGCAGCGGTCTCTCAGATCCATATTAGAAATGTCAATCCTCATACTAAAACCGCTCAACCGCTGTCGACGCAGCATAGTTGCGTCAAAATAACATTTATTAATACTACCTATGGATCTGACAGATTAGAATAGATGAATAGAGGCTTAGAATTGCATTACCCCATTTCTTTCCTGCGGGTGTCGTAGGAGGTGACTTTAGGACTCGGGGGTTTCATGTGTTTTACAACTTTAGGCGACAGGCTGACTACCTGTCATTACAATGACACACGACTCATCTGAAATGGCCCTCAATATTTGTGAGACGTGGCGATGGCGGCCGTTTTTTTGCGGAAGTCGGCGCTCTGCCTACCCCGCAAGGGATAAAAGCGTGATATGTGCATTAATGAATCTGACAGACTAGTGCGTTACAGATTCGTTATTTTAGCGTTGCGTTGTGCGTTAAGTGTGAAAACGGCCTCCAAAGCGGATGCGCTCACGTATTACCTGGAAATGGTAGAAATCGGTCGATCAAGTTGTGGTCAAGCTTACGCGTGCGCGCGCAGTGCATAGAAGTTCATAGAACCTGAGTTATTGATCGGTCGCCTTGCATTCTCGAGCTGGGCATGCAAAATGTATCGTTGGGGTCCGGCTTACTATACGCATATGTAACGCATCATTTTTTTTATGTTATATTCTTGACATGAGCTCGATTTAATTTACTACCTCATGTTCAATCCCTGTATTACCCCCTTAGGGCTTGCATTTCGAAAAATTATTTCTTAATGACATGTAAATTTTATTTATGAATAAATGATTGTATTGTATTGTATTGTAATGGATGCTAACCTTGCTTATAGAATACGAATGCAAATGTTTTCTGTTTGTGACAATCCATAACTTTCATCCTAAAACTTGAAAAACCATGAAATACGTCACTAATGATTTCTAAAGTTCTTCCGTGATGCATAGTTTGAAGTAAATATATCAAAGAAATAAAAAAATTCACACAAACTTTCATCCCCTGTTTTACTCCCTTAGAGGGTATGATGAATTTCGAAAAATCCTTTCTTAGCGGATGCCTCCGTCATAGTAGCTATCTGCATGCCAAATTACAACCTGATTGGTCCTGTAGCTTAGGCTGTGCGTTGATAGACGAGTCAGTCATCTTTGCGTTTTATATATTTAGATATCGGTCTTTTTCGAATTTTGATGTATCGCTGCATCCCGTCCAGGCACAGTCAGTACATGCAGGTACACCTACCGATCCGCCAGGGGACGCAATCATATACGGTATATTAATATACCTCAATATTTAATCCCATTTCCTGCGCAGTGCGTTAGCTGTATTGATCGGTTGCATCCCCAGGCAAAGCTGGCAGGTACTATTTGCCCGGGACGCTGGATGCAGTTAGATACATAGAGCTCAGTATACAAGGTGTAACTTTAAACGAGCAAAATCTGAATATAGTTTGTTCAGAATCACAAGCAGAATTCATTGACCCACTTTTTACACACACACACACACACAAATCACGCCTATATCCCTGGCGGGGTAGACAAAGCGTTAGAACCGTAAAATTACGGTCTTTATCGCCACGTCTGACAATATTTGAGGGTCGTTTCAGATAAGTCGTGTACCACTTTTTGTGGTAATAATTGTTATGAAAAATATTTCTTATAAGCGTTGCCATGTCTATTTATTAATAATTAAACTTACCGCAAATTACCTTTTCTACCGTGTACTAACTACCGACTCCTTATCTTATCAGAGCGTGTCGTCGCACACATAAGAAACGGCCGGAATTGCCAGATAAACTAAATCAGCGCAAAAAATATGTTACATATAACATAATAGTTATTTTTAATTTCTTGTTGATTTAAGTTCACTGAATTTAAAATTATTTGGGGTGTCTGAGGTTTTGCGTATTTAAAGTAACACAAATACACCTTGTATAATGTTGTGCTCCCTTTCTGTCTGGACCCCAGACCGAGCTTTGACAGATGCAAACCCTTCATACATACACACATCACGCCTTTATTCCCTAGGGGGCAGAGCGTCAACGGACGTTATAGAACCTATAGCCTAGCTACAAATATTTGGTGTAACTATGCATTTCAAAATTTTGTACTATATATACGTATATTTTGGATATTAACGTTCAATCAGAACATAAAAAATATTAGTAAAAATATGGATAATAACAAGTAGAATTAAATTATTATGCGATAATTTTTAAAGCAGATACGTGTTTAAGTAGGTCATTCAAGTAAAAAGAAAGGTTGTCTGTCGGTAAGTAAAAAAAACGATGAAGTATTTTAATTGCTTTTACAAAACGGTCACCGTCTGTTCAATGAAGTTATATACAAGGTGGACCAAACAGTGACGTCAAACAAGGAACATACACACACATACACATATCGCACCTTTATTCCTTGTGGGGAAGGCAGAGCGTTAACGGCCGTAAAAATACTATACTATTATACTATGACGGTCGACACTTTGTAGGGTACAACTTTTACTACGGGCCTACCTGCGAAATCGGAAAAAAATAGGTGTTTCATAGAGAATTTCATACCTATGTACTCCGCAAAAATGTATGTAACCCAATAAATAGGGGTAATAAGTTTTATTGGGCACTAAACTGAACTAGACAGTTCAATCTGAAGTAGCGCCACCTAGTTCGGACTAGTGCTGCTATCAGCCCAAAAAATTCTCATTTAAATAATAAAAAAATACATCAATATCAGTGCAGTATAAGGCTGTATGCCCTGATGAGTGTTTCTCATTTGTGAGGTCGATTAACTTTTTAATATATTACGATACGATAGAATAATTCCTTATTTAACAATTATAATTACTAATAGAGGCCCAAGACCGAGACGGGTGGCGCGAAAGAGGGGAGGCCCTTGCCCTGCAGTGGGACATCGAACAGGCTACGTAAAAAAAAAGTACTAACAGAACTAACTAATACGAAAATAGCTATGACGGCAAACTACGCTATTGAAACTCGCTCATTAATAAATCCTTGGGTGGATCTTATAGAGTCTGATACTCCCGCCAAACGAATCTTGCTGAGCAGTGTGGCCGAGGCTTTATAAAAGATTACGTCTTACGTACTTACGTTCTTGAAGCAAGGACTAGTGACCATATGGTGTAGCTGTGTTGCTAGGTTAACGGTAATCTTATCACGATAATACAACGTAATCAGCGCGAATTTATACATGTCCAGTATTTTTTATTGTTTGCATGTAATCGATAAATGCAGAAACTAATCGACCGATTTCAAATACATTTCACTACTAATGGGCGCCCGCGGCTCCGCCTCCGTAGCAACACACAGAAAAACTTTTTCGGGATAACGACTGTCCTTTGTGTATATCCAATTATTTTTTCGTAGAATTTTCATTATTTTACCGATGAAATGTAGGTAAGTACTTGTTTACTAGAGTACCAATCAGAGCACAGATAACAGTGGAAAATTTGCTGTAAATAAACGAATGGAAAGCGCCCGGTATACACTAATTAACGGATAAAACGCTTACAAAACATTTCTTCGAAAGAACACGAGAAATACCAGAAAATGCTGAAGAGAAAATGAAAATATGGATATTGAACGAGATAAAACTAGGACTTTGCCGTGCGTTGCCGGCTTACAATAGCGTCACTCCATTTCTTATCCGTGGGTGTTGTAAGAGGCGACTGAGGGATTCGAGGGTTTTATGTATATTACAACTTTAGACGACAGGCTAATAACCGGTCACTACAGTGATACACGACCATCTGAAAGGGCCCTCAATATTTGTCAGAAGTGGCGATAGCAGCCGTATTTTAGCGGTCGTCGACGCTCTGCCTACCCCGCAAGGGATAAAGCTAATATATACTATAGGAGCTCGCGAACAAATACCGAAGTTTAGTGTTTACAAAATGTAAATAAAAGGGGATATGAGTTTAATACGGACCACTAAGGTCAATGCCTAACGATGGGCTTAGATAAACAAAGGGGCAACAGACGTCGGGGTCGCGGATAGCCCAGGCGAGACGAACTACAAGGGTTTCCAAAAGAGTGACATGCGGAGGCACAGGATGGAGATCATGATGTGTTCCCGTTAAGGTTTGGCAGGCCGGGGTAAGGTGTAGCATGGTTAGAGATTGCCCAACTCTCTCTGCCAAAACTTATTACACCTGCCCTGCCTTATCACAGCTTGCTCCGCCCTACCGGACCTACAAACACTTTTTATCTTGGAGAACACAATCAACGGGAACACACCGCGATCACTGGAAGAAAGAGAGGGAGGGAGGTTTTTCTCAACGGTGGCCTCCAGATGGCTAAATAAAATAGGGTCACTCTTGCAAGTCAGGCTTTTCCACACTTTGTACCTATAGCTATTTGATTGATTGTAAGAATGAATAGAGGCCTGGCGATAGAGTCCGCCAATAGATTCAAGACCGAAACAGCGATATTTGAGTGACAAGTAAAAAAAAACTAGTTTCCCGACAAAGTATTTCTGTGTGTTAATGTGGGTCATAGCGGGAGTTAAGAGCGCGTAGGTAGACCTATTTGTGAAATATAGTACCAAACTAGCGGCCTGCCACAGCGGCTGCGCCCGTTGCAACTCATTTTCCCGTGGGAATAAGGATTTTCCCCTGCAATTATTATACATAAAAACCTTCCTCTCGAATCACTTTATCTATTCAAAAAACCTGCATCAAAATCAAGTGTGTAGTTTTAAAGGTTTAAGCAAACATACATACAGACAGACGCAAAAAGCGACTTTGCCTTATACTATGTAGTGATATTAGGCTACTACATTCGAATAGATGCGGTTACATATTTTGTGGTTAAAACGTAGCCCGCAAATAGCTACCATTTCATCCGAAATGAGCACATTGTCTGGTAGACGTATAACGAACGTAAGTTAGTATTTTTAAACAGTAACTGTTTAAAAATACTAACTTACAATACAATATACTTTAAAAAAAGTTTTACATCAAAAAAGCTAGCTGGTTAGCTGACGAACTTTGCCACCGGAGTTCGCGGTTAGACTGGGACTGGAGGTCCAACCCGAAAAATAAAAAGAAAAAAAACGCGAGACCTACCAGTAATTAGGTTTTATCCGCCTAAATATATCCCCTTCCCTTTCCTGGTTTCCCCTTGTCTACACAAATGTAATTAATACTTGAAATATATAGGTAAGCCTATGTACATTGTTAAAACGAAACACTCCGTCCCCACCGTAATTAAATACTCAGAGAGAGATGTTTTTTTTCAACTCTTTATTAGGTAACATGAGATTCATCTAGTTAGGGATAGTTGGATGGGAATCAATAAACAAACATTGCTAATTAAGCGCACCCTTTTAATTTAAGTAGTCTAAACACAACATTCGATATATTTTTTAAATTTAGTTAATGAATTGTATCATTTTCTTTGCGTTGTATAGTTTAGGAAATATAATTTGAGCCGATGAATGTTATCTCTAAACGATTGTTTTGTATTGTGTAAGTTTTAAGTTCAATTGTGCTCTCACAAAGAAGGCGCTAAGCCGAATCGACTTAAATTATATTTCTCAGACTATATCTTCATCATTACTTGACGACCGATGTGGCTCAGTGTTTGTGTTACCTACACAGTTGTATATAGGGTGACCGGTAAATTGATGCATTCCTTTCAAGGGATGAACCAGCTCATGAAACTGAACAACTTTCCACATGGAACATAGGTCGAAATATGAAAAAAAATGTTGGTCCTCCCATACAAATTGACTTAGTCGGTCGGTAATTTTGTATGGGTGGGCCAAATTTTTTTTTCATTTTTCGCCCTATGTTCCATGGGGAAAGTTGTTCAGCTTCATGAGCTGGTTCATCCCTTGAAAGGAATGCATCAATTTACCGGTCACCCTGTATTTTAGCTAGTAGTAGACTTTATCGATGTTGGCGCGTCAACTGTTCAATCTGAATTAAGCTTGAATGTACGACCGTAAGGGATAAATGCGTGATATATGTATGTAAGTACGATTGTTTATAGGTATGTAGGTCTTTGTGGAACTATTTCATAATGTTTAAATGCGGCCGCACCGCTTGCTTGAGAGGTTGGTCGGTAGCCAAATGCCACAACCGCCCGCCCTAGCCGAACAGTACCAGCCGCTATATTTAACACTTGTGAAACTGGAAAGCCCTGCTAAAAAAAACCAGTAATATCATTCATTACCTGATGTTGTAAGGAGGCCGTGTGAGGTTGGCTTAGAATAGCATCACCCCATTTTTTCCAGTGGGTGTCGTAAGATGCGAGTAAAAGACGCGATGGTTTCATGGGTGTTACAACTTTAGGCGACAGGCTGACAAACTGTCACTACAGTGTTACACGAATCGTCTGAAAGGGCCCTCAATATTTGTCAGACGTGGCTATAGCGACTGTATTTTTACGGCGGTTAATGATCTGCCTACACCGTTAGAGATAAAGGCCTGACATATGTATGTATAAAACTGAAAAACCCTTCTAAAAAATGTAAAATCAGTATTATCAACACATGATGTTGTATGGAAATCATAGACAATATATATACTTCGTATAAACTAATGGAAATCGTAAAAAATAATCCCCTTATTCCTGATGGCCACCCCCCCTGTTGACCACCGGGGTGGCCAACTTTTCCCGATGGCCACCCGGTGGAATGTGAACCCCGTGAATAAAGGAAATAATTTATTTAGGCGATACAGTACCGCGGGAAAACGTCTTACACAATAAGAGAATGGGTAGTAGATTGCTGAAAAAGCTTTGTTGGTGCCTGGAACCGTGTGTTGACATTTTCTTGTAAACATGCACGAATTTGATGTACATAGTAGTCACAGATCCTATATATAATTAGTAGTATATTGGTAAAACATACTGGCAGTTATTTTTGCTCTGCTTACCCCACAAGATCTGTGTAAGTATTTAACTAAAGACTGCGAAAAAATGAATTCTGTCAGATTAAAACCTTTAGGTACTTGCGTTCTAAAATGCCTGTCTTATGGTTGTCGCTAGTCAGGTTGATTTATAAATGTAATGCACGCTTTTAATTTCCTATGGCGTTAAGCGATTAGTGGTATTTAGTTGAAATCTACCCAAATGCTTTCCTTTTAGGGGATAATATGAAGAAAACGAGAACTTGGATAACATTTTTTATAATTTGTCCATAAAGTGACCTTGACCCAAAAAACTAAACCTTGAATTAGTTTGTAAACAATCATCTGGGATTCCTGACTCATGGGCTTGATGTGAGGTTTAGTTGTGGTAGATTTTCTAGGGCTTTTACCTCGCAAAGGTTTCAAAGGATCTATAATACGAGCGATCCATACAGATTACACGGGTGGCTTTGCCGGCGGTATGTGGTCGCAGGAACCGGTCGCGCTCCAGCCGGGCTGCATTCTGAGCCGGTCCTCAGCGCATACAACTAAACAATGTTTATATACAACTTACTTATAGTACACCAAACTTAATACAGTTCTCTTGGAATCAGTACAAACTTCAAATCCCATCTTAAAGAATTTCGTTTACATATACGATATTTCGGTACTCCAACAGCGTAACCAGAGAACACATAATACGAGTATAGTCGAGTGCAGTCGTTTTTAATGCAACCCGTTGAGAGAGCCCACGAAAATGGCGATAGTAATAAGATCCGAATGGTGGTGTACCAAAAATAGACGCGCGAAAAGATCTCGGGCGCATGACGACGCGGCTGAGTCACGCACCGCGCCGGCATGCGCGCGCGCCGCTGGAGCGCGCGTTCCAGCTCGCCGCGACCTCGCTACTCTTATGGCCCACTTACAGATGCACCTTACAACAGCCAGGTGCTACGTTTAATGACAAAGTAAACAAGCTGCGTCTATAATATAACACGTTCATTTTTTTAGCCACCTGACTGGCAGTAAGAAAGATATGACAACGGCTTAGCGATTTTTTTATCATGAATGAAGTACAAAAGTAATAGGCATCTTATTCATCTTTTTTGTCTGAACTATGAAATAAAAGCGTAGATACGTAACCTTACCTAGTCCTGTAAATATTACACAAATTATACCTAAAGGCCTAGCGAAATGTACCTTACAGAGTGATTTGTTTATGTTTACTCGTAACGCAAGCAATTTATTTCTCACCAACTCAGTGAAATATTTCTATTCTCTTTTGGTTATTAATCTCGTATTTTTCTATTATTTTCAGTGGAAAGCTCTGGCGGCGACCGTCTGCCAATCACCTCAGGCAGGCCCGGTGACCCCTCTCCGCCGATATTCGAGCAAATCTTCAAAAATGCGAGGTTTGCGCAAGGTGGTAATGCAAAGTTCGAGGGCAAGCTCAGAGGAAACCCAACGCCTGTTGTTTCGTGGACGAGAAAGAAGGCGCCTCTAGTGGAATGCAACAAGTACAGCATGAGCTACAACGAACAGACTGGCGACGTCTCGTTGCTGATCAAACAGATCGGGCCTGGAGACGAGGGCGAGTACACATGCACTGCGCGGAACCAGTACGGAGAGGCTATCTGCTCCGTGTACATACAGCCAGAGGGTGTGCCTGTGCCCGCACAGCACACTTCTCAACAACAGAGCTACCGCCACGTCAGTGAGAGCGTCGAGCACAAGTCGTACGGCACCCAGGGATACACCTCCAAACAATCCGAGCAAACACAGAAAGTTGCCTATACCAACGGCACAGACTACTCATCATCTGAAGATTTCAAGATTGACACTTTCGAATATAGACTCTTGAGGGAAGTATCTTTCAGAGAAAGTATAACGAAAAGGTATATCGGAGAATCTGATATTCACATCAGCACAGAAGTAGACAAAAATCTCGGACCGGTATCCCCGCCGAAAATATCACAGAAACCTAGAAATTCAAAGCTGCAGGAGGGAGCCGTCGCGCAGTTCCAAGTGCAGCTCTCGGGTAATCCGAGGCCACGAGTTACGTGGTTTAAAAACGGGCAGAGGATAGTCAACTCGAACAAACACGAAATTGTAACGACTCATAATCAAACGACACTTAGAATTAAGAATACGCAAAAGTCTGATTGTGGCCATTATACTTTATTGGCTGAAAACCCGAACGGGTGCATTGTCACAACGGCTTTCCTTGCCGTTGAATCGCCACAAGATTACGTACAGGACCAATATGTGCAGGACCAGAAATCTCAATATGTTGTAGATACTCAGCAAGTAGAAATGGAACAAAGAGTAGAAATTAATGAAAAAGCTCTCGCTCCGCAATTTGTTAAAGTCTGCCAAGATCGTGATGTAACAGAAGGAAAAATGACGCGATTCGATTGCCGCGTCACTGGCAGACCTTACCCAGAAGTCACGTGGTTCATTAACGACAGACAAATAGTAGACGATTATAATCATAAGATATTAGTAAACGAATCTGGTAATCATGCGCTTATGATTACAAACGTCAGCCTTTACGACAGCGGTGTAGTGACGTGTGTCGCACGCAACAAGAGCGGCGAGGCGTCATTCCAGTGCCGCTTGAACGTGCTTGAAAAAGAGCTAGTGGTTGCTCCTAAGTTCGTGGAGCGATTCAGCACAGTGAGCGTGCGTGAGGGCGAGCCCGTCATGCTTCGGGCGCGAGCAGTCGGCACTCCTACACCGAGGATTACATGGCAGAAGGACGGCGTTCCGATTATACCCAATCCAGAACTACGAATTAATACCGAGGGTGGGGCCTCGACGCTGGACATTTCGCGAGCTAAGGCGTCGGATGCGGCATGGTACCAGTGCACAGCCCAGAACGTCGCAGGCTCCACCGCTACTCGGGCTAGGCTCTACGTCGAAGTACCAAAAGAGCCTGCGCCCGAGCAAAAGCGTTTGCACTTACCACGGCCTACAAAGATTATTGAGCCAGAGTAAGTATACGTTGCACGTTATATTTAATAAATTGATATTTAAGTAATGGATAAGTAGTAACATACGTTGGACGACCCGGTGTTCCACACGAAAAGAAGAGAGAGAGTAAGAACATAATCAAAAATAAAGTAAAAAAGTATTATTGAGATACATTATAGAGTGAAGTAACAAAATAACTTGTTTCAGGCCCGCTCCTGGACCAGAAATCATATACTTGAGGCACGTGGAAAGAGCAAGACCTTACATTCCTCCAGGAGAGGAAGACCGAGTTTATCCTCCACCACAGTTTATTGTGCCACTCAAGAGCGTCTCCCAGATGGAAGGTGGCAAAATACACTTTGAAACGAGGATAGAACCGGTCGGCGATCCAACGATGAAAATAGAGTGGTTGAAGAATGGACAGAGTATAGAAGCAAGTGAGTATCCATTCTACATACATACACACACATACCTTTATCCCTGGCCGGGTAGGCAGAGCGTTAACGATCGTAAAATTATGATCGTTGTTGTAACGTCTGACAAGTATTGAGGGCCCTTTCTGATGAATTGTGTATCACTGTAGTAAAAGGTTGTCAGCCTGTCGCCTAAAGTTGTAATACACATGAAACCCTCGAGTCCTTTAGTTGCCTCTTAGAACACCCGCGGGAAGGATATGGGGTGATGCTATTCTAAGCCGACATCACACGGCATTATTCGTTCATTATTATGTATCTACCATCATTATGTATCTATTTTCATTTAATTATTTATCATTATTTTAAACGTTTTTATCACTTACAAATGAATATGTTTTCAGGCTCAAGATTTACTTCAATATTCCGTTTCGGCTACATATCTCTTGATATGCTCAGTCTAAATATACAAGACAGTGGAGAGTACACATGCCGAGCGATTAGCGCAACCGGTGTTGCCGAAACAAAAGCCGTGCTACAGGTAACTCCTCGCGCGACTATCGAAAGAACAAGCCAACATCCAGAGAGTCTGCAGTACATTCAGCAGCTAGAAGATTACTCAAAATATCAACACCAAGAGTCAATCGAAGAACAAAGTTCACAGAGGCCGCAATTTATCAGACCTTTACAAGACATGGGCGAGCTTCAAGAGGGCAGGAACGCTCACTTTGAAGCTCAGCTAACTCCGGTCAGCGACCCGACCATGAGAGTAGAGTGGTACAAGGATGGCAGACCAATCACAGCCAGCTCGCGAATCACGTCAATCTTCAACTTCGGTTACGTCTCCCTTAACATCATGCACCTACGGGCTGAAGATGCAGGTTCGTATACAGTGAGAGCTGTGAACAAAATGGGCGAAGCCGTTAGTACCGCTTCCATAAGAGTAGCCGCGAGGAGCACTGTCACGGCAGATCTCGGCATACCAGAACAAAGAAGATATATCGAAAAGACTGAGCAACTTGAAGCTTACCAACAAATGCAGCACCAAAAGTATTATCAAGAAGTACCTGAAAGTACTCAGAGACCAGAATTCAAGACACCTATTAAGGATCAACTAAACATTAAAGAAGGAGGATTCGCACACTTCGAGGCTCGTCTAGAGCCCGTAGGCGACTCAACACTAAGAGTAGAGTGGTTGAAAGATGGACGGCCAGTTGAAGCTAGCTCCAGAATCACTACGTTCTTTAACTTCGGTTATGTAGCGCTTACAATAAAGTCTGTTACTGTACACGATGCTGGACACTACACTTGCCGGGCATACAACGCTCTGGGCCAAGCGACTACAGCTGCAAACTTAACGATAGTCACAAAGAAAGATATTATAGCCGAGTCTCAGCATCCTGGCGGACTTGAAAAAATTCAGCACCTCGAAGATTCCAGCAGATATATGAAGCGCGCTGAAGAAGAAGTAAGAGTTACTCAAAAGCCCCGCTTTTTAGGACCATTGAAAGGTACTAACAAGATTGTCGAAGGACAAGGCGCTCACTTTGAAGCGAGAGTAGAGCCACAAAGTGATCTTACCATGGCTATCGAGTGGTATTTCAATGGAAAACAGATCAAGACTGCTAACCGTATTCAGACCTACCATGACTTTGGATACGTTGCCTTGGACATTACTAATGTGCGTGCTGAAGATACTGGGGTTTACACTGTCGTGGCTCGCAATGCTGCTGGTGAAGCCCAGCTCAGCGCCTCTATGACTGTTGAAAGTAAGTACATTGTGAATGCTTTTAATTACACAAAATTTTCTTTATCTAATGAGTAGGCCGATTAATAACGATATTATGTTTTAGGCACACAATATTTTAAACAAAAACCCACAAACTACTTATGCACAAATTCGTAAAAAAATTATAAAAGTGATAAATTATTATCCCTCTATTTCAGCTCGCTCTAGCATTGACACATCAAGCATACATCGTGGTCTTTACGAAAAAACACGACAGATGGAAGAATCTAAATTTGTAGAACCCATGTACCACATTGAAGAAATTTCTAAATCCAAACCAGTATTCGTACAGCCATTGTCAGATCCTGCACCATTGTCCGAGGGAAGAAACATCCACCTCGAATGCAGGTTGGAACCCATGGGCGATCCAACAATGAGGGTCGAATGGTTCCACAACGGCAGACCTGTTACAGTGGGATCACGGTTCAAAACCTACTACGACTTTGGATTTGTAGCGTTAGATATTATCCACGCAACATCAACAGATTCCGGGGAGTACACTGTAAGGGCAGTCAATCATCTTGGCTCCGCACACACATCGGCTATGGTACGTGTCATTGAAAGATCAGATATTGTAACTGACACACAGAATGAGCAAGCAGTAGAACAAATTCAAATGCTTGAAGATACTGCTCGTAGAAACAGGCAAGTACACGAAGACATCACAGTAATGCAAGCACCTCAGTTTTCAAGGTCATTGCACAATATTGAAACTGTAGAAGGAACAAATGTACACCTGGAATGCAGGTTACAGCCTGTTGGCGATCCAACAATGAGAGTTGACTGGTTCTGCAATGGACGACCAATCAAGACAGGGCATAGATTCAGACCTGCCTTTGAATTCGACTACGTAGCCTTAGATCTTCTAAGCGTGTACCCCGAAGACTCGGGAGTTTACACTTGCCAAGCGACCAACCAACTCGGTGAAGCAGTAACATCATGCGCTCTCCGTGTTATTGCGAAAAAAGATTTAATTTATGAGTCCCAGCACCCATCTGGCTTAGAAAAAATCCAGTATTTAGAAGATGCTTCTCGTTACAAAAAATCTGAAATTGTGGATGAAACAGTAAATGTAAAACCACATTTTGTGACGAAACCTAAATCAATTGAAAACGTGGTTGAAGGTCAACACGTTCACTTTGAATGCAAACTTGAACCAGTAACAGATTCAAACTTGAAAGTGGAATGGTTCAAAAATGGCCAACCCGTGACGATTGGTCATCGGTTTAGACCAATACACGATTTTGGCTATGTTGCCCTTGATATTATTGACTTGATTGCTGAAGATTCAGGCATTTACACATGTCGAGCTGTCAACCTTGTCGGCACTGATGAAGTGAGCTGCAGGTTGACTTGCCGAGGCACAGCTGACATTGTTAGAGGTACACAGAATGAAGCTGGTTTGGAACAGATACATCATTTAGAAGACAGGTCCAAGTATTCGAGGTCTGATTATATGGACGAGGTAACAACCCAGGCACCAATTTTCACTACATCTTTAAAGAATATCGAAATTAAGGAATTCCAAAGAGCCCACTTTGAGTGCAGGCTTATACCAGTTTCCGATCCTACTATGAAAGTCGAGTGGTATCACAACAACAAACCTTTGAAGAGTGGTTCGAGATTTACAGAGACCAATAACTTTGGTTTCGTAGCTCTTGACATAATGTCCTGCTTGCCGGAAGATTCAGGCACTTACACTTGCAGAGCTATCAATGCACTTGGCGAAGCAGTAACTTCAGGAGTAGCTATTGTACATTCCAAAAAGTCGATTTACATGGAGTCGCAGCACGAAGGTGCTCTTCCAAGGTTGAACCAACTTGAAGACACGTCAAGATACCAGAAGCACAGTGCTCAAGAAGAAACCGTAACTCAAGCACCTGTGTTCACTATGCCTATGAAAGACTTGAGAGTAGCTGAAAATCAAGCTGCGCACTTCGAAGCAAGGCTCATACCTGTCGGCGACCCTAAACTACGCGTTGAATGGCTACGTAATGGTGTTCCTATTGAAGCTTGTAAGTATTGGTTTTTTAAGGTGCCAAAATATTAGCTGAAAATATTTTAAGGGGTAAATAACCCATGAAACTGAACAACATTCCCCAAGACACATAGATCGAAATATGAGAAAATTATTAGGACCTCGCCATACAAATTGTCTTGCTAGGTCGGTAATTTTTTTATTTTTTTTTTCATATTTCGACCTATGTTCCTTTAGGAAAGTTTTTCAGTTTCATGGACTGGTTCACCCCTTAAAATATAGCCAGCAATTTTTTTTACACCCAGTATTTTATTAAAAACGGCATTAGTTTATTACTTGGGTGCTGTAAAAAATAAACAAAATTGTGCTTTTTTTCAGCAAACCGGTTAACTACAATGCATGACTTCGGTTATGTAGCACTCAACATGAAGTACGTAAATCCGGAAGACTCTGGCACTTACACATGCCGCGCTATCAATGAACTGGGTGAAGCTGTGACATCATCAACCCTTTTCGTTCAATGTAAGTTCTTGATTGATTTCACTGCATAGTTAAGTTATAATGGTTCCTTCTATCATAAAGTAAGTAATTTTTATCTATTATTTACAGCGAAAGCATCTCTTCAACTTGAATCGCAACACGAGAGCGCTCTAGAAAAAATACAACAACTGGAAGACACTACTCGTTACCAACGTAGAGAAGACGTTGAAGTTGCCGTTAATCAGGCTCCTCGTTTTATTACACAACTAAACGGGCCTTCAAGATTAGTGGAAGGACAAAGCGCTCACTACGAATGCCGCATCGAACCGTACCCCGACCCGAACATGCGTGTCGAATGGTACTTCAACGGCAAAGTACTACAGAGTGGACACCGCTACCGCACAGCTTACGACTTCGGCTTTGCGGCTCTTGACATCCTGACCGTTTACGGTGAAGATTCTGGCGAATATACATGCAAAGTCATCAACAACTTGGGACAAGCAACGTCTTCTATCAAACTGAATGTACAATGTAAGTATATTCTTCATAAATTAGTATAATTTTTACATAGTGGTTTTTCTATGTCCTCTTTTTAATTTAAACAAAATATTTTTTATGTTCCAGCTAAGGAATCGATTATTAGAGACACTCAACATGAAAGTGCTCTAGAGAAAATTCAGTACCTCGAGGACGACAGCAGAAACAGGAAAATCGTTCGTGACGAAAGCTTCGTTGCCGAAAAACCTCAATTTGGAAAACCCCTAAAGAACGTGCAGGTGCCTGAAGGCAAACCCGTGCACCTAGAAGCAACTTTAACACCAGTAAACGACCCGACAATGCGTGTTGAGTGGTATTGCAACGGAAGACCTATCCAACAAGGACATAGGTTCAAGACCACGTACGATTTCGGATACGTGGCGCTAGATATTCTGTACGCTTACGCAGAAGACAGCGGCACTTATATGTGCAAGGCTACTAATGCAGTCGGAGAAGCTGTCACCACTAGCTCAGTCAATGTTGCTGGTAAGTAAATTTAATGAGACTCTACAAAATGTATGTGATGTGGTCGTTATAAGGATGAATGATTGTTATAAGGATGCAGTAGCTGCTAATATCTTATAATTTCAAATAAAACATTTTCTTTCACCAAAAACCATATGAAAGAAAATTTTCTCTATCTACGATTTTTGTTTCTTGTATCGTCTTTCTAATTACTGGTACTATCTTCTTTTCTTTGACCAGTTGCAAAAAAGGCTAGAGGCCTCGTTATGAGACTGGTTACGAGTCGTGGGTTCTAACCTAACTTTCTAATCAAATAACAACTATTTCTTTTCTTCTATTCTAGCCAAGGCCGGTCTTTACCTTGATACCTTAGACGAGCAAAGGTTGAAAAAGATTCAAGAACTCGAGAAGTTCGAAAGACCTAAACCGGTCGAGGAGGAAAAACCGGGTCAGAAGCCCGTGTTCTTGACAGCTCTCACTAGCCTTGAGAACTTAAAGGAAGGAGATCATGCTCACTTTGAATGTAGAGTAGAGCCTATTAACGACCCCGATCTAAAGATTGAGTGGTTCCTTAATGGCAAAAAGATCAGGGCCGGTCACAGATATAGAACGACACACGACTTCGGTTATGTTGCGCTAGATATTCTTTATACTTACTCCGAAGACTCAGGAACTTACATGTGTAAAGCCACTAACAAACTTGGAGAGGCTGTTAACACCTGCACAATGAAGGTTGCAGGTGAGTATTTATACTTCGTATGATCTCTTCATACTTTTTTAGAACACTAAAAGCAGGAATATAATATTAATATCTATCTTTTCTTCTCTCTTCAATAAATAAAACGAAGGAGTAATTTCTCAACCCTATAATCAACAAAGATTGACAAAATATGTTAACTAATTAGTAACATTGAAATTCCTCTGATTACAGGGCATAGAAGTATCATTTTGGATACTCAACATCCTAATGGTCTCGAGAAGATCAGACAATTAGAAGCACAAGGACATTCTACAAGAATGGAGGTGGAAGAACCTAAAGCCTTTCCCCCTCGTTTCGTCACCGAGCTTAGAGGCACAACACACGTTTTCGAAGGTCAGACGGCTCACTTTGAATGCCAAGTGGAGCCAGTACACGATCCTAATCTACGCATCGAATTCTATCACAACGGAAAAGCCCTGCAATCTGCATCAAGGTTTCATATCACTTTTGATTTTGGTTACGTGTCATTGGATATTCAACATTGTGTACCTGAAGACGCTGGCGAATACTCTGTGAAGGCAATCAACGCTTTAGGTCATTGCACCTCGTCCATATCCATGACTGTAACCGCAAAAGGCAGTATTATATCGGAACCTCAACGTCCCGAAGGTCTTGAAAAGATTCGTGAACTAGAATCAGCTGAACCATTCAAACGTCCCGAGATTCCGGAACCTGTGACTAGGCAGAGACCTGTGTTCACACAACCTCTTCAAAATATCGACAACATACAGGAAGGCCAAACTGCTCACTTTGACTGTAGACTTATTCCAGTGGGCGACCCAACCCTCAAAGTTGAGTGGTTCAGAAATGAGAAGCTTATTGAAGACAGCTCTAGGATAACAAAGACACACGATTTCGGATACGTGTCGATGACAATAACTCATGTCAGGGATGAAGATGAAGGTGTCTACATGTGCAGAGCATCTAATCTTCTAGGAGAAGCAGTAACAACTGCTGCAATGAGAATTAAAAGTACGTTTCGTATTTGTTTAATTATTTTTATGTTTTTAATTAAGTAACTGCTTATTAATAACTTCTACCTTTTTCATCAGCTAAGGCCGCGATTCAAATGGAGACCCAACACCCAGAAGGCATGAAAAAAATCCAGCGTTTGGAAGAGCCACATGCCAGGAGGGCAGATGAACCTGAACGCGAGTTTGAAAAACCCATTTTCACCCAGGTGCTCACGGGTCCTTCAGAACTGTGGGAGGGACAACACGCTCACTACGAAGCGCGTGTTGTTCCTGTAGGTGATCCCAGTATGAGATTTGAATGGTATATCAATGGCGTTGAGCTTAAGATGGGTAAGCATTTTATATTGTAGCGCGAAACTTTCTATTCAACAATATATGAAACACATAGACACTTGATACATTTATTTTATTTTTACAGGGTCAAGGTTCCGCACGACACACGACTTTGGATTCGTTACATTAGACATTAATTCAGTCGTATCTCAAGATTCGGGAGTGTATATGTGTAAAGCAATCAATAAAGCAGGCAGTACCGTATCGTCAACTGCGCTTAAGGTTAAGACCAAATCCACAATTGTTGACCAGGCAATGCGACCTGAGTCTTGGGAACAAATACAACTCAAGGAGGCTGCGATGAACAGAGTTCCTGAAATGTTCAGCGAACCTGGTGTGCAACAAGCGCCTATTTTCACAACTCATCTTCAAAGCTACGACAAGCTAGTGGAAGGCCAGCATGTCCACTTGGAAGCGCAAGTTGAACCACGTACTGATCCTAACCTGAGGATTGAGTGGTTCAAGAATGGAATGTCTCTACGGACAGGATCGAGACTGAAGAGTACTTTTGACTTTGGTCTGGTGACATTATCAATCAATAACTTAAGAAATGACGATTCGGGTATTTATACCTGCAAGGCAACAAACCTCATGGGTGAAGCAGTATCGACGTCATCAATAAAAATCGAAGACCGTCACTGGTTGCTTGGAGAAACATTACACCCTGAATCTTTGGACAGGATAGGCGCTTTGGAGCAACCTAAGCCTGGTAAACCTGACACACCCGAGCCAGTCTATGAAACACCAGTTTTTATTTCGCACTTGAACAACATAGTGTGCAAAGAAGGAGACAACATTCATTTTGAATGCAATGTTGAACCTTCAAGAGATCCTACTCTTAAAGTAGAATGGTTCTTCAACAATAAGCCATTGCCAACAGGTTCAAGGTATAAGAGTACTCATGACTTTAGCTACGTGTCACTAGATATTGTACACACCTATGAAGAGGACTCCGGTATTTACACATGCAAAGCTACCAACAGCAAAGGTTCAGCGACTACCTCTGGATCGTTAAGGTGCACTGGTGACAAGCATATTTATTTCGATACTCAACATCCTCAAGGCAAAGCTGGTTTAGATGCCGTAGAGCAGGCCGAAGAAGCTCGCATGGCTAAAGGAAGGAAATCTTCATTGCCAGATGCTGACTACCCCAAACCAGAATGGGTGGTGCCGATTGTTGCTGAACTTAAATTGGTAGAAGGACAACCTCTTCATTTCGAAGGTCAAGTCGAACCTAAAAACGATCCTAACCTAAAGATAGAGTGGTACTTCAATGGAAAAGTATTAGAACATGGATCTAGGTTTAAGCTAACCAGTGATTTTGGTTTTGTGACACTAGACGTTACTGATGTTTATGAAAGAGACAGTGGTATCTACACATGCAAAGCTTACAACAAGAAGGGAGAAGCCTTTACGTCATCAACAGTTTTTTGCTCAAGCAAGGAGAATCTTATTGAAAGGACTCAACATCCTAAAGGAAAAGAAGGATTGGAAAAGATTCAAGACCTTGAAGAGTCTCTTAGAAGAGAGCCTGGCCAGGCTGCCGATGATGATTCAGGCAAACCACCACAGTTCATTACAGTCTTCCAAGATATTGTTGATATAAGCGAGGGACAAATTGCTCATTACGAAGCTTCGCTTATTCCTACAGGTGATCAGAGCATGATTATTGAATGGTTCTACAATGGAAAGGTAATCGAAGCCAGTCATCGCATTCGCACCGTATACGCTTTCGGTATGGTCGTCTTAGAGATTTTGGGAACAAAAACTACTGACTCCGGTGTTTACACATGCCGAGCTACGAACAAGTGGGGCCATGCAGCAATTAGTGTAAAACTAGAATGCGTAGACAAGAGTAAAGGACAAAAACCGAAATTTACGACACAGATCCAAAGTATCGAATTACTTAAAGATGGCCAAGCAGCACACTTCGAGTGCACGGTTGTGCCAGTTGATGATCCTGACTTGAAGATTGAGTGGTACCACAATGGTCAGCCAATGCGTCACTCTAACCGAATTAAGACAGTGTCTGACTTTGGTTTTGTCGTCCTTGACATTGCCTACACCCAAAATCACGATACTGGTGAATATGTTTGCCGTGCTTACAATAAGTATGGTGAAGATTTCACTAAAGCTACAATCAACTGTTATGGCCGTAGTGGTGTATACTCGGATAGTTTGCAGCCTGATTCTTTGGCTAGAATTAGGGAGTTAGAAAGTCTTCATGGCGGACAGCAACAAGCTCCTTCTACGCCCTCAGCTGAACCACCACGATTCCTTACACAGATCACGGATATTACTAAGCTTGTGGAAGGACAAAGTGCCCACTTTGAGGCAAGACTAGTTCCTGTCGATGACCCAGATCTCAAGGTTGAATGGTTCTACAATGGCAAGAAGCTACCGCATGGACACAGATACAGGACATTCCATGACTTTGGTATTGTCATATTAGACATTTTGTACTGCTACGAAGAGAACTCAGGCGTTTACGAATGTGTTGCGACAAACAAGTTAGGCCGGGACACAACAAAGGCCACTCTTAAATGTACATCTAAGGAGAACTTGATCTTGGACTCGCAACTACCGCGGGTGGGTAGAATATTACTTAATTATACACGTGTGAATCAATGTTTGTACTGAAAGAGAATATACTAATTTGATCTGTTGTTTTAGGGCATGGAAGGCGGATTAGAAAAACTACAAACATTGGAAGATTCTATGATCCGCAGGAAGGATACAACTGTAGACGAAGAAAGAGGCAGGGCTCCAATGTTCACCGTTCCCCTATCAAATATCGACGGCTTGAGAGAGGGCGAGAATTCTCACTTCGAAGCTCGGTTGACTCCTACCGATGATCCTAATCTAAAGGTAAACAAAAACATATTCACTTAAACTAACTACCAAGTTTATAACTGACATGATATAAAATTTTGAAAGTATATTTAACTATTTTTATATGTAATGTTTTAGGTGGAGTGGTACTGGAATGGAAAATCACTCAAGGCTGGTTCTAGGTTCAGAACTTTCTGCGACTTTGGATTTGTTATCCTTGAAATTTCGCCTACTTATCCAGAAGACTCTGGAGAGTACTCATGCAGAGCTTATAATAACTATGGTGAAGCAGTTACAACTGCTACTATGAAAGTGCAAGGAAAACGCAACATCATTTTAGAATCACAGCTACCAAAGGGTATGGAGGGTACTATCGACAAAATTGCGGTCCTTGAGGGATACACCGGTTCCGTTGACCCATTATCTCCAGAAGCTGAAAGCGGAAACCCACCGGAATTCACTACTACACCATCGGACTTAATATTATCAGAGAATACATCAGCTCACTTTGAGTGCCGCTTGATACCTGTCAATGACTCAAGTATGAGAGTTGAATGGTTCCACAATGGAAAACCTCTTTTGACTGGATCAAGAGTAAAAACAATTAACGATTTCGGCTTTGTCATATTAGAAATCGGAGGAGTTTACCAGCGCGATGCGGGTCTTTACACCTGCAAGGCTACAAACCGTCACGGCGAAGCTACTGTGTCCTGCAAACTGCAAGTTAAAGGTAGACAGGGAATAATTTTGGAACCGCAATTGCCTTCTCACTTTAAGAGTGGTACAGAAAGCATCCAAAAACTGGAGGAAACCCTACACAAGCGAGAGGAAATCACAATTGAAGACGAAAAACCGAATCCTCCACGGTTCACAGTAGAAATTAAAGATAATATCGACGTTCCAGAAGGAGGCCCAATCCACTTTGACTGCCGTGTTGAGCCTGTAGGAGACCCAACAATGAGAATAGATTGGTTCCATAATGGACGACCATTCGCTACAGGTTCTCGCGTACATATGCTGAATGACTTTGGTTTTGTTGCCTTGGACATTGATTACATATATGCGCGTGATGCTGGTGAATACACTTGCCGCGCTACCAACAAATGGGGATCTGCTACTACTAGTGCGAGGATCACTTGCAGTACCAAACGCGACATAATTCTAGACTCACAGTTGCCTCAAGGCATGAGCGGTGAGAAGATTAAAGAACTTGAAAAGGGCAGAGCAAGTGATGCTCCGAAGGAAGAGCCCGTAGTTAACACTGCACCTAGATTTATTACTCAGATCCAGTCTCACACTGTTGAGGAATCAGAAGGCGTACGTTTTGAGTGTAGAGTAGAACCTAAAGAAGATCCGAAATTACGCATCGAATGGTACCGTAATGGTAAATTGTTACCTTCTGGTCACCGCTACCGCACTGTATACGATATGGGCTTCGTATCCCTCGACATCTTATACGTGTACGCTGAGGACTCTGGCGAATACGTATGTAGAGCGGTTAACGATTTCGGCGAAGACTTTACCAAAGGAACGGTATCTTGCAAACGTTAGTACCTTTGATCAGAATTCGGTAAAACAAATTTAATATAAAAATATCATGTCATTTTAACTATACTCATATACTTTCAGAATTGCCTGACATTATTCTTCAAAACCAAGTTCCTCGCGGTATGAAGAGGTCTGAAGCTTTGACACAAATGGAAGCAACCATCAAGAAGTACACTTCAGAAATATTTTTGACGGAGGATGATTTGTACGACGTAGACAAGAAGCAGCCTCCGCGATTTGTAACTCAAATCCAAAGCCAGGAAAGTCTGGTCGAAATGGAATCAACTAAATTTGAATGCCAGCTAGCTCCTGTTGGAGATCCAAACATGAAAGTTGAATGGTTCTTTAATGGCAAACCGCTACTTCACAGTACGTATTTAAATAATTGATAGGGTTGCTTATGCTTAACTTAAAAAAAAAACACTTATAAAAATATTATTATTCGTATGTTGGTACGTTATCGAACTGCGGCCCATAATAGAGCCCTATCTTTATTATTCTTGTTATTTTCAGAAAACCGTTTCACGCCTATCTACGACTTTGGTTATGTCGCGATGAACTTTGGCTGGGTGTACCCAGAGGATAGTGGAGAATATGTCTGCCGTGCAACTAACCTGTACGGCATGGATGAAACTAGGGCCGTTATCAAGACAGCTGGAAAACCAGGAATCGTCTACGACTCTCAGCTACCTAAACACATGAAGAGTATTGAAAAGATTAGGGAGATGGAAGCTTCGTGGCAAGTGTAAGTATCGCTTTATAATAACGTTATAGATTTAGGTTTCTTTGTATAGTATACCTCTATTTTTGCTGATTGTTATTGACAGATCACACGAAACCATCGTAGATGAAACCAAGGCAAGATCTGCTCCTGTGTTCGTGAGTCGTCCAGACCCAGCTACCGTAGAAGAGGGTGAATGGGCTCGGTTCTGCTGCCGCGTGACTGGTCACCCGAAGCCACGTGTCATGTGGCTTCTTAATGGAAACACTGTAGTCAATGTAATTATGAAACAATATTGATATGCATTTAAAAAACATAAGATTAAATTTGCGCCTACAAGCTAATATGCTTTTGTTCTTTAGGGTTCGAGGTACAAGATCATCTTCGACGGAATGTACCACTTTGATATTCCTAAGACAAGGCAATACGATACTGGCAAAATCGAAGTAATTGCTAGGAGCTCCGCCGGCGAAGCTATTGCTACCACTGAGCTAAAAGTTATACCAAGACACGACGACTACAGAGGCGTATTGAAGAACGCACCAAGACGTAAGTTTAACAACAGATTCACAGAAACAATTCTTTATACTGTCTATGGGGTGTGGACTTGATATACTGCAGTTCTTATTAATGCTTTAAACTCTTAGGGTGATTTGATTACAACTATGTCTTTAATACAAGATTAAAACTGAGAAAACAGCTTTCAAAACTATGCTTCTTAACACACGCCACTACTCACGCACACACCAACAGACCGCTTAAGCACAAATAAACCTTATGCGTCCCTTACCCTCCCTATTCTTTCCTTATTATGAAGCGCTGCTAAATCATCTGCTTCTACCGGCTTTAGCATCGGATTCTTGCAGAGGTATGTTTTGAAACTTACTTTTAGTATTATACATTAATTTATACCATTAATATTTATATTGATTACCGAACAGATTGGTATGATGAAACAAAACAACGCACTGAAACTGAATTAGAAAAGACCTTCGAAGAGAGGCAAGAGATGCAAAGACAGGGAGTCATTGATCATAGGCCTGAGCTAAAGCCTAAGATTATTAAAGAACCAGAGACCGAATGGCAACAATCTGTAAAGAAGAAGAAGAGCGAAGAGTATTACAACAAGCTTCAAGAACTAGAAAACGAACAAGTTGTTAAAGAAAGCAGAATCAGAGAACAATCTCGTCAATATGCTATACCTGGTGAAAAGGTTACCAGCAGCTCTTTGGCAAAAGATATGGCTCAAAAATACCAATCTAACGTGTAAGTATTTTATCCTAAAAATCACATTATCAGATTAATTTTGAGGAGTTGTTACTAAATAATTTTAATTTATTATTCTAGGGAACAAACCGAAGAAGTATCGCAGCAACAAACAATGAAACAGCAGAAGGTAGTGAAGCAAAAGATTCTGGAGCCTTCAGAGTCAACCGTACACGGCAAGGAAGTCCATGTCGCAAAACAAAAACAAGTCCAAAAAGAAGTGGTCGGTGATACAGAGATAACCCGTAAAATCACTTCAACTGAGACTACTGAAGTAGAACATAAAGCACAAACTCAAGAAAGAGTTGTTGACGGACCTGTGAAGCCCAGCAAACCGCCTGTATTCACGAAGAAGATGCAACCTTGTCGTGCATTTGAGCATGAACAAGCAAGATTTGAAGTTGAATTTGACGGTGATCCATTACCAACTATTAAATGGTACCGTGAGAACTATCCAATCAAGAACTCACCTGATTTCCAAATACACACCTTTAGCACTAAATCTGTTTTGATCATTAGACAAGTCTTCTTGGAAGATTCTGCAGTTTTTGCTGCAGTAGCTGAAAACAGAGGTGGAACTGCCAAATGCAGCGCCAATTTAGTAGTTGAAGAACGTAAACGGCAAGGCAGAGGAGGTGTTATTCCACCTAGTTTTACGCTTACCGCTCAAAATGTGAACGTAACAGCTGGCCAACTTATGCGATTTGACACTAAGGTAACTGGAACTAAACCAATTGATGTTTACTGGCTGAAAAATGGCAAGAAAGTTCAACCGGATATTAGAAACAAAATTTTGGAAGAAGACGGAACTTACACATTGTTGATTCTCGAAGCCTATCCTCAAGATTCTGGTAAATATGAATGTGTTGCTATCAACAGTGCTGGGGAGGCTAGATGTGACGCGGATTGCATAGTAACTGCTCCAGCAACAAAGGAAAAGCCAAAACCACAAACTAAAGCAGCGAACGCTCCGCCAGAGATACTAGAACCTCTTAAAGACAAGGTAGTAGTTGAAGGACAAACTATCGAGTTCAGTTGCAAAATCGTCGGTAAACCAACACCTACTGTTCAGTGGTACAAGGGCGACAAGCTGATTAAACCTTCGAAATACTTCCAAATGTCTAGAGCGGCAGACGAATACACCTTACGAATTTCGGAAGCATTCCCTGAGGACGAGGGAGACTACAAGTGCGTGGCGTACAACTCAGCTGGCCGTGTTACTAATGCTGCAAAATTGAAGGTGTCATTGCCAGACCAGGCTGAAAACCTGCCTACACTAACTCCACTACGCGATGTCACCGTCAACGAAGGTCAACCTGCTCAATTCAAGACTCACATTACCAGCAAAGTGAAGCCAACCATTCAATGGCTACGTGAAGGTGCATTAATTCCTGAGACTCCCGATTTTCAGGTTTGTCCTACTTTTACGTCTTATGCGATCTTATTATAGTTTTGAATTAGAGCTAATAAGTTTTTCTTTGTTTGTCTCCAGATGATCCATGAAGGCAATAACGCTGTGCTTCTAATCGGTAACACTTACGAGGAGGACACAGGCACGTTTACCTGCCGCGCGACTACCGCCGCCGGCCAGGTCGAGACCTCGGCAAAGCTAGTCGTCAAAAGTAAGACATAGATACAGGCAGCGAGCTCGCGTCGCGCACTTTAATCCATTAATGTAGTGTTTCTTTGTTTCATTTCTATACCACAATGAGATCGGGTGAAAACTACTTTTAAACTGAAAGTTGACAAGCGATTAGATAATTATCTAGATGACATAATCGTAGCGGTGACCGCAATAACGACTCCCGCCCGCTTCTTAGAGTCCGTGATCGTAAGTCGTAGGGTTGTGACACTTACGACCGCGAATAAATAGCAACGAGCTTATCCAGTTGTTACGAACAGACAAGCCCTCTGTAACGGTGATAGGCATGTTAGGGTACCGGCGCGGGAACACGACTACGCTGCGCGCACAAGCTAACATTTGCAAGTGGACACAGTTGTAAACTTAACTCAGTAGTATTTATTTGGGCGAATTTCCGCATCTAACAACGCTGTACATTTAAGCTTTTTGTGTAAATAGTCTTAGCGATGCGAGAAGCTGCGAGGCGAGACCCGAGCACCGAGCGTCGAGCGAGGACCTGCCACTTATACATATTGGACACACGTAACATGTGATTAACAGGAACACGAGACATTCTACAACTGTTTTGTTTTGCTTTTACCGCTACGATGTTTACTAAATAATGTATCTATTTTCGATTATAATGTGAAGTAGACCGTAAACAAGACGCGTCTTTTGGCGAATCGTCAAATGTATTTTTCACCCAATACTCTCTTTAATTTTGAAGCCTGCGCTATAATAGTTAATTAATTAATTTGGCCTAATTAACATGGAGAATTAAAGTTACTCTACGCTTTTTGTGTTGAGATCTGACCTGTGAAACTTATCGACTGATCTCAGTGATGTCTATTTCTTTTACATGAACTATTTCATTTAAGTGAAGTTTACCAGGTGGTCATTGAATGGGACTTGAGTCAGCTTCTGTGGTATGCGTGAAGCGCGAGGAGGTACGGCGGACTCGTGTGCTGCAGCTACGTTCGCACACGAGACCGTCACAACTTCACAAGTGGAGACAAGTCCCTGCTTTAGCTTTATCCTTAAGCATGTATCACTGTTTGTATTGTCCAGATTTAGCGTTTTAAATACGACCCGTTACACCTAACAAAGCTGCACGTAGGCTGCGGTGTGTTTGCGCCGTCACCTAATGTCACCTAACAGAGCTACGACTAACGTTGTCAGTGTCATGTCGTACACGAATCATTCCGGCACACACACACTCGCGGCTCGGTCGCGCGCGCCTCTCGGTCTGGCGGAGCGCTCATGTCCTTGTGGTCGCCCAGTCGCCCAGTTGCCCAGTTGCCCAACACGCACCGCGCACTGCTCATATCGGTCCGCTGTCAACTCTTCTATGACAAAGAAACATTCTAGTCGCGAGCATCCGCCGCGAACCACTAAACTCAAAGTACGCACGCATTACTTGCCTTGCCAGTTTCTATGTTTTTGAAAACACTGCCGATGTTGATGACCTAATGTTTTCTGCAAGTACAAATCCGAACTGAATGAGATTTTTATTAGTTTAACGTTACAGTGATCTTTAACTTAGTTTGTTTTAAGTGCACGATATTGTTAAAATAAAATGTGTTGTATGTTTCACCTAATTGTATTAAGTTATAGGCGTGGCAGTATTTTATCACTAAATTTTCTAGTGCCTATCCATATTTAATAATATATTTATGAAAAAAAATGTATGTTACCTTTATGTGGAACTGTTTAATAAACGCTATAAATTAATTATAATTTCGCCTTATTCTATACATAAGTAAATACAGTACATTTCTCCTAGAACGTTAGGCGTACAATATGAGAGAGTAGGGTGTAAGGGTCAGTTCCCACCGAGAGGGAAAGCATCAAGATGAGATGCGGCACACACATACAAAAACGTGATTGGACAAAGAACTCTATTCACTATACCATAGCAAGACTTAAGAGTCCACAAAGAAAATTAAAACAATTCATTTAATTTAAATATTAACTTCATCTATTAATCTTGTCGCTCGCATCATGAACAACCTGATGTAAACACCAGCGCGACAGCGATTTAAACAAATCCGTGAAGTGTAACTACTACTAAATTATCTTAAAAAATTATATCTAAATTGTTTGGTAGATGACCGTTATACTCCTTAGCGATATTTTCAACCCACTGCCGTAGCTGAAGTCAGTTATTCCCTTTCGTGATACGGCCGACGGTGATAGCATCACTCGCAAATTGAAGCCAAAGTAAAAATAGCAGTTTTTCATATGAATCTGTGTTGTCACTGAGTAAATCCGTCTCCATAAAAGGTATTTGTTTCTCAGTCGAAATAAGCGTCTTGCTATATGTAGTGAATAAAATTCTGTCGAAAAAGTTAAGTTGTGAAGAGCGACGTCACGATCCTTTGCACTTTTACGTCGCGTCTTGATGAGAACTGACGCAACGACAACTTAGAGCATCCGACCTATGGAGATGGCAAAGCTGAGCTTACCCCTCTGCCAGAATTCACTGCCCATTTGCCCAGCACGTTATATGAAACTGACAGTTGCTATTTTGTATGTGGTTGTCAAGTTGTTGTAAAACTATCGTTGTGTGCTGTACGTGTTTACCACGCCTCCCGCAAGAAGTGGCAGAAGTAATTTGTTCGGTAATTGACTTTTTACCATAAGTTGTATGCTATAAGTACGATAGACAATCATCAACACACATTACACCTCGCACTGACAATTAGTGCCTGCTGTTCCATCAACTAGCTGACTCTATAATCTAGGAACGAGCACTGACTGAGTGTGCCTTGTGGACGTCTAACCTCCCCGACAGGCAGCCGTCCGCAATCGTAAGCGAGCGTGTTGCGTTGCGGTGCGATTCGCGACCGCAAGCCCTATACGATGTTCGCTTATGTTCGTTCATCCACTGGCATTTCTTTCTAAACTATCTCTCTTCATTTCATTTTACAATTTTGATTGTGTATTAATTACTTAGTCAACTCTTCTCTTGCTACAATTGTCACTAAAAGTTGATTAACTTTTAATCTAATATTTTTGACTGTTTTACGCCAGTGATTGGATGTTAACTAATTTATTAGTGAATTATTGCAGATTTAAAATTTAAAGTAAGCTTATCTTATTTATCTGAATAATACAAATCAGGATAAATAACATAAAGCGGTAACTAGTTACTGATTTCTTCCAAATTAATAGAAGCAGGTATAAAAAAAAACTACAATTTACTTACACGATTAACACATAAAAACTATAACGTTACAAATATATAGACACTACATCAAAAAAGTTTCCAGAACACAAAAAATTATGATTATTATATTATTAAATGGTCTATAACCACATAAAAGTTCACAAATTTCGAGGTTTAAAAAAACAATTAGGTATGAAAAATACTAATTTAAATTGCCGAAAAAAGCATATTATTTCAATTTCATATTAATGTATTAAGAAGCTTGTAAGTATAATTATACTTTCTAAGATAAACTGGGTTATTGAGAACGCTAAGAGAAAGTAAATAAGTCAATGAAAACATATAAATGATTGCAAATGTACTTAAATTATTATTAATTAGAATAAAGAGGTATTTGGATGAGTATTCATCTTCTTTTCGTGTGAGACACCGACCCGTCCAACGGCCCGATTGGTATAGAAAGGGTTACACTAGTTGGCCAGATTTATCTAGGTGTTACACACACACACACATATATCACGCAATTATCCCTTGCGGGGTAGGCAGAGCGTTCACGGCTGTAAAAATATAGTGGCTATCGCCACGTGTGACAAATATTTAAGGCCGGTTCAGATGATTCGTTTATCACTGCAATGACAGGTTGTCAGCCTGTCGCCTAAAGTTGTAATGCACATGAAACTCTCGTGCCCCTTATTCGCCTCTTACGATACCCACGGGAAAGAAATGGGGTGATGCTATTCTAAGCTGTCATCACACGGTTTTTTATTACTCTCTAACATGTCAGATAGATCTATTTTCCAAAGTCAGAGAATATAATAATAATAACCTATCCTTAGGACGAGTATTCCTTTTACATACAGCTATAAGCCCTTTTAGTTAGCAAATACAGAAAAACAGATACATTCCCTGAATAGGGTTAGGTTAAGGTAACAGGTCCGGAAAGGAATACCCTGGTAAGGTAGCAATTTTCTTCAGATTTAATAGGTGAGAAAAATGTTAGATATTTAATTTATAAAATCTCAATAATAATAACTGAATTACACCTACAACGATTGCATGTTCCATCAGCAGTGCAATAACAATGATCCATAATCAACACGTATAGAAAAGCACCAAACATATATTTGAAATATATCAAAAAAAAACTACCGCAAGCAGAAACTAACATGGAATACGTAGTTCTACGTACGACAGATGAGACTAGCTATATCCAGAGACCAGATATCCACGTTAATTTAACCATTATACGGAGTGATACCGAATGATTTTCACGAAAACGCTAACTAAGCTCTACAGACCAAACTGCATCACTTTCTCCAAGAACTTATTGTCAAAATAATAAAAATCAACCTCTCATACACAACAATCAGCTGACCAAATATACTTACACAAGTACATACATTAGGCCTTAAACCCTTGCGCGGTAGGCAAAGCGTTAACGGCCACAAGAATACCGTCGCTATCGCCATGTTTGACAAATATTGTTGTTTAAGTTTGAATTGTAGAGCTTAACGTTTTTGAGAAAGTCTATTGTTAGGTACTACCCTGTATTAGCCCCACGCACCTCACGGTTTACGAACACTTTTAGACGCTTTGTCGCAATTATAGAGACTTAACGCAGCTCCTGACCAGGCAAGCTGCATTCTGTAAGTGATATCACCCTTTAAGCCAAATCAGTTCAGAAACCTCCCCGAAAAAGTGAAGTAGTGCCCGGAATTTCTTAAACCATTTCTCGCAGTTTCCAATAGAGGCAACAATATTATTTTTCGCACTACTTCACGATATTATGCTAGAAAAGTATGGGACCCAAAACACGATTTGATAAAGGTGAATCCATAGAAAAAAATCGCACGGATAGCTCTAATATCGCGTTTTCCGGCTCGATTTGACAATCTAAACGATTTGATAGTTATTAAATGTTTTAGGCCGTCCGTACACTATAGCCAAAACTTAAAACAGTATCTGGACAGATATAGATGTGCCACCGCCCGAAATAAAGCCCGTATGGGAATATTCCCAAAAGAAATTCGTTGTCCGGGAACATACAAAATAGTTGAAAAAGTTTTTGGGAAAAGTTGAAAATATTTTTAACATGTAATAAATAACGTATAATAATTTAAACGTATCATCTTATTATTTGTTTAAATGAAGAACTTTGACAATTTAATGACGTGTGTAAGCGTTTGTAATGTTCAACCCCTATGAGGGGGAAAAGAGGTAGAGACTTTTTACGGAGAGGGGGGGTCAAGAGGTTAAGTGAAAAAGGAGTGGAGAATGGATGAAAAGATGACGGGGAAAGGGGGCGATACGGCACACAGGGGACAGTGGGGGGGAATGGAGCAACAGAGCAAATTTAGGAAAAACGGGGCAAGGAGCCAAAACGGAGGCAAAAGGGTGAAACGGAGTAAAATTTGGTTTAAAAAGGGACCTTATTCTTAACAGCTGTAGCCGCTGGACATGGCCTTCCCATATTGGGGGGTAATGCCTTACCCACCACGCTTGGCAGGTAGATTGGCGAGCACAGTGTAAGATGTTGCATTCACAGGGAACGCTGCTGCCCATTCCCTCGATGATTATCCGTAAGTCGGTTTTTACGACACCCATGGTAGAATTATGGTCATGCTATTCTAAGCCGGCGCCACAGGGCATTTGATTTGCAAACGACATACAGGGGAAAATGGGGGAAAGCGAGTAAGGGACCGTGTATGTAAAATAAGGGCTCGGGAACGGGGACGAGAATGGCAACGGTTTACGAGAAATACGAGAGTAGGATTAAGAATGGAAATAAGATGAAGAATGGGAATATGAGTGGTATCAAAAACAAAAGTAGGAGAGGGAGATGGAGCGGGAGTGGGAGTGGGAGCAGGAGATGGAGGGGTAGCGGGTGATGGAGTGGGAATAGGAGGTGGAGCAAGAGCGAGAGATGGAGTGGCAGCGGGAGCGGCAGATGGACCACGAGAGAAAACGAGAGATAGAGCGGAGGTGGAAGAGACAGTGAGAGCAGGCGTGAGAGCGGGACATGGAGCGGGAGCGGGTGCGGGACATGGAGTGGGTGCGGGAGATGGAGCGAGAGCGGGAGAGAGAAGGAGCGGGAGCAGCGGTGGTGGCGGGACCAGGAGAGGGAGAAGGAGATGGAGCGGGAGCAGGAGGAAGGAGTGGGAGCAGGAGCGGCAGATGGAGCATAGATTTTTGTATTTATGTAGACACAGTAGGGAAACAATCATCTCATAGACCCTATGAGTACTCGAGCGAAGCCGCGCGTTACTGCTAGTTCATAATAAAATTTAAACGGATCGCACACACGTACGATATACGGTATTATCCTTACAAAAAACAATATTTTGCCTACAATAGTACTTTTATTTTGTTTTCCCGAAACGTTTTCCGCAAGATGTTATGTTCCCGGACAGCGGGAAATTTATTTGGCAATATTCCCACTTGGGGCTTATTTCGGGCGAGAGAACATCTCTATCTGTCTTGATACTGATTCGTTTATAGTGTACAGACGGCCTTACTTTTTATTTTGTACCCTCTTCTTCCTCATGAAATGTAAAATGAATATTTGAAATAAAAAAAAAACCTCTTCCGCTTCCGTATCCTCTTATAGTTTATCCTCATAGTTTATGGTAAACTGTGTGAATAAAAGTATTCAAGAAAAGTGAATTTAGGGGTCAGGGCTACCTTTAGACGCATTATGAAACAGAATACGAAGATTATAAATAATATTGTTCAGGCCAGGTTAGCTTTCGGGTTACAGGGGTCAGATGGCAGTCGCTCTCTGCAAAAACTAGGTTCCACGCCAAATGCCCCAGGTTAGGTAGCCTACTCCGACAGAGAACGGGATAAAGCAAGGAAAATGATGATTATACAAAATCAGCAATCGTTGTATAATTGAAGGTGCGCCATTTCCGATTTTATTACATAAATATTTTTAGAAATTGACGGGGTTTTAGTCAATGATCGGGGTTATTTTTTCAGTTTCTCAGCGACTAACCCAACCCATAACTTCCTTCAGGAAAGTATGCAGTTCCTTGTAACTGAAAAGATATTATACTGACCGACACCAGGATTAGTCGGGTTATTCGTCATCTCGGTATCCCACACGAAAGAAGATATACTAAAGATGTTAGGTCTTTCAGAAAATTACGTCCTGTATTAGTTTTGAAACCCTTGAGCTGTAAGACCTGCCCATAACTTTACAATTTACTAAATTACGTTGCATACTATGGTAAAGAATTGTATCGCTATCAATGTGTTTGTGGTAACTACTAGGAACTAGTTGCAAAACATATTTAAACACATAAACAAGTGAATTTCGCCCACCCAGATGTTAGAAGGAATAATGTCGAGTATATGTAAGTATTCGTTCGAATGAGGTAAGTAAACTGGTTATGGTTAATTATATGAAATTTAGGTTGTTCATTCGTACAATACTAGGAAGGAGTCGTTGATTATGTAAATATTTGGTGCCCTGTGGGGATCGGTAAATATTTGGTGACCTGTGGGGATCGAACACACGACCCTTGGCTTAGAAGGCAAGGTCTCCAGCTATACGCTCTGCCACCGGGACAAAAATTTTGTATTATTTACCTGAGTAATGGATTTATTGTGCTCTGGATACAGAATACCCTTTTTTTATAAGTACACAGATTGTAAGGAAAATACTTATTTACCTATTTATTGTACACAAGAAAATTACTTCGTGTTATAGTCATAGTGCTTAGTTAAAAAGCAATTAATTACAGACATAGTTTATGCCACTTAGCTCAGTGATTCTAGGGACATTTGTGAATGATTCTATCCGAGGAAATGAAAATTCCATCCTCTAGATAACTTCGATATTTCGTAGGGCGCGAAAATAATTTGGGGTGTAGGCCTATCGTGTGGGGTGCGGTATCAAATGAAAGTGCTTTCACCAAATCGAGACGAGACGATTTCACCAAACCCACTTAAAAGCGGCATTGCCTTACTGGACTTAGTGAGGGCATAGCTGTGCCCCCGGATTGCAAATGATCAGACGTTACAAAAGCAATTATGAGAAGAATCGCATTGTGAATGGTTTTGGAGGCGCACAAGAAGGTCTTCCTAGCATACCGTAATTGTCTCTGACATGTAATTGAAAAATATATATTATATTGATTGATTTTGAAATTCCTTTCGTCACGTTTGAGGTTATGGTTTACCATTTAGCGCGCTTTTAACGCATTATATGTTAGGCAATGTGTACCTAGAGGACCCCAAAAGGGGCATGTTTTGACTACTTTTGTAATATAATTTTTTTCTAAACAGGCACATAAAATATTTAAGAGCAATTTGTTTTTAAAATTGTCTTGTGTAGCTCTTCCGGTTGATACCTCACAAGATAGGTCCAAGATGAATTTTCTTTTTCGTGCCATACAAAAATCAAAAGTCCACGTCCAAGTATCTTGAAATCTAGTGTTAGGAATTTAAATTTTCTTGGTTTTTTCTTTGAATCATTCACAATGGTTTTTATCCTTATTATCACTGAGCAAAGTGGTATTAACTATTCCAGTAATTAAGTGAGCTCCTTAGTTAGGAGGCCGTAAGCGCTATGACTATTATAGGTACTTAAAAAGTTTGGAACAAATAATTTTATAATTCTGCAGAGCTATCATAAAAAACATTAATAACCTAGTTCAGAACGTGTAAAGATTATTTATGTTGCTTTATAAAAATACTTTCTAACGTTTTTTGTTATACCTATAAGACACGTGCTTTTAAGGAACCAAGTTCTTTTCCTAGCAGTTCGGAGGGACATTAATTTAACCCAAGTAATTTTACATACTCTATCAAGTCACATTTTGGATCAAATCAACAATAGTTAAAAATTACTTTAACAACATCATCCAAACAATATCAAATGATTTATTTTGCACCAAACTAGTGTATACCTAGTGTATTAATTTTTAAACAGTTACAAAAAAACAACCGTGTGCTTTCAATAGGTAAGCAATGATTATATAAAATTATCACTCCTTCAAGTTACCTACTTTAGACCTAGGGTAAATGTAGAGATTATGGGACGAGTACCATCGCCATCGCTCGTGATGAAGAGGGAAAGTTAACTGAGGGGTCACATGCCATACGTTAATTCATTTGTATACCAATACGTGTTACTTTCTTTACGAAGTTAAAGAAATATCTGATGACACAGACGGAATGAAAACTGAGGATTACCTATAGAGGCAAAAAATTCCGGATACTGATAGGGTACATGGACACCCTGATACTAAACAACTTTACCCTAGGATTATATGTCAGAGAACGGCTAAAAATGCATTTTCTATGAGAAGTATTGGAAAGTCAAAAAACATTTTATGTTTTAGAAATATTTTTTTTTTTGAAGATGTTCCGTTTAGACTGATTGCACCATATCAGTATTCGGAAAGCTATCGCTTACACCCTGTATAATAAAGGAGCTGCCTGAAGACAGAGGAACAGATTGATAAATTTATTATGACCTTCTTTCTATATCTCGACCTAACAGTCTGTCTTTTTATCACAAAATCATGCTTTGTTTTCAGTACTTCATGCATAAAATCAGATGAAAATGAAGGTCTAACTTTATGTTATATAGAACATTAAAATTATGATTAGGTACCTGATCCGAATTCGCAATAAACAATATCTTTAAAATTACAGTCCTTAATGAGTTTCCTAAATAATTCAAGACTTTAGAATACTAAACAATAGATTGCGTCCTCTGTCCGGCACATTTGTGCAAGTGTCAAAAACTAATAAAAAGATTTATAATATAAACTGATTTTACTAAACTAATTTTCAACGTAAAATAGTAAACACGATTTGAAATGATGATTTCCTCTTAATAATAAATTTAATCTCATAAAAATTATTTCACTTTCAGAGTCACAGAAAACAATTCGTAGAACATTCCATGATAAGACTGGTGTCAAAAGTATTAGTACAGAAAATGGAGAAGTTTCTAAGTCTACTGCATTGTATCAGAGCACGGAAGAATCAAACATATTAAAATTACAAGATGTACAAGACGTGGAAACGAGAAAGTTGGCTAGAACAGTACCGTGGCGCCGGCAAAGTCAAACAGAGTCTGTAGAAATGATTAAAGAAGAAAAGCTAGAAGTACAGCATTGGAGAAAACAAAGACAGCCTAAATCAACAGAGCGGTTGGTCGCAACTGAAGACACAAACATTTTGATGGTAGATAGAAAAGAAATTATTGATAAATCTATTATAAAGCAAGAAGATGTTATCGATAAAGCAGAAGCTAAGCATTGGCGTAAGTCAAGATCGCAAGAAAAGCCCCAATTCTTAAATAAGACTCAAGATACTGAAGATTCAACAATTTTGGATGTGCAGAAAGAGGAGGATGTAGATGAAACAAAAACTTGGCGAAAGCCTCGACCTCAAAAATATGTAGAGCAGCAAGTTGCTACTGAAGAATCCACAATTCTCGATGTACAAAAAACTATCGATGAACAAAGAAAACAAGAAGAGCTTGAAACTAAAAGTTGGAGAAAACCTAGGCCACAGGTAAAACCAACATTCTTAGATACGACAAAAACTACTGAAGATATAACAACGCTTGCTGTTGAAAAATCTGTTGAAGAAGATAAATTGGAAACAAAACAATGGAGGAGACCACGTGAGAAACAACCATCACATATTGAAAAACTTCAAATTACTGAAGATTCAAACTTATTAGACGTTACCAGCTCTGAAAGAACACAACAAACTGATAAAGATCAAGTTCAGGAGATAAGACATTGGCGTAAACAGAAAGTTGAAGACAAACCAAGACCTTTAGAACCAGAGAAAAAAGAAGCTATTCCATGGACTCAGGAAGCAGTGACGTTACGTCGAACAAAGGTAGAAAAAGCTCCAATTGCTAAAGAAAAATTAGAAGATGTCACTCTTAAACCCGTTAGAAAAGATTCTGTTCAGACTATAGAAACTGTAGTGTTTGAAGAATCATTAACGAGAGAAGAAGATACTGTTATATTAAAAATTGCGGAAGAAGAAAAATCAGAAGAAGTGCAGCTTCAACCAATCAAAAAGCAGAAACCTGTAGAAGAGACTAAACCGGAGGAAGTAACTTGGAGAACTGGTAGGAGACGACCAAAAGAGGAGGAAGTTAAGGAAGAGGTTACTTTGAAGCCTATTCCAAAACCTGTATCCGCGCCTGTAGAAGAAATATCGGAAGAGGTACATCTTAAGCCGATAAGAAGAGATGAACCTTTGGTAGAAACTAAACCAGAGGATGTAAGCTGGCGTACTGGCAAAAGGAGACCTAAGGATAAGGAAGTTAAGGATGAAGTTGTTCTTAAACCAATTCCAAAACGAAAAGAGCCGGAAGTAGAAACACCTGAAGAAGTTCACCTTAAACCTGTCAAAAAACAGAAGCCGGTCGAAGAAGAAAAACCAGAAGAAAAGACATGGCCTACTGGAAAGAGACGCCCGAAGGAAGAAGAGGTTAAAGAAGAAGTCGTGTTGAAGCCGATTCCAAAACAAAAAGCACCGGAAGAAGAAAAACCAGAAGAATTACAATTGAAACCAATCAAAAAAGAGAAACCTTTGGAGGAAAGTAAACCAGAAGAAGTTACCTGGCGTACAGGTAAGAGAAAACCTAAGGAAGAGGAAGTTAAGGAAGAAGTTGTTCTTAAACCAATTCCAAAACAAAAAGAGCCGGAAGTAGAAACACCTGAAGAAGTTCACCTTAAACCTGTCAAGAAACAGAAGCCGGTCGAGGAAGAAAAACCACAAGAAAAGACATGGCCTACTGGAAAGAGGCGCCCGAAGGAAGAAGAGGTCAAAGAAGAAGTTGCGTTGAAGCCGATTCCAAAACAAAAAGCACCGGAAGAAGAAAAGCCAGAAGAATTACAATTGAAGCTAATCAAGAAGGAAAAGCCTTTGGAGGAAAGTAAACCAGAAGAAATTACTTGGCGTACAGGTAAGAGAAAACCTAAGGAAGAGGAAGTTAAGGAAGAAGTTGTTCTTAAACCAATTCCAAAACAGAAAGAGCCGGAAGTAGAAACACCTGAAGAAGTTCACCTTAAACCTGTCAAGAAACAGAAGCCGGTCGAAGAAGTAAAACCAGAAGAAAAGACATGGCCTACTGGAAAGAGGCGCCCGAAGGAAGAAGAGGTCAAAGAAGAAGTCGTGTTGAAGCCGATTCCAAGACAAAAAGTACCGGAAGAAGAAAAGCCAGAAGAATTGCAATTAAAACCAATCAAGAAGGAAAAGCCTTTGGAGGAAAGTAAACCAGGTGAAATTACCTGGCGTACAGGTAAGAGAAAACCTAAGGAAGAGGAAGTTAAGGAAGAAGTTGTTCTTAAACCAATTCCAAAACAGAAAGAGCCGGAAGTAGAAATACCTGAAGAAGTTCACCTTAAACCTGTCAAGAAACAGAAGCCGGTCGAAGAAGAAAAACCAGAAGAAAAGACATGGCCTACTGGAAAGAGACGCCCGAAGGAAGAAGAGGTCAAAGAAGAAGTCGTGTTGAAGCCGATTCCAAAACCAAAAGCACCGGAAGAAGAAAAGCCAGAAGAAATTACCTGGCGTACAGGTAAGAGAAAACCTAAGGAAGAGGAAGTTAAGGAAGAAGTTGTTCTTAAACCAATTGCAAAACAGAAAGAGCCAGAAGTAAAAACACCTGAAGAAGTTCACCTTAAACCAGTCAAGAAACAGAAGCCGGTCGAAGAAGTAAAACCAGAAGAAAAGACTTGGCCTACTGGAAAGAGGCGCCCGAAGGAAGAAGAGGCCAAAGAAGAAGTCGTGTTGAAACCGATTCCAAAACCAAAAGCACCGGAAGAAGAAAAGCCAGAGGAGTTACAATTGAAACCAATCAAAAAGGAGAAGCCTTTGGAAGAAAGTAAACCAGAAGAAGTTACCTGGCGTACAGGTAAGAGAAAACCTAAGGAAGAGGAAGTTAAGGAAGAAGTTGTTCTTAAACCAATTCCAAAACAAAAAGAGCCGGAAGTAGAAACACCTGAAGAAGTTCACCTTAAACCTGTCAAGAAACAGAAGCCGGTCGAAGAAGAAAAACCAGAAGAAAAGACATGGCCTACTGGAAAGAGGCGTCCGAAGGAAGAAGAGGTCAAAGAAGAAGTCGTGTTGAAGCCGATTCCAAAACCAAAAGCACCGGAAGAAGAAAAGCCAGAAGAATTACAATTGAAACCAATCAAAAAGGAGAAGCCTTTGGAGGAAAGTAAACCAGAAGAAGTTACTTGGCGTACAGGTAAGAGAAAACCTAAGGAAGAGGAAGTTAAGGAAGAAGTTGTTCTTAAACCAATTCCAAAACAAAAAGAGCCTGAAGTAGAAGCACCTGAAGAAGTTCACCTTAAACCTGTCAAGAAACAGAAACCAGTTGAAGAAGAAAAACCAGAAGAAAAGAGATGGCCTACTGGAAAAAGGCGCCCGAAGGAAGAAGAGGTCAAAGAAGAAGTTGTTCTTAAACCAATACCGAAACATAAAGTCCAGGAAGAAGAAAATCCTGAAGAGGTACATTTGAAACCTGTCAAAAAAGAAAAGCCTATTGAAGCGGAAAAACCAGAAGAACTACAGCCAATGCTTCCAGAACAAGAAAAACCAAAGGAACCAAAAGTACTTAAGTCTATTCTAAAGCAGCCTTCGTTTGAGGAAGAAAAACCTGTCCAAGAACAAAAAGAAGAAAGAAAGAAGAAGAAAGTAAAGAAAGAAAAATCTATTGAGGAAGTTAAGTTGGTTGAAGAAACAATACAAAAAATACCAGTAGAACATGTTGATGAAATCAAAGAAGAAGAGGTTACCACTTTTACAGAGCAGACTCATGTTATCGAAGATCAACCTGTACAAGAGATAAGAGAAGAGAAAAGCAAAAAGAAGATAAAGAAAGAAAAGTCCATAGAGCAAATACAAGTAATAGAAGAGGTAATACAAACATCAGATAAATTTGTGGCAGAAGTGGAAAAAGAGCCAGTTCAGGGGCTAAAAGAAGAGAAAAAGAAGAGGAAGGTTAAGAAAGAAAAATCTATTGATGAAATAAAGGTGATAGAAGACGCGACAGAAAAATCACCAGAAGAAATAATTGAAGAAATTGAAGAAGAACAGGTCATTGAAGAAAAGCTTGTTCAAGAGCCAAAGGAAGAAAAAAAGAAGAGGAAAGTGAAAAAAGAAAAATCTGTTGAAGAAATCAAGGTAGTAGAAGACATCATACAAAAAACACAGGTAGAAATTGCAGAAGAGGTTATTGAAGAAAAACCTGTCCAAGAGCCAAAAGAAGAGAAAAAGAAGAGGAAAGTTAAAAAAGAAAACTTAGTTGAAGAAGTCAAGGTAGTAGAGGATATCATACAACAAACACCGGAACCCACTGAAGATATTGAAGAAGAACACGTTGCTACTATAGTGACAAAACAAAAGAAAGTAACCAAAAAACAGAAACAAGAAAAGAAACAAGGTAAGAAATGACTTTTTCGTTTGTAGGTCTCTGTATCTTGTACGGTTAAAATGGCATAACAAATATAAAATTGTAGGACAGATGCATGGCTAAGGTGGTATAGAACACTTTTCTTCACAAAACATTTCTTCATAAACCATTGTCTGTTTGATTCTTTACTGATCAACTTTTATGATTCTGTTATCTACTATGAATCTACTGAAATGCTTCTTCGTTAGCATTTTCACCATTCTTAAACGCTTAAAACCTTTAAAAGTTATTAGGAAAAGCTTGCTTATTTGACGATAGTACTCATATTATGTCGGTTATGAGTGCCTATGTTTGCATTTTTCCTATGTGGCAATCGTGTTTGCGACAAATTCTAAGATCATGTAAATTTGCAACTGAAAGAATAAAGAAAAAAGTTAGTTAGTAATTCTTGACTGTTCATTATTAATATTGTAAATAAAACGCTTCAAAGTTTGCATGTTATACATCGGATAAGTCTACGACGGACACACCTCAAATTGAGGAAAAACAATCTTAACTGGAAAACTGTTTTACAGAAGTTGGACCAATCATTATAAATCCAATAAAGGCTGTAAACTTATTGGAAAACAACAATTTTGAACTCACAGTCACATTTGAAGATGCTAATGAAGATAATGAAGTGATATGGTACCATAATAACCAACCGCTTAAACACAATGATGATTGTAGAATAAGTACTGTAAATGGAACGTCCACTGTAAAAATTCAAAAAGCAGACAAAAATAAAGTAGGAAAATATGAAGTAGTTATAAAAAGTAATAACAAAATAGTAAAATCAGCAGGATCTGTCAAGCTCTTAAAATCAAAAGATGAAGATGAAATCACACCACCAGTCTTTATAAGACCTGTGGCATCTAAGGAGATATTTGTTGATAACATATTGCTATTAGAGGTGGAAGTAATATCTTCGCCAAGTGCATCATTCCAATGGTACTTGGATACGAGAGAAGTTACTACGTTTGTGAAAGAAAACAAACTTAACAACATATATGTGACTACTCACGATAACATATCGTGTCTCTGCATTGAAAATATTAGTATGGATTATGCAGGAATTATAACGTGCAGAGCAGAAAACTTTGCTGGATCCGTTTCGAGTTCTGCCACAATAGCGGTATCACACGAGAAGCCTGAGTCAACAGGACAAGTCCCAGTATTTGTCAATCCATTGCAACCAATCACTGTAATGGATGGGGAACCAATCAATCTATCTTGCGTGGTTATGGGTCAGCCATGGCCAAAACTTGAATGGTATTACAATGGTAAGCCCATTCAAAAGGCCAGAGATATTACCTTTGGGCGCCAAGAATCAGGCTTATGCAAAATGACAATAAAAGAAGCATTCCCTGAAATGGAAGGCACTTATAGTTGCACAGCAACAAATGTTAATGGAAGTAGTACCAGCGAGTGTATTGTGACAGTGGAAGGTAGTTTACAAAAGTTCCAGCTTCTGTGATTGCATGTTTTTAATATTCTGCATGTTTTTATAATACTCCTTTATATTAATTTCAATCTCAATCGCTCTCGCTCTCAATCGCTCTACCTTACGAAACTATTCATCACTTCACAATACTTTAAATGCCATGCATCTGTAGATCATATATTATTATTTATGGGGCAATACGTCCTGCTCAGTATTTAAATATGCTTAATGTAACAGCGATCGCGCGTTTGTACTAGTATAACTATATCTTACTTAAGTTTTATTATCACACAACACACACTATTGGAAGTTTATTATTTTGATGCACACGATTTGAGAATAGGCGTGCAACACTCAAGTACGGGTTTCGTTGCTACTGATAAGAGATTTGGTACTATTAATATATTAAATTAAAATAATATTCAAAACGCTTGTGAATGAGATAACTTTAAGTCGTTAACTTAGATATGTAAGGATCTGGTATATTTTTTTGTTTAACTGCAGTTGGTTCGTTTATAAGAACAAATAGTAAGTTTTAGCAACCGGAAATTAGGAACCTTTATAAAAAATATTGAAAGCAAAACCTCTTGTGAGTTCACTCGCATTGTTTTTACTATTTCTAAAAATAGCAAAGTTTTATGAGCTGAATAATCTTGCAAGCGGTTTTGCGCTATTTCACTAACACCGCGTATAATTTTATTTTACTTCAACCACGACTAATTTATTTATTATGATTTTAGCTTACGAGTACATACCAAGCGCGTCTGAGGAGGATATCTTGAGTGATGAGGTACGACAACAAATTATTAGGTTCCTGTATTTGTAGTAGATTTGTTTACAAAAACTTCATCTCTAACTTCAGTATGGTTTTGTAAACTGTTGGGCATTTGCCTCTCTTAATCTCCATTCTGTGTGGAGTTACCATAAGTAAAATATTATACAATATATCTAACCTACATAGAAAAATGGGACCTTATATAAAATTACATTGTTCTAGTTATTCATATATGTTGTTTTATTTTAAATGTTCTATGGTTAAATAATTTTACAGAAAACGAGTGATATCGAAGAGTTTGCTCCTCGTATTGTAAAAGCCTTACCAACCGTCGTCTCCACCACTGAGGGAGAGCTCACAAGGTAAGAAGCGTAAATAAATTCACTTCTTGGCGATATCCTTAGGGGATATGAAATAGTCTAGCGCTACTTTCAAAGTGATAACTAGTCTAAAAGACCAAAACATTACGCGAAGGATCATTGTTTTAAAAGAAACCCAACATTAACTGATTCGAATAACAAACAATAATTGAACATATTTTCCTTTTTTGCTTTATATATTACTTTTTATTCCTTGAGGCAAGATATTCAGTTATTTAGGTAGGTTCCATACTGTAAAGAACACCAGAACTTTTTTTAAACCTATAATACCTATACATAAAGTTTCATTACTCATTTGCATATATTTGTACGAACCGTATAGAGTTATAATAAAGGAAATGGTCTCAATATTTACAGGCTTGAAGCTAAAGCAATAGGTATGCCTAAACCTACCGTAAGGTGGCTTAAGCAAGGTCTTGAAATAAAGCAATCTCAAGAATACCAAATAGAAGAACTAGAAGACGGAACCTCTATTCTGATAATCCCAGAAGTTTACCAAGACGACACAGGCGACATTACATTTGAAGCGTATAATCCGCTAGGAGTGACCTCAACCATAGCGGCATTATCTGTTGAGAGTAAGTATTTAGATGTATATTTTACAGTATTTTTAAATTTTAAATGCTTATTAATAATCTCATGGTGCCAGTTTTTCTGTTTTCAGGACATTGTGATACGACTGCCTCTTCAAAATTATTATTATTCCTCCTGCCCTTTTCCCATAGTAGATTTTCAAGAATATTGGACCCCTAAAATATATATATTTATGTGAAACATGACGACATCACTTCTTCACGTCATTATTACTCACACAACACTGTAAACACCATTAGTTAATTATCTTATAATAATGGTTGGATTGATAAGTAGATTATTCAGTTCTGACATACAATTCGGGTTTTGATAATTAATTGTGTAGTAGGTTTATGAAATAAAATTAGATAATATCAAACGTTCATTTTGAACTAGAAGACATGAAAACAGTTTTTTTTTTGTCAACTGAATTCGATGTTGATATAATTCAAATTTTATAGGTATCATCGGAACCAAGGAGTACAGGAAGCCGGAATGGGTAACACACATGGAAGAACTACAAGCTGCATTAAAAGGTAACTACCCAATTAAAGGAGTGTTGCTCTGTGAGGTGAGCAAATTTAACAATATCATCACGTTCCACTTAAATTAACGATTTTTGCTTGCAGCAACACAGTCTGTTCCCACATTTGTGAAAGAAATCTTGGGTGAACGAGTCCACGAAGAAGAAACTGTAACATTTGAAGCTATCTACAGCGGGAATCCGGCACCAGGTACGATAGACGTTTATGTATAAGTATTTATTGTAGATCAATAGCAGAATAAGGCATAAAAAAGAGTAGGGAAGAGCGAGGCATGTATCAACGGGGGTAAGTATTAACAAGCCAATTCCCGCTAAACTATATGTGGACAAAAAAGTTCATACAATTTCAACAATATCCTCTACACGTTGCAATAGGTCACTCACAATCTGCTTTATGTCCTCATGTCATTTTGTGCCAAATTATGTGAGTTGGCAGATCAATAATTTTTTTGGTAATCATTAAACATCGCAATTGTTTCGGGTGTCACTGATATGAAAAGATACTATTACATTAATATAAAATAAAATGTTAATAAGTACTAACCCCAAAAAATGTTTTATCTAAACATTTGTATTCCGCACGAAAAGAGGTGTAATGTCTCTAAAATCAGTTCAGTATTTAGTTACCAAACTAAACAGTGTTTCACAACTGTGTAAATTATAATCAATCTGTATGTTATGTATGTATAAATGCAATAACTTCCTTGAATCTTATTGTCAGTTTTTAAACCTGATTACTATATAAGCGATAGCGGACGTATTTTTACGGCCGTTAACGTTCTGCCCTGCCCACCTCACAAGGGATTAAGGCATGATATGTGTTGGCGGTGTATGTATGCGTTACTGCAGATTTGATGTGGACAGCCTCACAAAGATTTTATGTTATGAATTGATAAAATATTTTAAAGTAAGGACCTTATGGTCCTGGTCGTTGGGCTCAGACTAGGTAGACTAAGGATTGTTATTGTTACGTGCGCATTACACTTCCAACTAACAACGACTGTTTACAAATCGTAATAAAGTAGCTATACTTAAATTTATTTCAGAAATACTGTGGTACAAAGATGACAAAGTTATAAGAACTGATGAACGTTTTGTGATTGAGACAACAGATAATCATACATCCTGCGTGATTGCTAAAGCTACTCCAGAGTTAGAGGGAACTTACATGTGCAAAGCTGTAAGTGACATAGGCATGGCCATTACGAAAGCTAAATTGCAAGTATTCAAAGCTGGAGAAGTGATTAAAAAAGTTACTGCCAAGCAAACCAGAGAAAAAATAAAGAAAGAAAAAGCAATTAAAAAAGAAGAAGAAGAAGTTGAAAAGAAAACTGCAAAAGAAGTAATAGAAGAACCACGAAAAGAGGCGCCAATCATCGAGGAAGTTGTTGCAATGGATGCTACTAAGACTATTAAGAAGACCTCACATGAAAAAGCCAAAGTGGTCATTAGTGAGGCAGAACATGTAGAAACTACAGATGTAGCTTCATATAAGAAAGTAGATAAAAAAGATAAAAAATTACCTATTGCAGAAACTGCTGAACCACTCATCACTCCACACGATTACTTGGTATCAACTCAACAAGATAAAGAAGAATATGTGCAACCACTCCAAAAACTAGATTACGAATCTCAAAAAAGTATAATAAAAACCGTGGAAAGTGACTCAAGATTAGTTCCAGAAATAAATGAATTGCTTGAAGTCATTAATGCGAAAGAATTTGGTCCCGGCGAATCGCCTTTGCGTGAGCTAGCAAAAATTGGTTATATGCTGAGAAGTGGGGTATCAATTGAACAAATAGAAAGTTTATACGATTCCCAATATTTCCCCGCATTGAGAGTGCCTCAATCTCAGTCAGCTCTAGTACAATTAGTTGAAAGGGAAGGTCATGGGGCGCTAATAACCGAAGTACTTACCGAAGAGACTACTCAAGATGAAGATATCATCGCTGCGAAGGTTGGTTTTCGTGCTTTCTTGAAGATGGTGGAAATGAAGCACACCTCTGTTGAAGAAGTTATCGCTCATTTCTACCCGGAGGACTTCAAACCGCGTTCCTGGGAACAGAAGGAAGCACATGAGGTATGTATGTAGGGCACTAGTTGAGTCAAAGCAGCATACACTTAACAAATACAGTTACTGCATTTATTTACTATCAAATTTATATTTAGAATATTTCAGTACATAAATAGTACATAATAAGATAAAAGACATTTAATCGCTGCCAAACTCACAGCTCCCAAAGTTTACTTGTTCAAACATGGTTCTGCATGCCGATGCGGGAACGTTTAGGCCTTTTAAATTCTTTAATTTTGATTGTAGGTAATTGTCAAAACATCCGCTGAACATGTAGCTGAGGCTCGTACAACGGAAGTGTTTCAAGGTAAGTGTCTTATTGTTACAATAGTATACTAAATATATGTTTCAAACTCCAAAAAATGCGATAATTATTTAACAGTATTTCATATTTTATGATTTTATTGACTTCAAAACGTTTTTTTTGCCAGATACTAGATCTATAGAAGAAGTAACAGGTGCGTTAGAACGTTTTCTTAATAAATTTATGATTTTAAAAGATATTAATTATGGTTTATAAATTAAAATTTCAATAGTAGTCAGTTATGCTAGTTATCTTTGCATTAAGACTTTTCATTGCAGTAAAATGCTTTTGCTTAAACAAGCATGGCTTTCGCAAATTCTAGAAACTATAACGTTTATGTATTTTCATGCAACTTATGGACCTACTTTAATAATAATTGAGAATTTCTGTCTAATCTATAATATTTTTAAAACAAACTATTTAAAGGACGGTAAATATTAACGAACGCTAAAGCACATTTTGAACAATGTTGATGTTTACTAAGATTATGATTATTTAAGTTATCTTGCTTTTGTCTGGTGCAGTGTTCGTTATATAGTGCTTTGCTTCACTTTCACCAAACGCTTTACTATGACCCCACTGAAAAAGCTTTAAACAGTAAGTACCACTTTTAATATTCTAATTTTAAGTATGCATCTCCTGCAATATCCTCCTTTGCACTAAAATGTCACTCAGTTATCTTCAAATCACACGGAAATATGGTTTTGAATGCTTTTCTTTTTTACATAAATCTAGCACTGGCCTTATTATTTACCCTACATTTGTGAAAACAACAAAATATAGTAGAAAAATCTATCTCACACGTAACAAAGATTACCTAACTGCTTCTTAACATACTTGGACTTACATACATTTTATTACTGAATGATTAATTTACTTACCACTGTACTATAATTCCACAGATGTCAAAGAGAAACAAATCAAACGCAAAAAACACATAAAACAGAAAACAGATTCAGAAGAAGAAGTTTTACTTCAAGAAATGAAGAAAAGTATAAAAACACTGCGTCCGAAGGAAAGTAGTATAGACATATACGAAGAGGATGAAACAGAATCACTCGACAATGATAAGTTTCTGTATACTAAAACAATACCAACAGATATTCCTGAGAGTAAAGTTGAAGTGGTGTCTACAAGTGAAGTAACACATATTTTACCTGATAAAGCTCTAGAAAATATAACAGCAAATCTTAAACTTGATACTAACTATCCGTTAGTTAGTAACATACAACAACCTCAAGAAAAGGAAGAGCCTTTAGATATCAAAGAAAAAACCAAAGTTCTCATAAAACCTTCCTTATCGGAAATGGAACCATTACAAGTTACCGAGGTGGAAACTAGCGGAACAATAGATGAATACCAAGAAAGTAAAGTAAAGATTGAATCGAAAGCTAACAAAAGTGTAGTGGCAAAAGAAGGTTTCGTTACGTCTGAAGTTATTATCAATTCTTCGATATCTGATTTACAGCCGGACGAGAAAAATATGCAAAAAGCAAAGCCTTTAGTAATTTTGAAAGATGCTATCGGTGTTTCAGAATCTGTAGCTACATTGAAAGAAGAGCCATTTGAAAAATCACACGTAAAACAGTCAATAGCATCACTTACAATTTCACCGTTAACTGAAATCAATGTGTCTGAAGTAATTGAAGAAATGAAGGAACAAGAAGGAGTTATTTTCACTACAGAAAAAGGTGCTACGTCTAGATTGAACTTTAATTTACTTGAATCTGTTCAAGTAGGCGAAGTTTTTGTGGAAGACAAGTCTGGAAAGTACTATCCTGAACTAATAGTTCCAACGGAAACGGCACGTAAAGAAGTCCTTGTTTCAAATCAAATCATAACCGAAACTCATAACGTGCAAGAAAAAGAAGGATCATTATCAGCATTGAAATTGCCTCCTCTACAAGAAGCTAATGTAGATGTTACTTTTGAAGATAGTTTAGTTGTTTCAATAGGAGAGTCACATGAAAAAGAAGGTGAATTGGTTGTTCCTGAAATGCCCGATACCGTTAGAGTAGACAAAGATTTAATGCTCCATACCAGTCTCACAAATACTATCACGACAGCTCATATAAAAGAATCTGAATTTACACCTGAAGCTTTATTGGGTAAGAAGGCTAACATTGGAGTTAGTGAGCACCAGCATAAATTTAATATTGAAACGAATATACACGAGTCCGAAAGCAACCTTGATGAACAAAAATCTATTCAAGGCACGAAAGCTGTAGTGGGCATAAGTGTTTTAGACAAAAATGAAATAGCTGAAGTACTCGTTAACGAAAGTGAGAAGGAATTAATAATAAAAGACGATAAACATACAGCTGTTGCCGAGATAGACGTGAAGCCTATAGAACCAGTGGTAACTTCAGAGACCGTAGAAATGACGTCTTTACCAGACCTGAAAACAACTGATCATCTAGTTACAGAATCAGCTATTGAAAGCATTATAACAACAAACGCAAAGATGGTTTCATATCCTATGGTTCACGATCAAGAAACAGATGATCAGGATTATGAAAATAAAAAACCAGAAACAATAACTCAGTCAATGATACCAAATGTTCCTTTAACTATATCAGAAACTGAATCTGCAGAGTCTGAAAAGAAGCTTGCTCTTCCAACAGCACCTCAATTAGTTAGTACTAAACCAACCCCCACTCATCCTCTGAAAACGCCTATGTCTGAAGAAATTACTACTGCTGATCAATTAGATTTCATTAACGTACCACAAAGTGCCAAAGAAAAGGCTTTTGAACACAGAGATTTGCATAAAGAAATCACTGTTCTACAAACGACAGTTCACGAACAACTAGATAAACTAGAGGACAGCAAATCAGAAGCTTCTCAGGCTACAACGAATTTCGTTGGTAAAGAAAGTTTGAACGTAACCGAAGTTATAACAAACATAGCAGAAGAATCTCTTGATGTAAGTAAAATGAAAACAGGGACATTTGCGAGTATGGAAATTGACACAGATCATAAGATAGCAATCACTTCTGAAATAACTACAAGGGATGCCTTAAATAATCTTGAGACAATCACCCCGAGTTATGAAGCAGCACAGATAACTGCTAACCTCATGACAACCGTACAGATATCTGAAAATGAAATATTGGATAGTCAGTCGCTATTAGAATCCAAAATACAACCCGAACATAAGACAATAAAATCAGAATTCATACCATCGGAGCAAACGATCAATGTAACAGAAGTAATTCAACATGAAAAAGAAGGTGAATATAGCTCGAAAAATATGCCAGAAACATTCACGGCACTTACTAATGTAACTGGCAGGCTAGTAGCAATTTCAACCGAATTAATAACTGATTCCAGCCTAGGACTTACAGAACAAGAAAACTTTACTGACAAATTCAAAACTGCTCATGTTGATAATGTAGCACACAAGGAAATCATTATAAGTACAGCAGACTATAACGAAAAAGAAAGCACTCTTGAAACATTTTCAAAACCTAATACAGTTGCGGCTTCCATAAACATCGATTCAACACAAGCGCTTATAGTTGAAGAAAGTCAGTCTGAGGTAGTGCCCTCGGAGTTTAAAACTCCAAGTGAAACAATACGGGCCGAAGCTAAAGAAAGTTCTATAGCTAAAGAAGCTTTAACACAAGAAGAAATTTATATCCACATGTCCGAGGGTATTTTAGAAAATCAAAATAAAGTCAACGAGCTAAAACCCTTATTATCTCTATCAGCGCTTCCAGCTCCAGAGTGTGATGAAAAATTGGCAATCGAGCAAGAAAATATACTTGTCATTCCTAATGTTCCTGACAGCCAAAATGCGGACTTTTCCGTTATACAACAGCACGGAATAATTACTTCAGAAACTAAATCAGAACTAGATAGTCTACAAAGTTCTACTCATGCAGAAATGATTTATAAAAATGCATCATTGAAAATAGACAACTTTTATGGAAAAGCTGCTAATGTTCAGGAAATTATTCCTGATCAACAAACTGAAGATTTAAACACCGATGAAATAAATATTCAAAAATCTACTCTAACTTCTATAGCAGCAAAGCATACACTTGAGCAAACAGAAATCATTACAGCTGAGAGAGAAATAGATTTACCTAAAATGAAAACTGTAACCTCAAATGTAACACCTGAATATACCGAAACACAGGCCGTAACTACTACCTGTATTGAGACGGTCGACAAAGAGAAAGAATTTATTGGGAAAATGCCTTTGCAAACGCAAGATGCCTCTATTGGTTTTGTTCCTTTATTAAGTACTATTAATACAGAAATACTTAGTAGCTCTTCGGTCACCGACCTTGAAAAACAGACAATGAAAACTACTCAAGCTACAGTAATGCAGGACGATTTACAGAAGCACTTAGAAAGAATTGATGTTTTGGTTACAGAGAAAGAATCTGACCTGTTACAGACAAAATTAGATATACATCAAGAAGCTTCAACAAAATTAGTAGAATTGACAGCTAAAGAAGTTACTGAAGTTCAAACAGTAGAAAAAGAAAACACATTCAAAGAAATCGTCGATATTTCTGGAAGCAAGGCTCATCCCGCGATTGACGAACAACAATATTTACAAAATATCGAAGTGACAATTTCTCAAGAAACAGAAGATTTGCATGTTTCGGTTTCTAATCTTAAAAATGCATATACGACTCATGGTATACAGGAAGCGCTTCAAAAATCAGAACCATTTATAGGAGAAACAGAAGAATCATTTATAGAAGAAAAGGCATCGGCTCGGACGCCTAAACAAAACGTGGATGAACAAAAATCCGTCGATGTAACAGAAGTTGTGCTCACTGAATCGGATACACCTTTCGAGAAATCCCTACCCATGAAACTAGAAACTCCAAAATCTAAATTCGAAGAAAGCAGTCACTTAAATGTATCAATTGTAACGCCTTCGGATAAAGAACTCGAAATCGTGTCTGCTCAAGAACTGATAAAACAAGCAGAGAAGCCAGGTATAGTAATTGAATCACATCAGCATATTACTGTTATAGACACACAAACAAGAGAAAATGAAGTTACTATGCAAACGAAAGACACTCCACATTCCAACATTAAACAAGACATTAAACCGATTCATCACCTTATTACTACAGAAACATTGATCATCGAAGGAGAATCAGAATTTGATAAGACTTTCAAACCTAGAGATGAAAAAGCACTGGAAACTCACATGTTAACAGAAGCATTACACAATCAAGAACAACAGTTGATAGAAAGTGCTACCACACTGGACACAACATACAAAACTGAAGAAACACAATTACAAACAGCTATTCAAGATGTTGTAGACTTAAAATCATCTGTAGAACAAACAGAAATCGTTACAGAAGAAAAACCGAACGAATTCTTAAAGTACTTACCCAAGGATGAAAAGGCTCAAAAATCGCAGACGACCGTGAAAGAAATCATCAACTCGCAGCCTCAGGTGATGGAAACTTTAGTCAACTTGGCGACTGATTATAAACCGGAAGAGAACCAAGTGCAATACGAGCTGCAACTTCACAAAAGTTACTTAACTTCAGAAAATACAGTGCAAGAAATTGCTACAACAATTCAGGCGAACGATACGCCTTCTAAAACAGTTGAAAGTCAAGTAATAGAAATGAGGCCTTTGGAACAAACAGAAGTTATAGTTCAAGAAAAACTTGGAGATTTTGAAAAACGCCCTATTGGAAAAATAGAAAATGTCGAAGAAAGTCAAAATACTTTGCTAGAAGTATCAAACACTGAACCACAGATATTTGAAAACGTGCAAGAGTTTAAAGGTTCGTTTAAACCAGTAACAAGTGAAGTAACCTGCAATTTAGAAACTCATAAGAGCTACGAAGTTACAGAAGACGTGACGCAAGAGGTACCAAAAGACATTCCTACCGAAGATTTTATATCAAAGTCAGCTATCCAAGAAATACTAGAAAATAAACCTTTACAACAAACTGAAGTAATTTGCGAAGAAAACTTAGAGAGTCTGGAAAAAACCACAATTGAAAAAAGCAAAAGAGCTGAAGAAAGTCAAACTACTTTGCAAGAAATTTCAAATACTAAACCAGAACTATTTGAAAATGTGATAGAATTTATAGGAACATTTAAACCTGAAACAAGTGAAGCTTTATACAACGTCGTAACTTTCAAGAGTTATGAAGTTACAGAAGATGTAACAGAAGAAAAGCCTAAAGATATAACAGTCGAAGATCTATCATCCAAACACGCATCTGAAGAAATCATAGAAATTAAGCCATTGCAGCAAACTGAAGTTGTTTTCGAGGAAAATGTAGAACACCTTAAAAACCCCTCTTTAGAAAACAGCGAAAAAGTTGAAGAAAGTCAAACTACTTTGCGAGAAGTGTCTAATATTAAACCACAGATATTTGAAAATGCAAATGAGTTTACAGGATCATTTAAACCAGAAACTAGTGAAGCTACATATGACATCGAAACTAATAAAACTTACATAGTTACAGAAGATATTTCAGAAGAAATACCAAAAGAAATAGCAGTCGATGAATACAAGACTAAACAAGCTATTGAAGAAATTTTAGATATGAGGCCTTTACTTCAAACTGAAGTCATTGTGGAAGAAAATCTGGACACATTCAAACAGGATACTATTGAAAGAAGAGAAAAGGTTGAAGAAAGTCAAACAACATTATTAGAATTATCTAACACTACACCAGAAATATTTGAGAACGTAAGAGAGTTTATTGGTTCTTTTAAACCCGACACCAGTGAAGCTTCACTTAACTTAGAAACTCATAAGAGTTACATAGTCACTGAAGACATAACGCATGTTGAAACTCAAACTGACGAATTTGCATCACAGCCAACTCCAAGCAAAACAACAACTTTCACGCCCATTGAAATATCTCCTTTAATAGTCACTGATAACACTAGCTTACAACACGAAAGCGAATTACACACAACTGAACCAAAGAAACAAAAAATAAAGAAAGGCTTGACTGTTTCAAATGAACTTGAAGTTACTGAAGAATTTATAGGAGAACAAGTAACGCCATACACTGAAGACAAACCAGAACAAATGAGAAGTAAAGTTATCACCACAGATGAAATGACGCACACAGTTACATTAGCCCAGCATGGAACACAAATTAGTGGTAAGTGTGACTATAAGATAGATAACTATAAAACCCATCGTGGTTATGGCACGTCAGATTATGGAAATATAAGGTGTAAAACATTAGCTGCAAATATTTTAAGGGGTGAATCAGTTCATGAAATTGAACAACTTTCCCCAAGGAACATAGGTCAAAATATGAGAAGATTATTGGACCTCCCATACAAATTGACTCAGTCGGTTGGTAATTTTGTATGGGAGTTCCAAATTTTGTTTTTATATTTCGACATAATGTTCCTTAGGGAAAGTTGTTCAGTTTCATGGACTGGTTCACCTCTTAAAATGTTTTTACACCTTATATATTTGATTAGCTATTTTCTAACGTGACATTTAAGTAATAAAAAAAGGTAAAAGAATCCGTCGTTCACGATTACATTTTCGCTTACACCCATTTTTACGCATTTTTGAAATAGTAGAAAGCTGTATTGCTTTTTATGAAAATATCGTAAAATTTTACGTTTTACGCAGAAATATAAGGCATCTCACCATCAGCGACATATCAAAAAAAGTTCATTGATTAAAAAACCGGTAATCTCCGACAGCCAAAAAGTCCATGGTCAACTGCTTGTTTGTCATTTTGAGTTTAGCCATCAGCTGTTTTGGCGAATAGTAGAAAATGGCAACGAGTGAATTGACCGCTCTTTTTCAATTTGCGTGGACGATATCGGTTCAAAAATGCCGATTTTAGGATTTCGCTTAATAGCAGGCTATTGAAAGCGAACAATTCAGAAATTGAGCTTCAGAGCGTGTCGGACACGCTCACAAGTGTCACTTTATCAATTAGAATAAGGAAATATATATCAGTTTGTTCAACACAATAAAGTTACATTTGCTTGATTTGTTTGCAGCAATAGGATTCCCAACCGCGAACCAAAAAACTTTTATAGAGATTTAAATTATACAGTCAGTTCCCAATATATAGGGTTATATTGGTCCTCACGAGACTGCAAATGGTTCATTCCGGTGCACATAACTTAAACTTTCCGTTTTTTCAAATATTTTCTAGACTAAATTTAATTTTTTAACTATTTGCGAGTAGGTACCTAAGTAGTTATTTAAATTTTTCTTGGCACAGCACCAGTATTTACAGAAACAAGTACTAAAAATCTCGTTTTACGATTTAAATAATAGGTAAGGAAATGAATTGTAAGAATTAAATGTAATCAGTTACCTCAAAAAAATTTGGACAGTTAACATCATGTTTTCATGCTGGTTAAATCTCATAGAATTACAAACAGTTAATATGAAATAAGAACAAAATGTATGGACCTTCTATAAAAATGTATCAGCCGACCGAGTCAGTCAGCATGCGAGGTTTAGTTTCATTTTTATATTTCGACCTACGTTCCTTTGAGAAAGATGTACGTACAGTTTCATGGGGTGGTACATCCCTTGAAAGGTACTTATTACTTTTCCTAACAACCTGCAGAGAATAGTCATAATTATCAAATTATCTTCAAATAATTAACGATCTTTAACCATATTTAGTAGTTAAATTTTTTTTTTCTAAAAAATAGGTGTGTAGCACTGCGCTTTACGTTATTAATGTCACATTATCAGAACATAATTCATACTGGCCGAGCATCATATAAGTTTAAAAATATGGCAACTTAAAATACAGGGTGCTAGTGAAAGTACAGCGTTCCTTCATAAATCGCGCGTTAAAGTATTTAATTTTTTTTTAATAAAAGCACACAAACATTAAAATATTTTGTTGACACTTTTTGTTAAACCGTTTTACCCTACAACACAACACACAGGTCAGTCAAAACTACCGTTGAAAATTATTCACCATTCCTTCACCAAGGGCAATCGGTCTACAACGGTGCATCTGCAGCAGAATAGAATGAGACTGAACCGACGCGGTATGTCGCGGCGCCCGGAACCAAATTGAATATTTGAACAAATAATAAATAGTTGTTATAAAATATGTTTTGTTTTAAATATCTGTTTAATATTTCTGTAATCATTTTGATACCTACATTATACGTGGTTTAAAGGAACGCAGTTATTTTCCTAACACCCTGTATATGAAAGTTACTGTTACTAGTGATGTAACGAATATTCCATTTTAAGCATTCGCAAATGCGAATACGAATAGTTGTGGTCCATATTCGCGAATGCGAATACGAATGTTTAGTTTTTTAAATTTAACGCCGTATATATGGGGCGAAAATGTGGTCGCTGATTAGCTGCGCGAGCCGGATGTGGTTATTTGTTACGATGCAATCGCATTTAATTCCGGAAGTTGCCGAGATGATATGAACGTATACTTATGACCCCCTTTTGAGGAAAGAAATATAGTTTATTTACGCTTATAGGGATGAACAAAAATCTACGAACCTGATATATGGACATTAATATTCGCAAAATATTCGCAAGAATTTTGCAAATACAAATGCAAATGCGAATGTCCAAATACATGCGAATATTCGCGAATGCGAATATTCGCGAACGCGAATGCGAATGTTCGTTACATCACTAATTGTTACATTATTCACACTTGTTCCAAAAACGACGGATCAGCTATCTGATATATCCAGAGATCTTTAATATCAATTGTCGAAATTTTAGATCCTACTTAATTATTATTTTAACTATGTGTAAGAGCAAAAGTGAAATCCCCAAGCATAGTACGCTGCAAAACTGTGGAGAAAATTTTACCGCGAATTTCGATTGAAACGATAACAATAGACATCAGTAAACATCAAACAGACTACTTACAAAAAGCCTCATATTTTTAATCACATTATGGTTATCACTCCTTATTTTAACTTACTGAACTTAAATACACTAAAACCTTTATTTATAAACCGCACTCAACCCTGAGATCGATTTCAAGAGCGATTTTGACAAATGTCAGTCAATACTAACAGCGTCTCGAAGTCGCACTCAACATCGATCTCAGAGTTAAGTGCGGTATATAAATACGGGCCTAAGAACACAAAAACCATTTTCAGAACTGTCGGAATCCACTGTGACTTCTCCAAAATCATCAGATGTTGAAGAGACTGAAGAAATAATAACTAAATTTGTACAAGGAGCAGGCAACAAAGAACCGATACAAATCAAAACAAAACGAACTATACTACGGAAAAAGAAAAAGGCTCGAAACACAGACGACGGAGATGTCGTAATCGAAGAAACTATAGATGATGATACACCCAAACCAAAACAAATGGTAACCCATGAAGTTAATATAGAAGAATACGAGGGAGATGATATAACTATCACAGAAGAAAACGACAAAAGCACTATAGAAATGCCAGAAGAAGATTTCATACCAACAATGCAAAAGGTGGAAATTGAAGAAATGGAGGAAATAAAAGAAACACAAGTAGTAGAAAAACCTGATCATAACACTCCTGACACGATCATTGACGAAATACCTTCACTCGTCGAAGATATACTCGTCGACACTGACGAAACACACACGGTTAAGACATCGAAGCGTATTGTTAAAAAGAAGAAAAGTGCTAAACAAGAAGCGACAGAAATAACAACAGAAGAGAAGGACGCTCAAACTCCTAAAACGACTGTAGATGTAACTCAAGAAATTTTACCAGAAGAAATGAAACCTGATGAAGTAATCGAACTACCAGAACAAACTGTAGTCGAAGATGTAATATCACCGGAGGGAACGACCAAAAAAAAGAAAATAACAAGAAGAGTGGTCCAAAAGAAATCAGGCCCCAAAATAACTACAACCATCATTACTACGGAAAAAGAGGATGATAAACAACCAGTCACTTCTGTTCACGAAACCGAAGAGATCACTGAAGATTTACTAACACCTCTTATTCTAACACAACAAATTTCAGACGCCGCTGAAGTCGTGGAAGAAATACCAAGTCAGGTAAAAGTAACTACAGTTAAAACTGAAAGTGGCGATACTCACAATGTCAAAACATCAAAAAGAATAATCAAAAAGAAGAAGGGGCTGAAACAAGAGGTCACAGAAATAACAACAGTCGAGAAGGATAACGAAACACCTATCACAACTGTAAAGGTAATTGAAGAGGAATTATTCGACGAAACTAAACCGATTGAAGTTATAGAATTACCAGAAGAAACAATTGTTGAGGAAATTAAAAGTCCAGAAGGAAAACCGAAACAAAAGAAAACTACAAAACGTATAATTAAAAAGAAAACAGGACCCAAACTACACACAACTACTATAACAACCGAAACTGAAGATAATCAAAACCCGGTTATTACCATACAAGAAATGGAAGAACTTATTGATGACACTGTCACACCATTTGAAACAAAGCAAGAAAAACCTGAGATCAAACACGATGTAACAGAACAACCAACGCAAGTTGAAGTAACACAAGTAAAAACCGACACAGGTGAAACTCAAACAATTAAAACATCGAAACGTGTCATCAAAAAGAAAAGGGGATCCAAACAAGAAGTGACTGAAATAACAACGGTAGAAAGAGATGATGCGCAGCCAACAACGACAGTAACTGTGACCGAAGAACAACCAGAAGAAACTTCACCATTGGAAGTTGTCGAGCTGCCTGAAGAAACAACAATTGAAGAAATTAAATCACCAGAGGGTAAGCCAAAGCAAAAAAAGACAACCAAAAGAATAATCAAAAAGAAATCTGGTCCCACACTTCACACAACAACTATTACGACAGAAATGGAAGATGACAAACAACCAGTCATCTCTGTACACGAAACAGAAGAACTCATCGACGACACAGTCACACCTCTAGAGTCACAACACGATACTCCTGACAAGGCAGCCATAATCGAAGAACTTCCTTCCAAAGTAGAAATAACGCAAGTCAAAACTGACACAGGAGAAACACACACAGTCAAGACATCCAAACGAATCATCAGAAAGAAGAAGGGACCCAAGCAAGAAGTAACTGAAATAACAACAGTGGAAAAGGATGATGAGGAACCAATCACGACAGTAACTGTGACCGAAGGACAACCAGAAGAAACTTCACCATTGGAAGTTGTCGAGCTGCCTGAAGAAACAACAATTGAAGAAATTAAATCACCAGAGGGTAAGCCAAAACAAAAAAAGACAACCAAACGTGTCATCAAAAAGAAATCTGGTCCTACACTTCACACTACAATCATTACAACTGAGACGGAAGATGACAAAGAACCAGTCATTTGTGTACATGAAACAGAAGAACTCATCGACGACACAGTCACACCTCTAGAGCCACAACACGATACTCCTGACAAGGCAGACATAATCGAAGAACTTCCTTCCAAAGTAGAAATAACGCAAGTCAAAACTGACACAGGTGAAAAACACACAGTCAAGACATCCAAACGAATCATCAAAAAGAAGAAGGGACCCAAGCAAGAAGTAACTGAAATAACGACAGTGGAAAAGGATGATGAGGCGCCAATCACGACTGTTACTGTGACCGAAGAACAACCAGAAGAAACTACGCCAGAGGAAGTTGTCGAGCTGCCAGAAGAAACAACAATTGAAGAAATTAAATCACCAGAGGGTAAGCCAAAGCAAAAGAAAACGACCAAACGTATAATCAAAAAGAAATCTGGTCCTACACTTCTCACTACAACAATTACTACAGAAACGGAAGATGACAAACAACCAGTCATCTCTGTACACGAAACAGAAGAACTCATCGACGACACAGTCACACCTCTAGAGCCACAACATGATACTCCAGACAAGGCAGAAATAATCGAAGAACTTCCTTCCAAAGTTGAAATCACGCAAGTCGAAACTGACACAGGTGAAACACACACAGTCAAGACATCCAAACGAATCATCAGAAAGAAGAAGGGACCCAAGCAAGAAGTAACTGAAATAACAACAGTGGAAAAGGATAATGAGGAACCAATCACGACAGTAACTGTGACCGAAGGACAACCAGAAGAAACTTCACCATTGGAAGTTGTCGAGCTGCCTGAAGAAACAACAATTGAAGAAATTAAATCACCAGAGGGTAAGCCAAAACAAAAAAAGACAACCAAACGTGTCATCAAAAAGAAATCTGGTCCTACACTTCACACTACAATCATTACAACTGAGACGGAAGATGACAAAGAACCAGTCATTTGTGTACACGAAACAGAAGAACTCATCGACGACACAGTCACACCTCTAGAGCCACAACACGATACTCCTGACAAGGCAGATATAATCGAAGAACTTCCTTCCAAAGTAGAATTAACGCAAGTCAAAACTGACACAGGTGAAAAACACACAGTCAAGACATCCAAACGAATCATCAAAAAGAAGAAGGGACCCAAGCAAGAAGTAACTGAAATAACGACAGTGGAAAAGGATGATGAGGCGCCAATCACGACTGTTACTGTGACCGAAGAACAACCAGAAGAAACTACACCAGAGGAAGTTGTCGAGCTGCCAGAAGAAACAACAATTGAAGAAATTAAATCACCAGAGGGTAAGCCAAAGCAAAAGAAAACGACCAAACGTATAATCAAAAAGAAATCTGGTCCTACACTTCTCACTACAACAATTACTACAGAAACGGAAGATGACAAACAACCAGTCATCTCTGTACACGAAACAGAAGAACTCATCGACGACACAGTCACACCTCTAGAGCCACAACATGATACTCCAGACAAGGCAGAAATAATCGAAGAACTTCCTTCCAAAGTTGAAATCACGCAAGTCGAAACTGACACAGGTGAAACACACACAGTCAAGACATCCAAACGAATCATCAAAAAGAAGAAGGGACCCAAGCAAGAAATAACTGAAATAATGACAGTCGAAAAAGATGACGAGGCGCCAATCACGACTGTTACTGTGACCGAAGAACAACCAGAAGAAACTACACCAGTGGAAGTTGTCGAGCTGCCAGAAGAAACAACAATTGAAGAAATTAAATCACCAGAGGGTAAGCCAAAGCACAAAAAGACAACCAAAAGGATCATCAAAAAGAAATCTGGTCCCACACTTCACACAACAACTATTACCACAGAGACGGAAGATGACAAACAACCAGTCATCTCTGTACACGAAACAGAAGAACTCAGTGACGACACAGTCACACCTCTAGAGCCACAACACGATACTCCTGACAAGGCTGCCATAATCGAAGAACTTCCTTCCAAAGTTGAAATCACGAAAGTCAAAACTGACACAGGAGAAACACACACAGTCAAGACATCCAAACGAATCATCAAAAAGAAGAAGGGACCCAAGCAAGAAGTAACTGAAATAACGACAGTGGAAAAGGATGATGAGGCACCAATCACGACAGTAACTGTGACCGAAGAAAATCCAGAAGAAACTTCACCATTGGAAGTTGTCGAGCTGCCTGAAGAGATCAGAATCGAAGAAGTCAAATCTCCAGAAGGTCAGTCAAAACAAAAGAAGACAACTAAACGTGTCATCAAAAAGAAATCTGGCCCTACACTTCTCACTACAACAATTACTACAGAAACGGAAGAAGACAAACAACCAGTCATCTCTGTACACGAAACAGAAGAACTCATTGACGACACAGTCACACCTCTAGAGCCACAACACGATACCCCTGACAAGGCAGCCATAATCGAAGAACTTCCTTCTAAAGTTGAAATTACACAAGTCAAAACTGACACAGGTGAAACACACACAGTCAAGACATCCAAGCGAATTATCAAAAAGAAGAAGGGGCCCAAGCAAGAAGTTACTGAAATTACGACAGTCGAAAAGGATGACGAGGCGCCAATCACGACTGTTACTGTGACTGAAGAACAACCAGAAGAAACTTCTCCATTGGAAGTTGTCGAGCTGCCTGAAGAGATCAAAATCGAGGAAGTCAAAACACCAGAGGGTAAGCAAAAACTAAAGAAAACAACCAAACGTGTAATCAAAAAGAAATCTGGTCCTATACTTCACACAACAACTATTACTACAGAGACAGAAGATGACAAACAACCAGTCATATCTGTACACGAAACAGAAGAACTCATCGATGACACAGTCACACCTTTAGAGCCACAACACGATACTCCTGACAAGGCAGCCATAATCGAAGAACTTCCTTCTAAAGTAGATACAACGCAAGTCAAAACTGACACAAGTGAAACACACACAGTCAAAACATCCAAACGAATCATCAAAAAGAAGAAGGTGCCCAAGCAAGAAGTAACTGAAATAACGACAGTCGAAAAGGATGACGAGGCGCCAATCACGACTGTTACTGTGACCGAAGAACAACCAGAAGAAACTACACCAGAGGAAGTTGTCGAGCTGCCAGAAGAAACAACAATTGAAGAAATTAAATCACCAGAGGGTAAGCCAAAGCAAAAGAAAACGACCAAACGTATAATCAAAAAGAAATCTGGTCCTACACTTCTCACTACAACAATTACTACAGAAACGGAAGATGACAAACAACCAGTCATATCTGTACACGAAACAGAAGAACTCATGGACGACACAGTCAAACCTCTAGAGCCACAACACGATACCCCTGACAAGGCAGCCATAATCGAAGAACTTCCATCCAAAGTAGAAATAACACAAGTCAAAACTGACACAGGTGAAACACACACAGTCAAAACATCCAAACGAATCATCAAAAAGAAGAAGGGGCCCAAGCAAGAAGTAACTGAAATAACGACAGTCGAAAAGGATGACGAGGCGCCAATCACGACTGTTACTGTGACCGAAGAACAACCAGAAGAAACTACACCAGAGGAAGTTGTCGAGCTGCCAGAAGAAACAACAATTGAAGAAATTAAATCACCAGAGGGTAAGCCAAAGCAAAAGAAAACGACCAAACGTATAATCAAAAAGAAATCTGGTCCTACACTTCTCACTACAACAATTACTACAGAAACGGAAGATGACAAACAACCTGTCATCTCCATACACGAAACAGAAGAACTCATCGACGACACAGTCTTACCTCTAGAGCCACAACACGATACTCCTGACAAGGCAGACATAATCGAAGAACTTCCTTCCAAAATAGAAATCACACAAGTCAAAACTGACACAGGTGAAACACACACAGTCAAAACATCCAAACGAATCATCAAAAAGAAGAAGGGGCCCAAGCAAGAAGTTACTGAAATAACGACAGTCGAAAAGGATGACGAGGCGCCAATAACGACTGTTACTGTGACTGAAAAACAGCCAGAAAAAACTACACCAGTGGAAGTTGTCAAGCTGCCAGAAGAAACAACAATTGAAGAAATTAAATCACCAGAGGGTAAGCCAAAGCAAAAGAAAACGACCAAACGTATAATCAAAAAGAAATCTGGTCCTACACTTCACACTACAACTATTACTACAGAAACGGAAGATGATAAACAACCTGTCATCTCCATACACGAAACAGAAGAACTCATCGACGACACAGTCACACCTCTAGAGCCACAACACGATACTCTTGACAAGGCAGACATAATCGAAGAACTTCCTTCCAAAGTAGAAATCACACAAGTCAAAACTGACACAGGTGAAACACACACAGTCAAAACATCGAAACGAATCATCAAAAAGAAGAGGGGGCCCAAGCAAGAAGTAACTGAAATTACGACAGTCGAAAAGGATGACGAGGCGCCAATTACGACTGTTACTGTGACTGAAGAACAACCAGAAGAAACTACACCAGTGGAAGTTGTCGAACTGCCAGAAGAAACAACAATTGAAGAAATTAAATCACCAGAGGGTAAGCCAAAGCAAAAGAAAACGACCAAACGTATAATCAAAAAGAAATCTGGTCCTACACTTCTCACTACAACAATTACTACAGAAACGGAAGATGACAAACAACCAGTCATCTCTGTACACGAAACAGAAGAACTAATCGACGACACAGTCACGCATCTAGAGCCACAACATGATACTCCTGACAAGGCAGAAATAATCGAAGAACTTCCTTCTAAAATTGAAATCACGCAGGTCAAAACTGACACAGGTGAAACACACACAGTCAAGACATCCAAACGAATCATCAAAAAGAAGAAGGGGCCAAAGCAAAGAGTAACTGAAATAACAACAGTCGAAAAGGATGACGAGGAGCCAATAACGTCTGTTACTGTGACTGAAGAACAGCCAGAAAAGACTAAACCAGTGGATATAGTCGAACTGCCTGAGGAAACTATAATTGAAGAGGTCGAGTCCCCAGAGGGTAAGCTAAAACAAAAGAAAACAACCAAACGTATCATCAAAAAGAAATCTGGTCCCACACTTCACACAACAACTATTACGACAGAGACGGAAGACGACAAACAACCAGTCATATCTGTACACGAAACAGAAGAACTCATTGACGACACAGTCACACCTCTAGAGCCACAACACGATACCCCTGACAAGGCAGCCATAATCGAAGAACTTCCTTCCAAAGTAGAAATCACACAAGTCAAAACTGACACAGGTGAAACACACACAGTCAAAACATCCAAACGAATCATCAAAAAGAAGAAGGGGCCCAAGCAAGAAGTTACTGAAATTACGACAGTCGAAAAGGATGACGAGGCGCCAATCACGACTGTTACTGTGACCGAAAAACAACCAGAAGAAACTACACCAGTGAAAGTTGTCGAGCTGCCAGAAGAAACAACAATTGAAGAAATTAAATCACCAGAGGGTAAGCCAAAGCAAAAGAAAACGACCAAACGTATAATCAAAAAGAAATCTGGTCCTACACTTCACACTACAACAATAACTACAGAAATAGAAGATGATAAACAACCTGTCATCTCCATACACGAAACAGAAGAACTCATCGACGACACAGTCTCACCTCTAGAGCCACAACACGATACTCCTGACAAGGCAGACATAATCGAAGAACTTCCTTCCAAAATAGAAATCACACAAGTCAAAACTGACACAGGTGAAACACACACAGTCAAAACATCCAAACGAATCATCAAAAAGAAGAAGGGGCCCAAGCAAGAAGTTACTGAAATAACGACAGTCGAAAAGGATGACGAGGCGCCAATCACGACTGTTACTGTGACCGAAGAACAACCAGAAGAAACTACGCCAGTGGAAATTGTCGAGCTGCCAGAAGAAACAACAATTGAAGAAATTAAATCACCAGAGGGTAAGCCAAAGCAAAAGAAAACGACCAAACGTATAATCAAAAAGAAATCTGGTCCTACACTTCACACTACAACCATTACTACAGAAACGGAAGATGATAAACAACCTGTCATCTCCATACACGAAACAGAAGAACTCATCGACGACACAGTCTCACCTCTAGAGCCACAACACGATACCCCTGACAAGGCAGCCATAATCGAAGAACTTCCTTCCAAAGTAGAAATCACACAAGTCAAAACTGACACAGGTGAAACACACACAGTCAAAACATCTAAACGAATCATCAAAAAGAAGAAGGGGCCCAAGCAAGAAGTAACTGAAATAACGACAGTCGAAAAGGATGACGAGGCGCCAATCACGACTGTTACTGTGACCGAAGAACAACCAGAAGAAACTACACCAGTGGAATTTGTCGAACTGCCAGAAGAAACAACAATTGAAGAAATTAAATCACCAGAGGGTAAGCAAAAGCAAAAGAAAACGACCAAACGTATAATCAAAAAGAAATCTGGTCCTACACTTCTCACTACAACAATTACTACAGAAACGGAAGATAACAAACAACCTGTCATCTCTATACACGAAACAGAAGAACTCATTGACGACACAGTCAAACCTCTAGAGCCACAACACGAAACCCCTGACAAGGCAGCCATAATCGAAGAACTTCCATCCAAAGTAGAAATCACACAAGTCAAAACTGACACAGGTGAAACACACACAGTCAAAACATCGAAACGAATCATCAAAAAGAAGAGGGGGCCCAAGCAAGAAGTAACTGAAATAACAACAGTCGAAAAGAATGACGAGGCGCCAATCACGACTGTTACTGTGACCGAAGAACAACCAGAAGAAACTACATCAGTGGAAGTTGTCGAGCTGCCAGAAGAAACAACAATTGAAGAAATTAAATCACCAGAGGGTAAGCCAAAGCAAAAGAAAACGACCAAACGTATAACCAAAAAGAAATCTGGTCCTACACTTCACACTACAACCATTACTACAGAAACGGAAGATGATAAACAACCTGTCATCTCTATACACGAAACAGAAGAACTCATCGACGACACAGTCACACCTCTAGAGCCACAACACGATACCCCTGACAAGGCAGCCATAATCGAAGAACTTCCTTCCAAAGTAGAAATCACACAAGTCAAAACTGACACAGGTGAAACACACACAGTCAAAACATCCAAACGAATCATCAAAAAGAAGAAGGGGCCCAAGCAAGAAGTTACTGAAATTACGACAGTCGAAAAGGATGACGAGGCGCCAATCACGACTGTTACTGTGACCGAAGAACAACCAGAAGAAACTACGCCAGTGGAAATTGTCGAGCTGCCAGAAGAAACAACAATTGAAGAAATTAAATCACCAGAGGGTAAGCCAAAGCAAAAGAAAACGACCAAACGTATAATCAAAAAGAAATCTGGTCCTACACTTCACACTACAACCATTACTACAGAAACGGAAGATGACAAACAACCTATCATATCCATACACGAAACAGAAGAACTCATCGACGACACAGTCACACCTCTAGAGCCACAACACGATACTCCTGACAAGGCAGACATAATCGAAGAACTTCCTTCCAAAGTAGAAATCACACAAGTCAAAACTGACACAGGTGAAACACACACAGTCAAAACATCCAAACGAATCATCAAAAAGAAGAAGGGGCCCAAGCAAGAAGTTACTGAAATTACGACAGTCGAAAAGGATGACGAGGCGCCAATCATGACTGTTACTGTGACCGAAGAACAACCAGAAGAAACTACACCAGTGGAAGTTGTCGAGATGCCAGAAGAAACAACAATTGAAGAAATTAAATCACCAGAGGGTAAGCCAAAGCAAAAGAAAACGACGAAACGGATAATCAAAAAGAAATCTGGTCCTACACTTCACACTACAACCATTACTACAGAAACGGAAGATGATAAACAACCTGTCATCTCCATACACGAAACAGAAGAACTCATCGACGACGCAGTCACACCTCTAGAGCCACAACACGATACCCCTGAAAAGGCAGCCATAATCGAAGAACTTCCTTCCAAAGTAGAAATCACACAAGTCAAAACTGACACAGGTGAAACACACACAGTCAAAACATCCAAACGAATCATCAAAAAGAAGAAGGGGCCCAAGCAAGAAGTTACTGAAATTACGACAGTCGAAAAGGATGACGAGGCGCCAATCACGACTGTTACTGTGACCGAAGAACAACCAGAAGAAACTACACCAGTGGAAGTTGTCGAGATGCCAGAAGAAACAACAATTGAAGAAATTAAATCACCAGAGGGTAAGCCAAAGCAAAAGAAAACGACCAAACGTATAATCAAAAAGAAATCTGGTCCTACACTTCACACTACAACCATTACTACAGAAACGGAAGATGATAAACAACCTGTCATCTCCATACACGAAACAGAAGAACTCATCGACGACACAGTCACACCTCTAGAGCCACAACACGATACCCCTGACAAGGCAGCCATAATCGAAGAACTTCCTTCCAAAGTAGAAATCACACAAGTCAAAACTGACACAGGTGAAACACACACAGTCAAAACATCCAAACGAATCATCAAAAAGAAGAAGGGGCCCAAGCAAGAAGTTACTGAAATTACGACAGTCGAAAAGGATGACGAGGCGCCAATCACGACTGTTACTGTGACCGAAGAACAACCAGAAGAAACTACACCAGAGGAAGTTGTCGAGCTGCCAGAAGAAACAACAATTGAAGAAATTAAATCACCAGAGGGTAAGCCAAAGCAAAAGAAAACGACCAAACGTATAATCAAAAAGAAATCTGGTCCTACACTTCACACTACAACTATTACTACAGAAACGGAAGATGATAAACAACCTGTCATCTCTATACACGAAACAGAAGAACTCATCGACGACACAGTCACACCTCTAGAGCCACAACACGATACCCCTGACAAGGCAGCCATAATCGAAGAACTTCCTTCCAAAGTAGAAATCACACAAGTCAAAACTGACACAGGTGAAACACACACAGTCAAAACATCCAAACGAATCATCAAAAAGAAGAAGGGGCCCAAGCAAGAAGTTACTGAAATAACGACAGTCGAAAAGGATGACGAGGCGCCAATCACGACTGTTACTGTGACCGAAGAACAACCAGAAGAAACTACACCAGTGGAAGTTGTCGAGCTGCCAGAAGAAACAACAATTGAAGAAATTAAATCACCAGAGGGTAAGCCAAAGCAAAAGAAAACGACCAAACGTATAATCAAAAAGAAATCTGGTCCTACACTTCACACTACAACCATTACTACAGAAACGGAAGATGACAAACAACCTATCATATCCATACACGAAACAGAAGAACTCATCGACGACACAGTCACACCTCTAGAGCCACAACACGATACTCCTGACAAGGCAGACATAATCGAAGAACTTCCTTCCAAAGTAGAAATCACACAAGTCAAAACTGACACAGGTGAAACACACACAGTCAAAACATCCAAACGAATCATCAAAAAGAAGAAGGGGCCCAAGCAAGAAGTTACTGAAATTACGACAGTCGAAAAGGATGACGAGGCGCCAATCACGACTGTTACTGTGACCGAAGAACAACCAGAAGAAACTACACCAGAGGAAGTTGTCGAGCTGCCAGAAGAAACAACAATTGAAGAAATTAAATCACCAGAGGGTAAGCCAAAGCAAAAGAAAACGACCAAACGTATAATCAAAAAGAAATCTGGTCCTACACTTCACACTACAACCATTACAACCGAGACGGAAGATGGCAAACAACCTGTCATCTCCATACACGAAACAGAAGAACTCATCGACGACACAGTCACACCTCTAGAGCCACAACACGATACTCCTGACAAGGCAGACATAATCGAAGAACTTCCTTCCAAAGTAGAAATCACACAAGTCAAAACTGACACAGGTGAAACACACACAGTCAAAACATCCAAACGAATCATCAAAAAGAAGAAGGGGCCCAAGCAAGAAGTTACTGAAATAACGACAGTCGAAAAGGATGACGAGGCGCCAATCACGACTGTTACTGTGACCGAAGAACAACCAGAAGAAACTACACCAGTGGAAGTTGTCGAGCTGCCAGAAGAAACAACAATTGAAGAAATTAAATCACCAGAGGGTAAGCCAAAGCAAAAGAAAACGACCAAACGTATAATCAAAAAGAAATCTGGTCCTACACTTCACACTACAACAATTACAACCGAGACGGAAGATGACAAACAACCTGTCATCTCCATACACGAAACAGAAGAACTCATCGACGACACAGTCACACCTCTAGAGCCACAACACGATACTCCTGACAAGGCAGACATAATCGAAGAACTTCCTTTCAAAGTAGAAATCACACAAGTCAAAACTGACACAGGTGAAACACACACAGTCAAGACATCCAAACGAATTATCAAAAAGAAGAAGGGACCCAAGCAAGAAGTTACTGAAATAACGACAGTCGAAAAGGATGATGACGCGGCGCCAATCACGACTGTTACTGTGACCGAAGAACAACCAGAAGAAACTACAACAGTGGATATAGTCGAACTGCCTGAGGAAACAACAATTGAAGAAGTCGAGTCACCAGAGGGTAAGCCAAAACGAAAGAAAACTACCAAACGTATCATTAAAAAGAAATCTGGTCCCACACTTCACACTACAACCATTACTACAGAAACGGAAGATGATAAACAACCTGTCATCTCCGTACACGAAACAGAAGAACTCATCGACGACACAGTCACACCTCTAGAGCCACAACACGATACTCTTGACAAGGCAGACATAATCACAGAACTTCCTTCCAAACTTGAAATCACACAAGTCAAAACTGACACAGGTGAAATACACACAGTCAAGACATCGAAACGAATTATCAAAAAGAAGAAGGGACCCAAGCAAGAAGTAACTGAAATTACGACAGTCGAAAAGGATGACGAGGCGCCAATCACGACTGTTACTGTGACTGAAGAACAGCCAGAGAGGACTACACCAGTGGATATAGTCGAACTGCCTGAGGAAACTACAATTGAAGAAGTTGAGTCACCAGAGGGTAAGCCAAAACAAAAGAAAACTACAAAACGTGTCATCAAAAAAAAATCTGGTCCTACGCTTCTCACTACAATCATTACTACAGAAACGACAGATGACAAACAACCAGTCATATCTGTACACGAAACAGAAGAACTCATTGACGACACACTCACACCTCTAGAGCCACAACACGATACTCTTGACAAGGCAGACATAATCACAGAACTTCCTTCCAAAGTTGAAATCACACAAGTCAAAACTGACACAGGTGAAATACATACAGTCAAAACATTAAAACGAATCATCAAAAAGAAAAAGGGACCCAAGCAAGAAATTACTGAAATAACGACAGTCGAAAAGGATGACGAGGCGCCAATAACGACCGTTACTGTGACTGAAGAACAGCCAGTGAGGACTACACCAGTGGATATAGTCGAACTGCCTGAGGAAACAACAATTGAAGAAGTCGAGTCACCAGAGGGTAAGCCAAAACAAAAGAAAACAACCAAACGTATCATCAAAAAGAAATCTGGTCCTACACTTCACACCACAACTATTACTACAGAGTCGGAAGATGACAAACAACCAGTCATATCTGTACACGAAACAGCAGAACTCATTGACGACACACTCACACCTCTAGAGCCACAACACGATACTCTTGACAAGGCAGACATAATCACAGAACTTCCTTCCAAAGTTGAAATCACACAAGTCAAAACTGACACAGGTGAAATACACACAGTCAAAACATTAAAACGAATCATCAAAAAGAAAAAGGGACCCAAGCAAGAAATTACTGAAATAACGACAGTCGAAAAGGATGACGAGGCGCCAATCACGACAGTAACAGTGACCGAAGAACAACCAGAAGAAACTTCACCATTGGAAGTTGTCGAGCTGCCAGAAGAAACAACAATTAAAGAAATTAAATCACCAGAGGGTAAGCAAAAGCAAAAGAAAACGACCAAACGTGTCATCAAAAAGAAATCTGGTCCTACACTTCTCACTACAACAATTACTACAGAAACGGAAGATGACAAACAACCAGTCATCTCTGTACACGAAACAGAAGAACTAATCGACGACACAGTCACGCATCTAGAGCCACAACATGATACTCCTGACAAGGCAGAAATAATCGAAGAACTTCCTTCTAAAATTGAAATCACGCAGGTCAAAACTGACACAGGTGAAACACACACAGTCAAGACATCCAAACGAATTATCAAAAAGAAGAAGGGACCCAAGCAAGAAGTAACTGAAATTACGACAGTCGAAAAGGATGACGAGGCGCCAATCACGACTGTTACTGTGACTGAAGAACAGCCAGAGAGGACTACACCAGTGGATATAGTCGAACTGCCTGAGGAAACTACAATTGAAGAAGTTGAGTCACCAGAGGGTAAGCCAAAACAAAAGAAAACTACCAAACGTGTAATCAAAAAGAAATCTGGTCCCACACTTCACACTACTACCATCACAACCGAGACTAAAGGTGACGAACAGCCTATCATTTCTGTACACGAAACACAGGAACTCATTGACGACACAGTGACACCTTTGGATTCACAATATAAAACACCTCACAAAGCACACATTATCGAAGAACTTCCCGCTTCAGTTGAAATTACACAAATCAAAACTGACACTGGCGAAACACACACAGTCAAAACGTCCAAACGAGTCTTGAAAAAGAAGAAGGGACCCAAGCAAGAAACTACTGAAATAACAACAGTCGAAAAGGACGGTCAGGCGCCAATCACGACTGTTACTGTATTTGAAGAACAACCAGAAGAAACTACGCCAGTGGAAATTGTCGAACTGCCTGAGGAAACTACAATTGAAGAAGTCGAGTCACCCGAGGGTAAGCCAAAACAAAAAAAGACAACCAAACGTGTAATCAAAAAGAAATCTGGTCCCACACTTCACACTACTACCATCACGACCGATACGGCAGATGACGAACAACCCGTTATCTCCATACACGAAACAGAGGAACTCATCGACGACACAGTCACACCTCTAGAACCACAACACGACACACCTCATAGAGCACAAATCATCGAGAAACATCACCCTACAATTGAAGTCACGCAAATCAAAACTGACACAGGTGAAACACACACAGTCAAGACATCCAAACGAATTATCAAAAAGAAGAAAGGACCCAAGCAAGAAATAACTGAAATAACGACAGTCGAAAAGGATAATGAGGCGCCAATCACGACAGTAACTGTGACCGAAGAACAACCAGAAGAAACTTCACCATTGGAAGTTGTCGAGCTGCCGGAAGAGATCAGAATCGATGAAGTCAAGTCGCCAGATGGTAAGCCAAAACAAAAGAAGACAACTAAACGTGTCATCAAAAAGAAATCTGGTCCTACACTTCACACTACAACCATCACAACCGAGACGGAAGATGACAAACAACCCGTCATCTCCATACACGAAACAGAAGAGCTCGTCGATGACACAGTCAAACCTCTAGAGCCACAACACGATACTCCTGACAAGGCAGACATTATCATAGAACTACCTTCCAAAGTTGAAATCACTAAAGTCAAAACTGACACAGGTGAAATACACACAGTCAAGACATCGAAACGAATTATCAAAAAGAAGAAGGGACCCAAGCAAGAAGTAACTGAAATTACGACAGTCGAAAGGGATGACGAGGCGCCAATCACGACTGTTACTGTGACTGAAGAACAGCCAGAGAGGACTTCACCAGTGGATATAGTCGAACTGCCTGAGGAAACTACAATTGAAGAAGTTGAGTCACCAGAGGGTAAGCCAAAACAAAAGAAAGCTACCAAACGTGTAATCAAAAAGAAATCTGGTCCCACACTTCACACTACTACCATCACAACCGAGACAGAAGATGACGAACAGCCGGTCATTTCTGTACACGACACACAAGAACTCATTGGCGATACAGTTTCACCTTTGGATTTACAACACGAAACACCTCACAAAGCACACATTATCGAAGAACTTCCCGCTTCAGTTGAAATTACACAAATCAAAATTGACACTGGCGAAACACACACAGTCAAAACGTCCAAACGAGTCTTGAAAAAGACGAAGGGACCCAAGCAAGAAACTACTGAAATAACGACAGTCGAAAAGGACGGTCAGGCGCCAATCACGACTGTTACTGTATTTGAAGAACAACCAGAAGAAAATACGCCAGTGGAAATTGTCGAACTGCCTGAGGAAACTACAATTGAAGAGGTCGAGTCACCCGAGGGTAAGCCAAAACAAAAAAAGACAACCAAACGTGTAATCAAAAAGAAATCTGGTCCCACACTTCACACTACTACCATCACAACCGAGACAGAAGATGACGAACAGCCGGTCATTTCTGTACACGACACACAAGAACTCATTGGCGATACAGTTTCACCTTTGGATTTACAACACGAAACACCTCACAAAGCACACATTATTGAAGAACTTCCCTCTACAGTTGAAATTACACAAATCAAAACTGACACAGGTGAAACACACACAGTCAAAACATCCAAACGAGTCTTGAAAAAGAAGAAGGGACCCAAGCAAGAAACTACTGAAATAACAACAGTCGAAAAGGACGGTCAGGCGCCAATCACGACTGTTACTGTATTTGAAGAACAACCAGAAGAAACTACGCCAGTGCAAATTGTCGAACTGCCTGAGGAAACTACAATTGAAGAAGTCGAGTCTCCCGAGGGTAAGCGAAAACAAAAGAAAACAACCAAACGTGTAATCAAAAAGAAATCCGGTCCCACAATTCACACTACTACCATCACAACCGAGACGGAAGATGACGAACAGCCGGTCATTTCTGTACACGAAACACAAGAACTCATTAATGACACAGTTTCACCTTTGAATTTACAACACGAAACACCTTACAAAGCACACATTATCGAGGAACTTCCCTCTACAGTTGAAATTACACAAATCAAAACTGACACAGGTGAAACACACACAGTCAAAACATCCAAACGAGTCTTGAAAAAGAAGAAGGGACCCAAGCAAGAAACTACTGAAATAACGACAGTCGAAAAGGACGGTCATGCGCCAATCACGACTGTTACTGTAACTGAAGAACAACCAGACGAAACTACACCAGTGGAAACAGTCGAACTGCCTGAGGAAACTACAATTGAAGAGGTCGAGTCACCCGAGGGTAAGCCAAAACAAAAGAAAACAACCAAACGTGTAATCAAAAAGAAATCTGGTCCCACACTTCACACTACTACCATCACAACCGAGACAGAAGATGACGAACAGCCGGTCATTTCTGTACACGAAACACAAGAACTCATTGATGACACAGTTACACCTTTGGATTCACAACACAAAACACCTCACAAAGCACACATTATCGAAGAACTTCCCGCTTCAGTTGAAATTACACAAATCAAAACTGACACTGGCGAAACACACACAGTCAAAACGTCCAAACGAGTCTTGAAAAAGACGAAGGGACCCAAGCAAGAAACTACTGAAATAACGACAGTCGAAAAGGACGGTCAGGCGCCAATCACGACTGTTACTGTATTTGAAGAACAACCAGAAGAAACTACGCCAGTGGAAATTGTGGAACTGCCTGAGGAAACTACAATTGAAGAGGTCGAGTCACCCGAGGGTAAGCCAAAACAAAAGAAAACAACCAAACGTGTAATCAAAAAGAAATCTAGTCCCACACTTCACACTACTACCATCACAACCGAGACAGAAGATGACGAACAGCCGGTCATTTCTGTACACGAAACACAAGAACTCATTGACGACACAATTTCACCTTTGGGTTCACAACACAAATCACCTCACAAAGCACACATTATCGAAGAACTTCCCTCTACAGTTGAAATTACACAAATAAAAATTGACACTGGCGAAACACACACAGTCAAAACGTCCAAACGAGTCTTGAAAAAGAAGGGACCCAAGCAAGAAACAACTGAAATAACGACAGTCGAAAAGGACGGTCAGGCGCCAATCACGACTGTTACTGTATTTGAAGAACAACCAGAAGAAACTACGCCAGTGGAAATTGTCGAACTGCCTGAGGAAACTACAATTGAAGAAGTCGAGTCACCCGAGGGTAAGCCAAAACAAAAGAAAAGAACCAAACGTGTTATCAAAAAGAAATCTGGTCCCACACTTCACACTACTACCATCACAACCGAGACGGAAGATGACGAACAGCCGGTCATTTCTGTACACGAAACACAAGAACTCATTGACGACACAATTTCACCTTTGGGTTCACAACACAAAACACCTCGCAAAGCACACATTATTGAAGAACTTCCCTCTACAGTTGAAATTACACAAATCAAAACTGACAGGGGTGAAACACACACAGTCAAAACGTCCAAACGAGTCTTGAAAAAGAAGAAGGGACCCAAGCAAGAAACAACTGAAATAACGACAGTCGAAAAGGACGGTCAAGCGCCAATCACGACTATTACTGTATTTGAAGAACAACCAGAAGAAACTACGCCAGTGGAAATTGTCGAACTGCCTGAGGAAACTACAATTGAAGAAGTCGAGTCACCCGAGGGTAAGCCAAAACAAAAGAAAACAACCAAACGTGTAATCAAAAAGAAATCTGGTCCCACACTTCAGACTACTACCATCACAACCGAGACAGAAGATGACGAACAGCCGGTCATTTCTGTACACGAAACACAAGAACTCATTGACGACACAATTTCACCTTTGGGTTCACAACACAAAACACCTCACAAAGCACACATTATCGAAGAACTTCCCTCTACAGTTGAAATTACACAAATCAAAACTGACACTGGCGAAACACACACAGTCAAAACGTCCAAACGAGTCTTGAAAAAGAAGAAGGGACCCAAGCAAGAAACAACTGAAATAACGACAGTCGAAAAGGACGGTCAGGCGCCAATCACGACTGTTACTGTATTTGAAGAACAATCAGAAGAAACTACGCCAGTGGAAATTGTCGAACTGCCTGAGGAAACTACAATTGAAGAAGTCGAGTCACCCGAGGGTAAGCCAAAACAAAAGAAAACAACCAAACGTGTTATCAAAAAGAAATCTGGTCCCACACTTCACACTACTACCATCACAACCGAGACGGAAGATGACGAACAGCCGGTCATTTCTGTACACGAAACACAAGAACTCATTGACGACACAATTTCACCTTTGGGTTCACAACACAAAACACCTCACAAAGCACACATTATCGAAGAACTTCCCTCTACAGTTGAAATTACACAAATCAAAACTGACAGGGGTGAAACACACACAGTCAAAACGTCCAAACGAGTCTTGAAAAAGAAGAAGGGACCCAAGCAAGAAACAACTGAAATAACGACAGTCGAAAAGGACGGTCAGGCGCCAATCACGACTGTTACTGTATTTGAAGAACAACCAGAAGAAACTACGCCAGTGGAAATTGTCGAACTGCCTGAGGAAACTACAATTGAAGAAGTCGAGTCACCCGAGGGTAAGCCAAAACAAAAGAAAACAACCAAACGTGTAATCAAAAAGAAATCTGGTCCCACACTTCACACTACTACCATCACAACCGAGACAGAAGATGACGAACAGCCGGTCATTTCTGTACACGAAACACAAGAACTCATTGATGACACAGTTACACCTTTGGATTCACAACACAAAACACCTCACAAAGCACACATTATCGAAGAACTTCCCGCTTCAGTTGAAATTACACAAATAAAAACTGACACTGGCGAAACACACACAGTCAAAACGTCCAAACGAGTCTTGAAAAAGAAGAAGGGACCCAAGCAAGAAACTACTGAAATAACGACAGTCGAAAATGACGGTCAGCCGCCAATCACGACTGTTACTGTATTTGAAGAACAACCAGAAGAAACTACGCCAGTGGAAATTGTCGAACTGCCTGAGGAAACTACAATTGAAGAAGTCGAGTCACCCGAGGGTAAGCCAAAACAAAAGAAAACAACCAAACGTGTAATCAAAAAGAAATCTGGTCCCACACTTCACACTGCTACCATCACAACCGAGACGGAAGATGACGAACAGCCTGTCATTTCTATACACGAAACACAAGAACTTATTGACGACACAATTTCACCTTTAGATTCACAACACGAAACACTTCACAAAGCACACATTATCGAAGAACTTCCCTCTACAGTTGAAATCACACGAATCAAAACTGACACTGGCGAAACACACGCAGTTAATACATCCAAAAGATACATTAAAAAGAAAGTACCTAAGCAAGAAGTAACTAAAATAACGACAGTGGAAAATGATGGTGCGGCGCCAATTACGACTGTTACTAACAATGAACAACCAGGAGAAACTTCAGCACAGGATATTACCAAACTCCCTAGAGAAACAATAATTAATTATGAAGAGTCATCTGAGGGTAAGCCTACACAAGAGAAAACAACAAAAAAGTAAATAACGAAATCAGGTCGCACATTGCAATTATAATAGAATATGATAAACAACTTGTCATGTCTTGAAATTTTTAATCATTGTCATCATACATAAGTGAAATTGAACGTGACACTCCTGGCACACATCACATAATTAAAGTTTTGGTCACTACTTGCTAGCTAAAGAAAACAAAAATCACACAAATACACTTAAAAAGTAAAATTACTAAATCTCATATAAAGGATGATTTATCCAAACTAGCTATTTAGTATACATTAGTAATGGTCACTTACACTCCGTTTTAGAGAGTAGGCAAATGACTTGCGGGATAATTGTAATATAATGACAGGTATAAGCTTTTAACCACAGTCTTTAATTATGTTCGGAATATATCACTCTTTTTACATATTGAAATGAAAACCAAATTTCAGAGCCGACAAGAAATCTTCTTACTACGGTATTAGTATTATTTACTTTTGTTTTTGAATTTTTCAAGCTTACATTATGTTTTTATTTGCAGACATTTTACAGCCAGAACCTAAAGTTACAGAAGATCACGCACCTGAAAAGAAAATAAGAAAACCCATAAAGAAAGAATCAATATCATCTACTCCGGTAGAACAACCTCCGCTTGACGAAGAGACAAACACTATTGAAGAGAAACCATCTGACATAGATAAATTTAAAGAGGCGAAACCAGAAAAGCTTTTAGAAGAAGTGACACAAAGAAGAAAAGTCACTAAGCCTAAGAAAGAAGTTTTACAAGAAGCATTAGCCACTCCTGAAGAGTTATCAAAGCCAGATGAAATAGAAACGGAGAAAACTGAGATACAAGAACAACCGAACATGCCTCAGGAAGCACCAGAAGAAACAATGGTAGAAGAACCAATAGAAGAAAAAATTACTCAGGAAAAGAAAAGTAAGAAACCAAAGAAAAAAGAAATTTTACCCACCCCTACAGAATCACCAATACCATGTGAAATAGACGGAGAAAAACCTGAAGTCGTTGAAGAAAAGCAGCAAGAAGAACCAAGAGTAACAGAAGACAAAACACAAGAGAAGAAAATTAAGAAAACTGAGAAAAAAGGCATTCCTACTTTAGCTTCAGATGATCTTAAAGAAGACATGCCAGAAATAATTGAAAGGGCACCAGAAGAACAATTAACAGAAGAATCTAAAGATATACAGGAGAAGAAAATTAAGAAACCTAAGAAAAAAATAGTAGTTCCTCAAGAAGTACTACCAACTGGTAAAGAGCCATCTCCAGAAACAATTGAGGAAACGCCAAAAGAACCAAAGGAAGAGCAACTTAAAGTTGAAGAAAATATTACTCAAGAGAAGAAAATTAAGAAACCTAAGAAAAAAGATGCAGTTCCAAAAGAAGCATCACCCACTCCTGAAGTAATTGTTAAACCAGGCCATGAAGAACAAGATAACATTGAAGTAGTTGCAGAAAAAGCAGAAATAATTGAAAAAGCGTTAGATGAACCTACGGAAATAATTACACAGCAAAAGAAAACTAAGAAATTAAAGAAGAAAGATGTTGTTCCCCAAGACGATTTACTCACTGATGTAGAGCAGCCACAGTCTGATCTAGAAGAGGTGACTGAAGTCCCTGAAGAAGTTCCTAAAATAGCTGCTAAGACGCCAGAAGAACCAAAGATTGAAGAGCCAAAAGCTACAAAAAAACCCAAACTTAGCAAGATGAAAATTGAAAAAATTACTGTTCAGCCAAACGAGGCGCAACATCCTGAGCAGTCAGAAGCTCCTCAGTTTGCAAAGTTAAAACTGAAAAAGCCAGCACAAAAACCAAAACAAGAAGAAACAACAGTTTCTTTGCCAAAGTTTCAACTTAAGAGTCGCATTAAACATATAACCGATTGGCCTCCAGAGGAAGCGAAACCAGTTGTGACATTTTTAGGAAGTGTTCGTCAAAATGGAGAGTTATCTCGAAATATTAAAGAGGCAGCCAAACTGAAAAAGAAACCCTTGAAAGTACCTAAAATACCAGATCTCGAAAAAGTTGAATTGGAAAAGCCTGAAGTTTTTGATTTTACCACACAGAAAGCCGAACCTTCTGCTATAGAAGCAAAAGAAATTACAGATGAAATTCCGAAACATGAAATATCCGAATCCACTGAGGAAACTGGTACTGGCCCTGAAAAACCTGAAGAACAAAAAAAATCAGATATACCTGTCACAGAACTTTCAAAAGAAACTACAACTGAAAAATGTGAACAACCAGCGCCAGAAGAAGACAGACTTTCAGAGCAACTTTTAGAGGAGGAAGTTCCGGAACAAATTGAGGTTGATAAGATTTCTAAAGAAACTGAATTGCCAATACAAGTCGCACAAATCCCAGAAGAAACTAAAAAGGTCAAAAAACCAAAGAAAATGAAACCGGCATCAGCCATGCCTGAAGAATCTTCTATAGAACCCGAACAACCCATAAAAGAAACAGCAGACAATAGAACTTTTATTTCTGATACAGACCACGAAGCTGGTAACTTTGAAGAGGTAGAACCAGTAGCAGTCGAGTCGATGCCTGAAGTAGAACCAGTTGATCAGAAACCTAAAAAAGTGAAAAAAGTCAAAAAGAAAGACGCTCTAGAAGTACAACAAGTTAAACAGGAAAAACCACAAGACGAAGTCGAAGAGAAACCTCTGAATCACGTCGAGGAAAAGTCTGTCGAAATTGAAGAAAACAAACCAGTAGACAGTGAAACAGAATACAAGCCTGAAGATCGTTTGGTTAAAGAGAAAAAATCTAAACAGGTTAAACATAAACAACCTGAAATCATTTCCAAAAACGAGGTAGATGAAAATGACGAAAGTCCTGTTGTTAAGGAAGAACAACCCAAAGAAGCTAAGAAAGTTAAACCTAAACTAATACCAATGAAAATTGAGAGGAAAGTTTTAGATGCTAGCGCACCGCAACATGCAGAGAGTGTTGAGGGACCACAATTTATTAAAATGAAGTTAAAGAAAACTGTGGCCAAAAAAGAGGAACGCAAAACTTCAATCGCACTGCCCAAGTTCCAGCTAAAGAGTCGTATAAAATACATTAATGACTGGCCACCAGAAATTTTAAACCCTGTCCTTAGTTTTATTGGTAGTGTTCGGCAAAACGGTATACTTTCTCGCAATGTAAAAGAGGCAGCAAAAATAAAGAAAAAGGTTTACAAACAGCCTGATCTACCAGAAATAGAAAAAATTGAGCTAGAAAAGCCTATGTTTGGCCATGAAGATATAATTGAATCTACAAAAGCCAGTCAAATGGTCGAAGCACCTAAAGAAGAAGAAGTTTCTGAAGATGAACCTCAACAATTTACTGTTAAGCCCAGACGACCTAGCGTTAAAAAGACTGATGAGATAGTTGATGAAGTAACAATTAAAAAGACTCTTAAACCAGTACGAAAACCATCAATTACATTACCTGAAATAACAGAGCCTGAAACAGTCACATTTAGACCAAAAAGCACACAAACAAAAGAAGAAGTAGAACAGGAATTTAATATTCAACTTGACTCTTATGCTGAAGAAGAAATTTCATTAACTAGTAAAGTAAAACTAAAACAGCAGAGACAACCAACATTTAACGAAGAAGCAAATGAAGCTTCTATAAAATTCTACGAAGAAGAGGAAGGGCCTGATATCGTAGAAATCATTGAAAGTGACGAAGAGCAACAAGATGAAACGGCTAATGTTATGATGTCATTAAAGAAAAAGCCCAAAAAAGTTAAACAGCAAATTACTGAAAACATAACCTCAAGTGTTACAATTTCCAAGCCTAAGCCTACTGAAGAAATTTCAGAGGTTATAGAAGATATTAGCCTTAAGTTAGAAAGAAAACCCAAGTATGTAATCGATGACCAAGAAGAAGTGAGTTATGACGTTAAACCCCAAGTTGATCAATTCACAACAGAAGAACTATCTTTGTCAAGTAAAATTAAATTAAAACCGAAGAAAAAAGTTGTCGTCTCTGAAGCTGCTGATGAAACATCTATCAAGTTGACTCAAGAAATTGAAGATGATAGTCAGGCTGAAGAAATTATTCTTAGTGAAGCAGAATCGGAAGAAAATGTCCAAATGGTGATAAAACGCAAACCTAAGAAACCCACTTATGAAGTCAGCGAAATTGAGGAGCTTAGCGTCGAATTTAAGCCAAAGCGTATCAATGAAGACGCGTATGAAGAAGAACAACTAACAATTTTAGCAAAGCGGAAACATAGAAAACCATCACAACTCCAAGGTATAAAGATATTATTACAACGCTTGAAATTGCTATTATTGAATTATCGATTAAGCTTTTAAGATAAGTACTTAACTGTATTGAATAAAAAATATTATGAAAAATATTGCTTTTACTTCAAGCTACCGTGTTTTATTTACCATGCTTTTTATTTGTTGTTAAGCTTTACATTGCTTGTTTATCATAAAAAAGGCATTAAAGAAGAAGTGACATCACCGCTTCGTCACCACCAAAACTTGAATAAGTTTTCGCTAAGTGGCTAGCTATAATTTAAAGTTATAATAGTAATATTAAGTTTAATCATAGTTCAAATTTTAATTTTAGAAGCTGATGTTTCAATGAGTATTTCAAGAGAACAAGAATTTCCAGGTAAGCAAAGCAAAGACCAAGTCTAGTTTCAATCTGTGTGATAAATAATAACCAGTCTGATTCTTCGGGGTAATACAATAATAATTGACTAGGCACCTGTTCCCGGATAAAATTTGCAGATAACAAGCGGAGATATTAGGACCAGCAAGGATACGGTTATCGTTATTATCTACTATAGACATCACAAAGTAATTTTATTCATTCTTTTTTCAGAAGCACCTTTGGACGTCCGAAGTGGCGATACCGTTTTTGCTGTTTACTCATACGTGGCCGAGACTGATGAAGCAATCAACTTGGTGGAAGGCGAACGCCTTTACATCCTAGGTATGTATATAATTGTTGAGAAATTTGATTGAATTTTGAGTTAACAAGATGATTTTAGTCTCGATTCCATATTACGATCTATATCTAAACCAAAAATAGCACTATCACTTTCAGTAGTATATAATATATAAATCTACATATTATATAGATTTATACAAGTATAGAATATCATCGAAGCTAAAGTTTTCCTTGATTTTACACGGTATCCGTCGATGTGGTCGATATTAAACGGCGACTCTTTAACCTTCTTCTTTAATTGGTATTATTATCCTGAAACTAGATAATTAATACAGGGTGTAAAAAAATGCTGCAAATATTTTAACGGGTGAACCAGCACTTGAAACTGAACAACTTTCCCCAGGGAACATAGATGGAAACATTTACAATATTTTGGACTTCCCATACAAAATTACCAACCGGCTAAGTCAATTTGTATGGAAGACTCAATTTTTTTTACATATTTAGACCTATATGTTTCTGGGGGAAAGCTATTCACTACTTAAAATATTTGCGGCTAATATTTTCACACCCGATATAGCTAAGTATTACTTCTGTCACAGTAGAATTTGATACCAATATATGTGCTATATCCAATATCTATCTATCTATACATATAATAAAGCTAAAGAGGATCGAAAGTCTGTACATACAAGATATTAAAAAAGAAATATTTGTGATACTTAAAATTCATAACAATACACGTTTCTGAAATTAATAAATTTTTTGTCTGTTTCTCTGTTAGGATGATTAGATGTGTAGATGAGGAAGCATTTTGATGCAAATCATACCAAAATGTCAAGTAAATCACCGACCAGGTTATAGGTAAAAAAAACATACTCCTAATAGGGGGTTAGCTGGTTCACATAAAATAAGTTTGTAAGTCACGTGAATTTCATAGTAGCGCGTAGTAAAAGGATGTGTATGGGCTAATATTGGGCCCGAGATTGATTTCAAATTTCGTACTGGCCAGCACGAATTGTATCGCTTTGACTAAGCGCAAAAGAAGAAAAAACAGGAGGCCGTATTTATATTTTTTAATCTGTGTTTTTATACACACACACACACACTTGTCGGCTTCTACGACGGTCGTTATCGCCACGTCTGACAAGTATTGAGGGCCTTGTTGTCAGCCTGTCGCCTAAAATTGTATCATGAAACCATGAAACCCTCGAGTTCCTTAGTTGACAATACCCGCGGGAAGAAATGGGGTGATGCTTTTCTAAGCCGGCATCACGCGGCAACCTGCCAACAATTTAATGTTAGCTAATATTATTTGATGGTTCTTAGAGTCTTTAGGGGCCTATGTTCAAAAGTGAGCGTCTTATATAGGGTGACCGGTAAATTGATGCATTCCTTTCAAGGGATGAACCAGCTCATAAAACTGAACAACTTTCCCCATGGAACATAGGTCGAAAAATGAAAAAAAAAAATTGGCCCACCCATACAAAATTACCGACCGACTAAGTCAATTTGTATGGGATGACCAAGTTTTTTTTTTCATATTTCGACCTATGTTCCATGGGGAAAGTTGTTTAGTTTCGTGAGCTGGTTCATCCCTTGAAAGGAATGCATCAATTTACCGGTCACCCTGTATATAGCTGATATATGATGGATGATATAAATGGCGAATCAAGTTTGCGGGCACTAGCTAGTGTATTAATATCAGCTCTCTAGTACCCATAGACAAGCTTTGCTTAGTTTGAGGCTTGTTGGCGCTGCGTGAATTGTCCACGATATTAACATATATTTATTTATTATTTTATTTACTTTATTTCCAGAAACTACAAATCAAGATTGGTGGTTTGTCCGTAAACATCTTACAGAAGAAAAAGGATGGGTGCCTGCCCAGTACTTAATGGATGAAGTTAACTATACTCTATACCTGCAGAAAAAACTGAACGAGAAAATTGACAAGCTTCCCGTATTTGAAAGTATGTTTTATTTATTATTTTTAAAGTATACATAGCAGTGATGTCAATAGCGTTATCTTCATTCGTAATAAGTTTTTCCACTTAACTTATTACAATTACTTATTTGATTGTGAATATGTAACGGAAATTATTACTATTTTAAATTAAATCTGTTATTGTTTACACTTGTACGAAAGGACTTAATCGCGGATATAGCATTTGCTAAAAGAAAAAAAAATGTAATCGTAATGACTTATCAATTTATCTAGTGATAATATTGCGCGTAGTATTCCAAAAGTATACTTTGTGAGTCTACTTGGATTTTTTTGCAATATTTGTTTATTTAATTACAGAGCCAGCATCGGAGGAGCAGGCTGTGGCTCCGATATTTGTAGAGAAACTACGTCCAAAGCATACTCCAGACGGTTCTACGGTACAATTCGAATGTCAAGTAGAAGGTTATCCAAGGCCACAAATTACTTGGTTCAGGCAAACCGCAATTATTAAGCCTTCACAGGACTTCCAAATTTATTATGACGACGATAATGTGGCTACATTAGTTATAAGAGAAGTGTTTCCTGAAGACGCTGGAACATTTACTTGTGTAGCCAAAAACGCAGCCGGTTTCGCATCGAGCACTACCGAGTTAATTGTTGAAGCACCCCTGTCAGATCATGGTTCCGAAATGACAATTTTATCAAGGAAAAGTTTGTCGAGAGAATCATCTCTCGCTGATATTCTGGAAGGTATTCCGCCGACGTTTTCAAAGAGACCTAAAGCTCAATACGTTGATGAAGGCTCTCAAATATTCTTAGAGTGCAGACTTGTAGCTATACCAGAACCCGATATTGCATGGTTTTTCAAAGGAGAAGAAATCATTCCTGATGGAAATGTTTCAATCGCCACCGAATCGGACATGCATATGTATTGTAGCGTATTGAAAATATCAAATGTTAAAAAATTCCAAGAAGGAACATACACGGTATTGGCAGTTAATAGAGAAGGTGAGGCTAGTTTACCAATAGTATTGAAAATAAAAACAGGAGAAAAAGAAAAGCCTCAAGTAATAGAACCTCTAAGAAATATGACAATAAGAGAAGGCGAAAGCGTAGTTCTTACTGCCCAGGTTGTAGGAAATCCACAGCCCAGTGTAACTTGGTATAAGAATAATAAACCAGTTAAGACTTTGACAACAAAATCTGACGGAGACACACATACAATAACAATAATTAAACCAAAGAAAGGGAAGGATGATGGAGTGTATACATTGAAAGCTATTAACTCTGAAGGGTCCACCGAAACAAGTGCTGTTATCACTATTGAGGGTAAGTCTAAAATCTACTTTTATAATTTGGATAAATAGAAGTTAGCCTGAGAAGACCAACAACCGCTGGGACTTGCTGATCAATTGTGGCTGAAGACTATATTAAATGCTTACTGACTTAGTAAAGTTTATGTTTACTTTATATTTGAAAGAAATAAAAAAGTTTATTTGTTACCAAATACAGTCTATATCACAATAAACTTAAAAGATAAAGAAATAAGGTATGAAAAAGGTATCCGCTCAGCTAATGCTTTAAAATAGTATTTCTTATGTCGCTTATTAATTTACAAGATAATAATGAGTGAGAGCACTGTTACCCTACAAGATCATTTTAGGAGATGACGTGACCTGAAGTGTCATCTGTCACGAACACATCAAATAAGAGATTGACATAGGGAATATTCATGTTTTTTTTGTCTTAAATTAATAGTTTACTACTTTTTAACGTAGAAAAAAATATTAATGGGCTTCTAGTACTCTAGATATTTTTAAAAATGAAATTTAACTTTTAAAAAATTTAAGCCGTTCAAACGCCGCCATTTTGCGCGCGCTTTTCGTAACGTCACATGACACGTCCAGTGGGTGTTTACCTTAGTGTTTACTGTGGACTTTGAATACAATGTCGTGTCAGATGACGTCACATTTCGTTCGACTAATAGCGGCGCGTTTTGGAAGTTTGAATTTCGCTCCCTTATTTTACACTTTTTGAATATTATTTTAGGGGTTTAAATAATAAGTAAATAAAAAAATCCTTTTCATTATAATATTACGATAATAAGTATGTGAGAAAAAAATATTTTAGGCCATTTTAAATTTTTTGCATTTTCCCTATTGTATCAACAATTAAGAAGCATGTTTTTATACCTACACCGGCCTACACGCAATAGAACAAAACATTTTAAATCAAAATAATAATGTCCATATTTTTATTAATTATGTACAAATACTGCAATCTTGTGCTCTAATTTGATGTTATAACTGACTTTCTATTACAGAGCCAACTGAAGAAAATGCTGAACCACCACTGTTTATCAATAGATTCCAAGAAATAACCGTTAAAGAGAAAGGAACAATAAAACTTAGCGCAAAAGTAACCGGAAATCCTGTCCCTACTATAACATGGTATAGGAACAACCAAATTATTACACCGTCAGATAATGTAACTCAAAACTTTGATGGCGAGAATATAGAACTTATAATAACAAACGTCGATTCAGAAATAGATTCAGGCGATTACAAGTGTGTAGCCGCAAATAGCGCGGGTAAAGCTTCACATGGCGCTCGGGTAACTATCGATGTCGAAAAAGTCACTTTTGTGAAGAACTTAAAGAAAACCTATGAGAAAGAAGAAGGTCAAGCAGTTGTTTTGGAATGCCAAACCTCTCACACTGTGTCAACGAAATGGTTCCACAACGATAAGGAACTTAGCGGCATGGATCACCGAGAAATTATTCAAGAAGGCCGAACTCATAAACTCAGGATCAAGAAGACCAAACTTACTGACGTTGGCACCATAAAATGCACGGTCAAAGATCAAGAGACAAGTACAAAGTTAATAATCCATGAGACCATTCCCGAATTTATTCGCAAATTGCAAGATTTCGAGGTGAAAGAAAGAGATATCGCTATTTTGGAAGTTGAAATAAACTCTGAAACAGCTGATGTATTTTGGGAGAAGGACGGTGAAAGGATAAAACCTAAAAAGAATAAATACGAAATAGAGAAAAGAGGGAACATTAGAAAATTGCTTATTAGAAATACTTCTGTACACGATGAAGGCGAATACAACTGTATACTGCGTGATGATTCATGTACTGCTGAAATTACAGTCGTTGAGTTACCACCAGAAATAATTTCACGGCTGCAAGACCAAAGAGTTAGCAAGGGGGGTAAAGCTACTTTCGAAATCGAACTTACGAAAGGTGATGCATTGGTGCAATGGTTCAAAGATGGGAATGAAATACAATTCTCAAATCATATGCAACTTACTATCGATGGAAAGAAACAAAAATTAAAGATATACGACTGTGACAATGACGATGCTGGTGAATATGCCTGTGAAGTTGGCAGCGATCGATGTACAGCAAAATTGATCGTTGAAGAACCTTCAGTTGACTTTACCCTTAGATTACCTGAAGTAATAGTTGTTCCAGCTAATACCGATGCTTACTTAACTGTGGAAATACCTGACGAAAGTATGGAGGTTACATGGTACAGAAAGAAGACTGTAATAGAAGACTCAGAAAAATTCACATTAATATCCGACACTACCAAACGAACACTAATAATAAGAAAATGTAGAGAGGAAGACCAATGTGAATATTCTTGCACGTTATTAGACGCCAAATGTTCCACAAAACTACGAGTAGAAGGTACTGTTTTTAAATAATGTAGTTTGTCTACTATACGGTTTACTAAGTCAAAGAAATAAGACGACTGTTTTATTTAATCATGCTAGAGCCACTATATGCCTTTTTATTCATATTTTTATTTTATTACTTTTATCTTGATTAGTAAAACCGCGTTATGAAAATAATAAATACCTTAATTTTCATTTCAGTGTTAGAATCAGCACCCAGGATCATTGACTACAACAGCGAATACAGAATAAAACGCGGTACTGATGTCACTATTTATGTACAATATGAAGCCATTCCTACACCAAACGATGAATGGGTAGTTAATTCAAAAATAATTAAAAAGTCTAAGCACACCAAACCGGCAATAGACTCAAAATGTGCTAGTCTTACTATAAAGAAAGTAGAAAACACTGATGCCGGCGCATATAAATTAAAGCTGGCAAACAACTGCGGAGAAGTAGAAGTCGACATCATTGTTATTGTTTTAGGTAAGTGTTTAAGAGAAACAAAATATGATAGTACCTAAAATCCCTAAAAGCACCATTTTTAAAAATAGGTATCCCAGGTATTAACCATTAAGGTAACTACAACAGAATTCTGTAATTTTCAGATATTCCATCTGCACCAAGTAAACCTAGCATCCTGGAAACCGATGAAACTTCAGTAAACATATGTTGGGATGAGCCTGAGAATAAGGGCTTTACTGAAATTGTTTGCTATATTGTTGAATATCAAGAAATAAACACTACAGAGTAAGTAGCACATAGAACAGATTAATTAAAGTCATAGCAGCCTGAACTATGCTTATGAGAGACGAAAACGGAAATCTGTTCTTAACATCTTAATGTCACTGTCTTTTTAACCGGTGGTGGCTAGTATAGGATGCTATATCGAAATTCTTCATATCCCTAGCCAAATGTACGCCTCATCTAAATCCAGTGTCATCATTGTTAACGCACAATAACATACCTATTTGAAAATTTAAATTCCATTTTTTTTTTCAGGTGGATATCCATTGAGAATGTTACTAAGACACAGCACTGTGTGGAGAATTTAAAGACGAAATCTTCATACCGCTTCAGAGTCTTTGCTGTGAACGAAGTTGGCGTAAGTGAGTCTTCAGAGGTCACAGAGTACATTACTGTGCAAAAGGAAACCAAATCTCAAGCTCCCACGGTAGAAAAACCACTGAAGGACGTTATTGGTGAACCAAATGAAAAGTTGGAACTAGTTTGTATATTTGGAGGTATTCCACAACCAAAAGTGTCATGGCTCAAAGATGGAAAGAAACTTAAAACTGCTAAAGCTACATATGAAAATAGAGTTGCAACTCTTGTCGTAACTGCAACTGAATCAGCTGAAGGAGAATACAAATGCATTGCTACAAATGAACACGGCGAGGTAGAAACCTCCTGCACATTAGAAGTTCAACAGAAGCCAGTAATTGATATTTCTGACGATGAAATCGATCAGAAGCACCGAGTTGGAGAAGAATGGTCTGTTACAGCAAATGTTAAAGCCATTCCTCAAGCAGAAATTATTTGGTTCAGAAATGGCACTAGAATTGAAAAGTCAAAGGAAATTCAAATCACAACAGAGATAAATAGCAGTACTATTCGGATATCTAACTTATCTAGAACGCACAGCAATAAGTACACCATTGAGGCCAAGAACAAAGCCGGCTCAAGTACTGTTGATCTTTCTTTGAGAGTGTATGGTAAGTTATCCTTTTGTCATGTAGCGTTTTATAGAGTAATCAAGAACATCTCTCCAATCAGTCGCTGTCGAGGTTCGTGTATTATAACTAGGAGTGATAAAATACATATAAATAAATATAGATAAATAAGATAAACATAGTTGTAGAGAAGTACTTGTGTAAACTGCATTAAGGTCCTTAGAATTTAACCTTATCTTCATAGCACAAGGATTTCCTTCAACTTACATAATGAATTTTTGAACTGCAGATCATCATATAAATATAACATTAATAACAAGACCCAAAAGGTAATAGAATATTTTACCGAGATATCCAAAACATGTTTCGAACCAAACAAGAGGTTAAAGTTTATATCTTAGTGAAGAATAAATAGCGTAACCGTCCATCCACTAAAGATTTGAACATAAGCGAAGTTTTATTGGTTCTAATTTTGATTATGAATGTACTTTTACAGACAAACCAAGCAAGCCGGAAGGTCCGATGTTCATGAGAGAAATCAGTCGTGAATCAGTGACTATTGAATGGAAACCACCAGTAGATGATGGTGGTCTAGAGTTGACAAAATATGCCATTGAAAAACATGAACCTGAAACGGACCAATGGGTGAAGGTGGCCGATGTCAACAAGGATGTGGACACGTACTGCATACAGAAACTTAATGAAAACTACGAGTACATGTTCCGTGTTATGGCACAAAATCCCATAGGCTTCTCTGAGGCATTAGAGAGTGATCCTATCATCATCAAGACAGCTCTTGGTAAGATTATTTGAAACATTGGAACTATAAAAATTTAAATCTGCACTTCGAGTGGGAAATGTTTCTAATTTATGGTCTCTTTTCAGACGTGCCATCGCCGCCTTTAGGGCCGCTAGGCCTATACGGCATTAACAGCGACTCTCTCACGATCACATGGCATCCATCGGAGAAGAACGGTGGATCACCAATTCTTGACTACAGTGTGGAAATCAAACAAGAGGGCAAGAAGTGGAAGCAAGTGGCCACAGTAAAAGAAACCTTGGCCAAAATAGAGAAATTAGAAATGAATGCCACCTACACCTTTAGAATATGCGCTAGAAATGAGATAGGCACGAGTCAGCCGTACATATCCGACGAAAAAGTGACCATCGGCAAAACGCTTTGTAAGTATTGTAACCTCAAGCTTAAAGGATGGTGGGCAAAACACACCCAGTGCTTTCGCTAAAATCATGCATCGTACTCGAAGCGGCTAATCACGAGGAGTATTTTTCACTATGGCGCCACCAAAATTAGACCTATTTTTTTATTAGAAGTGTCAAGAGATATAACAGTTTTCCTGTAAGGCCAATTTCAAAATGAATTGACAGGCTTCACAAAGTCCATTCAATCAATTTGTATGCCTGAAGCAAAGCAGTGTCAGCACTCAAGGGCCTGGGTGCGGAGCGCCTTGTGATTTGCCCACCATCCTTTCAACAGCTACAGGAGCCCACTGCTAAACATTGGACTCTCCATATTGGAGGATATTTGTCATAGTCACTATTTGGCACCCGGATTGGCAAGCACGGTGCGTCAAAGGAAACGCTGCATTTCCACACATTTCCTTAATTTCTTCTCGACAAAAATTCAGTGTTAAGATGAACGCACTCTTATCCGCGTCTAACGAACCGAACGAACCGAATTTTTATTTCTTTATGGATTTTTTCTATTTATTATAATTAATAGATATTTTTTTCTTTATGGATTTCATATAAAGAATTCTAAAAAAATCGTGTCGTTCAGTGCGGATAAGTTTGCATTGCATTCACCTTTACGCGCTCTGAAATTGTACAAAGTATGTTTTTATTGCAGCTCCGCCATCGCGGCCGCAGAACTTTATTGTACGTGAGACCACATCAAGAAGCGTTACTCTGCAATGGGCGGCTCCAGAGAGCGACGGAGGAAGCGTCATTACAAGTAAGTAGAACCCGTGGTACTAACGAAGCTTTCAAACTGATGGTTCTTACTAGCATAAAACCCTTACTTACCTAATTGTCTAGGCTGATCTTTTTACGGTCATTAACGCCTACGCCGTAAAAGATAACGGCGTGGCGTGATATGTATGTGTAAGTATGTATCCCTTCAACGTATAGCTCAAGGTGCTGCCGATGGTACTACCTAGTACTATTATTTATTCTAAAGTGCTACTACAATTGAATAAGTACGAGTAAAAGGTATTTACGTAATAGTCGCTTCGACAAACGTAGCAAGGTCAGATACAGATATACTGATAATTTAAACAGGGCAGCCAAGGTAGAGACCGGATGGCGGAATCGGAAGATCATGCCTTACTACGGCGTGTCCTGCGTGAGAACTGCTATAGTCTGATGAGAAGACGCACATGTAGATAACGGTTGCCGTTCTTGGCCCGCTTATTACTGACTCTTAAATTAAAACTTTTCTTTCAGACTACATAATTGAATACAAGACTGTAAAGAGCAAGTCGTGGACGAAAGTGATCACGGTCGGCGGCTCGCTGTTTGAGCATTGCATAGAGAACATCAAAGAGAAGGACGAGATCCTATTCAGGATATCTGCTGAGAACGCGATAGGTGTCAGTTTGCCTGCCGAGTCTCAATCTGTGCGCCTGGAGAAACATGCGAGTACGTATCTTCTTTCATTTCTTAACCACTGTACTGATAGGAAAAGTAGAAACGTGAGGTTTTTTTGTGTACGTAAGAGTTACCAGCTTCATCTGCCTGGAGAAGGTTCGTCTTTTATATGCCTTTTGTAAAGAGACGAGTCTACATAAATGAACAATGTGAGTGTTCGACGTCCATGACCCAGTAGTTAGAGCAGAGTAGAATAGTACCACCCCATTGTCTTATCGTGGCGTTCGTAAGAGGCGACCGAGGGATCAACCAGACCCAAAACCGGTCTTGGAGAAAGACAATTCCACATTAAACCTGTCAGGCGCGTGTGACAGAGGTCTATCATGCGGTAGACTGTTGCAGCTCCGCACGCCTTGTCGTTCCTTGCCAGCCAGGTCCTGGGCAACTCTACTTTTCCATAATTGTCCTAGGCAACGCAGTGTCTGTGCCTCAGACACTGATTAAATCGTCTCTCACAGACGTATGAGGCCAGTATTACAGACGTATGAGGCCAGTGATGATGACCTATTAATGTTATTCTGTTGCACGTTACAGCTGTCCCGTCCCCGCCGACCGGCCCGTTGGAGATCCGCTCGGTGGGCAACAATATCGTGATGACATCATGGGGCACCCCCGAATGGGACGGCGGTGCGCCCCTGCTCGGATACAACATTGCCATACGCGATGTCACTAAGACCATGTGGATGGAAGTCGGCAAAGTTGACGCGCACACTCTTAAGTTCAACATTCGTGACCTGAACGAGAACCACACCTACATGATCAGAATATACGCGCGCAACGAGATCGGTCTTAGTGAGCCGCTGGAGTCAGATGAACCTTTCAAGGTCCTACCTGGAGAAGGTGCGTACTTATTTAGCTTATTGTCTTTCTCTGTAATTAGCTTCCTGTTATCTATTAAGCGTTGAAAGATATGACTTGTTTTGGACGGCAAGATCATGATGTGCCGGCATATCACGATGTGCCTATAATCTACCGATACGCCTACGACATCTACAACCTTAAAATCAGAACTCGGTAAGTAGGTACCTAGATGTAAGTAAATGATTAATGACATTAAGGAAGTAAGTATTAGGTATGCTGGAAAGGCGAAGTGACGATCATCGGTGACAAAAGCAGTTACAGAGTAATTGCCAAAAGGTGCGACAAAATGGGTTGACCATATCTGCACAACGTCCCGAAGATATCGTCAAACTAAGGGGCGATAGTGAGACTGGCACCAGGATCGTGAGGTCTGACGCAGCAGGTAAGAGGCCAACGACCTGCAGCAGTGGGTGGATGTGGGTTGATCACAATCATTCATGACAAAAACATATATTTTATGTCCAACTATTATAGAACCATCAGCACTTCTACTCGGTGGTTATAGTAAACCTGTAGGATTTTCAGAAACTGACTTTTTTGTGAACAGATTCGCACGCAGACACGGAGATTGGAGAGCACACGGAGGCGACGGAGCCGACGTCTTTCAGCACGCAGACCACCACGTCTTGGATGCGTGAGCATAACATGGACGCCGACATCCGGTCCTACGCCCGAGGCTCCCTCTTGCGGCGAGACGAGTACTTCTTCAGAATATGGCACTACGCTAAACAACTATTCAAGTAATGCGAACATACGCAGCCAAAAACATTTACCTGTGATATTTAACGACAAATTATTTATTGTTCATAGTTGGCGGATAGAAAACATTATTTAGACGCATTTGTATAGTGTGTCCAGCCTCGAACCCAGTTGTTTTATAATTTTTTAAATACGATTTTATATCAATCTAGTATTTGAAATATTTATTCTAGATAATAATAATATTTATTTAATTAATTTATTTACAAAATTTAATTTTAAACAAACTGCCATGGACAGATTTGAGCTTCATTCAATATGTAAAGGGAGACAATTTAAATATAGGTGCAATATATTTTCGATAAATTGAATGAGGCTCGAATATGCCAGAACGGTTTACTTGAAATTTATAAATAATAAAATTAATAGTGATTTTAAAATATGTTCTTCGTTTTAATTTTTTATTTATTTTTGTTTTTTCATTGACAAGGCAACCCAAATAATGAGTAGGTAAGGTACATGCATTTTAAATTTACCTACTGTATACATACATTACCATTTAATTACGTGTGTCTTTTTGTTATAGTATGATCCCTAGTTCACCAGACAACTTGTTGTTTTTTTTGTAGTTTTGTGTTGTTCTACCTACAACAAACTCACTCACAGCTGGGCTAAATAGGAAATAAGGTATTTGAACATGCTGATTTAGTAAAGAATAAAATCTGTTGTCTGTAAAGTCAGTTTACTGGCCACAGTTGAACATGACAACATCATAAGAAAATTACTGATGGAATTGTTGCATTTTTGAAAGGAAATTTTTTAATTTATTTTGTTAGATATATGCCAAATGCGGAGGCTGAATTTGCCTCTTTGTCCCGGCCACTCAGACATAGGGGGCAATGAGGTAAAGGACAAACTGGCCATGAGGGGGTCGGGATCTCATCACACGGGGACAGAGTCCATCCTGAGCATTAACAAGACCGCATCTCACAGGGTCCTTGAAATATGGGCGAATCATGAAAGGATCAGCAGGTCTAAGACACTCAAAACTGCTGATCAGGGGATTCTGCCAGAAATATACTTCTGCTGCTTGCACAAAACTAGCATTGAACCGGCATAATGTTAGGTTGATGACAAGGGCTCTTACTGGGCACTGTAATCTCAACAAGCACCTCTGCAGAATGAGGGTTTTCTGAGTTCACATACTGCACTGATTTTGTGCTGAGGGCTTTCTCAGAATGGCCCGACTTAAAGAAGTATTCTCAGGACCAACCCCTGCTCTATCATCTATCAAACAATAACTCTACATCTATCCAGGTTCATGAACTTAATTCGGCCAGAGTATACTTAGATTTGCAGACAAAACAGATGGTCAGAGTCTGTGGTCAGAGTACCTATACTTTTCGGAGCGGTAATTGGTTGGATATTTGGAAGAAACTTTGAAGAATTTCATTATTATGGGATACCTTCCTTTTTTGCACCCCAAAATTTTAAAATTCCTGTTTCTTTGTTTTCGCGTAGGACACTGAGTGCTCTAACGACCCATGAATCCCTGGATGGCTTATTCCTTACTAAACTTTATGGATCTCGATGAGTAGTTTGAAATTACTTGTTTGCGCTTGTTTTACAATACTTTACAATAATTATGTACTCAGTTAGTCTATCTGTATACCTATACACCATAAATGAAGTGAAAATCATTAAAATATCATCAAAAAGTGGTGAAAATTCTTATCGAACTTGACTACTGCTACTGTATTTTTGTACTTACTGTGCTATTTTATTTCGGCTGCGCAACGAGGTCTCTTCATTGCTATACATTTAAAAAACACTTTATCACACATTTTCAGCTTTTTTCTAAGATAAATTTACGAAACTTCGATGTTTTTTTATTTCTAACCCTTTTTTTTCACATTTTGATTTGACATTTCTTTCCCGCTTTTTCGCAGTGTTGCCAACCAACGAAGTATCAAATTGCCCAGTTGTAAGAGACGGTGTAACGAACATTTTGCAGGCGTACTCAGACCATGAAACTGAACAACTTTTTCTATGGGGGCTATGTCGGTAAACGCGAATTTCTTTTCTTCCTTCTATAAAAAAATCCCTATCAGCTGAGTGACTTTGTATGTTTATATTTAATAAAAAAAATTCGTTCCCTTGCATAGCCGCCATAGTAAAAGTTGTTCGGTTTCATTGTCTGATCACGCCTGCTAAGTTTTCGTTACACCGTCCCTTACACTCTGTATATCTATATGTTCCTTGCACTACACCACAAACATAGACCACAAACCATGAAAATCAGTTCCATAAAACTGGCCCCCAAGTCTGCTATTTTATTGTCATTGTAACGCCAATGAAACTCAAATGTAATTCCTTTGCCATTGAGATTTTCTATACTTCAATCTGTTAGCAGACTACGAAATGACCGAAATCATCCAACTGAGATCCAATCGACATCCAACTGAAACGATTTTCATAGCAGACTTAGCGCCGGTGGTGGCTCCATGGTTCATCTTTTGTGCTGCCATCTTTTGAATATAAAGGGAACTAAGAAGTAACTCTAACGGTAGTGCTTTTACTAAAGGAAAAAACTGTATGAAGCTTCGACTACATTACTTACGGTTTTTAGTTTTGCTACTGAAAGCTAGATGGCAGCACAATATGAAATGAACTCTGAAATGAATGGTGGGCGCTTTGAAAATAGCCTTGGTTGGATTTTGCCTCCAGACCTCCGGACTCCGGACATAAATCTGTATCAAGATGCTAGGTTTTTGTAGGTACATTACACCAGGCTCCTATATTGTTTCACTCCACATTTCTAAGATAAGGATAAGGACTCGTGTCTTTCGCGCCACCAATTCCCGTCGTCCATAGTTTAAAACCATCAGGATAGGCGTAAGACAGGGAAACAAAAACAAAACTTAGATGTTATTTATTTATTTTAATATCAAAGATTGACTTAAATGAATCATACTACTAAACTTTATTCATCATACATTTTGTCATTATTTATTACAGATAAAATTGTACTTGAGACTTACAATTGCAGCTAACAAATTATTAAATTAAAATCGTACCGTCAACAAAATGCTGTATTTTAACACTATTTTGGCACTAGTATTACTTACTATAAATTAATAATATCAACGAACAAATATCCTCGTACGTAATCAAAGTGTATACCTACTTAAACAGAATTCGGCGACATCTTTACTGACGATTTCGGCGACCTGTAACAATGTATTATTTAAATGATAGGATATAGAAAACTTGCAAAAATAGTAGCTCATTTGACCTGTCCTGCCAGTCATCATACATGCCAATTGGAAGTAACTATGTCCTTGGCCTTATCTTGGCCAATAACTCGTGGCATGACTACATCTACCGGGATAGTTTTGCAACTAGCTGCGGGTCAAATCCTGCGTCCGGAGTTCCGGACGCGGTAGAATTCATACACACCCACATAGAAAAAATACCCTATAGCTTAATGAAACGTGCGGAAGACTCATTGTTCACGTATCAAATTAGCGGGAGACAAGTATCCATACAAATCACTATCCTCCCTAGGGGAGAAAAGATGCGACTGTCAAATGTAAATGTCGGAATGTAAATCTAATATACATTTGCAGGAAGAATGGAATACTTGGCTGAATGGACTTATTGCTTTTGCAAATGGACTTATTGCTTTGGATTTTTCGTGACATTTTTTAGTTCTTCTATTAATATTCCTCTTTTTTATTCTTGCAGGTGTAGTGTATAAAGCACTATGTATCATATGTATCACTCAGAAGAGAGTCCGATTTGGAAACTCGTGGTATTAACCGTATTAACCTCAAACTACAACTTTTCAAACCGGTAAACAACCAGTGGAGTGCGTTCGTGAGTGTTCTCGATTTGGGAAATCTTCTGAATTGATAGATCTTAAACCCTCGTTCAAGAGTGACAATGACAAGTATCTATAGTCTGTAAGTTTAGGTACTTATATTTTTGTAAACAAACTTTGTACGAAAGTGACACTTCTGAACTGTCCATTTCATACAAAGTTTGTTTACAAAAAGATAAGTACCTAAACTTACAGACTATAGAGTTCGCGCCGCAAAAGAAGTCCCGAGAAAAACGTTTTAATGACCCTTATAGACGTCAGATTAAGGATCATAGAAACGTTTTTTGCGGAACTTCTTTCACGGGGTTTCTTCTTCTTTTCCAAAGTTCTTACTTTTAACACTCTCGAACGGAAGTTTAAGAACTGTCAATTGAGAAGTTTTCCCAAATCGAGAACACTCACGAACGCACTCCTGCATGTCAGAGCTCGGAACTATCATCTTACCCTTACCAGTGTTCTTGCCCTTGTCTTTGGAGCCTTTCACTTGCTTATTCTTGTTGCACTTCTTGGTCATGCGCCTGCTCTGTTCGCACGTTGGGTCGCTGTTGGCTTTCAGCACATCGGTCCTGGACATCTCACCGTTAGGACTGCACTCGCTCCAAGATGACTTCTCGTAACGGCACGCTGGAATAAAATAAAATTGTTCACGTCACAAACCAACTACAAAGAGTAATACTTTTAATGTCTGTATTGCTATGTTTTATACTTCTATAGTTTCAACTACATGATGTATTGAAAAATTAGGCAGTCTAACAAGTTTCCTCGCAATGGTATTCAGTATAGGCGTAGATACTATAGAAACATAGTCGTCGAAAACTCGTTGGTATGTACCAAGCACGACCAAGATTCGAACCCCGTACCTGATATCGGCAGTTTAGCACGCTGTTTATTATTCAATAGACATAATCGAAACAATTTTATTCAATCACGAGTTTTTAAGTCATTCACTTTTACCACAACACTATTTTTATTTCATCAAAAAGTGACCACACTGTAAACGTCATCAAAACGATATTAATTATGTATACAAACACATACCACGCCTTTATCCCTTGCGGGGTAGGCTGAGCTTTAACAGCCGTAAAAAGGATGGTTTTTTTAAGGACTGGCAACTGGAGGACCGGGGCAGAACAGGATGAAAAAAGAGGAAGGCATTTGCCTAGCAGTGGGACCATGTAGGGTAGTCTGTTGATAAGATACATAGTTACAATACTTATATAAGGGGTAAATTATTAGCTGCATGTATTTTCAGGGGTCAATCAGCACATGAAACTAAACAATTTTTCCCAAGAAACAGGTCGAAGTATTTCAGTTTCATGGGCTGATTTACCCCTTAAAATATTTGCAGCTAATATTTTTTTTTTAACCACCTAATATTAATTTCACTGTAGTGACAGGTTGTCAGCCAGTTGCTTAAAGTTGTACCTAATACACGAGTCATCCGAAAGGGGCATCAATACTTGTCAGACGTGGCGATAACGACCGATTATGATCGTCAACGCTCTGTCTACCCCACCACCCCGCAAGGCATAAAGGCGTGATATATGTATGTATGTTATGTATGTATATTAATTTGACATACAATACGTTATACCTTTCTTGCATTTCTTTTGGATGGTCTTGGTGCGCTCGCACGAGGCTGGGTCTCCTTTCTTGAGCGTCAGCGTTCTTGTCCTGAAGTTGGTCTTCGTGTCGCAGTCCGACCACGCGCCCCGCGAGTAGCGGCATGTTTCTGTTTAACAAAAATGCACATACTATAATATACAGAGTGTATGAGACGGTGTAACGAAAACTTTGCAGGCGTGATCAGACCATCAAACTGAATACCTAACTTTTGCCATGGGGGCTATGTTGGGAAAGGAAAAAATTCAAAAGAGAGTTCGAAGAGTACCTTTTATTTTCATACTTTTTGTACGTCTGACCGTACTTCGGACCGTTAGAATCCAAATTTCGGTTTGGAAAATTCCCGGATCGATAAATGCCGGATGCCGTAAGAGTGTAAAAGCATGTATAGTAGTGTAATAGATTTCTAACTCGGATCGGAAATTGATGGATCGGCAAATGACGGATGCCGGAGAAATGGAGAAATGCCCTTTCCTATACTATCGGCTCAAAGCTTTGAACCCAACCATAGGTAGATCAATGCCACACACAAAGATTTAATCACCACGCAAGTTAAAAATATGACTATGTCTGTTAATCACTTTGACGTAACCAAAACCGAGCATCTCTTTGTCATCAGTGTTCTTGATTGATTTTGGTATTTATAATCACGAATCCAAAGTTTTCTTAATTTACTTTTCACACTTATAGATATCGTCATTGGTGCATATATATAATATCGCTATCATTTTCTACATTTATGATTATATTCCATTTTTGTCAACTATAATTGAAGACAAATTGGTAGGTAATTTTCTTTTTTAATTTGCAATATTACAATTTTTCTGTGACTTTATTTTCGTATGCTCCTTATAGGTACTATTTATTCTCTTGTCCCCAAAAAATCATACATTTTTTTACACTTAGCTTTTTGTAATTAAAATTGCGCGCATTGTTTCGAAGTTTCGAATCATCGAAACCTGGTCCATTTTCTGCAAATAAAGCTATAAAAGACATTATGCCCAAAAAACTTAACAACATAAGAAATAACATTTCAATAATGTAGGGTTGTAGATAATTCTTTCTTTCTTTTCGAGTAGTACACCGAGTCGTCCAACGATCTAACGATCTGTTAATAATGAAAGAGGATCACAATTTCGTTACAATGTGATTAGGAAATGCAACCCAGCAATCATTTTTCAGTCCCGGTATTTGCAGGACTGGAAACTGTCAATCCCGCAAGATTCCGGTATTGGTGGGATCCCGCATGTTTATAAGATTTTGGTTAAAAAATATTATTTAAAGAAGAAAACATTTTACGGAGTATAACTAAAAATATATAATTTACAAAATAAACCTAGATGTGCCTATCATTAAACATTGTTTTGATAAAAACTATCTACGCAAAAAATATAATTCAGTCATTGAATCGTCATTTAAATGGCTTCCAACTTTACGAGTTCAAGTAATATATCCAGCAGCAGAAAATTAGTCTTAGGCTTTTGCGCTAGTAGGTACTTTAGTCGACAATTTTGAGGAAAACCGAAATTAAAACCTTTAAATCCCGCGCGGGTTCCCGCTCGAATAACGACCGGAATCAATCCCGCAAAAAACCTGTGGAATCCCGGTATTCCTTTAATGCATTCCCTATATGTGACTAAACTGTGTCCAATCACAAATGTGATGCTTAACTAACTTTTAAATTGATTTCGCGCTTTATCAATGTAACGGAATAAAAAAACACAAACAAGTGTTACCTATACCTACATTACATACGTTGAAGAAAAAAACGGTTGTCTGTAAAGTAAGTTTACTGACGACAGTTGAACGTGCCAACGTCATAAATAAGAAAATACTGATGGAATGGTTTTGATAGATATACGTTGCCGAGCGCCGAGGGCGATTGTGCCTCTATCTAGCTCGTTTCAGGCTCTGACTTGCACTTCAACAGTGGTACATCGGTCGTTTGGTATGGTAACATTCCTGGTATAAAGTAAATCAACGGCAGACTTGACTTGACCCAAATTCTATTTCCATCCGGCACTGCTAACCACGCATGCACTCCTGGGACGTGCGTGACATTTAAAGCGGCGTACGCAGCACGTGTACACGCACGTACCCAGCGCGTACCTGGAGCTCTATTTCTGAAGCGTTCGTTTCCAGGTCCCGTGCACGAAACTCCAAAACGACTTGCCTAACCACACGTTTTAAAATTTATTTTGCTTGACTTTTTTACAGTTAAAAATACGTGCGAATTTTTGATAGCATGTAGGGATTGAAAAGTAAAGTAGAACGCGTGATAAGTATATTTTCGCATGTATTGAAAGCGAACGTTTCAGAAATTGACTCCCTACTTTACGGGATGGTAATGGGACTTACGATCTCATACATTACAAATGGTAAGCGTTTGTACACGCACTGAATAGGAAATAGACTTACTTTTTGGAGCTGGTGTCACCTTAAAATACATCATCCGCCTCCTTGCCTTATCCCGTTTTTCTGTCGGGGTTGGCTACCTACATAACCTAGGGGATTTGACGAGGAACAAAATTTTACACGACTGCCATCTGACCTCTACAACTCGAAGGCTAACCTGGCCCAAGTCCTAGGTTAAGTCACATACAAATATCAACTGAACTCAACTTTTATTTGAGTATGGGTTTCATCACGATGTTTTTCCTTCACCATAAGAGCAGTCGGTAAATGTACGTAAGTAAAGTTGGACACGCTGGTACATGGTGGGGATCGAACTCGGGTCTCACGATTGTAAGACCGGTGCCTAGGGAATACAATCCCGGCCTCTTATTGTAATCCCGGGATTTCGGGACTGGTTGGTGACAATAAAGTGACTGATGGTATTCCCTACCGGTGCCCTAACCACTCCTTAAAATACGCACCTCTATTTTTAGCGCCCCTCTCGTTGCGGATAAGGACCTCGTGCTCGCTCTCCTCCCAGACCTCCCCCTCGGAAGCGGCAGCCACCGCCATCAGCAGCAGGCCTGCCGCCACCCACCACAGGTGTTTGTTCTAAAACAAAATGGCGGAATATAGCGCGGACACTATCCCAGGGCCGCAAGTCTGCTATTTTTCGTCATTATAACACGATTGTGATTTTTCTATACTTTAAACTGTTAGCAGACTACAAAATGACCGAAATCATACAACTGAGATCCATTCGACATCCAACTGAAACGATTTTCATTTAGCAGACTTAGGGCCCTGTTATGATGCGCAACCGCGACTTCGATTTCTTGTAGACTAAATTATTCACTTGTTTAGGTAAAATCCATACGATTTGACATTTGTGTAGTCTTCTCGCCCGCGAGATAAGTCTCTATACCGTGCGCATAATAAATAGGTAGAGATATAACGGCATTAATTAAAGAAAGGATCTGTAAATGGCGGCAGTTACCTAAGTGTGAGGGAGAAAACATGAACGCCTGGTATATGTTAGAACCTCAGTGGGACAGAGAAAGCATGACGATCGACCCCTATTTAAAGGTCCTTTCTTTAAAAAATTGGGTTCTATAAGAAAAAATTGTGCCCCCGCGCGTCTACATGAACAACTGAAGAAGGTGTTAGGAAAAGCTAACTTCCTTTCAAGGGATGAACCAGCCCATGAAACGGAACAACTTTCCCCAAAGAACATATGTCGCGAAATATGAACAAAATTTTTGGACTTCCCAACAAAATGTGCCAGCCGATTGAGTCAGGTACGTGAGGTCCAAAAACTTTTTTATATTTCAACCTATGTTTCTTGGGGAAAGTGGTTCAGTTTCATGGGCTGTTTCACCCCTTGAAAGGAAGTCAGTACTTTTCCTATCATTCTGTATAAAATGCGACATAGCGTTGCGTGTCGTCGCGTCGCCCGATTCCGTGTACGCACCCTTATTGTTTTTGTTGTACCTATGTTTTAGTTTAGTTTCTTCTGATATCTGTAATTTATTTATTTATCAGACACTTAACGTACGACAGAGCTTAAAATCTAAATCTAAAATATCACAGCGTTTTGTCCAGTCCAGATCCAAACTAGAAATGTCAATCCCCGTAGTAAAATAAAAAGTAAAGTTTAAACTGATAATAATTCAGTAAAGTATTTTTTTTTTCACTCTACGATCACTCTAGGTAGGTACCAAGCTAAAGTAGGTAGGTAATTTTACAAGTTGACGTCCAGTGCCTCGTTTTTCGAAACAACAGGCTACAATTCTACAGGTGAAATTCGATGTACATTGCGTAGCGGGTCAAAATTCCTTTTTTGTAATGTCCCACCGGCTACGCAATGTACATCGAATTTCACCTGTAGAATTGTAGCCTGTTGTTTCGTTGCATGGGCCACAGATCGCTTAGCTGTAATAGGTATTTCGCATAGCGCAATTTTTCCGAAAAGCAAAATTAACTTATAGGTACTTACATTAAAATTGAAATAAGCAATAAAAACTAATATCACATAAGGTGTAAAATATAGGAGTATGATTGGAATAAAATTGAGGGACAGGAAAAAGAATACCGTGATAAGGGAACGTTGTGGTATAAAAGATGTGACTGGCTGGTATAGAAAAAGGAATGCTAAGATGGTTTGGTCACGTTGAGAGGATGAATGAAAGAAGATTAACTAAACAAGTATATCTAGCGCGTGTGAATGGAAACGTTGGAAAGGAAAGACCTAAACAAACGTACCTAGATCAAATCGGGGACGTTCTAAAGAGTACCCTAAACCGACGAGCTTGTATGAAAAGGCTGATCAATGTTGAGGAAGCGAAAGAGGTGTGTCAGGTCAGGATCGTAGCAAGTGAAAGGATGTAGTCTCTGCCTACTCCTCCGGGAAAGAGGCGTGATTATTTGTATGTATGTAAGAAAATACCGCAAATATTTTAAGGGGTTAACCAGCCCTTTAAACTAAAAAGCTTTCCCTTAGGTCGAATATCAAAAATTTCATACCAATTGACTAGGTCGGTTATATAGTAATTTTGTATGGGAAGTCCCAATTTTTTTTTATATCTCGATTTATGTTCCGTGGGACAAGTTATTCAGTTTCATGACCTGGCCTGGGTCATCCTTTAAAATATGAGCAGTTTTTTTTACATTCGGTAGGCAAAATAAAATTATATAATGTGCTTTGGTGCCAGGGCAGGGCAGGATGGTAAATATGAATTCCACGTGTCACTATTATTAAAGTATGGCCGTTCGAATGTGCCATATTTCACAGTCGTCAAACCCACACTAAAGGACATGTCAATAAAGAAAATTAGACCTTATGTCATAGCATTAATTAACATAATTTTGACAGCTGTCACATATTATGGCCTATTCGAACAGCCACTCTCTTTCCTCATGAACATCTCTAAATCAGATCATAATACCTATAAAGGGTGTAAAAAAAATTGCTGCAAATATTTTAAGGAATGAATCAGCCCATGAAACTGAACAACCTTCTCCAAGAAACATATGAAAAAGCTTTTGGTCCCCTCATACAAATTGACTCGTTCGGCCGGTACATTTTGTATTGTAGGTACGGGAGGCCCAATTTTTTTTTCGTACTTATTTCGATCAGTTTCAGGAAAGTTGTTCAGCTTCATGGGCTGGTTCACCCCTTAAATTATTTTTACCTTATAAAGTTAAGAGTGTAAGAGACGGTGTAACGAAAATTTGGTCAGACCATGAAACTAAACAACTTTTTCTACGCAGCTGACTGAGTTTGTATGGAAACTCTAAAAAAAATATTGTCCAACATAGCCTCTATAGAAAAAGTAATTGAGTTTCATGGTCTGATCACTCCTGCAAAGTTTTCGTTGCACCGTCTCTTACACCCCGTATAAGAAGAATGGCAGTCAATGACTCTGTTTGTTGTCGCGATATGGCGCCAGTGCTAAAATTAACGTGCGCGCGCGCAGGTCAGCCGTCCCAAGGAAGATAATTAATGCTACTTACAACTACCGACTTGTTCTTTGTTACATGCTTTATGCATGTAGATAAACATCCCAATCAAATATCTTCAAAAAGGGAAAAAGTGGGCCATGTGAAAATGTATTTTTGTATGAGGCGATGACTGACAGGTCAAAACAGTTACGTTTTAAAAACGATATTCTGTATGAAAATTCGAATAGATGACGTCATGTCTCCCTAGGTTCGATTCGATGGCGTCAAAACATTTACTTTTCTGTTCAGTTCAAACTTTGAATAAGTATTTTGCAAAACTATCAATGGAGTATGTACTAGGTATTTTCACAACTTTTGTATTTTATTATTGACATTTATTGGCGCATTCATCTAGCGAATTATTACTTTGGGAGGCATGAATTTCTTACATTTTTATTTAAATAATGTATAAAGAATAAAGATACTTAAAAAAGATACTTAACAAGTCTAATAACGAGTGGAAATTGATTATAAAAATGAACCTAGCTATGTCGAGTTATCGAAACTACTAAAGCGTAAGTAGAGTATAATCTATGTACTAAAGTGATAATCGTTGGAGCCGTTGCCAAGATCCCGTATATTAAATTATTATTTAAAAAATTGCAAATATTTTAAGGACCGAAACAGCCCATAAAACTGAATCGAAATAGAAAAAAAATGTATTTCCCATACAAAATTAAAGCAGTTTGTATGTGAGGTCACATTTCGATCTATGTTGCCTGGGGGAAGTATTTCAATTTCACAGACTGATTCACCCTTAAATTGAAATATTTGCAGCTAATATTACACCTTGTATACAGGGTGGTAAAAAACGACGGACTCCTCCAAACCGCTAAGCTGATTGCACAGGTCAAACTTTTCTATTTTCCCCTTAAGAACATAGATCAACAAAAACATAGGTAAAATAAAATAGGTAAGTTTGAAAAATATTGGAGCGAAATCAATACTGAAATGTCCATGACGGATCCACGATACCCCCTGGCGATACCCCTGGTACAAGACCAAAGTTAAATTAGCTCCAAGTTCCTGACTCCTTCCTGTCCCGTGCGCGTAGTTAACAACAGAGCGCATCATTTTATGAGCGGAAATTTTTATCCCTTTAAATGCAAATCGACTGTTGTATTTATGTATACCTACATTCCAAATTACAAAAATCCTGTAATTATATCTTTTTTATATTTCAACTAATGTATGGCCGTTCGAATAGGCCATATTTGACAGCAGTCAAACCCATACCCATAATAAATGACATGTCAAGAAAGAAAAATAGACCTGTGTATTATATACGTATTATAGTTTAGGCATAGCATTAACATGATTTTGACAGCTGTATTATTATACGGCCTATTCGAAATACTTTAGAGTAGTCAAACAAAACAAAAATTTCATAGGTATATATATACAAAAATCAATCCATAAAACTAAGCCTGATGGCACATAAATTCTTCTCTTTCATAAAACAAATAAAACACAGAAAACATATTTACTCTTCTCTTTTGCTTTATTACCTACTTAATTAGCCCGTTTTCTTAGCTCTATTGATTAATATCAAAACCTACTTGAAGACGAGCAAAAAATCCAGCCACACTACATTCCACAAAAAGGATATGCTCATAAAAATGTGTATGCCTCGTGATCCTAGTGCGGTGGACCGCTGAGAGAGCGGGATGGGGTGAATTGCATAGCATACCGTACAGCATCCTACCACCACACGCGGGCAGCTTCTGTACAAACACACCCAGTTACCCACACACACGCAGAACTAAACAACCTCCCCCCTTCCTGCATCCCCGCGCTCCACCCCTCCCGCTCAGTACCCACTGCGATGCTGCGCACTAATTTCTGTACGATCTACAATATTATGTAACTAACTAACGTGACACTGCGTATATTTATCCGTTAATTTATTATTCGGAGTCATAAAAAAACAACGCAGAAATGTAGAAATAAATTATTGAAAATCAAATTTTATTTATATTTTTTTTATGCCTTAAATCCATTTTATGATGGATGATTTATTTAATTAAATGAGTTCTAAATGAAAAAACAATTTAGTTGCCTACTTTACAATTAAACTATTTAGATCAGCAGTCACAAAAATATATCCCAATGTAAAGCTAAACAAAACTTCCTAATATTGATTTTCTTAAACAAAAGATCTGGATCGGGTGGATAAGTAGGTAGTAGGTAAATAGGATATCAAAGGCTAAGATTGATTTGTTCTGTATCATTCATAGACACTTTCAATTCATATTCTTCTCTTACCGAAGTTAAATGTTAAAATAGTTCGCCCAAGAGAATACCTACATATTTCGAATAAACAACACATATTTATAAACGATTTCCACAAAATTTTGCACATGACGGGGGTTAATTATCATCACAACATAACAATTGATGGTAGGAACAGGAATAAATTATAACAGGACTTACCTCCATGTTAGAAGATTGCCCGATGCGGGATTATATCGGTGCAAGTACGGCGCGACGTGGCTTGGAGTCGGCGCACGGGGAGCGAGTGCTCACAGCTCAGCCAGAGCCACTGCCTTCTCGACGGCACGGGCGGAGCGGCGCCGCCAACATAGGCCGGCCAGGACGCTCGCCTATTGATCTGCCTGCCTCGCCCGCGACCTCCGGGACGCATGCATCTCGCGCCAACATCGCCGTACATTGCTACCTGCAACAGGGATCCCAGTGAGCAGCCGTAGAAAACGAGCGATGTGCGATGTTCCGTTTTCCAACATTCGCGCTGCACCCGAGCCGCTGCTGTGCCACTGTGCTCGCCCCCCACCCCGCTAGATCTCTCTATCTGCGGCTAAGCGAGATTTATTGCTTTTTCCGGGAATGACCGGATTTCCTCTCTCGCAAACGAGACGATGTCTGATTTTTTTGCGTCGAAAAGGCAATTGGCCGTCAAACATGGCTGTGCTCTTGTTTTGATGATGGGGTGGGCTGGGCGGATTCCTAAACAAATACAAATTTTAATTATGAATTTTGTTTCATGTGCCTTTAAATATTTACCTATGTATTAAAATATGACTGCTGTTATAGCAGGTGATTTTTAACAGGTACAAAAAATTTACCTTCCTTTCTAGGTGTGTAGGTATGTTTTATTTTATATCCCTCACTAGATATTTCACTAGGTAGAATTTGGTGATGCTATACTACGGCATCATGGTGTAAGCAAGAAAATCATGTAACGGAACCAAGTTATTTCATAAAAAAATATAAATGTAATTTTAAACTAATGCATAAATACTACTATAATTTGTGTGTTTTCTATTTACCTACGTAACTAATTTTGCGCTGGAACGGGCTGGTGATAGATAACGTCATAAGGAAGAAATTTTCCCCAAGTAACATACGTCGGACGGATACCTCGCAGGAACGGGCGGGTGATAAGGAGCATTTCGATGGGTGAAAACGAAAAGGTCGTAACCAAAAATAGCCAACTTTACACCAGAGCCAAAAAACGAAAAAAAATCACAAAAGAATTCATAACTCAAAAAGTATGCGTAATTTAGAGCTGATTTTTAGAACATGTTTTTGTTATAATAATACCCTTTATTTGAAAACATAATTTTTAATCTAAAGTGACGATAAGTATGTTTTTGTACTACTTACGCCCTAAGATTTTCAATTAACTGACCGACAAAAGGTCGTAAATAGTTCGCACATTTGTATGCAGTCGGAATAAGCTATCCATTTACAGACTTTTTATACGATGTATCTAAGATGGCTGAAAAGTACATACATGACTTAGAGGACGTAAGTGTGAGAAAGATAATTACTTTTGCCCTACATTTGTCGTAAACAAGAACCATTCCAAAATATTCTGTAATAAGTTCTGATGGAATTGTTGCTTATCTCTAAATAGTAATGAAACCTAGACAAAGTCGTCCAAGTGTTAAGTATAGTTGCATAGGAATGGTTGCATAATTAAGTACTATAAATAAAACTACGATTTATGTACTTAAAAGTAATATCTTTTATCCCCTCAAAAACATTAATATATAAAAAAAAACCAAGTCTCGCTACTTAGTCCATTGAATGAGTACCTCCAAAGGGGGTCTAGAGTGCGTGAGTTAGTAACGTAAGATGTTTCTTCGGAAACATGTCAAGTGTCCCTAGGTAATAAACATACTAAAACCCCGGGACACTAGGAGGCGCCCCGGAGTGGGGGGAGGGGGGGAAAGGGTCAATTTTTTCATTTTTCGCTTAAATCTCAAAAACGGTACATGTTAGAGAAAAACGTTCAAGGAAAAGTTGAAAGGCCATAAAATTATCTACAAGTTATACCTAGATCACTTTTACCTATATCCTACCGTTTCTGCGTTACACGCATTAAAAAATGATTTTGGCTCAAACAATTTCCCCATACTACATACCCATGTTTATCACATCAATCGATCAAAAAATATTTCTTTCTTCCATAAAACTCAAATGTGCAACTTGTGACCGGTACTGATAGATTGCTCTTGATTAGGTCTATCATTGGTAAAATAAACACATTCCTCCATGGAAGCCTTTAGGAGGAATCGATTATCAAAATATTATATTAGGGTAGTTTTAGTTACTGAACTTAAACTATTTATTTTTTTCTTCCAAAAAAACTCAAAAGTGCAACTTGTGACCGGTACCGATAGATTGCTCATAATTAAGTCTATCATTGATAAAAATACTAGATTCCACCATGGAGGCGTTTAGGGGAAATTGGATTTTATAAGGGTAGTTACGATACCTGAACATTTTATTTTTTTTTTCTTCCAAAAAGCTCAAAAGTGCAACTTGTGACCGGTACTGATAGATTTCTCTTGATTAGGTCTATCATTGGTAAAATAAACACATTACTCCATGGAGGCCTTCAGGAGGAATTGATTGTCAAAATATTATATTAGGGTAGTTACGCAACTTAACCATTTTATTTTTTCTTCTTTAAAAAAGCTCAAAAGTTCAACTTGTGACCGGTACTGATAGATTGCTCTTAATTAGGTTTATAATTGGTAAAAAAAACACATTCCTCCATGGAAGCCTTTAGGAGGAATCGATTGTCAAAATATTATATTAGGGTAGTTTGAGTTACTGAACTTGAAATTTTGACAATCAATTCCTCCTAAAGGCTTCCATGGAGGAATGTGTTTTTTTTACCAATGATAGACCTAATCAAGAGCAATCTACCAGTACCGGTCACAAGTTGCACATTTGAGTTTTATGGAAGAAAGAAATATTTTTTGATCGATTGATGTGATAAACATGGGTATGTAGGTAGTATGGGAAAATTGTTTGAGCCAAAATCATTTTTTAATGCGTGTAACTCAGAAACGGTAGGATATAGGAAAAAGTGATTTAGCTATAACTTGTAGATAATTTTATGGCCTTTCAACTTTTCCTTGAACGTTTTTCTCTAACATGTACCGTTTTTGAGATTTAAGCGAAAAATGAAAAAATGGACCCTTCCCCCCCTCCCCCCACTCCGGGGCTCCTCCTAGTGTCCCGGGGTTTTAGTATGTTTATTACCTAGGGACTCTTGACATGTTTCCGAAGAAACATCTTACGTTACTAACTCTCGCACTCTAGAACTTTTTATTCAATGGACTAACTGAGCTGTTCAACCGTAAAAAGGTATGAGATCCATTTGAAACCAAGTCGGCTATCGATTTGTTCATTCCCCACTTAAGAGATCTATCTTAATTAATTACGTAATTAGTTAATAAGCAATATTTTATAGTGACCATATCGATATTTTCAATGTATTTTAATGTTTACAATAAATTGAATGACTTAGCCATCGCACTAGAACAGAAGGTTAACGTGTAATACATATTAAAATTAATACATTCAGTGCGATTGCCAAGTCATTCAACTAACTACTACCTAACCTAAAAACGAGATCAAATGTCAGTATATTTTAAATCTATTCTATCTAATCTAATATTCCTCATCAGTATCAGGTAAGCAATCAACTGTCAACAACAATGAACGGCGTAAATAAAAGTAAGAACGGCGTAAATAAAAGTATGGTAAAATTTTCATACCACCAGAAGGGTGTAACTAGACCTAGATTGGTAATACCTAACATTGATTTGGCGTAAATCAAAAAGCCTCAAAAACACTGGTTTTTGACCGGCTTACGACAAAAAAATTCTGAAAACTTTTCATAATGCAACCCAAATTAGAAAAAAAATGTTGTCGTAGAGCAACGAGACCCGGACCGTTCATAGAGAAAAATCAGCTGATCAGGGGCGTGCCCTTAGTTGGTTACTACGACCTTTTTACTGGTTACGACCTTCTCGTTTTCACCCATCGATTTGTCCCCAAGTAACATACGTCGGATACCGCTCAGGAACGGGCGGGTGATAAGGAACATTTTTTCCCCACGTAACATTCGTCGGATACCTCTCAGGAACGGGCGGGTGATAAGGAACATTTTTTCCCCAAGTAACATACGTCGGACGGATGCCTGTCAGGAACGCGCGGGTTATAAGGAACAATTTTTCCTCAAGTAACAAATGTTGGAACCTCTCATAAATGGGCTAGTGAAGATAAACTTTTCCCCAATATACATAGGTCGAAATATTAAAAAAGAAACATTTGGACCTGCCTTATTTATATAACGTATACAGAATGTAAAAAATTTGGTAGCTGCAAATATTTTAAGGGGTGAATCAGCCCATAAAACTGAACATCTTTCTCCAATAAACAAAGATCGAAATATGAAAACATTTTTGGACCTCCCATACAAAATGTAGCAGCCGAGCGAGTCAACTGTAAGGGAGGTCAAATTTTTTTCATCTTTCGACCTATGTTCAGTTACATAGGCTGATTCATCCTTTACTTTATTTGCAGCAATTTTTTTTACACCCTGTAGTAATTATATAAACTTAATCGTTTGGTGGTACATTTTGTGTGGGTGATATAGTTTAATTTTTCATATTTTGGCGGGAAAAGTCATTCAGTTTCACTGGTTTACCCCTTAAAATATTTTGTAGCTAAAAAAAGTATACTTACTGTGTGTATTTTAGGGGAGTGACACATCAGCCCATGAGGCAGCCAGATGTGGAGCATTCTAACGGTTAATGCGGCCTCTGTTTCCGTGCGAACTGTGAACCACCACAGAGCTGATTTTACGATAGTCGGGATGAGTCCTCGAGCTCAATGGGCTTTCTTTTTGAGAATAAAAAAAAACTACTATTCAAAGAACTCGACAGATGGCGTTGACCCGACTATGTTACTAGATTTATGTGTAAATTCGAAAGCCAAAAGACTAAAAAAAACATTGCGACACTGGGTGACAGTCTGGCTGGACATACACTGACACTTCGTTCCTAATGAGTCCGAGTCCATGTTTCAAAAAAACAAGAACTAAATGTTCCATTCCGTCCACACAGCGCCATCTATCCAGCGACTACAATAATAATTTAAAAATACGTAAAAGAAAATTCCCTATTTCTGAAACGTTGTAATTCGACTCCGTGCACGAATGACCGCAACGACTGGTCTAACTACACGTATTTAAATTACTACTACTCGATGTTTTTATATTAAAGTTTATACGTGAATTTATTAGGGTGGAAATCGAAAGATTTTCGGATGAATCGAATTACGACGTTTCAATTCTTTTTCGGTTCCGTGCACGAAAGTCCACAACGACTAGTCTAACCACACGATTTTAAATTTCTTTTACTGGATGTTTTATCGTCAAAAATTATGTGTGAATTTTTAAGGGTATGTGGGAATCGATAAGTAAATTAGAACGTGAGATACAAGCAACAGATTTAAATAGAACCTAACCTAAATAGCAGATTTTCGCATGAAACGAAATCAACGTTTCAAAAATTGAGCTCCTGTACCTTATTGGAAGAAAAGACAAAATAGAATTGTTTGCCCGACTAGGGCAAAAGGAGGGTTACAGTGTTAAAAAAAATAGTTGCCAATATTTGAGGGGTGAACCAGTCCATGAAACTGAACAACTTTCCCCAAGGAACATATGTCGAAAAATGAAAAACAATTTTGGACCTCCCATACAAAATTACCGACCGACTGTCAAGTAATCTGTCAAATGTGTATTTACTTGCAGCTAATATTTTTACACTTTAATTTTTAATAGAATTTAAATATTGGTAATTGTCGTAATTTTATGGTCGTTAACGATCTGCATACCCCGCAAGGAAAAGAAGCATGATTTGTGTATGTTATATGCAGGCAAGCACTAAGAAAAGATTTTTCAAATTTCAACCCCTAAACGGTTAAAACAGGGGATGAAACTTTGTATGGAACTTTTTATCCCTTAGATATATTTGCGTATATCAAATTTCGTATTTAGGACGAACTTTAGAATTTATTAATCACGTGTTTTAATGTTTTGTAGTATTCAACCCCTAATGGGGTAAATAGAAGGATGAACATTTTATTTCTACACGTAAGCCGCAAGAGTGAAGCCACATCCTTGAAATTTTGCTCAATTATTTCTAACATGCATTCTAAAAGGATTTAAAATTTGACCCCTAAGGGGTAGAAAAAAGATTTTAATGTATAAAAGGCAAAACTGACTGGTCATATCAACGCACAGGCGAAATCCGTACCCTAAATCGATTTGAAAATCGATACAATACAAACTTATCGATGAAGCGGATATTATGTAATAATACAAATAATATTGAACGTCACAAGAATTTGAATATTCAATAAAGTTGATTATTCTTCATTAATTTGCCTTCATGATGTCCTTCGTCTCGTCCTTCCAGAGGTTGGTCCATTTTTTACTAGGTACTGCCACAATACATACATATATCACGCCTTTATCCCGTGCGTAGTAGGCAGAGCGTTAAGGGCCGTAAGAATACGGTCGCTATCGCTAAATCTGTCATTTTTAAGGATTGTTTTCCAAGGTTGTTTCAGAAAACTTAAGTATCACTATAGTGACAGGTTGTCAGCCTGTCGCCTAAAAATAACTGCCATAATGTACTATTTTATCAACATTGGCTGTTTTGAAAACAGAATTCATAAACCGTTGCTTTCGGCTAATTAAATCAAGATTTAATCATTTCAGGAAATATTTTTTTCTTTCCTTTCGATGAAATATGTGATTTAGAACGATGAACAAACATATTTTATTATTTTTAGGTAAATATTTACTGAATTTGCCATAAGTACGTGGCTCTTTATGTACCTACATTTCGGTTTTACATTGTACGTAATATTTACGTTTTTAGGTGTTCTATCGTCGATATTTCTATTGTGTGAAGGCGGAGAGCCGTTCAGAGCATTTCCAAAAAGCATTCCTTTTCTCGTAAGTGCCGATTATTTACATTCTAAGAGTTTCAACGCCAACATAGCGGCTTTTCCGTTGTAAAAAGTAGCCATCAGGTAAGTTCAAGATTTCATGATTTCAATCATTTATTTCCAAGTAGATTCACAACGAATGCTTTTAAAAACTCAGGAATTTACAATACAATACCGCCACTAAATAAATGAATTATAGTCATTATAACTAAGAGAAATTTGTCAGACACAATTTTCTCTTTTTTATAACAATTTTATGTTTCTAGTAAAACGCGACAGGAGTGGGATAAAAAAAATAAAGGCACTGCCTCGGGGCTAGCCAGGCTGACCGCACATGTAATTTCACTAGTTAATTTAATTTAATTCGCATGTAACTTACGCCACCACCGTCAATGTATGAAGTCAACTAATTGAATGTTTAAAAAATATTTTTTTTATCAATATCGTCGCTTCGAGTTAGTAACACACCTATAGTCCGTGGTACTTTTAATTCATCATAATTGTTTAGGTTTAGGCTTCATATCTAAATTCATTGTCGTATTATTTGAAATATTACATATAAAAATATTAAGTACTGATAAGTAAAGTACCTGGTTGATATTGCTGCTGTTCGCTGCTTAATTTTTTCCCAGTTTATTAAGGTATTCCGTAATAGAAAACTAGACGACGGTATCACGAATTCAATTCAATTTCTTGTTTTAGTGGCGTTTTCATTGTGTTTTCGCCAGTGTCGAGTTGGTTTTGCTGAGTTTCAGTCATATCTTAGGCTGTGGCAAGGAATAAAGGTCAAATTTAGAAAAAAAAATGTACCTACATTTTGTATGGGAGACTTTCAACTATTCATTTTTAAAAAGGCCTAAAAGACCTGGGAGCGCTGTACATGGCTGATTGGTGACAAGCTGCTCAGAACAGGGAAGAATAACGAAACCTACTTTCGAAGGCCAAGATCCACTTTGGGTCGTTAAGTCAGGTATTCATTTTTACATAGAAATCCACGATCGACAAATTTCAAAGTCATAAGGCACAAGTGCCCCTAAATTCCACGCCTCACAGACTCTACTTGCATAAATAATAGTAATCCTTAGGTACTTACCAATTTGTCAGGTATACTACACGTCTCGCTACCGTGGCTTATGCGAGGGCACGCTGGTGGCGCGCGCGGTGGTCCTGACTGCGCTGGTGTGCGTGTGCAACCCTCGCTCCACGAAGCGGGACACCAGGCCTATCAACGTCGTCATCGGCTCGATGTATCGGCACGCGCGGCGGGGCATCCGCGTGCAGGTCACGAGGATCATCAGCCCGAAATGTAAATCGTACTAATATTAATTATAAACTAGCTCGCCGCCGCCCGCTGCAACTCATTTTCTCTTGGGAAATGAGATGTTTTCCCGGCAAGTATTATACATAAAAAGCTTCCTCTTCTCTTTCTCTTTTCGTGTGGGACACCGAGTCGTCCAACCGCCTGATGAACCCTAGTGTCAGAATATTTCAACCGCCTTCTACATGTAACATGGTTGTGTAACGACCGCCGTTTAAGTGATCATAGACAGCAACCGGGACCTACGGCTTAACGTTTTCACTTCACCTTCAAGAGCAATCGGTAAATGAACGCGAGTAAAAACACATTAATACACGACGGGGATCGAACTCGGGTCTCACGATTGTAAGACCGGTGTCCTAACCACTTGGCTACCTCTGACCACATCAAACTTTTTCAGTGCCAGACGACATGTCAAGAAGAGCTTACGCGGTAGAGAAGTCTCCAGTAATACTCCTGTTGAAGAGGAAGGTGCCTGATATTCTGGCGGAGGTGCCGCCACGAGCGCTGGAAGTTAGTTACAGAGACGAGATGGAGCTGCGACTGCAAGAAGAATGTCTACTGACTGGATGGCATTTCTTTTACAAAAACGTAATAAATCTAACCATTTAGGCCTCGGTCTCGGGTTTTGCGGGCAGCGGCAGGATCTTTTGCAGCCGTTTAAATGGACCGGTTGTCGAAAAAAAGCGATGTGGGAGCGGGCAACGAGCGGCTCACTCCCGGAGAGCGCCACAGCCGCTGCCGCCCCGCTGCTCGCAAAACCCGAAACCAGAGCCTGGGATCAACAAATCATAGGACCAAAATGTATCAAGAGCCGGTAAAACTAGGTCCTAAAGAGGACGGCTCTCGACATCCTGATGTACGTGAACAATCATCGTCATCATCTTTGCCATCGTCATGATGCCGTTCTCTGTCGGGCTCGACGACCAAGCCTAGGGGATTTGACGTGGAACGAAGTTTTAACACAGAGCGACTGACATCTGACCTCTGCAACGATTGCTAACCTGGCTCGAATCCTAGGTTAACTGGCATTCAAATGTCACAATGTCATCAACTTATTAGATGAAAAAGATACGTACTCCAAATAATTTAAGGGGTAAACCAGTCTGGGAAATTAGAACCTTCCCCAAGAAACTAAAGTCAAAATATGAAAAAAAATTACCTGCTATACAAATACCTGCACATATCAGCAGAATTATATAATGGAGTCCCAAAATTGATTTCATAGTATGACCTATGTTTCTTGGGGAGTCAGTATCTTGGACTCAGTTGGTTATTCTACACACACTGCATATCGCCTATATTCCTATTGGCCCCACAAAATCTGTCACTAGTGACAGTGACAGTAACAAATGAGAACAATTTGTCCCCAGTCGCATTTAATGTACACTGCTTTGCCTTTTTTCATTTTAACACTATTACCACAATAAAAATACCTTTACAAACCATAAATTGAACACACCGCTAGTCTATCTATTAAAAACTTATGGCACCAGCAATGTACATCAAATGCGAGTGGGGACAAATTGACTGAAATTGTTCCCAAATTTTGTCACTAGTAACAGATTTTGTGGGGACAAACACATTATCAATTTCAGGACAAAATCTTCCCGGGCCAAAAGTTTCTGCTGCAACGCAACGTCCGCGCGCAGTTCGTGAATATTGTCAAGATGCACGAATGGTGCGACGCACTGCACATCAAACTGGTCAAGTCGCTGTCCAATGTCGGCTACCAAGACTCTCTAGATGCCAAGTCGATGATCTGCGCTAAAGACGTGAGATATCCTTTTGTTTTACCAATTCTTTTTCAATCTCTTGGACCTTTATTCCCATTTGTCCCCACAAAGTCTGTCACTGTTGACAAATGGGCATGTAATTTCCCAGTTGTCACTAGGGACAAACGGAAACAGTTTGATTTCACTCGCATTTGATGTAGATTACTCGCGTCGTCATCGGCGCGACATAAGTTTTATAAAATTATTAGCATTTTAACACTGCACCACTATTCATTTAATAGATGGATTAGCGGTGTGATAAATTTATGGATTTTTCTTATTTTAATCATAATCTGGACTGAATTTTTTTAAGGCAACCCATACGCAATATATTTATTACATAAAAAAATGCTTTCTTCCATTAAACAGCTCGGTGAAGGTCGTTGTATGGCGGGTGGGATCCTCCTCTTCTTTTATAATACTTCTAGAAGACTTAACTATGGCCGTTCGAATATACCATATTTGACAGCTGCCAAAACCATACTAAAGGACATATCAACAAAGAAAAATAGACCGAATTTGTCAATTTATTTGGATTTACCGCACTCACAGTGCTATCCCAGTCGACGCTTGTCAATTATTCGATCTCTTATTTTAATTTATTATCTTGACAGCTGTCAAATATGGCCTATTCATCGAACGCTCATATTTTAATAGGTACATACAGTACAGTTTACAATGTTGCGTTTTCTCACAGACCAGAGGTGTCATACGCGCGCAACCTCTTATGTCATTTTTGTTGTGTGCCTTTTCCAATATAAATAATACATACGTACATAATAAACAAAAAATGTGTATTTCAGCCGGATAATAAAGCACAAGCTTGTCATGTAAGTATATTCGATATTAATTGATAATTATATGCATAGCCAGTGATTGGAGTAGGTAGAGTGATTTTACGTACTAGCGACGTAGTACAAACTTTTTTTATATGGTTTGGTTACACTTATAACTAGTTATAAAAAGCAATTTTTTTTTTACTAAATCACACCACAGAGAAAAATCCGGAATACACAGACGCATGAAGAGAACGAGTGAAACGTTCGCCATAAATAGCCTACCTGTGTCCCATGCAATAAAACTAACTGAGTGATTCTCGCATTTGGTCCGGATATGGCCATTTTTCAAAAAAAAAAATTTTTTCGCTATTCGGGCTACAATTTTTATAAATATGGTAACGTATTTGCTTTTTTAATAATATTTTTCGAAAGGCACTCATGTGGGATAATTATCAATTAAGTTATGTAAAGGATGGTAATGAAGCCAAGGATGGAAATGAAAAGTACATGGATGGAAATGAAAAGTACATGGATGATAATGAAATATGACCCTACCTCTACCTCACTGACTCCACTACTGAGGAAATGTCCAGTTCCTACGGTCAGGCTAATGCTTCCTACCATGTCTTACGCCTCCACTGCAGCCCCTGGACATCATCCCTGCGCCTCTGGACTATTCAACCACGGCATACTCCTAATGACGAGGGCGCCCACGCCTTAGCCCTCAAGTCAGGTAGCGTAAGTAAACTAGCCTACGATTAAATCAAAGAAGGTCTAAGGAAGAAACCAAAGAAGCCTGAAACTGAAGATGTGCAGAAAAAATAATTTCAGTACGTAGAAATTTCTGGTCAGTCATACCAATAGACACACACGAGAAAACGCCCTATTAACTGTAATAAAAAACTTCATAGAGCTTGATTGAAGAAAATCTGCAGATGCGGCTTTACGAATTCCTTAATTTCGCTCCTTGAAGAGTGTTCGTCGGCCGTTTAAGCCCATCGCAAGACCCTAAACACAAATGGATGTTGTCTACCCAGACAGTACACCACCTGAAGTCGTCCATGGGGTACATTTACTACTCTTGGTATTGGACACCATCACCTGTTGATCTATTCCGATGTCTGCTTGGTTATTCATAACAATCCTAGGTATAAAAGTTGAAGCTAAATAATTTTTCGAAAGAAATATGGGTAGAAATATGAAAATGATACTTAAAAAAACATTTTTCTTCATATTTGCTCATTACCATCCGTCGAAATTGAGCCGGAATGGACGGAAATGAGTAGGATGGAAATGAGGTTTCGACAGATTTTTTTCAAAAAATCTCACGATACCTAGATGTTTCAAAGTTATGATACGAAATGGATAAAAGTATAACGAAATGCTATTGTTATATATGGAAAGAAAACAATAAAGGAGAACAGTTAATATAACAATCACTGGATGGTAATGACCTTTCATCTGTGACAAAACCAAAATTTAAGTGCGAGAATCAAAATTTAACTTTCTACGAACGTTTTCACGGAGCCACCTCCAGTCAGATGGTTTGGCTGACTTGCAAGGAAGGGGCTTGTGGAGAAAGCAACGTCTTTAGCAGGCTTATTTAAGGATAAAACTTTATGTCAATTTTCGCGAACGGAAATGAAGGATATCGTGTGACAAAACTATAATGTTGATTTTCTCTAGGTTTCATTCAGTATTATTGCTTGAACTATTTACTGTGCATAAGCTATCTTCACTGATGATCGGAAAACAGGAAAACATTGTGTGGAAACAAAGTTTATCGTATAAATGACTTGATATGATTATTTTATTGTAAGATGAACTGAATGTCACACGAATGGAAATGAGATTTTACCTTTCTAAAGTTCATAACTAATTTTTGAAAAGACTTGTACCAAATATCGATCCTGCCACATTTTTTTATTTCTATTAGTGACCTTTTCGGATATAAATAACTTTCGATTTATTTGTTTTCATACCAATCTGATGCCTGCACACGTAATCTGGGCCAAATGCGAGAATCACCTAACTACAGGCTACAAGTCTACAGGTGAAATTTGATCTACATTGCGTAGCCAATGGGACATTGTACCTAAAACCAGGATTTTTGACCCGCTACGCAATATACATCGAATGTCTCCTGACTTGTAGCCTGTAGTTTCGAAAAATGGGGCACTGATGTAGGGATCGTTGGCAATCACAAGGTCCACCTCCGGCAAACTCGCTCAGTGATCGATGCAAAAAACAAAATTCTGAATCCATCTCCATGTTAATTCTAACTACTCCGATCACTGTAAAGTATAACACAATTTGGTTATTTAACTGGGGCTATCGCGGCAGTTATCGTAATTATTCACCTAAAATGTAAATTTTCATTGTAAAACAAATTTCCGTTAACGTAGGTACCTAACGTAAAAATGCACGACACGTCAACATATCGTATTACGTTACTGCACCGTTGCACGTTGAAGACGTCATGACGTGGAGATATGCTGACAGCCCGAAGAATAGCGATCCAGCATTGCATTGACGCCGTATCTTTAAAAAAAATCGTACTTTCATGACTAAAGTATGGCCGTTCGAATAGGCTATATTTGACAGCTGTCAAACGCGTACTAAAGGAAACTTCAACAAAGAAAAATAGACCTTGTCATAGCATTAACATGGTTTTGACAGCTGTCAAATATGGCCTATTCGAAGTATTCGAACGGCCATACTTTAGTGCGTGGAATCAATAAATCATATTCTGTGAATAAAGGGCTTACCCCAAAATCCATTGCAAGTTTGAATAATCTAAATTTGAACATACATACTGGAAAATACATTAATTTATAATAATAAACCGAAAGGAGGTCAAGGTGTACTCGCTAGTACACGACTTCTTCTTTTCGTGTGGGATACCAAGTCGTTCAACGACCCGATGAACCCTAGTGTCAGAATTTTTCGACCGCCTTCTACAAGTAGCAGGCTTCTGACATGGTTGTGTAACGACCGCCGTCTAAGTGATCATAGACAGCAACCGGGACCTACGGCTTAACGTGCTATCCGAAACACGGAACCATCTTACTTGTCTGTCCCGATGGCGTAGCGGATAGTATCCCTGCCTTCTACGCCGAGGGTCGTGGGTTCGATCCCCACCGGACACAAATATTTTTTAAGTCAATTTTCAAATATTTGTATCGAGTCTGGGTGTTTTCTATGTATTATATGTATTTATTTACAAAAAAAAAGTATTTAAGTATTAGTATCAGCTATCTAGTTCCCATAGCTTTGCTTAGTTTGGGGCTAGATGGCGCTGTGTCAATTGTTCAGGATATTTATTTATTTATTTATTTACATTCCACTTACGGACAATCGGGTGGTTCAGCCCGCAATGTCCTAACCAAACTGGGAACAAATTCACAAAGTGATAAATATCAACTTTGTGAGTGACCCACCGAGAATCGAACCCGGGACCTTCTGCGTCAAAGGCAGTCGCACTACCACTGCGCCACATCGTTCGTCCAAAAAAAAAAAAAAAAAGAGAAGTACACGACAACAAAAATTGAACCTCTCTTTTTCCGATCAGCTAGTTAATTAGTTATGTGTGAAGGTCCAGTTAAAGCCTGTCCCACACAGACGCGGCATGCGGTGGCGGTCAGTTGTATGATATGTGAGTTCTAAGAATGACACAGGCTCATGCGGCCTAGACTCTCATATCATCCAACTGACCGCCACCGCCACCGCAGGCCGCGTCTGTGTGGGACAGGCTTTATTTTTCATATTTGACCGATGTGTTTTGGGAAAAGTTTCTGGAGTACATTGGTCTCCATTCGGGTTGTTATACCTTTTTTGATAATCTTTGTAACTACGTATAAGAGATATCTCTCCCTTATTCATAGCTTTGTAAGTATACCTCAGTTTTACCTATCTTTCAGGGCATGTATGGCGCTCCGTTTATATGCCAAGGCCAAGCTGTAGGCATGCTGATGGCACCAGACGCACAGTGGACCAACTGCACAGGGTTTAGCAACATAATACATATGTTCAACTGTCCTTCTCTGAGAGCTTTCTTCGATTGCGTTAGCAAGTGAGTTACAAGTTTTTTTCACAAATAAAGTTGCTGCCAATTCTATAGAGGAACCACATAGGACATACTTCGCCCTCGACAGCGGAAAACAGCCATCTGTTTGGAGTAGGTAGCGAGACTCCGATGGGAGGGGCACCAGCAAGCACGCAAGAGTTTTTTTAAAAGTGTTTTGCTTGACACACGTATTCAAGCTTCTGGTGCTTGTGATGGGCTTCTAGAATGTAGATTTACGGGTAAGGCCTTAGCCCGTGAAAACTGAACGTATGAATGCGATCAACTGGTTCAGTAACTATATGTTAGTAGTAAGACAAGAGATGTAAATAAAAAAGGCCTCGTTCATAGCTTCTTCTTCTTTTCCTTCGAGTCGGCGTGCATACATACATACATATATCACGCCTTTATCCCTTACGGGGTAGGCAGAGCGCTAACGGCCGCAAAAATACGGTCGCTGTCGCCACGTCTGACAAATATAGAGGGCCGTTTGAGATCATTTTGTGTATCAGTATAGTAACAGGTTGTCAGCCTGTCGCCTAAAAGTTGTAATACACCTAAAACCCTCAAGTCCCTCAGTCGCCTCTTACGACACCCAAAGGTAGCAAATGGGGTGATGCTATTCTAAGCCGGCATCACACGGCGTCAACTAACTTATAATTTTATTTGACCAGTATTTGGCAACAATGTCTGCTTTATCATTAGCATCGGGGAGGTGATTACAATCACATTACAATGGCTTTTCTGTTTTGTATACCCAGGCTGTTCTTGACGGAGTCCAAGTTAGATTGGAATATGATGAAAAAGGCTCTCTATATGGAAGCTGAGGACGTGTACGACTACGTCCCTGCTGTTTATGACAGGCTCGTCTTTAAATCTGGGGAGACGTCGAGCAGCGAAGAAATTGAAATCCCCGCATAGCCCCCAGGATTCACTATATGGACGACATACACAAAAATGCGCACGTAAACAACACAAAAACACTCGGAAAATTGGATCCGTGTCCCCAAAAAGTGGCACAAGGTTATCTTACCGTGCTACACCTTGCCCCAGCCTGTTGACATATCTAGAACGACATCTGCCACAAAATTACCACACCTGCCCCACCAGCCCAGCCTTGTCACATCTTGCCAAACCTTGCCCCATTTTTTTTTTTTGGGATTCCGATATTGGGAAAACGGGAACACACTGGAATATTGATATTTGAATCACATAACTCCTAATTTAAATTGGCTTTCATGGATTGAATCGTTATTTCTGTTTAAGAAATACACACCAAGTTACAGAAATACACAGTTGTCATTCTCGTGAAACAGGATTCAATCAATTCTATGAAGGCGTAGAATGGATCTATCCAAATCACCACGTCACGACGTCATAAACGTGGAACGGTGTAGTAACGTGGCACGTTACGTTTACGTGACGGAAATGTAAATCATACATTCCTCACTAGAAATCAGTATATCACAGTATATATGTACTAACGTTCGTTCTTAAAGTCTAGAGTAATTTGACAGATAATCCAGAGCAAAGTTGTCAGACCGTACCAAGCATCGTTCTTCGTCCTTTTTTACAGCCACTGTTCGACTAACTCTAGAAATTGATGTTTATGATTATTGTGTACCAGAGAGAATAGTATTTCAGGTAATTTAATATTATAGTAACCAAATTCAGCTTAGAAATCCATATACCTGCCTATCTACCCAAATTACCCTGGAGGTTTCGTTTTGTGGCCTCGTTTACAGATCCCGACATTACTTAACTTCATTTATAATCATTTTAACAATATGTATATAGATTTTAGCCGAAATTTTTTCATAGACTTCAATTTCAGCAATGTGAAGCTAGTGACCCAAAACTGTCGAAATACTCTCTCGACTTTACGAACGTACGTTATTATATTATCCGAACATTACTAACAAGTGTCAATTTAGCGCCGCGTATAAATTGTATTAGATTTTAAGTTACCACTGAACTATTTTAACTGTATTCTAAGTGTACCAACATTTTAAAAAGTATTCGAACTGCCGCCTATTATAGGGTACCTTGTTTGCTATTTCTCTAACATTTCTTTCTCTCGGCTTAGACATCCTACGGCCATTTTACCGTACCGTGCACTAGCACGACGCGAATGTACTGTGCCAAGTTATCAAACCGTTGTACGTTGCCGACAGGCGCCGGAGATGTCGTCAGGCGTTTAGGACATCATCAAATATAAATTGATCCTATGGCGGAGGTTTTTCTTAGATTATGAGTATATAATTTGTAATTAATTACTAAGCATATAAATAAAACCACTTTTTGCTATAAAATGATTATATTTTCATTTTGCTTCGAATAATTATAACATGATGAATTGAAGGAATTGTGAAATAACTAATTATGTAGGTACTTACATACGAGGGGAGCTTTCACAGCCTACTGTTATGTCGATGTAGGTGTACTATAGACAACGTAAGTATAACATTTCTGATTTCCAGGGACACAAATGTAATCTTTCCCTGTGGCTCTAACAGCTTCAGCATACGTCACACCGTAATCTAACGTGTACCTACATTCGACACCACATTAATATAAAAATACGTTTGTCACTAACATAGTAGTTTAACACTTTGGCTAATATTTATAATTATAACTAACCGCCTATTGCTAACTCGGATAAAGATAAACACAAACTCGAACGAACGGAACCAACCGATTTTTTTAGAATTCGGTTCCTTAGGTTTGTTCGATGCGTTCACCTTAATAAGGCATTGTCCGCACAACGAATTTTCACGGCGAGATTTTGAAGCTTATACAAGTATCCGCAACGCACAGCCGCCGACGGAAAAAGAAATGACGTGGCGAATTCACAATGCGGACACCGTTTGAATAGGCCATATTTGACAGCTGTCAATCCCATACTAAAGGACATGTCAACAAAGAAAAATAGACCCTAGATCATATATAGCGTTAACGTGTTTTTGACAGCTGTCAAATATGGCCTATTCGAATGGCCATACATTAGTTAAGAGCGTCGCACACGGTGAAGGTACCTACTTTATTTTATAAAATTTAGCTTGATACCTGTGACGTCTGTCAGTTGCGGGCAAATGCTTACAAATGGTCCATTTTTCTTTGTTATCTTCTCTTTTAGTATGGATCTGTCAAACTTCACAGGTATCAATCTAAATTTTATAAAGCAAAATATAATACTTTCTCTTTATCTTATTATACCTGAGTATAAAAACTTGAGTACGAGTATTTCAAAAACATAGAGCCAACACACAGAAAAACGAGTATCTTAAGATATTACTAACGTTTAGGAGACAGTATAATTATGGAATGATAAGGTATATTTTGCTCTGCATCTTTATAAATCCTATGATAGTAGATCTAAGTACAGGGTGTTAGGTAAAGTCTTAACTTCATTAAGGGATGAACCAGCCCATGAAACTGAACATCTTTCCCCAAGAAATATAGGTAGTAATGTGAATAAAAAATTTGAACCTCACGTACAAACTGTCTCAGTCGGTTGGTTCATTTTGTATGGGAGGTCCAAATTACATTAAAATGAAGGAGGTTAGCACTTTTTCTAACACTCTGTATATGGTGACGGTTCATACAAATTGTATGACGACCGTGTGCGACGTGCTTTAGGGGCATATTACATTATCATATATCTATGAGTCAATGAAAAATTATAATTTAATATAATACACTTAAGAGGATCCCCTGGTGTGGAATTTTCATTCAAACCAATCCCCGTTTTCTTCCCGAGTAATGCCTTTACAGCTGTATTTCTTTTTTATTAACAAATTAAGGCCTAGTGGGGGCGTGCACCTATAATTATCTTTAAAAAAATAATGACGAGAAGAAAATATGAGCAATTTGCTTTTCCATAAAAAATTAAAACTGTTCTCATTTTCATTTATAAGAATAATATAGCACTGTGAGTGCGGTAAATCCCTATAAAATAAATATATTTTTTTAAATTTCATTTCATATGTACTTTTGGCAAAAATAAAAGGTCTTTAGTAGGACTTAATATAATAGTACATTATTGCAGTAGCCAAAAATAGATCAATTTCTGGGCAAGTAATACTGGAAGGACGAGACGAAGTCGAGTATTGTGCTTATTGTATAATGCATTACTTCCATAATGCGAGGAAACGTTATAAATCCACATTTTAATAGTCATTAGTTTTGATATTGCAGCATGCGCTGGATTAACTTACGGACCATTCCCAATTTTTAAATGTAACACAATGCGGGAAAATCACAATCAGCTTTTTAACTTTAAACATAATTGTACCATAAAACACCACGAAGTGTACAATTTAAGAACCTTTTTTGGGGCTAGGAGCGAAAAGTGGTATGGACATTCATTTTTGTCGTATCTGCGTGCGTCTGCCAACCTGACGCCTTAAATGAGTCCATGTACGTATTTTTTTTTCAATAATGACGCCTTTTACGTGCAAATAGAAGAAAAAATAATTATAGCTCCAGAGGCATTACTATGGAAGAAAAGGCTGGAAACCATGAGCATTCCGGTATGCTCTTAAGTGAGAAAATTCTTCCTATAAGATCATAGACTGGAAATGAGGTGGCTGTAGTAACTATTACTTGATTATTTATTTGAATTTAAACTTATATTGTGCAACTAAATCTTAAAAACCAAGTTTTGATACATATACATACATATATCACACCTTTATCCCTTGCGAAGTAGGCAGAGCGTTAACGGCCGTAAGAATACGGTCGCTATCGCCACGTCTGACATTTTAAAGGATTGTTTTTCAAGGTTGTTCCAGAAAACATGTGTATCACTATAGTGACAGGTTGTCAGCCTGTCGCCTAAAAGTTTTGATAGTTGTGTATAATAAAATAAAATAATAAATTGACATATATATGCGATATTTCGAATATAGGTGTAAAAAATTGCTTCAAAAATTTCAATCCAAATCACGGAAGGTCGAAATATGAAAAAAATATATTTGAACCACCCATACAAAATTACCAACCGACTTAGTCAATTTATATGAGAGGTTCAACCATTTATTCATATTTCGACCTATGTTTCTTGGGGAAAGTTGTTTAGTTTCATGGGTTGCTTCGCCACTTAAAATATTTGCAGCTAATATTTTACACCGTATATAGAAATTAAGAAAACTGGACTAGAAGAATAATGGAATGTAAATTGTAGGCCAAATTTCACTTAAAATGTAAAAAATGATTTGATAAGGCAAGTAAAACATACACCATTAAAAATATTACGTTCTAATAACATTGAGCTGTAAAATAACCCGATAGTTGCAACTTGTCCTCGCAAATACATTTAAGCAACATTTAAATATACAAACATATACAGGGCGTAAAAAATTGCTGCAAATATTTTAAGAGGTGAGAACCAGCCCATGAAACTAAATAATTTTCCCCAAGGAACTCAGGTCGAAATATGAGAAAATTTATTGGACCTCTCATACAAATTGACTTGGTAGGTTATTTTGTATGGGAGGACCAAGAAATTTTCTCATACTTCGGCCTTTTTCTTTGGGAAAGTTGTCAAGTTTTATGGGCTGATTCACCCCTTGAAATGTTTGCAGTTTTTTTACACCATGTATTATTACTACATATTAATAAAATATAAATATTAAAGCTACAGTCTAGTTGACAGGCCTTACATCTTAAATTATTCCTAAACAATAAGAATGCGAATATAACTTGTGTTCGTCTATTTGTAACCTGAATACGACTGCCCGCTGAACCGACTTTGATGAAACTTGGTAAAAATATACCTGAGTTAAGGTACTACAAAGTTAGCCTAAACTCGGGCTAAACTTCTGAATAATAAATAATACGATGTTTAGGGAATCTAACTGAGTAATTTTTATTATAGGGTGTTAGGAGTACTAACTTCCTTTTAAGGGATGAACCAGCCCATGAAACTGAGCAACTTTCCCCAAGTAACACAGGACGAAATATGAAAAATAGTTATGGACAAAAATGACCAAGAAACTGAGCCAGGTTGTATGTGAGGTTCAAAATTATTTTCATAGTTCGGCCTATGTTCCATGGGGAAAGTTGTTAAAGTTGGGGGAAGTTAGTACTTTTACTAGCAGCCTGTATAAGGTGTAAAAATATTAGCTGCAAGTATTTTAAAGAGTGAATCAGCCCGACTTTCTCCACGGAACATAGGTCAAAATATGAAAAAATTTTGGACCTCCCACACAAAATGTTATAGTCGAGCGAGTCAACTGTATGGAAAGTCCAAATTTTTTTTCATATTTCGACCTATGTTCCTTAGGGCAAGTGGTTTAGTTGTACAGGCTGGTTCACCCCTTAAAATATTTGCAGCTATTTTATTACACACTGTGTATAGACTACTGTGACCCATTTGTTATTATAACAAAAAGTCATTTTTTTAATAAACTTCGGTATCTGTACTTCCTAACCGGATTTTCTATAGGTAAGTTTAGTTTTCATCGAGTTACAAATAGTTTAATGTTGCGGGCAGCACATATGCCCTGCGATCCTCTTACTGCGCATCCTCCGATACAATGGTACACCGTAACAAATAAATAACGTTATTATACATAAAATAACTTACTTAACGTAACTAAATAAATTACCTATTCACAAAATGATTCAAACATAATAATAACTTTTTGTTACAAGTTAATACAAACGAAAAAGTGGAAAAAAATTCACACCGCCAATGGGATTTGAACCCACGTCTTCTGACTTGCTGGGTCAGACGTGTTAAACGCTACACCACGGTTGGGTTTATCCTAGGCGGTGTAATTGTGAACCACTTGTTTCGTTCATGTTTTCGTTACTTGACCACTTACGAGTAGCTTTTAGCGCCACCTATGACTTTATAGTTGAACTATATGATTACTCAACTGACAACATTACGTAAGTTGACGAGAGATGGAGCTTTTTACGATTTGTGAATGTGTACTATTTTGTAGAAATGTCCACAAGATAGTAATTTCGAATACTTGGTGTTTTAATCAAACACTAGATACTGATATTAACTTTTTGTTACAAAGTAAATACAAACGAAACAAGTGGATAAACTTCACGCCACCGATGGGAAATCCGAATTACTACCACTTACTATCTTGTGGACATTTCTACAAAATAGTAAACATCCATAATAATAATATACAAATTAACAGTGTAAAAGTTTTGGGTTCTATTGATTCTCATACAGTTTTGTGTCATGTCTATGTGCCAGCGTTTCCATAAATACATTTATTTTATTGCAGAATTACATAAGTAATTTACCAGTGAAAATAACATTAATGCATTAAAATACGATATTCCCATATGAACCCTAAAAAATAATATAATAAATACATACATACATACATACATATATCACGCCTTTATCCCTTGCGGGGTAGGCAGAGCCATAACGTCCGTAAGAATACGGTCGTTATCGCCACGTCAGACATTGAGGATTGTTTTCCAAGGCTGTTTCGGAAAACATGTGTATCACTATAGTGACAGGTTGTCAGCCTGTCGCCTAAAAATTGTAATACACCAATACTCTTGAGTCCCTTAGTCGCCTTTTACGACACCCGTTTATATAATAAATGATGCAAACAAATCACGCCTATATCCCTGGCGGGGTAGTAAAATTACCGTCGTTATCGCCACGTCTGAGAAAACTTTACCCCATATCTTTCCGTGGGCGTCGTAAGATGCCACTTAGGGTTTTGAGTTTCATGTGTATCACACCTTTAGGCAATGGATTGACAACCTGTCACTAATAAATGATACCTGGACCTTAAATGAACCTATTACTTAGATGTGGTGATAACGACCGTTTTGTTTTTTAGTTTTTAGCGATCGTTCACGCTGTAACTACCCGCAAGGGATGAGTGCGAGATGTGTTTTTGTATGTATTAACTATGATTGAATTGTGAGTGAGTTTCTTATAACATGGTCCTACACAACGATCCTATGTATGTAGTTTACATTGATTCAGAGTATAATAAATAATATTAACATAATCACTAGCAGAAATAGTAGAGTCGCTATGGCCATCCATTGTCGTCGATCTGTAACAATAAACACAAGATAAATATTTTATAAAACTATATTCTACTGTTTCTTGGGAAAAGTTATTCAGTCCACGTTCATATATCACGCTTTTGTCCCTTACGGGGTAGGCAGACCGCTAACGGCCGCAAAAATACGGTCGCTATCGACACGTCTGACAGATATACAGGGCCGTTCGAGATAATTTTTGTATCACTACTATAGTGACAGATTGTCAGCCTGTCGCCTAAAAGTTGTAATACACCTGAAACCCTCAAGTCCCTCAGTCGCCTCTTACGACACCCAAGGGTAGGAAATGAGGTGATGCTATTCTAAGCCGGCATCACACGGCATAGTCGTTGTTCGTCTTACGGATATTATTACACAACACAGCTCATGAGACATAATTTCATCATTCTCCTTGCATTATCCCGTTCTCTGTCGGGGTCGGCTACCTAACCTAGGGGATTTGACGTGGAACGTGACAGAATCTTACCATTATTCATGTGAAGCACCTTTGCAACCTTTTTTATAGTTGAATCAAGTTTGGAATCGGCATTTTCCAATTCGGAGTTTAAGTCGTCCAACATCCTGAAACAATACAATAGATATTTCAAAATCCAAGCATTTAGGTACAGGGTGGTAATAAAAAAGCAATAAACAAAAAATATAAACAAGCAATAATCATGGATTACTTACACCCGTGAAATAGTTAACAAAGATATGTTTTATAAATTATTTGACTGCATATTAGTAATGAAAAATTAATACACAAAGTTAATATAAAAAATAAAATAAATAATATAAAATTAATAATAAATTAATGTATTGGGATTTACCGCACTCACAGCGCTCTATTAATGTACCCCACGCGGCCCGGGTTCGATTCCCGGTCGACGCTTGTCAATTTTTCGATTTCTTACTTTCATTTATGCGAATAAATTAATTTAGTAATTTTTACTAATCAACATACATTATAAAATGAGAACGCATTTCTCACTTTATATTTGTTAATATTTTAGTGGTGCTTTTGTCTGATTAGTCACTTAGAATAAAAATACGAGCATTTCAGCCCTGAAGATAATGAAAAGTCATAAGGTACTTGGTCATGGTCAGTTTAATAAAAGGGCCAAAAGAAATAAATGTAAATAATGAAATCTCTCATTAAGGACATTGAATCTCTAAAATTATTAGCTGCAAATATTTTAAGGGGTGAATCAGCCCATGAAACTGAACAACTTTCCCCAAGAAACGTAGGTAGAAATAAGAGATTTTTTTGTACTTCCCTTATAAATTGACTTGCTTTGGGTAGCTCCAAAATTTTTTTCATATTTCGACCTATGTTCCTTCAGTTTCATAGGCTGGATCAGCCTTAAAAATATTTGCAGCAAATTTCTTTACAGCCTCTACTGACTTCTATGCCTAATACAAAAAAATCAATTCGCTATTCTGCACGAAATAAGAGGCTGAAATTTCATAACTTACACGGCTTGCTCGTCAAGCTCAATGCCGATCTGCTTGGAGACAGTCTTGAGGGTGCCCACGGAGTCGCTGATCACCTGCAGCTGATCATCCTGGTTCATCATCATCTTCTCCTGCATAGACATGATGTTGTCACCGTCGTAGCTGTCAAATCTGTTAGGGCTGTCCGTCTGGTTGGCTAGTTTCGAGTACTTGGAGTATTTGGGGGTGGAAGTCCACGAGTTCCCGAAGTGCATTGGGCTCTCTTCGCCGAGCAGGGGCTCCCGGGCTGTGCCGTCGTTGTCTCGGTTCCTGTTGAGACTCATCTTGCCTTTCATCACCTGTGAAAGATGCCAGACTCATTATGACATGACAAGTACAAGTTTAAATATTTTTTAAGCTCTCGCAATTGTTTTTATGGTTAACACGGGTCACTCGCGATATTTTTATGGTAATATAAACGAAATCGGGCCAAAGGTAATTTGTACTTGTAAAATGGCAATAGCGATCGTTGACATTTACTACCACTGTACTCGTACTTTAGATAGCGATAAAATAATTTTCCTCAGTAAATGTATACGATATGAATGTCTCTATAATTTAGGGATACAAGGCAAGTTTACTGCAGAGACTTGAACTTGAGAATTTTTTATGGGAGGTCAAATTTTTTTTCATATTTCGACCTATGTTTCTTGGAGAAAGTTGTTCAGTTTTATGGGCTGATTCACTGCTTAAAATATTTGCAGGTAATATTTTTACACCTTATAAATTTAGACTTTAGAAAGACAAGGTCTTACCTTTACTTCTTGCTTGGTAGCTTCTATGAAAGTTCTTCTATCGCTTATTTCTTTGTTGTCGATCTTAAACTTCGACGAATTTTTCTCTACAATACGTGATTATTAGTTAAGGAAATAACAGTAGGTGCTGAGATACAATGCGGCAGGAGGAAATCATTCAAAATTTTTGGTACGTCGTTAAAAATTTATGTATACAGGACAGGGTGGTAAAGAATAACATGACTTCTCTGGAAACCCTAAAAACTGAACAAATATCGCCTAACAACATGATTTAAGGGGATATGACCGAATTTAGGGTTTTTCAAACAAATATATCTCAATAACTACGAGGGCTTGATTTGATATTTGATTTTCATGTATGTGTATCATGAACTTATGAGCTAAGGAACCGTCCGCCCCAAAACACGATTGGCACAAGTTTTCTCGATACAATAAAAATCCAAAGATCGAAGGTCTATTTAAAAATAATAAAGCATATTACTCGGCGTGGCATTTTAGTATAACATCGAAATTGGACCAAAATGAAGATAAATATATATTACCTAAAAAATTCACGAAAAAACACTTCTTTTGTTTTTAATACTTTTCTCGCAATTAATTTAAAATTTATTATTTTCTATGATCGACACTCACGCGGCCGCCGCTGTCTCTTTCTTTCTACCTACCATGCGCATTAGCGCCGTCGCATTCATTCGACCTTGAACATAGGCTCTTAAGAACCATAAAAAAATATTAGTCATCTGTTTTTTTTTTTAGGTTTTTGATAAGAATTATTTTACTTTATACTTTAGCCTTCCTTCCTTGGGGAAAGATACTTAGTTTGACCTTTTAAGCTTAGGTTTGTTGGTCAGTTGTCGGTACCTCGCAGTATACATATAGCTTTAACAAAACACTTTTAATTAAAACTTTTGCAAAATAAAATAATGATTGTGCTAAAACACACAAGGTTTATTTATTTCCAAATAATGATACCATAAAATTTGTACACCAGAAAAAACAGTAACATCCTCAACAATTACATTCGCAATATTATGATTCATGAATGATTCGCATTAAAAATTATTGAAATTACTAGTTCTAATATTTTTTACTATAGTGTGCGCAGGCTCTAAGTGTACAACTTTTATATTTTATTAATGGTCCAGTCCACAACCGAATTGCGACTGGAGGGCAAAGCTAGACTGAAATCCATTCTGCATTAATCACCAGCTAAACTAGGTCAACTGGAAAACTTACCAATCGCATTGCATTATTGAATAAGTATGGCTGTTCGAATAGGCCTTTATTGACAGCTGTTAATTTTTTTTGTATATGTTTGACAGCTGTCAAATATGACCTATGGGCATGGCCAATTTTATCTATTCTCTCTTTTCGTATGGGACACCAAGTTGTCCAATGACCCGATGAACCCTAGTGTCAGAATTTTTCAAACGCCTTCTACAAGTAGCAGGCTTCTGGCATGGTTGTGTAACAACCACTGTCTAAGTGATTTTATCTATTGCTCATACATAAATAATGTGTTACATTATTGAGTAGGTACTAGCAGCTCGCTCAGCAGTTGCACCGTTTTTCCATGGGAATAAGATAGTTTACAGGCATCATGTATTATACATTTAGAAATAAACCTAATTTAAAAAATATAAAAACCTAAGACGATGGCAAGACGAAATTCGACAGACCCTGGGGCCATATTGGACTAGTGGCACTAGACCGAGCACACTGGAAAGAAGGCTTTTGCCGAAAAGCACTAGGAAACCAGAGATTTAGTTTAATTCAACTTAATTTTATTTTAATCTTAAGTTTGTAGTGAAATGTTTAAATTAATTTTAATTTGTCTATTGGAATGTGTAATAATAATATAATGTAATGAAATGAATGAATCATAGAATATAAAAAAATGCATGTATTAAGTAAGTTCTGAGAAATAGAGGCTATTTTTATTTTATTTTATTTATTTAAAAGAACCACTCTATTTAAAAAAAAATTGCACCAAAAATTTGAAAATTAGTATGGTATTCAACCATAATATACTAATATTATATATCAATAATAATATATTAATATATAATATTAGTATATTTATGGCAGATATTCGTGAAATCTGAAATACAAGAGTAAAAACTATTTTTCAAAACCTAGTAACTTTTGTATTAAAAAGGATATTAATTGTGTCTTCCAAGTCTTCCAGGTCCCATTCGATACTACGGAGTGCGTTCCTCAACTCTGTTGAAGTCCATTCCACTTCAGGACTGTTGGGAACTATCGGTGCTTTGGAGATCTCTTGCCAACGCAAGTACAGTCCCCTGGTTTTGTTCAGAGCTTTGAACACTTCACTGTGAAATCAATTAATAGGATTGTAAGTAAATGTTTTGCCTTAAACTTAGATACACTTAAAACTATCTATATACATATACAACTTGTTACAAACTCTTTATATAATCTACGACATTTTCGTTATGATAACTTTTTTAAGCGATGGAAAAATAGATGTCTAAAATTACTAATACATAGTTTAATAAAGATGATAATATTTTATTCAGAATTTATAATTGTAATCAAAAATGGAAGCGAGGAGTGGAAGAAAGCTTGATTGCACCAAGCTTGTACACGGTGCGTGGAGCAGATGGAGTGTTACACCACCGTGGTGTTAGTAATCATGTTATAACTATATATGAAATGTTGGGAAAATATTGTTATTTAGTTTTTATTATAAATTATAATTTTTGTATAATATTTTATAATGATTGATCTCATTTCTTAAATGTTTCTAAATGTTTAAAAGTACTAGTTTGTAAGTTTAAATATTGTTTCTTATGCAAACGCCTTGGATTTTTCTGTTATCATTGTATAAATGTTCTTAAATAAATACTAAATGAGGTTATGATAGTATTCATTTTGACCTAAGAATAAAAACTTGTGCTCCTACTGAGAATGCTGATTGTTTATTGAAAAGCCTAAAACTCAATACTTCTCATCAGAGAAATAGACACACTTTCGTTTTTACAATTTGATTAAACATGATACCTATAAAAAACCTATTTTGAATATCGGACACTTTCATTAAGATTTATAAATTACATTCTACTCACTATTACATGACATCAGAGATACCAAAATAAACAACTTTTTAAAATAATGTGATTCAGAGGAAACATTAATATTAATATGCAAGGTGTTTTTTGACAAGGAGTGTATTATAATAATTTCTACCAATAACAGTTTGACTGTATTGATAGTCTTAATCAGAAACATTACATTTCAGTGTTATGAAAACATCGGGATAGACTGCTTTAATGCAGTATTCCCAACTGCAGTTCTGCCAATGGTACAGTTGTGTTCTGCCATTATTATCAGATCAATAGCAATTGGAAGCAAAGGTCAGACGTAAACCTAACTACTTATAAACGATTGCAGACTCTTATAGTAACAGGTGGGTAGGGCTGCCTGGCACACCTATAAATAGGACATAATTATGCCCGAGCTACGAAATAAAACAGCCAACTTACTCTTTGACGACGTAAAATGGGTCTTCTAAAGTCATGTCAGAAAACAATAATAACGTATCTGCGCCAGCTCAATCATGTGACGGTATTATCACTAACAGTTACAGGTAAGCTTGTGAATAAACACTCAGGTTTGGGCAGACAAACCCTCGCCTCTCGCCTATCCCACAAAATATCGACAGTATGATACCTACCCCTGTATATCGCTCGATGAATCTATATAATATGCTCTGTCCTTTGCTGGCTCGTGGAAAACGCCGTGGCTTGCGTCGCGGCAGTGCGCAAACGCGAGCCGCTTCCTCTGAGAGCTGTGGAGACGACTCTCAGCACGCAGCGCTTCAGTCAGTCAGATCAGAGAAAGCCCTCACCCTCCTAAAACTAAAAACAAACGTAATCCTCCCTCACCCCGTCCCAACGTACCCCGTCCTCTCTCTACCAAAATGTCAATTCTGTCTATGGATTCCACAAATGTCAGTGTACCTTTTTTTATCTAGTGCTGAACTTGGGATCCAACTTTGCTCTTTCGAGTCAGGCATTGGAGCCAGGTTGAGCCAGGTAGATTGCATGCCGGGTGGACTATTTGATTAGTCGTTTCGTGCTAATGTTCTAAGTGCATGTATAGTAATATTATTTTAGCTTTGTAAAATAAAGTGTGACTTCACTTGAATAGCTGAGTCAAGTCATTGTATTTGTGGTTCGTGTTCTTGCACAGCACTGCTTCCATTGACAATACATTAACTTTTTTTGTGTTATGGCACATATTCTTCACTTTGTGCCAGGGTCGAGTTGTTTTTATGTTAATATGAAAGGAGCTCAAAGAAAGGATAAATTGAGAATAAAATAATTAGACATAAGTTAACGTTCTTATTCCTATTAGATACAATAAAAGATGACAAAATACTACCATATTGTAATGGATAGCTCAAATAACGAGTAATACGAGTTGGAAAAGGAGCACGAACGAAGAAACTGCAGAGTGACTCCATAAAGATGGAACGATCATGACCGGAACAGGGAAATGAACAGAAAAAGAAACATTTTTGATGTTTCGACAAATACAAATATAGAAACTAAATATAAGAAGTAACTACAATACCACAGTTTCCGCAGCGTTTTAACCGTTTTTAACTATAAAAATGTTTTTTTATATCAACCAAGCACAAATCAACCTCGTAGCCAATTATTTCCCGCGCTTTTTATACATTCACTTATTCGTTCTCCGTTTTGCATGTCATGTCATTCGTTCCTCATTCATTCATGTTACGCATTCATTTCATTCGTTCTATCTACTTCACAGCTGCACGTTGTATAGTATTTTCACCAAAATAGATATAAAATAAATCATTCTGGTTATAGTTATTAGCAAGATGAATTCAGCGTTGAATCCCGAGGCTCCCGAGTTTTATCCACATTTGACATCAGTAACACAGGTAGGATTCTAAACAAGTTTATTAGAACAAGGCTTGTGATGCTTTGTGTTGCGTTTCGTATTCGTTTCTATTATTTCTTCACTTTACGCCTTCCTTTGTTATTGCATTAGTTATCTATCAACAATATTAAAGTTTCAGGCTTCGTTTTACCGTATAGTTTCCCACAAATCATATCGACTTTGCACAAGTTGAACCAGGCAATGTGGTCTGGCAGGGCAGGTTTCAATTTGAAATCCTATTTGGTTCTTATTTCAATCCCTGTACAATCAAACAGAAAGTATAATATCTAATCTTTCTATAATGAGATAGAAAAAAGCGTTCACATGCTCAAACTTCCCTTGTGTTTAAGTAGGTAGGTACATCATGAAGGATGTCCTCATGTCAATAGGTTTCTTGAACCAGAAACACGAAGGCTACTGTATTTGCCCGTGCCATTGCATATAGTATCACAATCACAGCTCGTCAGGGTTAACTGCTATTGTGAAAACATTTAGTTCATGTTGTTACACAACCTTGTTGGTCAATACATATTTTTTTGTTCAATACCTACAGTTAATTCATTTTGTCAGGTTTACAATAGTCTGTTTCACATTAGATTCGTCATTCTCCTTATTCTGTTTCTCTGTTGGGGTTGGCTACTTAACCTAGAGGATTTGATGTGGAATTAAACATTGACATGCTTGAAAGAGTTCAATGTAGGTTCATAAAAGTATATAGAGAGCTGAAAACTTTGGCCTACTTAGAAAGACTGGAGCGATCAAACCTTCCTACTCTAAATAACAGAGAATGTGGGGATATTATTGAGACTGAAAAATTCTTACACTGGGGTTCATTAGGTCGTTGGACAACTCCGTGTCCCACATGAAAAGAGAGAGAGAGTGCATAATTCAGTTCTGTAATTGTTATCAGAAAGTACTGTTTGAACATTGGAACTTCCTTATTTCTTAAACATTGAGATCAATCTCTTTTTTTCATCTGTTGTAGTTGTAAGTTCCAAAGTTAATATGTTTATTTTTCTGGTAGAAGCCCACACTTTTCAATTGTGTATCTGTCTCTATTCTCTTGGGCTAATGATGTGCCTCTTTTAGTATTTTTTTTTGCTGAACTAGTTTTATTTGGACTTTTGCTTGTAGTTGATCTGGTCCATTTTCGCTTTTCTTGGTTAAGTTTTCCTTTTACAATAAGCTTGTTGTATTTATTGTAAGCGTAATTTCCATTAGCATTTTCCCATTAAATTGGCTGAAGATTTACCAAAACAAATTGTAGAAAAACGTGACCTGCTAGAAGAATTAAAATTGTAAATATGCATAAAAAAATCAACTGTACTCTTAAAAACCTATGGAAAAAAAATTTGGAATCCAATACATTTTTTTTTTAATATTTTGACCTATGCTTCTGGAAAAAAATTGTTCAGTTTCGTGGACTGGTCCACACCTTGAAATATATGCAGTTGATTTTTTACAACTTACTAGTGGGTGCCCGCGACTCCGCCCACGTGGAAGTTGGTTTTAATACTGTAGCAACACAAAAGGGATTTTTGGGATATGATATGTTATGCATAATGTTGTCTTACAAATTCAAAACTATTTCAGAATGGTTACTCGGCTGTCAACAAAACGATAAGATCTTCTAATAACATGCCGACGGGAGCCTCATACGAACTCTTCAAAACCTTCACTGATTTCAACATCCTAAAGTGCCAGTTGAGTGAAAATGTTATTATGCAATCAAATCAAATCATGATCACTGAGTTACCAGCTGTGAAGTTAAAATGGTAAGTTTTTTCCAGTTTCTAGCTAACTGAACTACTATTATATTCTCTTTACCTTATCCCAGTTGTCTGTCGGGTCGGTTGTCTAACCTAGGTGATTTTACATGGAACCAAGTTTTTACACTGAGCGACTGCCATCTGACCTATGCAACCCAATGGCTACTACTACTAAAACTGTTCATTTCAAGAAAGCAAAACAAAACAAAAACTACTTTTCGCAGGAGGGGAGGTAATCACGTAGTCAGGACACAATGAAAATTTTACAATCACAGACAGCAACATACAAAATGACATCTGTCAAAAAATTTTATATCTGTGCATGGCCATCTTCTTCTTCTTCTTTTCAGCATAATTGAGTCCACTGTTGAACATATGCCTGTTAGCCATATGATCAGTGAATTCAGCTTTGCCGTCTCCGTAGACTGAATGCTCGAAGTTTAAAGTTTAAAACTTTTTTGTGACACATATTTCTCTATTTACACAGATGTGTATAAAATTTATGGAAATAATAAACTCGTGTTCATTGTTCATTGGCCTCAATTCTGACAAGATGTTTTCTTAGCCAAATTGTAGGTGTAGGTAGATCCTGTACATTTGTGGAATAACCAAAACAACAATGCTTTTTCTTAGCGAAAATCGTCTACGATGTTTTGTTATGTGATTATATAAGCTGTGCGAATTGTGCTTTTACCTACGTAAGACTATTTGCGAAAAATCAATGTGTTAGGATGTAGCAAACATTAAATATTTAGGCAGAATGTTTTATGTCTTTGCTTAGTCGTTGTATTCAAATGGACCTCGCAATAAAATATGCGTATCGAGGGGCTTCTAGTTTAATTTCTGTAGTTTTCATCAGCGGCAATAAATATTCAAACCTAAACCGTCCACCGTTTTCCAGCTGGCATCGAAACACAATGTCAATCGGACTGACAGGTCAAATGAGGTACTCAAAATTATCTAAAATAGTGTTTAGTAACTTTGAATATGTAGAAAAATGATGAATGAAGTTCGCATTTATATTTTTGGACAATAGTTTTAAGCATACAACTTTTATATTTTATTTATGACCCAGTCCACCAACAAATTGCTGCGATTCTTAGATGAAAACAACCATAATAATAAATTATGAAGAAAAACATAAACAATTTCAAGAAAATAACATGTGTTCTCCCCAAGGGATTGCTACTCTCATTCTCGGCAGGGTTGGCAGATTGCCAAGCCTAGTGTGACTTTACCGGGTTGTTTTTTTAGTCAGTACAAAACAGACTTTGTAGGGTGTTCCTACAAAGTCTGTTGATTTTAAACAATTTTTATTATGAGACCACTAGCTATATAAAAAAAATGGGTATTCCATAGAAAGTTCGTACCTACTCGGCAAAAATGTCTGGAACTCCCAATTTTTTTGCGATTTCGCTTGTGCCCCTATTGCAAAAGTTGTTCAAAATCGTGATTAGAAACACCATAGACATATAATACACTTCGTATACGACAGTATATAAGTAATTCTATGAGAAATACCCTGTTTACCTTGCATCTCGATTCAGAAGGAAGGCCGAAGTTCGCGGGCTCTATTTACATACGCGTGTTGTTTGCGAGTTTGTATATAGTCAACGCGTTTGTGTTCACGCTTCAAATTAGGACACAATAATCCATACAGATCACTTTCCTCCCTAGGGGAGAAAAGCTGCACTTGGCAAAACTTACGTAAAACGGAACGTAAACCTTACATTTATGCAGGCAAAATGAGAGACTTGGCGGAATGAACTTATTACTTTTACCTTGTAAATAAAAAAAATTAACATAGCGCGAATGCGATTTCGATTAGCGATATCGATACTATCGATACTATCGATTGTTCAGAATGAGGCAATACTATCGGTCAGCTTCGATAGTATCGATACTATCGATAGTATCGAAGCTGACAATCGAAAAAACAATCGATAGTATCGATAGTTTTGGTCTATCGATAGTCGGCCGATGAGCGATAGTATCGTTCAGTCAGGTATGGATTATTTTACATACATATAATTATCATGACTTTATCTCTTGTGGGGTAGACAGAGCGTTCACGGTCGTAAAATTACTCAGTAAAGCGACAGTAATCATTGCTGTCGCTTGCTATCGCCGCGTCTGAGGGCCGTTTCAGTAATCACACGTAATCACTAAAGTGACAGGTTGTCAGCCTGTCGCCTAAAATTGCAATACACATGAAACCCATGGGAAAGAAATAGGATGATGCTATTCTTAGCCGGCATCCCACGGCTAATGGGTTAATTATTGTATATGGATTATTTTAATAGATTTTTTAAATTTTTATAATTAAAGTAAATTCATTTAGCCATAGTATTTAGCAATGAATGAATTAGTTATACAATTAGATACATAAAAATACACCTATAGTTTTAAAGGCATTTGCACACTACGTAGTCGGTCCCAAAGTTCTGTCATATATGAAAATACTGATAAAATAAAAAGTACCAATCCGTTTTAAAAAATTTATATATCAATTAAAAATACAATTATCGAGGTATCAAAATAACATAAAACTATTTGAAATGACCTCCCTTGCTTTTAATAACGGCCATCAACCGCGGCGGCCAGTCGTCTATCGCAGCACGCACCATATCCATGTCGATTTCAGCGACTGCTTTAACTATGGCTGACTTCAGGCTCTCCAAATTTTTATGGGGCTTAGCACAGACCTTGTTCTCTAAGACCTGCCAAATTTTATAGTCCAGAAGATTAAGGTCCGGACTGGAGGAAGGCCAATCTTCGTGTCTTATAAACTCAATGTTTTGACGTTCAAACCAGGCTTGAGTGGTCTTGGCTTTGTGAGCGGGCGCAGAATCCTGCTGGAACACAAAGTGATGTCCTGAAAATAGTGTGTTGGGCAGGTCTTTGACGTACCGATCCAAAACCGTCTCTTGGTACACTTTTGCACTGGTTTTGACCCCCTTTTCGCAAAAATGAACCTCAGTTGGCCCATAGTAGGAGACTCCTAACCAGACCATGACTGAAGAGGGATGATGCCCACGCTGCACCCGCGGAACTTTGTTTCCTGCTTCTTCAGAGCTGGTAGCGTACACTCTATCGTTTTGTTTATTATACTTTTCTTCTATATCAAAAATTTTTTCGTCTGTAAAAAGTATATCGCGGTGCCGGTTTTTCGCGTACCGTTTTAACAACACCCGGGATCTTTTGAGTCTAATTTCTTTTAAACGGGCATTAAGTAAGTGCCCACTCTTTTTTTGTATGCTCGCAGCTTAAGGTCTTCGTTTAAAACCTTTTTGACTGTTTTTCTACTAACCTTCATCTGCAAACCCATAAGTTTCTGTTTTCGGACAGGATTTCTTCGTATGCGCTCCTTGATCGCTTTGATCACTGCTGGTGTTCTTGCGGAGCGACGCCGGCCAGTTCTTTTCTTGTCCTCAACACTAGAGACTTCAGTGTACCTACTTATAGTACGATACACAAACCTAAGCGTTATTTTCAATTTTTTGAGCAACTTGAAAATGGTACTCGGCGAGTGCCCACAGCGATGCAACGCCAAAACTGCTATTCGGTTTTCTTTCAAAGTCCACTCCATCGTGAAAAATCGCGCCAAATGATCATTTATTGTTTTAAAATAATTGTCAAACATTCAAAAACGGAATGCAATAAAACTTTTCCAAATTCGTGTTCTAAATTCAAAAATAATATGCCAGTGACAGAACTTTGGGACCGACTACGTAGATGCGTGCGCCTGCGTCTGCGTGCGTGCAGGAAAAAATAGTATGGATATGACAGGAGAATGAAATCGACGCATCACGTGATGTATCACAATAGATACCTACGCATCACCTGTCATGTCAAGTTGTAGCGACCTCTGGTGGCTACAACATGAAGCTCACTCAAGTGGTTCACATGCATACAAGACGCAACAGGAGTTCTCAACATATCGGAGAGATGGCGCCACGTGACAGAACAATGGGCCTGAAACGCGATATCGAAGTGTTCACCGCGCAACGCATATATACAACTTCCAATCCAATCCAGGTGGACCCGTCGGTCCCCTGGCCACAACACCCGGCCAGGCGGGTAGCTACCCTTTTCCCGACACCACCTGGATTCATCCTGTCACCCGCCATAAAGTAATAAAACAAAAATTGAACAAGAAAGGCTATTATGAAATATCTGATTATATGCAGGATAAATCTCCATGGGAGTAGTTTTAAATGTATAAAGTTGACTTTAAATGACGAAACAGGTAGAATTATCTACTGTATATATATATTATATTGTATTTTATGTTTATTTCAGCATAGCCATTTTCGGCTATTAATTTTTTATTATTATTTTTTTAACTTAGCTAGGGTAGCTTAGGGCATGAGCAATTGTATTTAGAATATATATTTAGAATATTTATAATATATACTGAAACGGCCCTCAGACGTGGCGATAGCAAGCGACAGTAATGATTACTGTCGCTTTACTGAGTAATTTTACGACCGTGAACGCTCTGTCTACCCCACAAGAGATAAAGTCATGATAATTATATGTATGTAAAATAATCCATACCTGACTGAACGATACTATCGCTCATCGGCCGACTATCGATAGACCAAAACTATCGATACTATCGATTGTTTTTTCGATTGTCAGCTTCGATACTATCGATACTATCGATTGTTTTTTCGATTGTCAGCTTCGATACTATCGATAGTATCGATACTATCGAAGCTGACCGATAGTATTGCCTCATTCTGAACAATCGATAGTATCGATACTATCGATACTATCGATACTATCGATTAAAAATCGATAGTTCTTACTATCGAAAAACTATCGATAGACTATCGATTGTCTATCGATAGTCCACTATCGAGCGGCAACGCTAATTTCGATTTTTCATTGCGTTTCCAACTCTTGTATCAGTCGACTTATTTTCAGTATTACAGGTGTAGTATAAAGCACATGTATCACTCGGCAGAAAGTCCAAATGCAAACTCGTGTGTTTTTATGCCCCCAGCTTTGTTTCGGGCTACAAATTACACCCTCGCTAGCAATCGGTTCCTTTCTCACCTCGTAATCAATGTATTTCAAAAGTTTTTATTTCCGGCAGCAATGACATCGAATACAACTCGGACAAAATCACGGACGCGAACGACAGTTTCCTCGACCGTGTGAATATAAACATTGACACTGTGACCGGCGTGAACAGGCCCGACGACTTGTTCCTGAACGGTGTGAAAGCGGCCAACGTCGCGTCGTGGAACAAACAGACACCTGTCATTGCTAAAATACAGGTAAGAGCACAAATACACACATATATCACGTCTTTATCCCTTGATGGGTAGGTAGAACGTTAACCGTAAGAATACGGTGCTATCGCCACGTTTGACAGTATTGATAGAACTGTCAGATGATTCAATTTTTAGGCGAAAGGCTGACAATCTGTCACTATAGTGATACACAAATTGTCTCGAACGGCCCTCTATATTTGTCAGACGTGGCGATAGCGACCGTATTTTTACTGCCGTTAACGCTCTGCCTACCACGTAATGGATAAAGGCGTGATATATGTACGTATGTACACCAGACACATTCCGGTATATTTACTATATATACGGCGACGACTTGGCATTGGCCTGAAATGTACAAATAGGTTTTTAAAATTATTTAAATACAAAATGCAAAGTACTTTTCAGATTTTCTTATTACACATGGAAAATACTAAATAATGCTCATGAATGAGGCTATGATTAGAACCTACCAATTACTAGTAATTTTAGGTATAATAAAAACATTACGATTATTAAAATAAATATAGTTAAATACCTGTGTTTTTTCCTTAAATGTTATACTTATTAATTTTCAAATTCGATAATTAAGTCATTATTTCAATGATTTTAATAATTTGATTTAAATCAATCAACCTATAGTCTGTAAGTTTAGGTACTTATCTTTTTGTAGGCAAATTTTGTATTAAACTGACAGTTCTGAAGTGTCACTTCATACAAAGTTTGTTTACAAAAAGATAAGTACCTAAACTTACAGAGTATAGATAGATCGATTCATTCCTCTTCTTAATACACATTACCTTAATATTATTAAATTTCTAGGTTGGATCAACCACTTTTATAGGAGCCAAGAACATTCCCCGACCACAATTGACCTTCAAAGACACCATAGACAATTCGGGCAGCCTGTGGGTGCCGAAGATATCAGAGAAACCGAACAATATCAAGCCGCTAGCGTTGAATATACTCTACAGTGATGAAGGCGAGGCAGTTGGGTAAGTGTCAAGTCAACATTATTATGACGTGTACCCGCTTGAAACACTAAGAGCGTCGGTGGCCAATTTGTAGCAATTTTTTACACCCTGTGTTTGAGAGACGGCAATAGCATGCGTATGTTTTCGTCCGAAAATTGCTTTGCCATGCATGGTGCATGCACGCGAAATCTAGACAAACATACATACACATATCAGGCCTATAACGCTGGCGGGGTAGGCAGAACGGCAACGACCGTAAAGCGTTATCGCCACGTCAGACAAATGTTTGAGGATCGTTTCAGATCAGCCGCGCATTACTAGTGACAGGTGGTCAGCCTGTCGCCTAAAAATTGTAATACACAGAAACCCTCGAGTCCCTAAGTCGGTTTCTGCGACACACGATAGAAAAGGGGTGATGCTATTCTAAGCCGGCATCACGCGGCATCTCTAGAAAAATCAACAACATTATTGCATACATAAATTACGCCTTTATCCCATGCGGGGTAAGCAGAGCGTTAACGATCGTAAACTTACGGTCGTTATCGCCACGTCTGACAAGTATTGAGGGCCCTTTCAGGTGATTCGTGTATCACTGTAGTGACAGGTTGTCAGCCTGGCGCCTAAAGTTGAAATACATTATGAAACCCTCTAGTCCCTTAGTTACCTTTTACAACACCCGCGGGAAGAAATGGGTTGCTGCTATTCTAAGCCGGCATCAAATGGCATCTCTAGACAAACCAACAACATTACCCTGCTTGACCCTGCGTACTTTTCCTGTTAATAAAAGGTTGCCTTGTAGAAATTGCTACATCAGCAATAAGGCTGCCTCTATTGTACCGAATTATCTTTTATTGTACTTTTCTGTGTTATGTGTTTTGTACAAATAAAGCATTTGTATTGTAATGTAATTCTTACCATAAAATTTTATCCATCATTTCGCCAGATACGAGCATCCTTATCAAGTCGAGCTGGACCTATACCAACCTTCGTCGCAGTTCATTGACCCGGACCCCGCGCCCCCCACCTTCCCCCCGCCGCTGGAGGGCACCAGACTGACCTTCGTAGAGACTGAGGCGCAAGTGGACGAACTGGTCAATCACCTCAACGGGGTCACTGAACTCGCGGTGGACGTTGAACACCACTCTTATAGAACTTATCAAGGTTTGCTATATTTATCTATTATCTATGCTAATTGTTTTTTTTGTTGTAAGAATTAACTGTCTGTGCCGCGACTTTTACTGTCTTTTTAGCGAATTTTATTCGCTGTTCTTGCCTACTTTTCTGTCAAACGACAAAATTAATCCTTATATCAGAGTTTTTAATCCAGCTACTACCATAAGCCATAAGCCCTGTCTACATCGCAAGACATAAAGGCGTGATTTTCGTATGTGTACTACTAGTAGTAGGCCTCTGACATGGTTAAATCACCTTGCCCGCAACAGTACTTCTTTAGAAAAGAAGGTAATAATATAAAAGGACACATTTGACCCGATGAACCCTAGTGTCAGAAATTTTAACTTCTATAAGTAATAGGCTTCTGGCATGGTTGTGTAAGACCGCCGCGCCGTCTAAGTGGTCATAGACAGCAACCGGCACCTACGGCCATCCGAAACACGAAACCATCTTACTTACGGACAATCGGGTGGTTAAGCTCGCAGCGTCCTAACCAGACTGGAAACAAATTCACAAAGTGACAAATATCAACTTTTTTTGTGAGTGACCCACCCTGAATCGAACCCGAAACCATCTACGTCAGAGGCAGTTACAATACCACTGCGCCACATCGGTCTTTCGTCGTATTGTTTTTTTCGTCAATGTCTTTATTATTTAAGCACATCCATAACAATCCACTCATCAACATCGTCTTGTCATGTTATTCAAATCATAGAGCAAAGCGAATGAGGGGTGAAATTTATTTTGGGTGACAACAGTACATTGGACAAGCGGTAAGAAAAGAACCGATTGATAAAGAGGGTGTAGTTTTAGGCCCGAAGCGCAGCTTAGGGCATCAATACACACGGGTTTGCAATTGGACTTTCTTCCGAGTGTTATATAAGGTGCAAAAATATTAGCTGCAAATATTTTAAGGAGCGAATGAGCCCATGAAGCTGAACAACTTTCCCCAAGAAACATAGGTCAAAATATGAGATTTTCTTTGCCCCTTCTATACAAATTGACTTGGTCGAAAGTTGTTCATTATTATTGGCTGGTTCACCCTTTAAAATATTTGCAGCAATTGGATTTACACCCTGTATAGTGCTTTATACTACACCTGCAAGAATAAAAAAGATAAATACTGATAGAAGAACAGTTCAATAAACCTAAAATAGACATGAAAATCCTAAACGAATTCGCGCGGTTTTTTTCATGTAAGCAATAAGTTCATTCAGCCAAGTCCTTCTTTTGCCTGCAAAAATAAATTTACTTTCCGTCTAACGTAACTTTGATAGTTGCATCTTTTCTCCCTTGGGGAGGAAAGTGATTTGTATGGATTTCTCCCTCCCGCTAATTTGAAATGTAAATAATGACTCACGTTCCTCTCTACGTTTAATAAAGCTTTAAAGAATTTTTATGCAGTTGTCGTATTGCCATAGAAAATGCCAAAAATCCCAAAAGAGGGATTTTTTATTTTAACGAGAAGGAATAATCCATACAAATCACTTTTCTCCCCAGGGGAGAAAAGATAGCACCATCTAGGCCCAAACTAAGCATAGCTTGTACTATAGGAACTAGATAGCTGATACTAATACTTGTATACTTTTTTTGTAAATCACTACATATTATGCATAGAAAACACCCAGACTAAACACAAATATTTGAAAAAACGTTACGGGATCGAACCCAAGACCCTCGATGTAGTACTATCCGCTACGCCATCGGGACAGTCAAAATTAAAAAAATAATAATTATATGTTTTCAGGAATAACGTGTCTCATCCAAATATCGACGGACGAGGGCGGCGACTTCATCATAGACGCTCTTGCGGTGCGCGAACATATACACAAACTCAACTTGGCTTTTACGGACCCTAGGAAAGTTAAGGTTAGTTGATACATACATACATAATATATCACACCTTTATCCCTTGCGGGGTAGGTAGAACGTTAACGGCCGTAAAGATACGGTCGCCACGTCTGACATTTTTAAACATTGTTTTCTAAGGTTATTACAGAAAAATGGGTATCACTATAGTGACAGGTTGTCAGCCTGTCGCCTAAAAATTGCAATACACCAACTATCTCGAGTCCCTTAGTCGCCTCTTACGACACCCGCGGGAAGGATGTGGAGTGATGCCATTCTAAGCCGGCATCACACGGCACAACACGGTATATCACAGTTAGTTGATATAATTATTGTTATCTTACTAATATTATAAATGCGAAAGTTTCTGTTTGTTTTATTGTAACTCCTTCACGGTAAAACACTGAACCGATTGTCATAAAGTTTGCCACACAGACGGAGGGTAACGGCTTCTAAGACACCCATGAGAAAGATATGGAGTGATTCTATTCTAAGCCAGAATCTCACAGGCATTTTCCTTTACTAAATTCATTCAATGAAATTGTCCAGGTGTTCCACGGTGCCGAGATGGATGTGTTGTGGCTGCAAAGGGATTTCGGCGTGTACATAGTCGGCCTCTTCGACACATACCAAGCGGCCAAGGCGCTCAAACTCAACGGGCTTTCCCTCAAGTATTTGCTCATGAAATACTGTGCTGTGAATGCCGATAAAAAGTAAGCTTTTTTCACATCACTACATAGTATAAAGCAAAGTCGCTTTTCGCGTCTGTTTGTATATATATTTGCTTTAATCTTTACAACTATTCAACGGATTTGGGTGCAGGTTTTTTAAATAGATAGAGTGATTCAAGAGGAAGGTTTTTATGTATAATACTTGCCGGGAAAATTCCTTATTAAAAATGACTTGCAGCGGGCGCGGCCGCTGGGGCAGGCTGCTAGTATTTTTATAAGCTAACACGCTGACATGAGCTAGAAACTGGTCCCTTTCTGACAAACGACAAATTGCGCACGTGCAAACAGGACGGAATCTTGCCGATTCCATGATTTTTTTCGTATTTTTGATGATAAGTCGGACAAAAACAAGTTTGTTCGGTGCAACCTTTGTGATGCGGCTCGATGCCGCCGATCGTACGTAAGCATTCATAACATTTTAACATTGGACTTATAAGTTTTGGGGAAAATAAACATTTTTAAATTCCAATTAAAAACATTAATAGTGCGTTCAACATTCAACAAACAACACAAACCACATACCTACCCCACACAAAGTTATTTGAAAATCGAAAACAATATGTCGATAGAAAATACACTGGAGAGCGATGAATTACAGTTCACAAAGTAATAAATATCAACTTTGTGAGTGACCCACGGAGAATCGAACCCGAAACCTTCTGCGTCATGCTACCACTGCGCCACATAGGTCATTAGTATTAGGTATCTGGTTCCCATAGTACTTTGCTTAGTTTGGGCGTAGACGGCGCTGTGTGAATTGTCCAGGATATTTATTTGTTTATTCATAATTCATTTATTTGGTTATCTATCACGTAGTATCTTAAGATCTAATATTACAATAGTGTATCACATATGACGCCCTTTTGAGGGCACTGCAAATTAGTCAAAAATTTAAACTACGAGTTAACGTAGTGGCAGAATCTGGGAGGAAATGCGCGAGAGTAGAAAAGTTTTCAAAAGCAGATTAAAATGGTGTTTAAACCATCAAGACCAAATAAAAATGGACATCATTGCCTCGCACAGATCCTCTAAAAATTTTGCTAAATTCTGGAAGGCGACGAATAAATTAAATATTAGGCCGAGCCGACCGGTGAGTGTTGACGGGTGTGGTGACCCAACAGCGATTGCTAACCTGTTCAGGGAACCCTTTCAGGTATCTTCACCTCTTGGACCAGCGAGGGGAGTGATCGGTGCTGGGACCAATCCGGGTGAACCTGACCCTCTACGTTTTTCTGCGAAACAAGTTGCAGATGTAATCAAGAAAATGTCTAGAGGGAAGTCACCCGGACATGATGGTCTCAGCATCGAGCACTTGAAATGTGCTGGAGTACATCTTCCGAGAGTCCTGGCTATGTTTTATTCGCTGTGTGTATCCCACTCATATTTACCACCCGATATGATCAAAACTCTGGTAGTACCTATAATTAAAAATAAGACGGGTGACATAGCGGATAAAACAAACTACAGGCCGATCTCCCTGGCCACTGTGATGGCGAAAGTTTTGGACAGTCTGCTAGATAAAAACCTTGACAGTTACTTAGACTTACACGACGCGCAATTTGGCTTTAAGTCCGGATTGTCTACTGAAAGCGCCATCATGTGTTTAAAGCAGACTGTTCATTACTACACACGCAGAAATACACCGATATACGCCTGCTTCTTAGATCTATCCAAGGCATTTGACCTTGTGAACTACGACATGTTGTGGAAGAAGGCTGAAGAGGCAGGCGTACCCCGGGAGATAGTGAGAGTGTTGCAGTACTGGCATGCCAACCAGGATAATTGTGTAAAATGGGGTGAGGCGTTCTCTGATTCGTATGGGTTGGAGTGTGGTGTGAGGCAAGGTGGGATTGCCTCACCGAAGCTCTTCAACTTATACGTAAATGACCTAATCGTGAGACTCAGCAGTAAACCTGTGGGCTGTTGGATAGACGGAGTCTGTCTTAATAATATCAGCTACGCGGATGATATGGTGCTGTTGGGTCCCACGGCTGGCTCAATCAGGACGCTACTTGAGGAGTGCCAAGTGTATGCTCTCGAGCATGGCTTGGTGTACAACTCTAAGAAGAGTGAATTCATGGTCTTTGGGGCCCCCGGCAAAAAGATGGACTATGAACCCGTCCTTGAACTCAACAAGGTACCACTCAGAAGGGTAAAAATATTCAAATACTTAGGACATTACATTGCCGAGGACCTCAAAGACAATGAGGATATTGACCGAGAACGCAGAGCATTGGCGGCCAGATGTAACATGCTGGCTCACAGGTTTGCTCGATGTAGTAAGGAGACTAAGATAACACTGTTTAAATCGTATTGTCAGACCTTCTACACGAGCGCCTTGTGGACCAGTTATACTCAGAAGTCGCTTAGTGCTCTGCGTGTTCAGTATAATAACGGGTTCAGAATGCTGATGGGTTTGCCGCGCTACTGTAGTGCGTCTACTATGTTTGCGGAAGCACGAGTAGATGACTTTTACGCTATGATACGGAAGAAGACGGCATCCCTATTATCTAGGTCTCGCGGCAGTTCCAACAGCATTCTGAATATGTTTAGTTGTAAGCTGGCAGAGCCTCTCCTGAGGCACTTTATAAGTGTGCTGGTATGTCAGTACACTTAGTTATAACTAAAATAATTTTTTTGTGAAACTAACCTAGGTATAAGTTTGCTGTTTACTAACAAATTGGACCACTGTGTTGTCTTGAATAAAAAGATTATTATTATTATTATTATGTTGGTATTCTTTTCGAATCACGGGCCCACAGGGACCCGGTCCTTTGAGGCATGTGTGGGGCCAAAGCCAACAGCACAGACGCCTTTTTATACCAAATAATCTAAGTGTGTGATGTGTACATCAAGCGCATACTCGCTCTGTCTGCACTACAGAGTACACCCAGAGCCAGCACACGCCTGATGCAAGGACTATTGCAGGTGAGGGTCGGATTACTAGGGCTATGGGGAGGAATTTGCTGGACCGGTTGCTGGGCTATTGTTGAGACAACGGGACGCCTGCCAAATCAAATGTCTCAACCTTGATAATCTCGGCAGACGGTGACTCGCCGCCCGCTAGGTGGGCCTCCACTAAAGGGCTTTTGCGCATGATGCGCGGTGCCCTGGGACGCAACACTGGTGCGGGCGACTGAGGGGTGTCGAGAGGTGTACACCGCTTTCTGCGCAGAGGTCCTGGACGAGGGCCAGAACATGCACCAACTCGCGACTTACGCATGTTTCACTTCCACCCCTTGAGTCCAAACACAGGCTCGAACTCTAGCGGCCCCACTTCGACCGGCCAACTAAGGCAAGCCAAAGGTGAGAGTCCTGGCCTTGGGGTCCACTCCGGCAAGCCGGAGACGGCCAGTCTGCACTCCCCGGAGTACTCGGGTCCGTGGGGTCGCTACTCCCCAACAGCTCGTCACAAGCTGCCCTACGGGTAGCTAAGGGTGTAGAGAGGTGTGCTGCGCTTTCAAGTTCAGGGATTTCTCCCGTCAGCATTACTCGTGGCTTTATGCCTTTAACACTTCCACCCTTCGAGTTGAAAAACTCTTGCGGCTCCACTCTGCCCGGCCGCGTAAATACAAACCCGACTACAACACAGACATCCATACTCTGTGTTGTAGTCTGGTTGGTACAGAGTTCGGTCGTACAAACCCGACTACAACACAGAGCACTCATACCAGCCTCTTCGCAATTACATTAGTTTTGAAATGCCCTGTGTCGGTTCTGGCACATCGCCGGCCCCTGCCGGGGCGCGTAAATACAAACCCGACTACAACACAGACATCCATACTCTGTGTTGTAGTCTGGTTGGTACAGAGTTCGGACGTACAAACCCGACTACAACACAGAGCACTCATACCAGCCTCTTCGCAATTACATTAGTTTTGAAATGCCCTGTGTCGGTTCTGGCACATCGCCGGCCCCTGCCGGGGCACGCTCGCTCCGCTCGCTCGGCTCGTGCGTTGTGGACGCAGTTCTAACCTAACCTAACCTAACCTGGCGTTGACGCCAGGTTAGGATAGGTTGTGTCTAACAAACCTATGTTTGAGCTTGAGTTGCTTTTGTATTTATCATTAAAATATCATTAATCATTAAAATATCAGTAATCATTAAAATATCATTAATCATTAAAATATCATTAATCATTAAAATATCCTTAATCATTGAAATATCATTAACCATTAAAATATCATTAATCATTAAAATATCATTAATCATTACAAAGCCATTAATCATTAAAATGTCATTAATCATTAAAATGCCATTATTCATTAAAATTTCGTTAAGCATTTACGTATGATTAATCATTAAAATTATCATTAATCATTAAAATATCATTAATCATTAAAATATCATTATACATTAAAATATCATTAATCATTTAATATCATTAATCATTAAAATATCATTAATCATTAAAATATCATTAATCATTACAAAGCCATTAATCATTAAAATGCCATTATTCATTAAAATTTCGTTAAGCATTTACGTATGATTAATCATTAAAATTATCATTAATCGTTTCAGTAATTATTCATTATGATTGGTTATTCATCATTTAAAATATCATTAAGCTACAATTTATCATTAAAACATCATTAGGTAATCGCTAAAATAATAACAATCACAATCGTTAACTCGGCATTGATCATTTATCGATGATGTCTGTGTTGTAGTCGCCTTTGTAGCATAATTTAATGTTCCAACCCGACTACAGCACAGACAGTCCCCTGTCTGTGCTGTAGTCCGGTTTGTACTAACGCTGCCGGGGCACGCTCGCTCCGCTCGCTCGGCTCGTGCGTTGTGGACGCAGTTCTAACCTAACCTAACCTAACCTGGCGTTGACGCCAGGTTAGGATAGGTTGTGTCTAACAAACCTATGTTTGAGCTTGAGTTGCTTTTGTATTTATCATTAAAATATCATTAATCATTAAAATATCAGTAATCATTAAAATATCATTAATCATTAAAATATCATTAATCATTAAAATATCCTTAATCATTGAAATATCATTAACCATTAAAATATCATTAATCATTAAAATATCATTAATCATTACAAAGCCATTAATCATTAAAATGTCATTAATCATTAAAATGCCATTATTCATTAAAATTTCGTTAAGCATTTACGTATGATTAATCATTAAAATTATCATTAATCATTAAAATATCATTAATCATTAAAATATCATTATACATTAAAATATCATTAATCATTAAAATATCATTAATCATTAAAATATCATTAATCATTACAAAGCCATTAATCATTAAAATGCCATTATTCATTAAAATTTCGTTAAGCATTTACGTATGATTAATCATTAAAATTATCATTAATCGTTTCAGTAATTATTCATTATGATTGGTTATTCATCATTTAAAATATCATTAAGCTACAATTTATCATTAAAACATCATTAGGTAATCGCTAAAATAATAATAAAAATAACAATCACAATCGTTAACTCGGCATTGATCATTTATCGATGATGTCTGTGTTGTAGTCGCCTTTGTAGCATAATTTAATGTTCCAACCCGACTACAGCACAGACAGTCCCCTGTCTGTGCTGTAGTCCGGTTTGTACTAACGCTGCCCGGCCGGTTAAGGCAAGACAAAGGCGGGCCCCATTCCGGGGAACCCAGGAGTACTTCGGGTCCGTGGTGGCGCTACTCACCAACAGCTTGCCAAAGCTGCCCTGCAGGTTTATTATTATTATTATTATTAAATTAAAAATTAAGTATTACAAAACTTAATTTATTTTACTTAGGTACCAACTGGCGGACTGGCGCATCCGGCCGCTGCCCGCCGAGCTGGTGGAGTACGCGCGCATGGACACGCACTACCTGCTGTACATCTGGCGGCGCATGCGCGCAGAGCTGCTGGACGCGGCCGCCGGGCAGCCCACTCTGCTGCTCTCCGTCTTCGAGCAGAGCAGGCAGATCTGCGGGCAGGTATGTCTCAACGCTGTCAATCTGTATTCATACATATACATGGTGTAAAAAAAAATAGATGCAAATATTTTAAGGGGTGAATCAGCCCATGAAACTGAACAACTATCCCCAAGGAACACAGGTCGAAAAATGAAAAAAAAAATCCTATGTTCCTTGAGGAAGGTAGTTCAGTTTCATGGGCTGATTAACCCCTTAAAATATTTGCAGCTAATATTTTTACACCTAATATATAACGCCTTTATCCCTTGTGGGGTAGGCAGAGCGTTAACTGCCGTAAGAATACGCTATCGCCATGTCTTGACATTTTTGAGGATTGTTTTCCAAGGTTGCTTTAGAAAACATGTGTATCACTATAATGACAGGTTGTCAGCCTTTTGCCTAAAAATTTTAATACACCAATACCGTCGAGTCCCTTAGTCGCCTTTTTCGACACCCGCGGTAAGGATGTAGGGTGATACTATTCTAATTCATCACACGACACCTTTATTCATAGTTACTCGTATTATTTGAAATCGGAACCGTGAGTCAGAGACATCGAGTTTTATTTATATTCCAAACACATTATTATCAACTAGTCGTGGGTAACTCATGAACGATTGGCTTAAAAGAACTAAGTCCCCTCTTACAAATCACTCGTTCAGTAGTTCCTCGGACATAGCTTTAATTCACAACTCACCGGCTCACTTCACGCAAGCGGCTCTCGCGAGCCGTGACCTCGGCGCGAACGGCCGGCGCGGCGGCGGCGCGCGCGTTCGCGGGCGCCCGCTCGGCTCGCGGCTCGCGCCGCACGACGCACACAGCCGCACAAAACACACTCGCGTAAGATAGAGACAAAGAAATCGAATTCCGTAGGAAAGAGCGGGGACGCTAGCTATGATTTTCGAAGTCTTGGCTATCTAAATCACGCGTCTGTCCATCGGGTATGGATACGTGAAGCAAAAAGTAGCGTAAAATGTAAGACAATAGGGAACATTTTTGTTTGATAAATCGGGATAGTTTTGCACCATTTTGTTTTACAATCAAGCACATTTATTACATACATACATATATCACGCCTTTATCCCTCAGGCAGGCAGAGCGTTAATGGCTGTAAGAATACGGTCACTATGGCCACGTCTGACATTTTTGAGGATTGTTTTCCAAGGTTGTTTCAGAAAACATGTGCATCACTATAGTGACAGGTTGTCAGCCTGTCGCCTAAAAATTGTAATACACCGATACTCTCAAGTCCCTTAGTCGCCTCTTACGACACCTGCGGGAAGGATGTGGGGTGATGCTATTCTAAGTCAGCATCACACAGCAAATTAAAGATAGAAACACATTTATACATACATACATATATCACGCCTTTATCCCTTGCGGGGTAGGCAGAGCGTTAACGTCCGTAAGAATACGGCCACTATCGCGACGTCTGACATTTTTGAGGATTGTTTTCTAAGGTTGTTCCAGAAAACATGTGTATCACTATAGTGACAGGTTGTCAGCCTGTCGCCTAAAAATTGTAATACACCAACACTCTCGAGTCCCTTAGTCGCCTCTTAGGACACCCGCGGGAAGGATGTGGGGTGATGCTATTCTAAGCCGGCATCACACGGCACAACACATTTATTAAAGATAGAAAATAAAATATAACGTCAAATTAAGAATTCACATAATACTTCGTTAAATCCTTCCTTACATTTAAGTACATTAAATTGATGCACGAACTATATTTCCAAAAAAATGGCTATAAAGACGCGAACTACAACACAACGTAAACAATTCAATAACACTTTAGTTCGTTTGAACTAAACTCCGTAACCGCTCGCTCGCTTCATCGCTCACTCATGAGCCGTAGGACTCGTAGGAGCCGTAATGAAGAAGTGAACTAAGTGAACTACTGAACTAAGTGAGTGATTCAACTCCGCAGACGCAAAAGATTCAAATCGCTCTGCTCATCTAAGTGAGTGATTTTTCCCATGTCTATTATCAACGTCGGCACCGTCGCGGGAATTCTTACACAATCATGACTCGCTTATTCTCTGTAGAAACTCGCATGTTTTATACCACTTTTGCCGCGTTCGTACTAGGAACATATTTTTTTTTATAAAAAACGCACAGTTTTCTCTTTTTTACAATGATTCACTTATCAAGTGACAGTATTGTATTGTAACTATCTGACATTCTAAAAGCATTCATAGTGAATCAACTTGGAACTAAACTATTGAATCCTGTTGTGTATGCGCAGACATACAAGAAGGAGGTGGTTGACGAGACGAGTCACATGCGTTTGTACGTGCGGTCGAAGAAGTCGTTCAACTCCCGGCAGATGGCAGCGCTGCAGCTGCTGTACAAGTGGCGGGACGAACAGGCGAGGGAACTCGACGAGAGCACCATGTGAGTAGGCACCACAGATCACTAATCTCTTAACTAAACTAAATTCAAATCGACCGATGTGGCGCAGTGGTAGTGCGACTGCCTTTGACGCAGAAGGTTCCGGGTTCGATTCTCGGTGGGTGACTCACAAAGTTGATATTTATCACTTTGTCAATTTGTTCCCAGTCTGGTTAGGACATTGCGTGCTGAAGCACTCGATTGTCCGTAAGTAAGATGGTTCCGTGTTTCGGATGGCACGTTATGCCGTAGGTCTCGGTTGCTGTCTATGATCACTTAGACGGCGGTCGTTACACAACCATGTCAGAAGCCTGCTACTTGTAGAAGGCGGTTGGAAAATTCTGACACTAGGGTTCATCGGGTCGTTGGACTACTCGGTGTCTCACACGAAAAGAAGAACATTGAAATTGACTGATATTTTTAATGTGTTCAAATCAAAAATATTTCATTGGTTACTTACAATTGTTATTATTGTGTGGGGCAACACACGAACCATGTTTGACATTATTTACATATTACCTATATGACATGATATAAATTAATCTGTATAAGACATAATCCTTCTTACTTGACATTTTGTTCATAGTTTAATTTTAATTTGTAATCAATATAGACATTATTAATGAAAATTAGCACGCTTGAAGCAATTAGAATACTGTACTGGAATTTAATTTAAAATCTCATCATGTATTCTTGTAAATAAATTATTTATATTTCTATTTATTTCGTGTGGGACACCGAGTCTTCCAACGACCCGAGGAACTTTTCAGAATTTTAAAACCGTCTACAAGTAGCAGGCTTCTGACATGGTTGTGTTACGACCGCCGACTAAGTGATCATAGACAGCAACCGGGACCTACGACTTAATGTGCGATCCGAAACATGGAACCATCTTACTTACGGACAATCGGGTGGATTACTATGTTATATATTACTATTTCATAAAGGGTGTTTAAAATATTGCTGTAAATATTTTAAGGCGTGAACCAGCCCATGAAACTAGGCCGAAATATGAGATGAAATTTTAGACCTCTCATACAAATGGACTTGGTCGGTCGGTATTTTCGTTTGTATTTTTATTTATTTCGACCTATGTTCCTTCGGGAAACTCGTTCAGTTTCATGGGCTGGTTTACCCCTTCATATTTACAGCAATTTTTTTTACAGCCTGCATTTCAACATATGAATATGATTGCAGGTACCTCCTACCGAACCACATGCTACTATCGCTGGCGGAGACGCTACCGCGGGAAGTGCAGGGTGTGACCGCGTGCTGCAGCCCCATGCCGCCCTTCGTCAAACAGAACCTCATCACAATACACCGCATGATTCTATCCGTGAGTTGACGTTCAGGTGCTACGGGTTTTTCGAACAAATAGATCTCAAGAAACACGAGGATTTGATATTGAACATATGAGCTAAGGAACCGTCGGCTCTTAAACACGATTGGAATAAATTTCCTCGAAACAATAAAAATCCAACATACATACATACATATATCACGCGTTTATCCCTTGCGGGGCAGGCAGAGCGCTAACTGCCGCAAGAATACGGTCGCCATCGCCACGTCTGACATTTATGAGTATTGTTTTCCAAGGCTGTTTCAGAAAACATGTGTATCACTATAGTGACCGGTCGTCAGCCTGTCGCCTAAAGTTTGTAATACAATAATACCCTCGAATCCCTTAGTCGTCTCTTACGACACCCGCGGGAAAGAAATGCCTTGGAAAACAATCCTCAAAAATGTCAGACGTGGCACTAGCGACCGTATTTTAACGGCCGTTATTGCTCTGCCTACCCCACAAGGGATAAAGGCGTGATATGGGTATGTTTGGCCATGTGATGCCGGCTTAGAATAGCACCACCCTATTTCTTCCCGCGGGTGTTGTAAAAGGCAACTAATGGACTCGAGGGTTTCGTGTGTATTACAATTCACTACAGTGATACACGAATCATTTGAAAGAGCCCTGAATACTTGTCAGACGTGGCGATAGTGGCCGTATTCTTACGGCCGTTATTGCTCTGCCTACCCCGCAAGGGATAAAAGCGTGATATGTGTATGTATGTATGTATATTATCTGATGTTCCAGTGCCGGGAGCTGCCGCTGGAGCCGCAGCTGTACCAGATGCCGGCCAGTATTCGCGACATGCAGAACCACGCGCTGCCCGCCTGCAGCCCGCACGACCTGCCCGACACGATGCACTTCAGGTACTCCATGCGTCTGGCTGAGTTCTGGTCCGAATTAATATAATAACGCCAAAGCCGATCGACACGACAAAAAAAAAAATGGGAGACTATCAAAACTATCCATTCTCCATTCTCCATTCTCCTTGCCTTATCCCGTTCCATGTCGGGGTCAACTAACTATCTAAACTATAAGGTTTAAAAATATTACCAGCAAATATTTTAAGTGGTGAACCAGTCCATCTCTCTCTCTCTCTTCTCTTTTCGCGTGGGACACCGAGTCGAAATATTAGTTGCAAATGTTTTAAGAGACGAACCAGTTCATCTCTCTCTCTCTTCTCTTTTCGCGTGGGACACCGAGTCGAAATATTAGCTGCAAATGTTTTAAGAAGTGAACCAGTCCATCTCTCTCTCTCTTCTCTTTTCGTGTGGGACACCGAGTCGAAATATTAACTGCAAATATTTTAAGTGGTGAACCAGTCCATCTCTCTCTCTCTCTCTTCTTTTTTCGTGTGGGACACCGAGTCGTCCAACGACCCGGTGAACCCTAGTGTCAGAATTTTTCGACCGCCTACTACAAGTAGCAGGCTTCTGACATGGTTGTGTAACGACCTCCGTCTAAATAATCATAGACAGCAACCGGGACCTACGGCTTAACGTGCCATCCGAAACACGGAACCATCTTACTTACGGACAGTCTGGTGGTTTAGCCCGCAATGTCCTAACCAGACTGGGAACAAATTCACAACGTGATAAGTATCAATTTTGTGAGTGACCCGCCGAGAATCGAACCCGGTACCTTCTGCGTCAAAGGAAGTCGCACTACCACTGCGCCATATCGGTCGTCAAAGCTAATCATGACTAAAAATGCATCTTATTTGCAGGGAGGACCAGCAGATAAACCTAGATCGAACGGCAGTCTTTCTAGAGGAGTACCCGACGTTCCAACCGGACATACCCGCCTTCATGCCAACGTACACCGAAACGTATTGCGGCATAGTAAGTTAAATAAACATATATATTCAATAAAAAACATAAGAGTTTTGATATATTTACAGCTTGTAGAAAAACTCTTGATAACTGCTTAAAACCTTCGTGGACGCAAGGTTAGGTCATTGGCCTCATAGTTCAGTTATTATAGGAAATATAGCAGGAGATACCTTAGGATGACCAAATATTGTGGGGTTGTACATTGTAGTAGGTCCTATATAAAACTTCTAGTTAACTCCCTTCGATTGCACGGAGCGCTGGGAGTACAAGAGTTAATTAAAGTCCCTTTATAAGTTTCTCAATTATAACTCGTAAATGATGCATCGTAGCGTGAATATGTTTAACGGAAAACGAAAAAAAAATTTAAATTTTCCATACATACTCGTAGTCAGTCAGCTGATCAGGATTTTTGTATGCAAGGTCGATTTTTTTATGTTTACCACATAACGCCCATAGAATTTGTTTTTTCAGTTTCATGGTCTGATCACGCCTGCAAAATTTTCGTTACACTGTCTCTTGTTACACCCTGTATAAAAAGAAATTAATACTCATTCTGGGGTTCGGCCTATGTTCGGCCTCAATGTTTGGCTCCTAGTCGCATAAACGTATTCCATGTTTATAAAAAGCACGTGTTACATTGTAAACTTAACGTGCATGAGTAGGTAAAAATATTATTGTAACTGAATTCGTACTGATTAATACTCTTAAATCTTCTCGAGTTTGGTTCTTTTCTCATTTGAAAATATCTTTAATGACCGAGTCAATTAACCACTTGGTTTGGTATCAACCCAAATCTGCTGATACGATCACGCCTTTATCCCTGGCGGAGTAAGAGCGTTAGCGGCCGTAATAATACGTTCGCTATCGCCATGTCTGAGAAATATTGAGGGCTTTTCAGATGGTGGTTGACAGGTTGTCAGCCTGTCGCCCAAAGTCGCAATACACATGAAGACCTCGAGTTCCTTAGTCGCTTCCTATGACACTTCCGGGAAGAAATGCCGGCATCACACGGCACATTCATTTTCTTGAAATAAAGTGAACCACGCACGCAGACTATTCGCGCGCTCACGCAGTATATAAGGATTAAAAATATTACCTACAAATCATCATTCTCCTTGCCTTATCTCGGTCTCTGTCGGGGTAGGCTACCTAGGGGATTTGACGTAAAACCAAGTTTTTACACTTCCAAGGACGACGTCCTGTCGGCCGACCCTTGTACGCTCTTTTGACGCCCCGATCCTCACCCATTCTTTCTAAGTGGCCGAGCCAGCGAAATCGGTGAGCTTTCGTCTCCGAGTATGTTAGGAAGATCTAGTGGCTCAACCTAACATACCTAACATCCGATTTTATACCAGCTTTTAATTGCAGGTTTCCGATTTGAACGTCGATGCGAAACTTTTCATTCCGCCATACGATAGATACAGAAAATATCGTTCTATAGCTCAGGTATAGTCACTATTTTTAAATGTACTGTAGTCACTTTCGAATTAAGCTTTTTTTCTTTACAATCTATGCTAATTTACAAACGGGATATAACTATTCGAAAACACGAATCGAATATCATTCTGTTCTTCGTATAGTCGTCTCCCTGTGTCGTATACAATACAAAGTGTAAAAAAAATTGCTACAAATATTTTAAGGGATGAACCAGCCCATGAAACTAAACAACTTTCCCCAAGGAACATAGGTCGAAATATGAGAAAAAAAATTGGACTTGGATTTTGTATGGGAGGTCCAAAAATTTTTCTCACATTTCGACCTATGTTTCTAAGACAAAGTTCAGTTTCATGGGCTGATTCACACCTTAAAATATTTGCAGCTAATACTTTTACACCTTATATAATTACGATTGCTATTTTCCTTCCTATCCTAGTTTGTCCCAGCATGCGACCACTTAATGGATTTCTGGTTCTGTTACTGTGGAAAGAACTGTACCAACTAAACTACTAATCTTAAATAACTAGCGAATTCGGTTGTGGACTATATCAATATTAAAATATAAAAGTTGTACGCTTAAAACTATTGTCCAATTTACGGACTTCATTCATCATTTTTCAAAATATTCAAAGTTAGAATAAATAAACTGAAAAATTACATAAAAGTAGGTGTTCTGACGCCATTGAAAGTAGCAATCATTGACGTCATAATTCCTATTTTGATACAAAATACCGGTTTAGATCGTTTTAAAACGTAGCTCATTTGACCTGCCCGTCCATTATAAAGTGACCTAGGTAGCTCAGGGTATTTTAAATGAAAATAGAAACGTATGACATGTATGACATACATTGCTATTTTGGATGGCGTCAGAACACTTAATTTTATATAATATTTCTGTTTACTAAGTCATACTTTTAATATTTTGAAAAATTATGAATGAAGTCCTTAGTATTTTACGACAATAGTTTTAAGCGCACAACATTTCTATTTAATTAATGACCCAGTCTACAACCGACTGTCCTAGACCGAAACTTTACATCTATTAAAACGAGCCAATGTTTACAGCTTGAAGAACTTAAGGAGTTCAAGGGCAAGGAAGCGAAAATAGCAGCAATAAGCAAAGATAACGAATTGATCAAACGCGAGGTACTCATCAAAATACAACACGCCAAGACGAACGTTGAAAACGATGACAAATCCAGCGCTGAAGTAGACGATAAGAAGGCAGAAGTAGAGGTCCAAGCAGGAGAGAAACGCAAGAGAAAAATCACCAACGAACAACAAAACAAAGAGGCTGTAGAAAAGATAGTCGAGAGGGTCGAACAGAAATCGAAAATCGACATTAACGAAAGAAACAAAAACCAAAAACCGTTCCTCTACAAGAATGTAAACTACAGAAAGTTTTACGACGACTCTGACAAGGCGCACAAGCAGCCTAAAATGAAGTTTAAGAAACATAAATAGTTTTTAACTTTTATATTTTTAAGCGAAGATATACCGATATTGTACAAGACGATCCATTTTGTTTCATTAAACAATTATCCAATTTCACTGAAGTTAACGCAATAATTGGCGCATCTTTACAAGGTAGTCCGCGTTCACTCTCTAGCATAAAGTATGTATACAGGGTGTAAAAAAAATTGCTGCAAATATTTGAAGCTGAGAACCAGCCCATGAAGCTGAACAGCTTTCCCCGAGTAACAGGTCGAAATATGAGAAAATCTTGGTCGACTTGATCGGTCGGTAATTTTGCATGGTAAATCCAATTTTTTTGTCTTATTTCGACCTATTTTCCCTGGGGAAAGTTGGTCAGTTTCATGGGCTAGTTCACCCCCTTAAAGTTATTGCAGCAATTTTTTTATACACCTTGTAGATATAGTAAAATAACACGAGTTGATTTTTGTAAATGTGTATTTAGCCTACACCAACATTCGCAGCGTCAAATATATAAAACAATTATTTTATACGACTACCATACAAAGGAAGCATTTATATTGGTCCGCGTTCCGCTGCAAATTTACAAGAATAATGTAGCAGCCGTAAATATATCGTTGCATAATAGTCGTTTATAAGTTTCGTAGCGTGGCAATATAAAAACTCCGTGATCAATAATGTTATAAATAAAAACATGCGTAACCCAACAAATGGAGGTGTACAAAAACAACTGCAAATCTTTGTGGGGTAAACCAGTCCATTAATGTGAAGAACTTCAAGGAACATAGGTTCGAAAATGAAAAAAAAAAAAGATTGGGCCGCAGTAGGTCCAAATTTTTTTCATATGTTGACCTATGTTCCTTGGGGAAAGTTTTTCAGATTCATGGGTTGGTTCACTTTATAATTATTTGCAGCATATTTACACCTTACATAACAAAACAAAATCATACACGTACTGTGATAGATTGTGGTAATTACTGAGCTACCATGTCTTATAGTTCATGTTGATCATCTATTCTGACAAATCATCAGAGACGTCTTCGCGTACTTTGATCTTGTTCTTTCTGGGCCTTCTGTACGTTTCAACTTTTTCTTCTTTGACGACGCCTTTGCCTTCGGCCACCTTGATCCGCTGTCGCGAGTGATATTTCTTCGCGGGCTTGGGTGGATCCCGCGGCTCCTCTTCCACATTGTGTTTCTTCTTGTGTATGCGGATGACTGGCGGCTGTTCAGTAGTGACTTTGTCGTCGTCAAAGATTGTAGCGTCGCGTTTCAGAGCGCTCTTGAATGTCTGGCCCCGCGTCGGTTCGTGTAGCGAGAAGGTTATTCGGTCGTGGTGTATCTGTTGGTGGGATTTAATGTAAAATAAATAAATATCCTGGACAGTTCACACAGCGCCATCTAGCCCCAACCTAGCAAGGTTCAAGTTTCGTTCCGTACATTTTTGTTGAGTAGGTATGATTTTTGATGGAACTGCCAATTTTTTTTTTATGCGATTTCACTGGTGGCCCCATAGTAAAAATTGTTCAGAAACACCTCGCATAGTGCGTTTACTGATAAAAGAAAACTAATTTTATCGGAATTATGGTTCTGGACTGGACCTCAGTAAGTCTTAGTTCGAGCATACAACCTATGGAGGTGGTAAACAGTAAATTTTTCTGCCACTCTTTGCGGGAGGGTAGGTCACGTACAGCAGCACACAACGATAGTTTTATAACAAATGACAACCACATACAAAATGCCAACTGTCAGTTTCATATAACGTGCTGGGCAAATGGGTAGTGATTTCTGGCAGTAAAATAAGCCAAGCTTGCCATCACCTTAGTGTGAATGCTCTATGTCGCTCAGTTGAAGCCACTCTTCTTCTTTTTCGAGTGGGACACCGAGTCGTCCAACGACCCGATGAACCCTGGTGTCAGTTTTTCAACCATCTACTAGTAGTAGCAGGCCTCTGACGTGGTTGAGTAACGATCGCCGTCTAAGTTATCATAGACAGCAACCGGGACCAACGGCTTAAAGTGCTATCCGAAACACGGAACGATCTTTCTTACGGACAATCAGGTGGGAACCTAACCAGACTGGCAACAAATTCACAAAGTGATAAATATCAACTTTGTGAGTGACCCACCGAGAATCGAACCCGGAACCTTTGTGTGGCAGGCAGTCGCATTACCACTGCGCTAGTTTATCCTACCAATTTCGGTAAGTCACGATTTCTCAATCTGCTCTTACTCTGTACTCAATGGTGATGAAGCACTCCTCCTCGTCCTCGCAGATGAGTGAGTTGACGTCGGCGGGTTTTTGCGCGTTCGCCGGCCGCCGCCCCGCGCGGTAGAACCGCCACAGCGAGCGGATGCGCGGTCCGCATGCGTGCACCATGTCGGACACCTATGTCATACAAATAAAACACGTGACAGCATTTATCTTATCTCATCACAATGATCGTAAATAAAACTGGATTATTTTTTGGTCTGGCAGCGGTGTGTCAACTTGCTCCTTTAGCCGACCGGCGCAGTTCGCCAACTCGCTCTGAGCCTACTCGCGCGTTTAGCTTACTGCAGCGATTGGCTGGGTTTTCATTGAACGAGCAGCCTCAGACGTGTTTGTCCTGAGCAGCGCATGTTAAAATTCTCATGCTCGGGCGAAAAACCGTCCACACCGACCGCGCATTGCGCCGCATGCTGCGCGCGGCAGTGAGCATCTGAGGCTGCTCGTTCAATGGAGACCCAGCTAATGGTAAACTGTCATGATGTACAGTGAACATAAAAAATGAGTTCGTTTAGTCTCTAGTAGGTGACGCTGGCTGCGAATGGAAGCTTTTTTTATAGGTCTGCAGAGATTTCCCATAGACGAGAGTCCCTGAATTTGGCAGAAAAGCGCCAGTTTGCTTTCTGAAAACTTTTACTGAAAACACCGTAATTTTTGACTCCACTATCGATTACAATCAATTACAATGCAATATCGATTCGATTGTTGTATATTCTAATGTTAGTTGTGTTGCCAGCTCATTTAGTATCTTTTTATACGTACCTTCATCTGTTCAGCGCCATCGCAGACTCCGGCGTTGTGTGGTTCGACACCAAAGTTGTTAATACAGGCGCGGTCATCTGGCAGCAGCGAGTCGATTTGGAATGCGCACTTCGGCACGTTGTCTGTCCGCTCCTGTTTACGCAACATTTTAATAACTTGCTATACCTTTGGGGTCTCGAAGCTCATTTCAATCCTATGTCCCCACAAAGTCTGTCACTAGTGACAAAAGGGAATTTTTGTCCCCACTTTGCATTTGATGAAGGTACATTGCTCACGCCATCGTCGACGCGCAATAAGTTCAATGGAATTATTTACATTTAAACACTGTACTACTACAATTTAATAGATATAGACAAAGCGGTGTACATCAAGTGCGAGTGGACACAAATTGATTTCATTTGTCGCCTGTTTAGGTCAGGCTGGGTTTTGACTGTTTTGAGCCGTTCGATGCTGTGCGGATAAGAATTTTACATGTTGACTCAACTTGCAAGACTAGGTACTCCATCTATACTTTACTTTTAAATTATGCGTCCCGTACAGAGATCAGTCCACATCATGCAGTACACATCATTAGCATACAAGAACAGGTATTAGGTATGAAAAGTTACGTTTGTGGCTTGTATTTAAAAATATTTCATGATATTTTATGCTTCTGGTGAAAGAAAATTGTTTTGTCTCTTTTTTATGATAAATAAAAGTTACAAAGTAGTTGTTGGATCTTTTCTTTACTAATGAATTTCAACAACTGAACGTTACATGGTTAATGTATGTAAGTATAATTCATCCTTACCCAGCCGATCTCGTCGCAGTGTTTGGGTTCATCGTTGCACATGTAGTAGTTAGTCGCTTTCGATCCGTCCGTTCTTTTCTCCGTCGACCAAGTGTACCAGATGTCGCCTAACTTGAACATGCTGTTGATGTGATCCTGCTTGTAAATCAGCGGAAAGATCAGCTCGTTCGGGTGCTTCTGCTTCGATTTCTCAGTCGTTGTTTTCTCCTCTCTATCCTCCCTCTCCCTGTCTCTCTCGTCGAAGTGGGTCTTGACGTGGTGTTTGACGAACGGCATGACCGTGACCTCTTTCTTCTTGTGTTCGGTCCAGGTGCTTTCCGTTCGAAGGTCCTCCTCGGAAGCCTCTTCGTCGGAGTGCATCACTACTTTGACTTTGACGGCGAGCGCGCATTGCAGCGCCTGCAGAATCAGCGCGCAGACAGCGACCTGCCTGAACACCATCTTGGAGAATGATGGCAAATCGGTGAGCCGTGTTTCCCATTGCCGAGGTAGTTATTTGAAGCGGGAGGGCGATAAGGTTTTGTTTGTAAATTGAGAATAGGCTAAAACAACCAGTCTATTGAAAGTGATGATAAAAAGTTTATCAGCGGATATATCGACTTTTATTTTCACACGCTCCTCGTAAAAATAGTCGTAGGGTATTGTTTTTAGGGTTCCATTTTCGGTCAGTGAGTCAGTCTGTGAATGAATGAGTGAGGACATTTGTTTTTACAAGTTCATTAGAAGAAGATGTAGATATAAGAGGGCTCTTGTACGAATAAGACTTTGTTCATTTTTATCGATCATGGTAAGGAATCCTTCGTGCGGAGTCACACTCGCTCTTGGCCGGTTTTTTCCTATGCAAGGGACACGTGAGAATACAATTTTTATTATTATTATTAGCCTATCAGATCCCACTGCTAGGCAAAGGCCTCCCCCGCAGTCTTCCACTTATTGCGGTCCTGTGCAACCTCGGTCCAATCTTTTACATGGGACATCGAGATCGTTACGCCATCTTTTTCGACGTCTTCCTCTGCGACGAGACCCGCCTTGAGGTACCCAATCTTCCGTGACGATTCTACCCCACGATCAGGGTGCATCATGTAGACAAGCCCGGCCAAGTCCCATTTCAACTTTGCAGTTTTGTACCCTACGTCGGTGATGCCCGTCTGAGCTCTAAGAGTGGCGTCTTTTTCTCTTCTCTCTCCTTACTTTTTCTCCTGACGCCAAGTCTCTACGTCGCTCTTTGGCAAACCTTGAGTTTGGACTTCTGACCTTCTGTTAGAGACCGTGTTTGAGCACCGTAGGTTAGGACAGGCAGAATACACATGTCAATGAAATTCCATTTTAAGTGATAGACGCAGGTCGCCTTTTAAGAATTGTTTCAACGACCACAAGCTTTTACAAGAGTTTTCGATGCGACGATCGATCTCTTTTTCTTGTCTGCTATCGAAGGAAAGGGCCTAGGTATATCTCATCGATATAATGTGTTGTCTGCCTGTCAACCGTTGCCCTACGTTTCATGCTGTTGGTCATCAATTGGGTCTTTGTCCTGTTCATCTGAAGTCCAACCTCAAGGCTTGGTGCGTTTAAACCTTGAAGTTTGCTTTTTCGCCTTTTTTATGGAGTAGTATATTTGAGTGACAGTAATCCTTAGTGATAGTTCCCGAAATCAGAATACTAGTAAAGAGATTCAGCAAATATGGCATCAGAACCACTTTGAGCGATTCTGTGCTGACACGGAGTAATAACCAATCCTGTCGCGACTATCACTATGTTCCCGTTGTTAGTGCATCTACATTGTACATCTCATAAAGCCTTTAACTTTGCTTTCGGCAAACGTAAAGCCGATTGCCGAGATAAACGCGTTTTAAGTTTGACAGCTGTCACTTGAAATGTCACAATGCATTTAAGGATGTAGACATTCAGGGAAATGGATTTTCTGGGAACAGGACGTTAAAGGAAGTGGACTGTCGAGGAATAGACGCTAAGGGAAATATACCTAGAGCACCGACTGGACATTCCGGGAAATGGACTTTTCGCACCGCGAGGAGCCCAACGCCATAGCATGGGCCATAGAGTCCTTCCGTAGTGCCACAATGATAGAACGTGTCATTATGTCTATCTATGGTTGATTCTCCCTTTTTACTAAAACCAATCAAATGAGGAACCAAGCATCATCCTTCATCAGGGTTCTTACATTGTAGGTTATAACATTAAGCACATCGGAGTCCTTTAAATCGTGAGCCAGGTTCATTTGACGGGGCATCGACGTCGCCCGGGGATAGTATGCGCCCCTGGTCCAAGCGTCAGAGCCGGCCCGGCCACTGGGACAGCCGGGAACTTAGGGCCTGGGCAATGCGCTGTGGTTCATATGTAGAGGGGCAATTAACCCACCATGCTGGTCCAGTACGTTGTTAGTGGTTGGCCAGAGCCTCATCCGTTTATCAGCAGGATGCACCGCGCACAGGAGAGGTTGACTTGGGACCCGATAGTTGATGTTTGGGTCCCCTTACATCCCTACGTGAAAATAAAACAAATTAAATATGATTATTGCTTTTATTTGGGTACAAAGATGTAGAATATAAAATAAAAATACTGCATTTGGTATCAACCTTTTTCCATAAAACTTTGATTATGAAAATTAAGCATTTCGACAAATACATGTTGTACATCTATAAAATAAAAATTAAAGCATAGGTTGTATTTCTAGACTAACTATTATTATTTCTTTATCTAAATAGAAATTGTATAATCGTATAGTACAAATAAAAAAGCGAGTGAAGTTTGGACCATTGTTAGGAATTTAAGTTTTCCATAGTGCTCAATATTTTACATCAGCCATAAGAATTCGTATTTACAGGATACATTTATAATTTCGTTCTAACATGATATTTCGTTAATAGCTTTAGGGGTAAGAATAGCATCACTAAGGCAGAGAGGGTGTTTTATTGTACATATTATTATTTTAAGTGCCTAAGATACGTCACTAACTTAGCGTGGGGGTCGCATGCCTCACAACTATCAACTACCTACTCTCTCGACTATTTATAGCTAGGTAATAATAAGGTGAGGTGAGAGAATAAGGCCAGATTGACAAAGTACTCGCACACTTATTGCATATCGTCGCCCTATAATGCTAATGTTTAAGACCTCGGTTTCGAATTTTGCGTGCAGCGGGGCGGCAGCGGCAGGATCTTTTGCATACACTCAAATAGACCGGCTCCCGGCGCGGCAGCGGACAACGAGTGGCGCACTCCTTAGAAAAATGGCTAGTGCGCCGCCGCCGCCACTGCCCGCAATATTCGAGACCGGGGCCTTTTAGTGGAAAAATTTGTTTGTATGTTTTAATCGATAGTCCTAAACAACTATACCGATATAAAAAATCTTTCAACTTTATAACGCAGTTGATTAAAGTTAGCGACCTGAAGAGGCAATACAATTGTAAACGAACAATAAGTAATATTGCTATATCGGGTCCCTTCCTTTAATCGATCGGGTTATAGACTATATTATTCCTGAATTACATTAAACTGCTTTATGACGCACGAAATTTGTGTTCCCACTAGAAACTAGAAAACATACATTAGCGTGGTTCACTTACAAAATAATTAGACCTCTATATTTTAAGCCTAGTAAACATTGGTTCCGTCAGTGTAAGATAATTATAGTGAGTCAAACTTTCTACAATGCAACTAAAGCTTCGCTTATATCTAATAGTTGCTTATTAATTAATTAATTAGGCTCTTGACATTAAGCCGTTCGTTTCGGTCCACGAGATAGCCTATAATAACTAGTGATACACTAAAAGTTCGTCCACGAAATTGAGCATGGCGGAGGCAGCTTTTATTATTATAAAGTGCCTGCGCCCAGCCCCGTCCGATTTCGTGTACGAGCCCTAAAATCATTCGCATACACGCTCCAACTGACTCCCTTACGCCGCTACTACATTTTACATTAATCCACCTAAGTAATCCTTACGCAATCTACTTATTATTATAACGAATATAACATACAAGAATATCCATAGACGGATTTATGAAACAGAAAGTGCTGTAGAGTAATAAAATAAGTTTTGCACCTGCCTCACTCAACCTATTGTTTCGCGTACAGCTTACAAAACAAGCGAGAAACAAAGGCAACATAGGTGCGGTAGACGTCAATGAAAAGAATAGACGATTATAATACTATGACGTCAGTTAAGAGTGTGTATGCGAACCGCCCCGTAAATATGATCTCAGTCTTATATGAAATTAACAAATACATCCAAACTAGATCGAACAAAAATTGTAAAGTCAATAAGTCATGAAATAATAATAAAAACACGGAGCGACGTCTACGTTCATTGAGGATATAAAGAGATTCACCATTGTAAATAATATTAATTGCTTTCAATAGGAAAAATATTTATCCATTCGTCAAATTATCACTTCTTCGTCTTCTTTTCGTGTAGGACACGGAGACACTAATGATGAAAGTCAATACAAACATAAAAAGTGGAAAAAATTCTCGCCACCGATGGGATTCGAACCCATAAAATAGTTTTAGTATTTTTCGCCTAACCTAGTGTCGTAGATACACACAATATTAATCACTCATTTCATATTTTCAGGGCAGTTGTGAAAACGAGGCACAGATAGTCCCGAATATAGCATAATATAGAAAACTACATAATAAAATAATCATAGAACTTTGTTAACTACTTTGTGAAGAGAAAATCTGCGCCTTGTGCTAAATTAGAATAGTGTTAGAAAAATTACTGAAAATATTTCAACGGGTGAATCAACTCATAAAATTTAACAACTTTCCCCAAGCAACATAAGTCGAAACGTGAAAAACATGGAGTTCTCAGTGAACTAGTAGACCTTGGAAAAAGTTGTTCAAATTCATTGGCTGATCCATCTCTTGAAATACTTCGGGTGAATCAACTCATAAAATTTAACAACTTTCCCCAAGCAACATAAGTCGAAACGTGAAAAACATGGAGTTCTCAGTGAACTAGTAGACCTTGGAAAAAGTTGTTCAAATTAATTGGCTGATCCATCTCTTGAAATACTTGCCGTATTTTTTTTACAATTTACATAGCAACAATCAATGTTATATTGTCCCGCCTGCCCATAACTTCAACATAGCAAACTACGGAAAATAGACAACTTTTAACTCCTCATTAAATGGCCCTAATTGTTCATAATGTTAAAATTCAACTATCGTTATCTTACGAAGTTGAGGGCTTCTTCCGTATTCCCAATAGTAATTTTAAGCTTTATTCATTCTTTAATAATATGACTTTAATAAAATGCTCTCATATTAAGACAGTGTGTTCGGAGAAGTTCTGCGCTCTTTCCGAATGTTTATTCCCATCTACCACCGCCACGCATTAGCAATCTGCCACCGCCGGGGCAGATAGCGGGGCAGATAGCTATGTCTGCCACCGTTTAGGAGCCCGATTCTACTAGTACATTAATAATCATCGTCATCATAAGTATGAGGAGATTAATGAAAAATAAGAATATAGTGTGTCTGGTAACTATCTAAAAGTTTTTATTTTATTTAACGTTATGTCAGCTAAAATCTCAGTTTGTTAATCACAGTGAAGGTGTTTTTTTTACAAAGCCGGCGGCAACAGCAGTGCCATGTAATCCCATCGTATTTTAATATCATCTTAGACACTGCCGGGGCAGGCGTGGAGTAGATGGGAATAAACGACTAATGCTGTATGCAGGGGATGTAACTTTAAATCGATGTCATAAGAAAATTCGTTGTCGCAGGATTCCTGAGCATAGCTCGGACGTGGTAGATTACGCATCTATAGTTCGTAGGATTTAGCTTGATACCTGTGACGTTTGTGACCTTGGAGCAAATGCTATGACATAAGGTATCTAGCTAAAATTTACAAACTTTTAGAGCATGCGATATGTAAAATTATAAATAGCCCTAATTTTATAAAAGTAGCAGGACGCAATAAGCAATCATTGAAAATACTCTCATAAACTCCTATCACATAAATGATTGTTATATTTAATTTAATATCATTAAAATTACCATTGATCACACGGAGGAAGGCTTTCGAATTGAACTACAAACTCGGTATCATAATATGAAAATAAATGCCTATTTAGTAGGTAAGTCTAACAGCGGAAAACCGTCAGGTGAGAAGGAAGATAGTTGTTTATGTCTATTGAACGTAGCTTACTCGTGAAAGTTACTTTGCAGTTAACTACAATACTATATCATATCTAAAATTATTGCAGCACGGCGCTTTGGCGTGGTATTTTGATATTATTGAACAGATCGCCAAAAACACCATGCTACGTAGAGCTCTATAATTTCTGTGCACGAAAGGATAACTTTAAGCTTACAAGAGTCTGATAGGTATGCTTATACTGGTTTTAAGTACAAAATATCTCAGCAACCAGCGTAATGTCAGCTTCACAAGATGCCGGCACGTGCCTCTACTGAATCACTGAGTCAGATTACGCTGAAGATAATTGCTCTACAGCAAGTGTAGACAGAGCCCAAAAAAGCGAAAGATTCTGCACGTATGATCGCGCCTACCGGTAAATCCCCATTAAAGCAGTGCCAAGCCATACTGAACGTGAAAAGCGACATCTACTCTACTACCAAACGTTAAGTACAAAAATCCTGGAACATTTGTGCAGAATCTACTGCTTATTTCATACTTATATTTTATCTAAATGTCTGGGTCTGATTGTATGTGTGCAATGTGCACATTGAAATAAAATTACCATCATTTTTCTAAAATTTTCGAAAGTTATAAAAAAACAGGCAGTAAATAGCTGCGTCTGTACCGAGCGGGCAGCTTCAGATGCTCACCGCTCGCACGTTGTATTGTCGTCAAATTATGCATCTTTCAGTTTATTATCAGGCTATACACACACACATATATATTTAAATTAGTATATACATAACATCGTAATCTGAAAAGCTCGTAGACCCTTCGCTTTTTGCACAGAAATTACAATGTAATTAATATTAATAATATATAATATAAGAGCGATAGACACGTGGTCACTATACCATTTACACGTTAACCTTTTCGCATAAGTCTTTCAACTTCGGGCGTTACTTAAAATGTAAGCGCGATTCATGTACCGATTGATTGCTTTTGATATCAACCAAGTGTTTCCGAGGACATGCGTTAAAATGAACAAGCTGCATGGCATCATACTGAACAATTCCCACAATGAGACTAATGCTGGAAAAACATCTAATAAAGAAAAAAAAACCGACCTCCCAAACAGGGTTTTTAGTTTTTCGTCAGTACACAAACTCTGCAGGTGGCCCCATAGTAAAAGGTGTTCAGAATCATGAGTAGAAACACCCTACAAAGTTTGTGTACTGACAAAAAATAACCCTGTATAAAATTCACGATCAGCTGACTGACTTTATATGGAAAGTCGATCTTTTCCCGTTTTTCAGTATTGATTAAATTGATTTCAAAAGCACATCGTAGTTATGTAGAAAAGTTTCGCGATAGCACATAAAATGATATGTGGAAGTAAAATTAGGGACAGTATCACAGAGAAGAATTAAGCTAAGTCAATAGGTGCGTTTATACCGCCTGAGTAGCCTCAGGTGCTCAACAACGCGCTCGGGTGAGGCAAATTCGTCCGTATGTGGACGTTTTTTTGACGAGCCATTGCCCTTCGTCCACTTAGATTCATTGTATTCGCAGCTAGTCAAGTGCTATGTCCGTGACGATTCGCCTACCCCTCCGGGAGAGAGGCGTGATTATATGTATGTATGTATGAAAATTCTCTTAGCTAAAAAAATGGAGCTCGCTTTCAGTGCGTAGTCAAGGATAGGCGATGATCGCGTTAATTAAATTTGCATGTATGACGTTGCTATTTTGGATGGCGTCGGAACATTTACCTACTTTTATATATTTTTTGTTTATTAATTCATAACTTGAATGGTTTGAATAATGAATGAAGTCCGTAGTATTTTTGGACAATAGTTTCAAGCGTACAACTTTTATATTTTATTAATGACCCAGTCCACGAGCGAATTAGCAATTTTAGCAGAAAACACGGACGACATAATAAACACAAAAACAAACAAACATGACATACCTAACAATAATCCATGATATACATATCCTTTTCTACACATACTAACCAGAAAGTGACAGCGATATTAAATAGTAAAGAGATATTATCGAATCGACACTGTAATATAATAAATAGAAAAACCTACGTCTATGATATTATGCAAAAATAGAGAGATACAAAAATAAATGCAGGTATTTTAAGTAAAGCCCGAATATCTTTCAGCCTTTTTATATAAGTTAAATAAATCAATTTTACAAGATCCCTAGTGTTGGTCTTCATTATAATCGATTTCAACAGACAGGTAGATTGTTTAAGATGATTTGTGCACTAGAGTAGTAATTTCATAAGTACATAATAATCATTTCGTTAGGCTAGCGATACGAATGTTTTTTTAACCATATATTTTATTATCTAATACAAAAAACTGAAATAAAGGTGAAACTAGTAGCATCAGGCACGAATATTTTTAAACGCACCAATAATAAGTACCTAAATTTTGACTTTCACGCATTAACAGAAAAAAGACCAGAGAGGCTTGAGAGTGGTATAGGCCTTACAGCATTCACCCTGAGGAGATGGCAAAGCTGAGCTTATCCCTCTGCCAGGATTCACTGCACATTTGCCCAGCACTTTATATGAAGCAGACAGTTGCCATTTTGTAAAATTATCGTTGTGTGCGCTTCGGTAATTGACTGTTTACCACCTCCATGGGTTGAATGATCTAAGGGCATAGGTAGGTACATTATTAAAAAGGCGCAAATATAAATGTCGCTATACCGGGCCCCATTTTTATTTGACTTGCAAGACCTTTTAGCATGTCGTTTGTCAAAACGAGCTTATAAGTGTTTATAATTAAATTTCAGATCGAAAATATCAATACAGTAAAATAATACTTACAGTAGAGGAAAAACAATATTAGAAGTGTGAATTCGCTCGCCAGCCAAACATAGCAATCCTTACTTTGACACTTGTACAGTACAGGTACCGTCAAATCGCCGCTCGAACTAACCATATTTGACAGCTGTCAAACCCATACAAGATGACATGTCAACAAAGAAAAATAGACCTTATGTTTAAGCGTTAACATGATTTTGACACTGCCAAATATGGCTTCTTTGCACAGCGAAACGCGAAACTGTGAGCTCCATGACAAACAATGTTAAGTAAACGGGTATGTTTAGGTATAAGTACAGTATTATTTTTAGATAGTACGCAAACTTCCTTTATGAACAAATATGAGGTCATCTCTGAAACTCTCTAAATCGCGAAAAAGTTCGCATACATTGGGTGAATGTGGACTCTTTTCTATTTTTGTATATTTTTTTTATGATAAATGTTGTTCATAATAGACGTTTTATGGAGAAACAAATTTGTAAGATCCTGCTGGATTATGTGTCAAATTTTGACAGATATCCGAACGGCGTATAACGCCCTCCATAAACGCCCACTATGAGTCGATTCAGTCTGCGAAGAAAGCCGTTACTGTTTCTCTGTTGGGTCGCCTCTGAATGCTGTTGGTTGGTCGTGTGTTTCGCCGGCGTCTGTACTCTGTAGTGCGCGTGGTGTTCAGTAGCTCATGCCCGCGCGGGGCGGGCACGGCGCGCGCCAACATCACGATGTTGCCATGTTGAGACTCTTCCGTTGCAAGAACAGGTGCACCTGAATTACAGAAAATAAGGTCCATTTGAATGACCCAGTCATCAAGCGACGTTCATTCGACGTTTACCTCGTTGAGGGGTTAAGAAGCCAGTGATCGAGCAAAGATCGCTGTTTTTTTTTTATGACGACCGATGTGGCGTAATGGTAGGCGTTTCCCTTTGACGCAGAAGGTTCCGAGTTCGAATCTCGGAGTGACCCACTCACAAAGTTGATATTATCACTTTATGAATTTGTTCCTAGTCTGGTTAGGACATTGCGGGCTGAACCACTTGATTGTCCGTAAGTAAGATGGTTCCGTGTTTCGAATGGCACGTTAAGCCGTAGTAGGTCCCGGTTGCTGTCTATTATCACTTAGACGCCGGTCGTTACACAACCATGTCAGAAGCCTGCCAATTGTAGAAGGCGGTTGAAAAAATTTTGACACTAGGGTTCACTGGGTCGTCGGACGACTCGGTGTCCCACACAAAAAAATAAAAGCCCTCAATGTCCTAACCAGACTGTGAACAAATTTACAAAGTGATAAATATCAACTTTGTGGGTGACCCACCGAGAATCGACTCTGGAACCTTCTACGTCAAAGGCAGTCACACTACCGGATTTTGTTAGAGCTCGCATCGCCTCCTTCTGGGAAAGCACAGCCCAATATTAAGACATTGGTTTACTATGCACAACAGCCTCAATGTCAAATGAATGACAGGTAAGTAAGTATACTTTCATATCACCTATTTTTACACTTTTATTTTAATATTATACATTTGTAGTTTTAAGTCTTTTGTAAAATTATGGGTCCTGTCCTGTAGTGCCTGCAATAAAACTTTATTTTATTTTATTTATTTTATTTACTTTATTTATTTTATTTATTTTATTTATTTTATTTATTTTATTTATTTTATTTATTTTATTTATTTTATTTATTTTATTTTATTTATTTTATTTATTTTATTATTTTATTTATTTTATTTGTTTATTTTACTACCACTGCGCCACATCGGCCGCCAGTGATCGAGCTAAATTCGCTGTTTACCTCGACGAAGGCGGGCCGGTGGAGCTCGTCGCGATGCCAGCACTCGCACATGAGGTGGTAGAGGTCGCGCGGGCAGCCCGCCGGCCGGCCGATCGCCTCGAACGTGCCGTCGTCAGCTTGCAGGTGAGACAGGTTCTCCAGCACCTGGAAGTGAAAACAGACGTGTTTTGTGACTCGGCTCGAGCAGTGAGGATTTTGAGTGCAGTTTGTTTTGCGTTTTTTGGACTCGTCTGTTGGATAAATGGGGAGGAAAATTCAAAGCTTATTGCAGATGGCAGCAGGCGCGACTGTGCCTAAACGCACCAATAAGAAGTAGCTGAACTAAGATTATATGGTATTAAAAAGGCTTCTATGTGCTATTGGCTTTATCCCCACACATGCCTCAAAAGGACCGGGTCTCTGTGGGCCCGAGATTTTAAGATACCAACATAATAATTAAAATAATATGTAGGTAAGGATTAGGTTTGTAATTTCTTCGTTGTTTTACTAATTTTTTATCCGCTTACACTCTACAGCGTCGGTGACCAAGTAGTTAGTACATCGGTCTTACAATCGTTAGACAGGGGTTCGATCCTCGCCATGTACCAACGTGTTTCTACTCAAGTACATTTACCAACTGCCCTTACGGTGAAGGAAAACATCGTGATGAAACCCACATTCAAACAGAGTTTGAATTCAGATGATATTTGAATATGACTTAACCTAGGATTCGGCCCAGGTTAGCCTTCGGGTTGCAGAGGTCAGATGGCAGTCGCTCGTTTGTATCATGTTCCACGTCAAATCCCCTACGTTAGGTAGCCGACCCCGACAGAGAACGGGATATGGCAAGGAGGATGTGATTACCTCATTGTCGGTGAGGTGTTCGTACGGCCTGCGTCGGCACAGGGTGAAAATCTCGTGCAGCGTGACGCCGAACGCCCACACGTCGCTCTTGGTGGTGTACTTGCCAAGCAGCACGCTCTCCCACGCGGCCCAGCGCAGCGGCAGCGGGATCCGCCCGTCAACCTGCCAAATAGAACAACACAATTTTAACGGGCTGATGGTACGGGATGGTTTCGTGTTTCGGATGGCACGTAAAGCCGTAGGTCCCGGTTGGTGTCTATGATCACTTAGGCGGCTTACACAACCATTTCAGAAGCCTGATACTTGTAGAAGGCGGTTGACAAATTCTGATACTAGGGTTCATCGGGTCGTTGGACGACTCGGTGCCCCACACGAAAAGAAAGAAAGAAAGGGCTGAGTACACCTAAGGCTCAGTTTTTATACAGCCACTATATTAGTGGTTGTATAAAAACTGAGCAACTTTTACATACCCTGTAATAGTCGCAAGCGTATGCCTCGTTGTCAGTGCCGAAATCGCTGATCTTCACTTGGTAATTCTTGCCGACCAAACAGTTCCTGAAACATAAATGTTTTTTATAGTGTGGGACACCGAGTCTTCCAACAACCTGATGAACCAGGTGTCCATTTTTTTCAATAACATTAAAACTTGAACTTAAAAAGTAGACCTGTTTTCTACGCAGTGGTTTTGGAGTTGAATCCCAAATATTAAATATCTACCTACATAATTCAGCCAATAATTCGGATCCGTTGGTCTAACCATACGTATTTGAATTTTTACCCTCCCGTCGACAAATGTCACAGTAGCGAAATGTCCCGCTTGAAATCGGGTCTTCTAGTAGCTAAATGTCACACTCGCGTAATGTCACATTCGCGTAAAGCCACTTTCATGTTATGTCACATTTCCGTATCGCGAAATCTTACGCTCTGATTTTTTTACGTTAAGAATCCTCGTAAAAAGCAACCGAGGGATTAACCAGACTGAAGACCTGTCCAGAAGAACAATTCCACATTAAACCCAGAACGGGGTCTCCGTCATGAGCGTGTGATAGAGGTCTTTCGTGCGGTAGACTCCTGCAGCCGACCTGGCTCCGCACGTAACGACTCGTGATTCCTGAGGAGTCAGCTAGGGAGACTGAGGGGGTGGCGCAGATCCTGGGCAATCCTGCGGAGAGGAAACTTCACCCGCGTCAGGCGGGTAAAGTCCTCACACACTGATTGAATCGTCTGTCACAAACGTACGAGGCCAATGATGAACGATAAGTTGTCAACACAAAGAAACGTACCTGGCGGCCAGATCTCTGTGAACGAAGTTGAGCGACTCCAAATACTGCATCCCGCCAGCTATCTGCGTGGCCACGTGGAGCAAAGTCGTCGTGGTTTGCGGCCCGGAGGTCCTCAGGAAGGCGCATAGGTCTCCAAGTTCCAGGTATTCGAGCACTACGGCCAGTGGGGGAGACCTGCAGGCTCCTAAGACCCGTGCTAAGTGAGGTGATGATAAAGCGGCTAGTATGCGGACGTCGCGTTCGAATTCCTCCCTGTAGTAAAAAAGAGTATTGAATGTTTAGCGGCTAACTTCACTGCGAATAAATTACACATTCTTCCAGAGTGACATTGTGCGCATATGAAACGACAAAATATGTCGTGGCACGCATGTTAGCCAGGCTGGTACAAACATACGCAAATCATACGCGCTGTACATTTTTACGAGAAACAGCTTATAACACTAAGTCATTTTAAAATGGGTTCCTATAATAATGTGTTAGTTCTTTATATTATGGATCTGTTAAAGCGTTTGACCCGGCAAGTCAAAAGACGTGGGTTCGAATCCCATTAGTGGCGTGATTAATTTTCACTTGTTTCGTTTGTAACAAAAAGTTACTTGCTTTTTAAAACATTTTACCTACTATTTTCTACGAATTTGTAGGCTGGTTTTCTGGTGGCTGGTTTATAAACTATAGGTCACTAACCTTTCTTTGACGGAGGCGTTATGGCTGAGGAACTTGACGGCCACTAGTCTCTTCTCCGCGGTTATGGTGCCGTTGTATTCTGGAACCCCATCCGCTTCCGCTACGTATACCTGAATATTAATATACTTGGTTATTTTTTGGACGGAATATTATTGTCATAAATGAAAATATAGGGTGTAAAAATATTACCTGCAAATATTTAAAGGGGTGAACCAGCACATGAAACTGAACAACTTTCCCCAAGGAACAGAGCCCGAAATATAAAAAAGTAATTCGGACCTCCCATACAAAATTACCGACCAACCAAGTCAATTTGTATGGGAGGTCCGAAAAAAATTCTCATACTTTGGGGAGAGTTGTTCAGTTTTATGGGCTGATACACCCTTTAAAAAATTTGCAGCCAATATTTTTACACCTTATATTGTAGCACTGTGAGTGCATTAAAATCCTCATAAATACGTAATAGAAGTTACTACATGAGTGTCCGTTTATCATGATTATGGATGTGACTTACGGTGCCGAAAGCGCCCTCTGCCAGCTTGGAGATCATCCGGAGGCGGTGTCTCGGGAACTCGATCACGTCCACGGTCTCGAGCCGCCGCTTCAACTCCATAAACACCTCCAGCTGACTGGCCGACTGCCCAACACACAATACGCATGAGAACTGGCTCCGAAGTCTGCTATTTTATTGTCATTGTAACGCCATCGAAACTCAACTGTCATTTCATTGCCATTGTGATTTTTCTATACTTAAAACTGTTAGCAGACTACGAAACTACCAAAATCATCCAATTGAATTCCAATCGACATCCAACTGAAACGATTTTCATTTAGCAGACTTAGGGCCCAGGTATATATAAGAACGAGAGAGAATGACGTCCATCCGCCATATACAGATCGTTTCTTCATCGGTATGGACTATAGCCGACAGCTTATGTCACTTTTTAAAATAATGTTGCCATATTTATATTTTATTTTTAAGTAATGTGTTCAGTTCTCGTTTAATCAAATGAATGAACAATGAGTCACTCATTAAACTAATTTTAAATTATGAAATTGCTATGTCTTCTACATCTATAGTTTCAACTACAAGATGTATTGAAAATTAGGGCAGTCTAACAAGTTTCCTCGCAATGGTATTCAGTGTAGGCGTAGATACTATAGGAACATAGTCGCCTTAGGGCCGAGTTTGGTCACTAAAGCCTGGAAATGGCTTACCCTGGAGCTGTGTTTCGAATACGTGTTGCAGTGGTCGGCGAGCGGCTCGGTGGCGCGCGTTGACAAGCTGTCAGCGAGCCGCCTCTTCGTTAGCAGCGGCTCAGAGCTCAGTTCCGGCACTGCGTAGTCGTAGTTCGAGCTATCTGTGAATACAAATAAAAAAAACTGCGTTATTATTTCGTCAGTTGTCAAAATAGTGCCGCAGGATTACAATGGCAATTTGCCCGCGGGTGGCATAAGACGCGAATAAGAGATGTATCAGCGATTGGGTAGAAAAGAAATGAAATACTGAAATACAACTAGAAACAACAACAACTTTAGGCGATAGGCTGACAACCTGTCACTACAGTGATACACAAATCATCTGAAGGGGCCCTCAATACTTGTCAGACGGGGCGATAACGACCGTAATTTTACGATCGTTAACGCTCTGCCTACCCCGCAAGAGATAAAGGCGTGATTTGTGTATGTATGTATGTTAAAAAGAAATGATAGACTACAATAAATTATGCGTATTATTTAAAAAAGAAATTTTGAACACGTGCACTATCATTTGTAAAACAGCTCAATACAAGAAAAAAATCCTATTCATAATCTTAAACAAAATATAGGTAAGTAGACATAACATTATTGAAATGTACGTAAGTAGGCCTAACATCACTGCATAGTATAAAGTCGCTTCCTGCGTCTGTGCCTAAGTCTGTATCATGTATGATAAGATCTTTATGAATCCAGATTTTTAAATAGATAGAGTGGTTAAAGAGGAAGGTTTATGTGTATAATACATGCCGGGAAAATTAAATTGGGAGCGCCGGTGACCAAGTCGTTAGGACACCGGTGTTACAATCGTGAGACCCGAGTTCGATCCTCGCCATATACCAATTTGTTTTAGAAAAAACATAGTGATGAAAACCACATTCAAATATGAATTCAGATGATATTTGAATGTGACTTAACCTAGGATTCGGTCCAGGTTTAGCCTTCGGGTTGCAGAGCTCAGATGGCAGTCGCTCTGTGTAAAAACTTGGTTCCACGTCAAATCCCCTAGGTTAGGTAGCCGACCTCGACAGAGAAACGGGATAAATGAGATTTCTTCTTTAGTTTGAGTAGTGAAACTACTAGTGACAGAGGAAGGAATAGTGACTGTCCCGTTGGCGTAGCGGATAGTATGCCTGCCTTCTACGCCGAGGGTCGTGGGTTCGATCCCCACCGGACACAAATATTTGTTAAGTCAATTTTCAAATATTTGTGTTGAGTCTGGGTGTTTTCTATGTATAATATGTATTTATTTACAAAAAAAAAAGTATATATGTATTAGTATCAGCTACCTAGTTCCCATAGCACAAGTTTTGCTTAGTTTGGGGCTAGATGGCGCTGTGTGAATTGTCCAGGACATTTATTTATTTATTTATTAAGAAGAATGATGATGACATGCTGGGAAATGTCTTGTTCTCACGGGAAAACGATAAGCAGCGCTAGTTAAATACAGGGTTTAAAAATATTAGCTGCAAATTATTTTAAGGGGTGAACTAGCCCATGAAACTGAACAACTTTCCCCAAGGAACATAGGTCCAAATATTAAAAAAAAATTTTGGACCTCCCGTACAAAACTACCGACCGACCAAGTCAATTTGTATAGGAGATCCAGAAAATTTTCTCATATTTCGACCTATATTCCTTGGGGAAAGTTGTTCAGTTTCATGGGCTGATCCACCCCTTAAAGTATTTGCAGCTAATATTTTGACACCTTATATAATACGTAAGGTTATTTTCTGCATCTTCCAGCCATATCCGCCGTGAGTTGCCGGCTTAGAATAGCTTCACCACATGTCTTAAGAGGCGACGAAGTGATTCGAGGGTTAAATGTGCATTAAAATATTAGGCGACAGGCTGACAACCTGTCACTATAGTGATACCCGAAATAATATAGTGAAATGACATGGAATTTGCCGTGTGATGCCGGCATAGAATAGCATCATCCTAATTTTTCCCGCGGGTGTTGTAAGAGGCAACTAAGGGTCTCGAGGGTTTCATGTGTATTACCACGTATTACAACTTTAGGCGACAGGCTGACAACCTGTCACTATAGTGATACACGAATCATCTGAAGGGGCCCTCAATACTTGTCAGACGTGGCGATAGCGACCGTAATTATTACGGTCGTTAACGCTCTTTACGCTCTGCCTACCGTCAAGGGGTTAAAGCGTGATATATGTACGTATGTATTCGCGGTTAAATTGGCACTTGTGGCTCCAAAGTTTCCAGGTCAAGTGCAGCAGAATAGCCGCGGCCATTACCAACAGCGTGCCTAACGAAGCTACGGCATTTGAATAAGTCTCTGTGTTGCCATTCAACTATTCACAGGGGAGACGAGATAAGAATATTTTATGCAAGTTTCTGGTATTTGTAACCGACTGACAATATACACAAATTATACCTATACGTTTGCAAACGAAACAAAAACGTCAAAGTAATATTTTTCTGAATTTATTTAATTTCAATACAATTCAATGTCACAAGAATGTAACGGCCATAATAGGCTACTTGCCTGGCAGGTCAAATGAGCTACTTTTTAAAAGGATCTAAAACAATATTTTGTACGAAAATCTGAAAGTATGAAGCCATAGTGCACTATTTTGGATGGCGTCAACACACATACTTTCATATTATTTTCCTGTTTATTAATTCAAGCTATGAATATTTCCATAAACTATGAATAAAGTCTTTAGTATTTTGAGACTACAGTTTTAGGCGTACAACTATTGTACTTTATTAATGATCCAGGAAACTAGTAAATTCTATGGTAACGACACTCCATAAGTTAATATTCGTCAGACGTTAGGGTTGCATGTAGTCTGTATTACATACGCACATACATACTATCAAAAAACGTAACCATCCTTCTGGCATTCAGGCAAACAAAAGACCGCCACAAAAAGTAAGAAAATTTCAAATGCTTATCATGCTCTCTCGCTTCTACAAACTATGTTGAAAACAATATGGGGTTTTCTTTTTGAGAATAATAAAAACTAGTATTCCAAGAACTGTAGATGCCGTTACTAGATTCCAAACAAAAAAAAAACATTGCGAAAACCGACTGACACTTTCATTCCAAATGTTCCGTTCTTTGCCGTAACAAAAGATAATAATTGTAAAAAAAAAATCTCTTAATGACCAGTTTAATAATACACTTACCCGAGAGTGCGGGATTGGAGTCCTTAACAAAGTCTTTCATCTCGAGCAGTACAGTGCTATAACTAAAATATGGCGCGCACTTCAACGCCTGATACGGCTCTTGGTATTCGTCCGACTTAACATCTAGGCCACAGTCTAAACTTTTATTATCGGGCAGCATGGATGTGCCGCATCGGCTGTAGCTGTCCACTGCACGTTTTTGAGATACTGTGGTCTTCGCTAGTGGTGACGCGAAGCACTTTCTGTGTCTATGCCTGTGTATAATGAGGAAGACTGCCACGATGAGTAGGATGACCAGCGCAGTAAGGACCCCGACAACTATAGCCATGTATAGCGGGTCTTCGTGATGCGCCGTCGATATGGGTATTTCTTTGGCTGTTGTCAATTTCGTCTTGTCTTTTCCCGCAATGGGTTTGAGGATCTCAGGCGTATGGTTCCCCTGGGCGACGTCTGAAATATTAAAGAAGTCATTTAGTTATTTGTATCTGCAACACTGTGAAGGTCGCAATATCGATTTCAGTGAAACTGTAACTGACGTGTCTTTACTGAATAAATTATTTCTATGAAAGTAGTTTAATGCCATGTTGACGTACTGAAAAAATAAAATAAAATCTAGATAGAGGCACAAGGCCCATCAATTTCTTCCAGTTTAGGTACACAAAACTCGTTTAAAGATGAAAAATGGAGAAGAGGCAACTTAGAAATCATAAAAAGAAGTCTAAAAACTAAAACCCGACTACTGAGATATCGCGCTCTAAAAAGTAAGAAACAAGAAATCTGAAATAATAACTACTCACGATTGAATGTGTTTTTTGTCTCCAAAATTCATACAAAGTAAACAGCTATTATAATTTATTTTCATGGCAGTTTAATATAAAGTTCATAGTGGTTTTCAGGTGATAGCTGTGGTCGTTTGCCACGTGTTCTAGTACTTACTATCTAGTTTATAAAATAAGTAAGGAAACGTGGCAAACGACCACAGCTATCACCTGAAAACCACTATGAACTTTATATTAAACTGCCATGAAAATAAATTATAATAGCTGTTTACTTTGTATGAATTTTGGAGACAAAAAACACATTCAATCGTGAGTAGTTATTATTTCAGATTTCTTGTTTCTTACTTTTTAGAGCGCGATATCTCAGTAGTCGGGTTTTAGTTTTTAGACTTCTTTTTATTTTAATTATTTTGGGGTTGTAAACTTAAATTTTCACGATTGTTTGTTGGAAGATGTAGGTAGGTACAAGTTTAAACTGTATTATGATTTTGTTAGCTGTATATAAAATATGCTAGTAACCCCCCGTGTGATTACATTACAAAAACAAATGTTTCAGTTTCTTTATTCTGTGAGGGGGGCAAGCCCCCCTCAACCCCCCGTGTCGATACATGCTGCTGGTTTGTTACCCAAACAGGTTTTTCATTTTCTTTGTTCTGTGTGGGGGGCCAGCCCCCCTCAACCCCCCGTGTCGATGCTTGCTGCTGGTTTCAACACCAAAAAAGTTGTCTCCGTTTCTTTTTCTGCGAAGGGAGAAAGCCCCCCTCAACCCTCCGGGTCGATGCTTGCTGTTAGTTTCGTTACCAAAACAGATGTTTTCATTTATTATTTTAGCTAAATTTAATATGAATATATGAAGCGTTATAACGACAAGTTCTAAGAAAAATGCACAAATATCTGCTTTTAGAATATTAGTTGTAGGATCTTTTATGTACATACATACATGTACCTATCTATACATACATACATATAAACACATATCAATATCACTCCTTTATCCCGCTTTCGCTCTGCCTACCTATCTATGTACGCGTTAAATTAATTTAAATGTAATAATTCGCGGTACCTTCAACTTCTTCTTTCTTCTTTTTCGTGTGGGACACCGAGTCGCCTAACGACCCGATGAACCCTAGTGTCAGAATTTTTCAACCGCCTTCTACAAGTAGCAGCCTTCTGACATGGTTGTGTAACGACCGCCGTCTAAGTTATCATAGACAGCAACCGGGACCTACGGCTTAACGTTCCATCCGAAACACGGAACCATCTTACTTACGGACAATCGGGTGGTTCAGCCCGCAATGTCCTAACCAGACTGGGAACAAATTCACAAAGTGATAAATAATATCAACTTTGTGAGTGACCCACCGAGAATCGAACCCGGAACCTTCTGCGTCAGAGGCAGTCGCACTACCACTGCGCCACATCGGTCGTCAACCTTCAACTTAGATCCCATTACATGAGATGAAAAATATGACAGTTCGTTTGATACCCAACACGATATAAACCTTATTCAAACATATTTTACATGCAGTAGCAGTACGTATTGTGACTTGAACGTCAATTTTGGTGCAGCTACTCAATTGAGTAAGTCAACAGTCTCAGACAACAGATGTCGCTGTTAGTTTTCCTAAAACGCGATTTGGCTTAATAGCACTACCTTTTTCAAAAATTTTGGAAAGTGCGTGTTCCCCTAAAAATAAGAAATTTAACCGCAGTAAAGAGCAGCCTATGTTTTATTCTAGACATTATTTCATCTTTGTACAAAGTATCATTTGAATCTATTCAGCCGTTTTAGCGCCAAGTCCTAACAAACACATAAATCCGCGTTTATAAATTATATAAGGAATTAGGACTAGGATTAGTAGGATCTCTTATGTACCTACCTATCTACGCGTTAAATAAATTTTAATGCGATAATTTTCGCGGTACTTTTCTACTTCGATCCCATTAAATATGATGAAAAATATGTCAGATCTGAGCCTAAGGAGCAGCTCTTTCTTACCATAGCTTATACACAGGTATTTAGCGTATGTAGTGCTATCACGTCTTGTCTGCCTTTCGTTTTCATCATCAGATCAGCTCCACGAGTATGACACATACCGACACCACACCGATACCGATACCAATGTACCTGCTGCTTGTAGAAAGTGGTTGAAAAATTTCTGACATAAGGGCTCATTGAAGACGAATGTGGCGCAGTGGTAGTGCGACTGCCTTTGACGCAGAAGGTTCCGGGTTCGATTCTCGGTGGGTCACTCACAAAGTTGATATTTATCCCTTTGTGAATTTGTTCCCAGTCTGGTTAGGACATTGCAGGCTGAACCACCCGATTGTCCGTAAGAAAAATGGCTCCGTGTTTCGAATGGCATGTTAAACCGTTGGTCCTGGTTGTTGTCTATGATCACTTTAGTAGACGGCGGTCGTTACACAACCATGTCAGAATCCTGCTAATTTTATTGCAGAAGGCGGTTGAAAAATTCCGACACTAGGGTCCATCGGGTCGTTAGACGACTCGGTATCCCACACGAAAAAAGAAATTGAAATTAATTCGGCGTCCTACACGAAAAGAGAGAAAGAGAAAAACCGATGTACCAATTTCATACTAAATTGACATTGCGTAAATGCAAGAAAGTTTCAAACTTTCACCTACATTATATATATTTTTGAAATGTGCTATTTAAGCCCTTTTGTTTGATACCCAACACGATACCACTTGAAGAAAAAAAAAATTTTCTTCGTATCTTTATGCACGCTAGAGGGCGCCATGTTCACTTTATTGTGACATGACATAGCCTATAACCATCGGACTGTTCAGACGCTCCTATTGACACCTCATTTGTCAAATTCTGTTAAGTAGATTCGTAGCTAGGAGGGAACAAAGGAATTATTGCCACATACATACATACATTCCGGTCAAAATCATAACCCTCCTTTTTGCTTTGCTGTAGTCGGGTAAAAAGATTAGACTCTAACCTAGATCAGATAACAGCACAAAAAGTACTATGTATATATATATACTTACTGAGCAACGGGTTTCTCATATAGCTAGGGAAATCGTATACTTAAGTAAAGAAATTTAGTGTATAATTGAAAAAAGCCACACCTGTATTCTGAGGCCACTTACCGGAGACAAACTCTACTCCACATCAAGTTGCAGTAGTTCTTGAATATAGTATCTTATTTAGACTGTAGTGACGAAATCACTACTAAACAAGAAATTGAAATGAACTGGATAGTATGGTTTTAGAGAGGCATATAGTAGCCGAGATGTGAGGCCACTTACCGAATCTTAGACTTAGGTTTCGACACTTCGCTGTCGAGGATCCTTGGATACATTGTCCAACGTTTGACTGTACCGGACAGTATAGTCTATTTGAGAGAGCATTTAGCAGTTACAGTGTGAATCTACGTACCGGAGTCGAACACCACTTCGCTAACGAGGATCCAGCGCGCGGAGAAGCGGAGTTCGATGCGCACCCACTTGCCGATGCGATGGTGCAGCTTGATGCTCACGTTGCGGGAATACTCGAATATTTTGTCCTCTGTGTGTGTATAGCGAATGGGGTCGTCTTGGAAGTGACTGCCGCCGATTGAGAACGATATTATCGCCTCGGAGAACACCTGGCGAAATTGATTTTAGTTAGGTGAATTTATAAATTGCTAAAATTCTAGATTAGGTTTACGCAGCTCATGAAACTTGACAAATTATTTGTATACCACAATTGAAAATCCACAAAACAAAACACGTAACAACTATCCCTCCTTTTTTACAACTCAATGTGCTGCTCGGAATATTGGAGTTGTTTGGTCGTTCCTCCTGTTAGCCTAAGTTGAGTTCTGAGCCACTTTCTGGAATACAAAAGCAACGTACCTGAACATCCCTCATGAATCGATTATTGCAATAAAGATGTACAGCGCTGAATTCCCGCACTTTGTCGAACTCGAAAATCATCACGGGGGGGTTCGGCCTCGAGTCGTTTCGCCAGCCGACCCAGGCTGAACTCTTGGCTGCTTCCCGGATCTCGTCTCCGCCGAACTGGCCGTCGACCAGTTGGCCCAGCCCGCCTCGCAACTCGTCGCCCCACTGGCCGTCGTAGATCGTGTCAGTCAGCTCGACGCCATTACTGCGTTTGTTGCCTTTCGGCATAGAGTAAGCGACAATTCCCACTGTGGACAAAAAAGTTCAACTATCAAGCTTGTTATAGGTGTACGGCAAAATAAATCAACATATCGCTCGTATGCCGATGACTTGTAAATAATTTCCCACCAGATAGTATTCGATTTTGGACCCTATGTACCAAAATCGGATTCTAAAACCAGTCCAAATATAGTGAACACTCTATTCTAATAAGCGAATGCAATGTAAAGTTAACTTCTGTGATAATATTACCATACAAAACTGTTAATAACTAGTAACATTAATATCGTAGGCTAATAATTGTGTTATTTAGAGTATAAGCATAAGCAGTGTCGGTGGCCAAGTGATTAGGAGACAGGTATTACAATCGTGTGACTCGAGTTCGATCCCCGCCATGTACCAATGTAAAAACAAAAAAAAAAACATCGCAACCCACATCAAATACCATCTGAATTAAAATTTTATTAACCTGGTATTCGGACTAGGTTCGCCTTCGGGCTGCAGAAGTCAGATGGTAATCGCTCTGTGTAAAAACTTGGTTCCACGTCGAAATCTCTGGGTTAGGTAATCAACCCCGACAGTGAAAGTGATAAGGCAAGGAGAATGATATGTTATTAAAAATATAAATCTCTTCGGGAAAACAACTTATTCTGTATATTCAAAATTGTTCTTTATTGAAATATCGAGTTAATTAATCGAGAGGCAAAAGCGTCAAAAGGCACTTTGAGAATCTAGACACAAATGGACCGCCCATTTCAGAATAGCCGATAGATCCATAACTGTTTTCTTGAAACTTGCAGCATATGGTTTAAATCAGCAATTTATTTTATTTCCTGTTGCTATTCTGGAATAGACGTTTTTGTATTTTTGTTTGTAACTACGAAGAGTTAGCTAGCCATGTGGTGCTGACTTAAAATAGCATCATCCCATTTCTAGCCATGGGTGTCGGAAAAGCCGACCAAGGGATGAATCCATGGAACGTTCCATGTGAATTCTACAATATCTTGTACTGCGCTCGCTTCTCCGCCTCCAAGCGTGGTGAGTACGGCAACAGTTCCCAACTCGGAGGACTCCCATCTCCAGCAGTGGACTGTTGTAGCTATAGAAGTAGAAGAGTTAGGGTCGACGCTTATCAAGCCGAATATGACACGTTCGGTTTTCTATATTATTGGAAATTAACTCTGATTGAAATAGTTATGTTTTGTTATCAAAATCTCAAGTTCTTCAACGCATGACATACTTTTCGATTCGATAATATCTAGGTTGAAATCGTTTAAATATAGTATTAACGTTTATATCGCTTAAGGTATCATTTTCAAGTCATAATTTAATATTTATATATGCGCGTCAAATGATGCTAGATCTGCGGTGGCCAATGCCAAAACATGTTAAAACCGATGCCAATAAATCAGCAATGATGCCAAGTCGGCCTTAGCGGACACAAACGGCTACTTTTACATATTCTGTAAAGCGGCGAAAGACACTTGGACACTGTACGCACACGGAATACATAATAACGCGCCGTAAATATGGTTTATGTATCTACCTACTATCAATAGTACTTCGACATACCCACCCATTTCATCATTGGCCTCGTACGTCTGTGACAGACGATTTAATCAGTGTCTGAGGCAAGACTTTTCGTGGCTATACAGGGTGTTAGGAAAAGTACTGTGTTCTTTTCAAGGGATAAACCACCCTACGAAACTAAAGAATTTTCCCCAAGGAACATAGGTCGAAATAGGTATAGAAAGAAAATTTGGACCTCCCATACAAAATGTACCATTTTGTCATTTTTGCCTTTTGTTGGCGAGACCAGAGAACCAAGCATTGTCTGAGTCACGCCCATCATACACGCTTTCGCCCTGTGCTTTCGCCATTCGTCCCTAACCTCAGCACGCTTCTCCAAGCTTTGATCGACAACATTCAACGATAGAATAACTAACACAATTTGATCCCTTTAAAACATCACATTTAGTGTAAAGATGTTTCATTAATGAAACATCTTAACACTAAATGTTTCATTAATGAAACATCTTTACACTAAATGTGATGTTTTGTATTAATCTTGCATGCTTGTAAATCTTTATAAATTTTTGTTATGGAGAAGCGGAGTCTCCCAACACAGGTATTTATATAATACTTAAAGGAGGCCCCAGCAACTTTATGGAAATATGACTACATGTTGTGATAAATAAAGATTTTTGTATTTGTATCCCTTTAAATGGTATCTCGACTGCGACAATTGTGCCGTTGTTACGGATGAAAAAACACATGTTACAGACGTTTTAGTGAGACTGTCCTAGCAATAAAACAAGTTCAAAATAAAGGTCGACCGGAACGACTAATTAGTTTGTATGTCATCATTAGATACTATACTCCTCAACTGCATTACCAATCATGAAAGACGTGTTTATAATTTATAGCGAAACCATGAAGCTTCAGTATTCTCTAAAAGAGAACGGTTGAACATTTAAGTACAATAATAATCCGCCAGCGCCACTCCGCCGGTCTGAAACCCTCAGCCGCAACTAAAGAGAATGTTACAAAGAATACACAGTACATTCTTAATGGGCTCTATCGGAAAAATAAGGATAGACAGAGCGATGCGAATAAATACAGAGATGGCGATGAAAACTATAATCAAAATAGTAATTTACTGGGTACGTTTAAATGTATCGTATGAAAATCGTATGTTGTGTGTCACGACATCAAAATATAAATTTTTAAGGTGAAATCAGCTTAGAAACCTCCCCGAATATTTAAAGTAGTGTTCGCAATTTTCTAAATTATTTATCGAAATCTCCATGAAAAGAGTAATTATTTTCAATAGGTACTACTTCACGATACATGCTTCAAAACTGTGGGGCCCAAAATTATTTGATATGATAAAGTTGCCTCGATAGAAAAAAAAACACATTATTTCTAATTTCGCGTTTTCGGTCTGATTTACCTAAAACCTGACGTTTAAATTGCTATAGCTGGCTATTCAATCTATGGGTTCACTTTTTCAAATAATTCAATATATCAATTTAATATTAACGTAAATGTCCGGATTTCCTAAAATGAACCGTCATAGTCTGTTTCTCTCTAACGCACCAAAAATGAAAGGGACTTACTTTTTGGAGCTGGTTTCACCTTAATAGCCAGCTCAGTACACAACCCAATTATTCTCGGTACATAAAACCATTGGGTATAATACGGCGGATTGGAATAGGGTCACCACATTTATATTTTTACAAAAGCAGTTATGTCCAGTATGTTTCTGTAGAACGAACGACCCTAGCAACCCTAGTATGCCCCTGACGTAGTTTTATAATGTGACCATAGACGTGACTAACGATCGCAAAATTACTTTTATCCTAAATATACATAATCAAAAAAGTTTACCAACTTCAGACAGCAGCGTTATGGAAAAATTTGGATGTACATGGTTTCTCTATAAGTTTTTTCTCCGTGGCTTCTGTTATTTTTGGCTCTGACTATGACGCCTTCTTCGTAGACAGGAAAAGTAGGAAGCATTGTGTTCGTAAGTCAGCCATTTGTAGGTTTTCATAATTCAATATTATTCTGCGAGTATTAAATAGTGCAAGCGATTGGCGAGAAACCACACAAGACCGAAAAAAAACCTTATGTTAATCCAAATTACCCTATATCTTTGTGCCAAATTTCATGAAAATCGGTTCATTAGATTTAGCGTGAAGGAGTAACAAACACATAAACTTTCGTATTTATATTAGTAGGCCCTACGGGGCGGTACCGGACGCCGGACTTTCCCGGAAACACAAAACTCTACAGATCAAACCAAACCACTTTCCCCAAGAAACAGACTCCAAAACACTTTTTATGTTACCGACTATTGAAAGCTGATCAACAGCTGATTGTACTTCGACATTTATTTATTTGTGCATGTTGTTCAGTTTGACCTGTAAAGCTTAACATTTTCCAGAGAGTCCATCCTTCGGTACCACACGATTATTCTGAACCACGTTGGCCACCTGCGCAACCGCCAGAAAGAAAATGGGGTGTTCCATACATTTTCGCCGAGTAGGTATGAACTTTTCTATAGAACACACAATATTATTTTTGCGATTTTTCAGGTCGCCCCATACTAACACTTGTCTCGATTCATGAGTGAAAATCCGTACAAAGTGTGTGTACCGACTAATAAGAGCCCTGTATATTGTGACTTTAGGTATAGTCTGTAAGTTTAGGTACTTATATTTTTGTAAACAAACTTTGTATGAAAGTGACACTTCAGAACTGTCAGTTTAATACAAAATTTGTTTACAAAAAGAGAAGTACCTAAACTTACAGACTGTGGTGTACTTGTAAAATTACTGTTTACTACAGTAAAGTAAATAAACCTGAAAAGGTTGAAGAACTTGCCGAGAGCGAGATATAACACACAAAAGGCTGTCGGATCGTAGTCTAGATCATAGAATAAACAAGGGATTTTTATCAGATACAGGAAAATCAGTTACAAGCTCCAAAGGGTGGGCTTTCTTTGAATATAACTCCTTTGAAGAATCTTAACTTAACTAGCATAAGCTTGCGCCTTTTTATTTTTGGGTTCCGTACTCAAAAGGGTCAAAACTGTAACCCATTTGACGAGTATCTATACTCGTTCCTTAGTGTTCGTATTACAGATTTAAATCCAGTTGTATAAAGTACCTAGTGCTTAACACACATACATCCTATAAAATGTACTGAACCGATAAAGATTTTATTTATTTAACAGGCATTATTACAGTAAATTTAAAAGATTTAATGAAACGACTTCTACTCTATTGTATTTTGAAATATGGCGTTCACATCTACATCTAAAGACGTATTTTGCCAATCTCGAAGTGTATATTGCTACGTAGAAGTAACACCCACCAAGTGGCGGACCACTTTTTCTTTCTTTTGGCTTTGGAATCTAGTAACATAATCAGTTCAACACCATTTGCAGAGTTTTTGAAATACTAGTTCATTTTTAATTTTCAAAAAGAAGACATCTTATTGTAGGTAATTACTACCTACCTAAAATCAAGCAACGCATTCGTGTGACCTACTTCAACGGTGGTGTTCAAGTTGAAAAGGTTTATAGCATTTCGCTACACAAAAGGTATACCATAACGTAAACCAATAAAGATAAATATTATGGCCGACGTGGGGCTTCTACTATAATTATGAAATATGCGGAAGGTAGGCCGACAGTAACATAAAAATACCAATTTGCTTGCTTGCAATAAACAGATAGGTCGCCTAGGTCCAGTTCCATTTTGATGCGTTCATTTTTTAAAATTAAGTTGTTCAACCCTACTTTGTGACACAACACAACATAGTGCGCCAGCCATTACAGTCTAGGTTAACTCCAATTGTATCATAGTAGCTCTTAATACGCGTGCTGTAGGAAAGGTACAAAGCAGTCCGAGCTGTACCTGACTGTACTGACGTGGGTAGAACAATTTAATTTATAAAAAATATTTTTTTAATCTTTATTGAAGTTGGTTAGAAATATAAAATGTATACACGCTTCACATACTTTATTATGCTAGGGATGGCGTGGTTCAAAGGAAAAGAGTACTTTTTCTAACGCCCTGTATACCTCCAACTCAAAACCTCCGCAATTCTTTAAAGAGCAGCCTTACATGGAGTATTTTTACGTATATGAATCTGCGTTGAAGAAAACACAAGTGGGCGCGTAGACTTTTTCTAATTGGCAATCTTTCGTCTAGTCGAAGCTTAATAATAAGCGTAGGCATCATTTAGATTCCATAAAGAGGATTATTTCCATCATTCTACAAATTGCAGAGTGTGTCGTAGGAGGCGATTAAGCGTCTCGAGGGTTTCATGTGTATTACAATTTTAGGTGGCAAGCTGACAACCTGTCACTATAGTGATACACGATTTATCTGAAAAGACCCTTAAATATTTGTCAGACGTGACGATAAAGATTGTAATGTTGCGGTCGTTGATACTCTGCCTACCCCGCGAGGGATATAGGCGTGATATGTGTATTATGTATTCTATAAATGAAAATAATGATCAATCGGGATACACCAATTTATGGTGCTTTGTAGGGATTCTGATTAGAAGGCTGCCAGAGCATAATATGTGCTGTCTCTATTAAATAAAAAATCATAACTCAATGACAACTTCATTTCTCGAAAATCGAATTTTAAGGTTTCTTCAAATTATTGTCGAAAAATACAGATACAAAAGCCTATAGCGAGATGGCTTACAGCGATAAGGCCGCCTAGCTTATACACTCGACTTCAAAAAAATCGCACGTCCGTAAAAATAGGCTTCAAGCACTGGTAATCCTTAAGACAAGCAGTTATTCGTAGCAATATTGGTATCATTTGAGAGCCCTATAAAAAGTCTTTAAAAAAATATCAATTTCATTTGAATAAAGAAACAGCTTGACACTTCACGTCACTGTGAATGACAATGGAACTGATTCTCCTCTTCAAATTTTGTTTGTATTGTTTTGTTTTTTGGGTATAAAAGGGTCGATACAGCTTATTGGGGGATAAATTTGCTACCAACAGTCGAAGAAGACAAGAATATCTTTCATCAGAAAAACGTCCTTGTAGATGGACAACTACAGCTGCTGAAGCCGCCCAAGTTATCGCACTACTGCAATCAGGACTACGTCAGTGTGCTGTTGCTCGGCAATTGCACTTGAGTCGCTTTTCTGTTCGAAGAGTGTACCAGCGGTTCCTGCAGACCGGTGGCTTTGTAGAAATCGCTGCACTTCTGCGAGAGATGACCGATTCGTCGTATCGAAATCTTTGAGAAATCGGTTCTCTAATGCTGTTGAGTTGCAACAGCAGCTTCAAGCAGTTCGTAGAAGGGCCGTGAGTGTCTCTACAGTTAGAAGAAGACTAAAGGAGAGAAATATTGTGGCTAGAAGACCTGCCACGGGTCCAAAATTAACCGCAGCGCATCGGCGAGCACGCTTGCAATTTGCTCGCAACCACGTTAATTGGACCCTTGACCAATGGAGAACTGTTGTCTTCTCAGACGAAACGAGAGTGTGCCTTTTCTGCAACGATAGACGCAAAAGAGTATACAGAAGACAATGGGAACGTTTTGCCCAAGCCTGCATCCAAGAAACGGTAGAATAGGGGGGCGGTTCCTGCATGTTCTGGGGCGGCATATCTGCCGATGGCAAAACTGAACTTTCTTGCGTCTCTCGGACCGGCGGTGCTCACGGGCAAGGGTCGATGACTGCACACCGGTACATCACAGAGATCCTGGAAGAACATGTGGTCCCCTATGCTGGATTTATTGGCGACGGGTTCACATTAATGCACGATAACGCCCGCGCGCACACTGCTGGTATTGTACAAGGCTACTTTCAAGAGGTTGGGATCCCTGTCATGCAGTGGCCAGCGAAAAGTCCAGATCTGAATAGAGCACCTCTGGGACCAGCTGAAACGCAAGGTTAGATCCCGTGATCCCGCTCCCGCGACTCTTCAGGAGCTCCAAGACGCCGTTATTGAGGAATGGGACAGTAACCCTCAAGAAGAGGTCCTAAAGTTGGTGCGATCCATGAGGGAGCGCATGGAAGACGTCATTAGGGCTAGGGGGGGTAACACTAGGTTTTAGGTTAGTTTTAAGCAACTTGGTTTTGAAAAATTAATCAGATTTCTTTAGGGTTTTTAAGGATTATTATTGCTTTGTAAATTTTTCTCAGTTCCAATAAAAAACATTGAATGAATTATTGTTTTTGCATTCTCTGTTTCCTTACCTTTCAAATGATACCGAACATTACCAATATTTCATGATACACATACGATTGAAAGATGTTTGAAATAGATTTCTTAAAAGGTGCGATTTTTTTGAAGCCGAGTGCATTATGGTAATTGTTTTTGTCTCTGTATAATGCTATGTTTTAATGTGAGCAATAAAGTGTTTCTGTCTGTCTTATTTACCGAATGTTGTTTAAGTAGAAAGTTGCTCAGAGTAGTTACATACTCGTATAGCACCAGAGGATTTTTGGCAAATTAAGCTCTCATTGAGTTATGAATTTTTAACGGATGGGGGCAGCACATCATACTTTAGAAACCTCTTAACTAAGGGCAGGTTAGTCACGACTCACACATAGAAAAAAGAGTTTATCATCACAGAGATAATAAATACAGAGAGACAAATAGGTTCTATGATCATTAATCGTATTTAGCAAGCAATATGAAAGCTGGGACGGGAAAAAATAATATTTTCATTATAAAATAGGCTAACAACTTGTTACTATAGCGATACACGATTTTCTTGAACAGACTAATATAAAGGTGGGGATAGCAACCGTATTTTTACGGCCGTTAACGCTCTGCCCTGCAAAGGATAAAGGCGTGACGCATGAATGTACGTGTGTATGATAGTATGTAACAAACGAGGACAGTTTGTATGGATTTTCCTTTCGTGACGAAACAGGAGCTCAATTTCTGAAAAATTCTAATTCGATTCGGTGTATTTCAATGTTTATTACGTGTTCGATTTTATAATGTCAAGGGTATGTGTGAATGTGTAGCAGAATGTGTGACTATAAGCCCCGGTCCCGAATTTTGCGGGCAGCGGGGCGGCAGTGGCAGGTTTTTTGCATACATATAAATAGACCGAATCTCGGAATTACCGGGGTTCATCAGGTCGTAGGACAAATCAGTGTACCAAACAATAGGAAAGAGGAAAGTGTGGCGAAGGAGGACTCTTTGTGAGGATATTTTTTTGTGTCGAACCGGGACAGAGGTTTCTGATTAAAACGGAACCGTGAGTCAGAGACATCGAGTTTTATTTATATTCCAAACACATTATTACCAACGTCGGCACCTGGCGGGAATTCTTACACAATCATGCCTCGCTTATTCTCTGTGGAAACAATCATTGTTTGCACGCCGCCCATATAGGATGTATAACATCCAACAGCAAATATTTTAGGGGGCGAGCAAGTTCATAAAACAGGTCAACTTTTTCCAAGAACATAAGATCGAAATGTGGATTAAGTTTGGATCACTCATACTACCAGCCGAACTAGGCCATTTTAAATCAAATCATCAGAATTATTTTTTTACCTGACAACAAAAAAAATTGGACCTCCCACATAAAATGTAGCAACCGACTGAGTCAGTTTGTAATGTGAGGTTCAAAAATGTTCCTGGAGGAAAGTTGTTCAGTTTTAAGATCTGGTTCATTCCTTGAAAGGAAGTCAGTACTTACCCTAACACCCTGTATAATATAGGCGTACCATAGGTATAACATTCTCTAAAAGTACTCGCATGGTTAATATGAGCAATACACGAGCAACACAAGGCAACTCTGACTTATTTAGTTGAATTTTCTTCAGAGAGTACGCCTAGTTAAACCTATTTTCTTCAAAAGCGAGTCACCTAACTCGAACATATCTAAAAGTAGCAGCGGCAACATCTGTAGAGTATTTCGTACACGGTTGCTTGCAGTGAATTTTGAAGGGGACATTTTACTTGTCATTTTATACACTAAGAAACACCTTACGACGTGACTAGTGCTACTGTGCACGAAAATCAGTTAATGTGATTTAGAAACGGAAGGAAACGAGACGGGCGACAGCCGACGCGACGCTTGCTCTTCGCGAACGAACGCCATTTTCTATTAAAAATTTCCCGCTTACCAACAGTTATCTATCTGGTAGTATATTTCCGAATATTATCGCTTGGAAGCATCTGTGTAGGCTTCGGTTGAACTCGTAGCTTCGTCGTTTGAATACGTAGCTGATTCTTTAATAGAGATAAAAGGAAATGGTTTTTAATCTTGCCCAGCGCGCAGCGTTACGGATACGAACATATCACGACCAGTTTGATTTTAGTAAATATTTAACATTGTACCTTTTATCTATTTACATTTTATTTCAATATGTTTAGGAAATGAAACTTACAACGGTACTCCGATCACCGATGTTCAATTTTTCGAACATTTGTTTCGATGACGCTTCTTTCTACGAAATTTCGGTTTTCCGATGGTCAGTTGGCCGATGTTTTTATTCATGTATATACTCACGTTTCACTGATTTTTGATAACCCCAGTTTTTGATCAAAATATATCAGAATAGATCCTAGACGTTTTGGTCAAATACGGGCAGATGACTAACTCTATTATCATACATAACGTAAGCGTAAACTAGTGTAGCTGTTTTATAATTTTATCAGCTTGCTTTTTATGATAAAATAGGATAATTGAAGATGTGCAGCTCTGTGCCAAAGGCAGCTATTGACATCTCCATGTTTCGCCTGCGTCTTGTAGACATACGTGTGTCACTGGAGGCCCGTCGTCCGTCAAACCAGAAATACCACCTCAAAGGATCCACCTACAAACGGAAAGTTAGTGTGTATCGGCGGCATGATGGCTTCTCTGGCCAACTGACATCATCTCTCCCTAACACCTCTACCACCTGTGTCTACCACCCTTGGCCGTTTCAGGGGTGAAAAACAAACAAAGGAGTACAAAATAGCTACATTTTAACTTTTTAACCTATAACATTCCCTTGTTGTATTACCTACAAAGTATTTAAACCAGTTTGGTCGGGCCGCTATTCGTAGAAACTCCGTTTTAGTCGTTCATTGGTAGACGTCGTCGCCCGTGCATGCGAGGGTCTATTAAGATTCCTCCTTACGCAAGGTGCTGCCTTCAGCGCTTAAAAACACAACTCGATAAATACGTTCATCATCATTCTCGTTGCCTTATCCCGTATCTCTGTCAGGGTCGGCTACCTAGCCTAGGGATTTGACGTGGAACCAAGTTTTCACACAGGGCGACCTGCAACCCGAAGGCTAGCCTGGCCTGAATCCTAGGTTAAGTCATATTCAAATATCAATTGAATTCAAAATTTATTTTACCGTGGGTTCCATCACGATGTTTTTCCTTCACCGTAAGAGCAGTCGGTAAACGTACGTAAGTAAAAACATTTAGGTACATGCCGGGGAACGAACTCTGGTCTCACGTTTGTAAGACCGGTGTCTTAACCACTAGGCCACTGACGCTCTTTATAAACACGTTATTTAACGAAAATCCGCGAGACTGAGATACTGAAGCTTATTTGCAGTATGTAGTTTTGATAACAATACGATCACTGGTAGTTACTCTACTACTAGGGCCACAGTACTGCACTGCTGGACGGGGGCTATTGCCATACTCACCAATCTCACCTCGAGAGCACTGCAAGGTGTAGTAGTAATTATTCACAGGACACGCTGAACGTATTCACCCCTTTGTCTTCTTTTATGACACCCACGGATGAAAAGCATTTTTAACACAATTAAGTATTTATATTGCATGCGCGCTCTCGCACGCACATTTACGTTGTTTTTTATTTTGATTTATTAATTTTTAATGTAGTGAGGACAGCACCTAGCCTAGGAAGGCGTCTAAAGCAAAAAGTGGCGAATTACTAAGGCTAATCACACGTCTACACCGCACGATTCTGATATGATTTATAGCTGCTAGACTTTGCCTGTAACATGCTGGAAACAGTTTTTCATAAGGCCTTATCGCAAATTATGGTCATTTTAATCCGCTTACTAACAAACGGGCTTGATTGAAGCGACAGCGAATTTTGAGTAAAGGACATGATCCAATCCTGGACTACATGATCCAGTCTTGCTTTTCGTCAATTTTTCGTGATTCGCCAGTGTACTCACAACATCTCCACAACCCTGGAAACGCAAGACAACTCTCCTATCGCTCCAGCTTCAGCTCCCAGCCCAGCTCTCCACTCCTATCTCTTGCCGTCATATACCCAATATTCATTAATAGTTTATTCAGATGAAATGAAAACAAGAAACATTAGCAGCTATTTAACATATTAATTGTTGGGAGATGTGATGATGATGATCTCTCCGATCGATTTCGGCCATGGCGACCACTTCGACTCGTAATCAGATCGGCGCTGATGCGCCCGGAGATGACTATTGTAGCCAAATTTGGCAGTAAACTTCCGTGCACAGTGTGGACACGTGAGTTTGCCATTTACATTATTAAAGTTAATGACGACGACTGTATTTAAAACAGTGTTAAAACAGCTGCCTTAATAAGGTATTAGCGCAACTTTAGAAAACTCAAGAAAAAGTTTAATAAAACATTTTATACATAGGTGCATACACATATTACAAACACAAATCACGCCTCTATTCCTTGCGGGGTAGGCAAGGCGTTAAAGTCTGAAACATTACGGTCATTATCACTTCGTTTGAATCAATCAATCAAATATTTAAAGGTATCTAATTTAGATAAGTTGTGTATCACAACAATGACAGGTTGTCAGCCTGTCGCCGAAATTGCTATACTCGTACGCGTGAAACCATCGAGTCGCTTAGTCGCCTCTTACGACACCCTCGGGAAAGAAATGGGGTGATGCTATTCTAAGCCGGCATCACAGGGCACATTTTCTGTACCTAGCTAATGCGTAAGTACGACAAATACGCTTACTATAACAACTAATAAAATAGAGTTAGCCGGGTGGAAATAATAATGAAACATTGTTTCCAGGTCCCATAATGAATAATTACGCGTATTATGAGCCGGGTTCGCGTGACAATCGTTTATGGGCCGCACGTGATGGTTCAAAACAATAAAATTATACCCATTACAGTCTGATAACTCTTGGGCACCGTGAATAAAATAACACCAAACCTTGAAAAGTGTAGGAGTAACATTAGAAACAACAGCCAGGTAAGGGTTTGTAATAGACTACTACACCCAAAAAACAACATCAATGCTGCGAGTTTTTACCAAAGACAGCTATTTCCTAGACAGGCGAGAAACGGAAAACAAGCCGTACATTTTGTTAGAGTCTAGGCACTTAAGTTTCAGAGTAGGCTCTCTCATCCCACTGACCAATCACCGGCCCACGTTAGGCCATATATATGAAAATTTAGTGACTTCGCTCGAGGCATACATAAAAGGTGTAAAGGTGTACAAATATTTTAAGGGATGAACCAGTTCATGAAACTGAACAACTTTCCCCAAGAAACATAGGTCGAAATATGAAAGAAATTTTTGGGCCTCCCATACAAAATGTAGCAATCGGCGTGTCAACTGTACTGGGGAGGAACAATTTTTTTTTTCATAATTAGACCTATGTTCCTTGGGGAAAGGTGTTCAGTTTCATGGGCTGGTTCACCCATTCAAATTACACATTTATTTTGTTACACCCTGTACTTGAACTTTTGAAATAAGGACTTACTTCCCAAAATGAGTCTAGGCCTCCGATACGAGATTTCAACACTTTTTTCGGTTTTGTGTGGTTTCTCGCCAATCGCTTGCCAGAAGTTCGTGAAGATCCGCTAAATAGGCCTAGTAATTGGCTGCATTTGTAAATAGTCGACTCATACATACTACATTACACTTGATCTAACATAAGAGCATCGTAATATCCAACGACGCGACAACAGAAATATACATTATTAAACGTATCCCTAGAAAATATAATAACCAGACACCAGACAAATACACGGATCTTTTGAAATATCGTAGCGTAAAGCGGAAAACGCATTGTTTAAATAATTGCATAACGTGCCGGCGAGTTCTCCGAGATAATGGTCAAACGATGCTGCATTCGCTGCACCAGTCAAAGGGAACGGGAGGCAGGGAACGCTCCCGGCCGTCCTGTGTGCGACTCTCATGTGAAACACAACACTAACAATTGCAATCTGCAACTGAAAGGTATCTAATTTCGTGTTCTATCTGCTGTTTACTGCTAAGAGTATGTTTGCTAACAAAATTTCATATTATTATGTTTGGTAGGTACATGAAATCTTGATTTAGGCGGAAAATTGAATTGGTTAATTCATGTCGTTTTCTGACACTTCTCCGAATAATAACTAGGTACTAAGCAGCCTTCTTCTAGGTCGGTTGAGTGTGTCTATTCTGATAGTTTCTTGCACCAAACAGTGTCTCAAATAATTGAGGTAAGAGAGTTTCAATACACGTATTTATCCGGAAAGTGAGTCGGAAGTTTGACTTCATTCGCAGAATATAAATTCTGGGAACAATATCGTGATTTCTATAATACTAGCAGAACGGCCAGTGATTTTTTCGTGAAAATAAGACGTATTATACCTATTAACCGTCGTGTTGAATCGTTCTATCAATAAAAAAATCCGCATCAAAATCCGTTGAATGGTTTACGTCCTAAACTTTAGAAGTACTTAGTGGTGTCCAAGACATACGGAAAAAAGCATAAAAGCAAATTCATTTTTATGCTTCGTCGAAATTAGAGCGCATTTCTATAAAAAAAAATGCAAAATTGTAGACGATTGCAATCGACCGAAGATTTCCTGTTCCTAGCAAATGTGATACACAAAAATGAGGTGTTTATTTCTTGGAAACCGTTTCCATCAATTCTCTTGAAAAGAAAATATATGATTTGATTTGTTTCTGTATCGAATCAGGTCGATCACTAAAATAAACTGCAATTAGCGAGCATAGTCACTGATAGATTTATTTGTATTATTAAATAGAAGTTGAATAAGTAACAAGACTAAGTGGTCGAGTTAAACTAGCACATTTCAACCTGTCATTCAGTCTCAGTTCGTCATAAAAAATATCCATACAAAGTGTCGTTTCGTCACATCGGGATTCAGTCATTTAGTTTCACAGGCTAACCCGTTGTCTCAATCAATAGCCCAGCAACCGGTTTAGGAAGTTCCTTCTCATAGTCCTGGTAAACCAACACTCACTTTCAATAGTCCTTGCACCAGCCTGATGACCGATGCGGCGCTATATTAGTGCGGCTGCCTTTGACGCAGAAGGTTCCGGGTTCGATTCTCGGTCGATCACTCACAAAGTTAATATTTACACTTTGTGAATTTGTTCCCAGTCTGGTTAGGGCATTGCGGGCTGGACCACCCGATTGTCCGTAAGTAAGATGGTTCCGTGTTTCGGATGGCACGTTAAGCCGTAGGTCCCGGTTGCTGTCTATGATCACTTAGACGGCGGTCATTACACAACCATGTCAGAAGCCTGCTACTTATAGAAGGCGGTTGAAAAATTCTGACACTAGGGTTCATCGGGTCGTTGGACGACTCGGTCTCCCACACGAAAAGAAGAAGAAGAAGCCTGAGCTTGCTGGCTCTGAGTGTATCTCAGTTTAGACAGAATGAGAATTTGCTTGTACAGCCGGTTTCAGACTCGCATGACAAATTCTACTCTTATGGATTCGATCTTTTTGTGATCGAAAGCGACAAGCTTGAAAGATAACGCAAGAGTATATAATAATAAGATACAAAAGTGATAATTATTACTGTAATACCTGATAGTCTGAAAAAATTGCAACGAGTTTTCAAATGTGCATGAGTTTCGTACACCAACTGTCCTACACATCACTTTATTTGATATAAAAAAGCCTCTGTGCTGTTGACTTCTGGCCTAAAAAAGCCTCAAAGAACTGGGTCCTTGAGGTCCCTGTTGGCCCAAGATTCGAAAAGTTACCAACATAATTTCAGTCCCTGTTTGTCACAACTTCAATATTTGCTTGATAATATTAACGGATTTGTCTGACTGTACTTTAGAAATCAAGATATAGATAATGCCGAACCGGGAATAAAAAAGAATGACCACTCGGTAACAAAATGGGATTAGTTTTTGATGTGTGACGAAACGGGCCCAAACTGACCTCGTCGATTTGAATGGTTGTATTTATAGGAAAGTGCAATTTGAATTGCAGTCGGACATGCAAATAAACATCTGGGTCGAGATTTTCATAATAAATAGACATGCTATTCTTGAATGGTAGACGTCAGACGTATAAAAGTCAAGGATAGAGGTACCTGTTACGCGAAAATACATAGTAGTTTTGCTGGAATATATACCTTAGGAATAAATTTTCCGTAACAATACAAGTTTATAGAAACTGACAACTTTATCTATTTGTTGTTACGATATATTTATAAAAATTAGAGTTTTGTTGGTCATTAATGTTTTAAATGTATTCGGGAGTGAGTATTACTAAGGCCCGTGTAAGAAGAGATATGTCAATATCGCTCTTGACATCGATTTCAGAGTTGAGTGCAATTTATTATACGGGCGAGTGACGTATGTTCCCGAATGAGGCACTCTCCCTCTGGAGGCCAACAGTGGGATTTAAAGTTGTCAACGTGGACAAATTTTGGGTCGCATTCATAAAGTGTCTACCATTGAAACGCTTAGAAGGTGTAATAGCTGTAAGGATCGACTTTTATATAAATAATCGCTGGTGCAAACTGTACGGAATGAAGCGAATCTTCTGCGCCCAGATCGGGGGCCCCAATGGTTAGTTTCTTCTTCACTAAATACATGTTGGTATCGAATGGTCTTATGTCTAAGTAGAAGTGATGGTGATGCTGACTCACCGCTCCAATAGCAGCCGTAGAGCTCGACTCGCATACAAACAGTGCGCCGATGCGAGCTGTACGGAATGAAGCGAATCTTCTGCGCCCAGATCGGGGGCTCCAAATGGTTCTTCTTTTCGAGATACGTGTTGGTGTTGCCCGTCATGATCTGTTGACAAGTAATACAGAGGCTCAATTTAAATATTCACTCACAGTTAACCAGTGTTGAGAAAGATATGTCATGTCTATATCTTATTATTATTAGCCACTTTCGTCCCACTGCAGGGCAAAGGCCTCCCTCCCTTTCTTCCATTCTTCCCTATTTTGGGCCGTCTCCATCCTATATCTTATAGGAGGGGAAAATGATAGGACACCTGATACGGCATGACTAGTTATTTAAGACAATCGTTGAAGGCAAGATTGAAGGAAGAGGAGGAAGGAGAAGACCAAGAAGGAGTTATTTGGATCAGATAAAGGAGAAAATAATGGCCATTTCGTACAGAGAAGTCAAGGAGAAGGTGGAGGACAGAGAAAGCTGGCGGATACTCCACCGACAAGGCCCTTAAATAAAAAAGTAATAAAGAATGACATATACGTAGCAGAAACTATCCTTTGCTTATCTGAAACGACCCTCTTACATTTGTTAAACGTGGCGATAACGACACGACCGTAATTTTACGGTCGTTGCCACTCTGCCTGCCCCGCCAGGTATATAGTCGTGATACGTGTATGTGTATGTAAAAATCTAGGACCGCGCGCGAAATTAGAGCGACAGGATATAAAAAGTGCGTTAGAGTGAAAGAAATATGATTACAGTTTTCCAACACTGCTCTCATAGTGAAAATTGTAAAGTACGGTACCTCTACAGGTTGTCAAATCTAATGATTCCGTAATACCACGGTGTGTAACTAGCCTACCCCGCAAGGTATAAAGGCGTGATATATGTATGTATGTATAACTACTCTAAAGCGAGTAGCCCAAGCTAATATTTAAATGTACGACTATTACTTTATTGTATGCAGGAATGTTAGATACCAGCACACGACCTCGGTGGCAAGGAGTTGAAAGCTAACACATTTCCATGTTGAGTTAATCAGCTAATTGTTTACCATTTATCTAGGACTGTTTAGTATATCTGTTTGTGAATTCAATATTCTGAATAGCGTTTTCATGCCAGTTTTATACGTAGCTAAAACTAATAAATAACGAAGAGAAAGTTCAATCAGAAAAATATCTCGGTTATATTTTGATTAACAATTATCTTGGAAATCTCACCTTCCTAGTAAACAAAGGAAAATTAACCTGATGTCATAGCATTTGCTCCAAGGTCATAAACGTCAGGGCTCATCCTATATTTTACAGACTATAGAAAAACTGTGCAGCAAGACCTCCCAAATTGCTGGCTCACTGAGAAGCTTTGATTCAAGATTCAAGATTCAATCGTTTATTTCCAAGTAGATTCACAATGAATACTTTTAGAATGTCAGAGAGTTACAATACAATAATGTCACTGAATAAATGAATGAGTCATTGTAAACAATAACAATTTTCAGTTCCTAATAGAATCGCGGACGAGTGGGATAAAAATAAAAAAATAAATAATAATAATAAAGGCACTGCCTCGGGGCTGGCCAGGCTGACCACACATCATGTAACTTACATCACCACCATCAATTAATAAAATCAGTTAAATTAAAGACAAAATATTTAAAAAATGCTTGTTACATGCTAATCAGCCGGACCCCCTGAACAGGAAAACCACCCAAAAACCTGCTCAGAAGTGCTCCTAATCTCAATTTACAATTTGTACCTATAGAATAGGCCCTAAGCTACCCTAGCTAAGTTTTATAATTATATATATATTATTAGCCCAAAAGACGGCTACGCTAAAATAAAATAAAAGTATTACAGTAGATAATTCTAACTGTTTCGTCTTTGTTCGCTGCCTACCAATACACGGTATCTTATCTATAACTCACTGATCAAATCACACATTCTTCTCTTTTCGTGTGGGACACCAAGCCGTCCAACGACCCGAAGTCACACATTGAAAACCTAATTAAGGTCTGGGGTACTGCGTGCAAAACAAATCTTTAAAAATCCAGGTCGCACAAAATAAGATCGTCAAACTTTTGTTTAACTAAGATTACCTTGCCACTTCCAGTAAAATCTATAGCGAGACAAAAATTATGATACAGATGTACAAATATAATACATATACTTACGAAAGATAAGTACTACACAAGCACAAATATATTCATACACAAAATACAGATATTTGTTTACGCCCACCCCGCACTAACTCTGGCAAAAAGTACAACAAACTCCCAAATGACATCAAAACCATTAAACCATACTCTTTGTTCAATGTTTTGATTTTACCCTTTGAGTACGAAACCGTAAAAAACATGTTTATAGTAATATCTAATATCAGTGTAAATGTTTGTAACACTTAGCTACTTTTCGCACGCGGTAGGCACTCTTCAGGTACGCGAGTGGGTGGGTATATAAGCGCGTCGGATAAACACATTTAATATTCATTTCATACGCGTTGCTTGAGCTTCTAGAATAAAAATTGAATCGATCGCATGAGAGGGCGGCGTGCGTATAGGCTGCAAAGCTGTCTTACTTTGAAATGCGTATGTAAAGTTTTACACCTAAGCCGCGTTTACGCTAGGTTCATAAAATACATACATACATATATCACGCCTTTATCCCTTGCGGGGCAGGCAGAGCGCTAACGCCACGTCTGACGTTTTTGAGAATTGTTTTCCAAGGTTGTTTCAGAAAACATGTGTATTACAATAGTGACAGGTTGTCAGCCAGTCGCCTAAAAATAAGTAAGTACACCAATACTCTCGAGTCCCTTAGTCGCCTCTTACGACACCCACGGGAAGGATGTGGGGTGATGCTATTCTAAGCCGGCATCACACGGCTAATGTGATTAAACGGCTATCATACATCACACATCACACGGCTAGGTTCATAAAATTGTTGTAGGAAATAGAAAAGTGTACTTACTCATCCTACATTTTTCTCTTTTTTACATAGACTAATATCTTACAATCAATAAGTTAAATGTAAAATTTACTACTTTGAATAAATGATTTGAGTTGAGTTTTAGTTTATGAATTTGGCTCATACCAATGCCCAAAAGTTCTCGAATCTCCTCATAGGTGGTACAACGGTTTTCTTTGATAAGTTGCCGGTCAGTAGCTACGTCTTCCTCTGTGATCGCAGTTGAGGGCCGACCTTTGCGAATTTCGTCGTAGAGACACACGGCCACGATTAAACTCTGAGCACCAACGCTTCACGATGCTCAAATGAGGTTTTTTTGAAGACGAGCGTAGCAATCTTGCGGAGAGAGTGAACTTGTATTATATAGCATTCGAAATTCAAACATTTGTTAGAGGCCAGAATTGCAAAACTTTTAGTGTGCCCTAGGTGCCCATGTCCAGCAGTGGACTGTTGTGACTTCATTCTCTGCTTTCAAAAAGTATAGCATTCGAAATTAAAACATTTGTTAGAGGCCAGAATTGCAAAACTTTTAGTGTGTCCTAGGTACTCATGTCCAGCAGTAGACTGTTGTGACTTTTAATGACAATCTGTTGAAAATGTTTCTAATAATAAAAGCTGACGGAGAGTTAGATGAAAAAAAGACCCCAATAGGTACTTTATTATTTTACTGCTTTTATCAATTTATATGAACGGAAGGTACCCCGAGTACCCTTTTATTTCGCCATGTTCCAATTCGTACCAATATTAATAAAGCCGTGACCGAAATTTCGTTTTATGGGTACGTTCACCCTCTCAAAGGAGAAACATACATAAGTACATACCTACACCACACCTACCGTACACATATCACGCCATTGTCCCCTGCGGGGTGGGCACAGCGTTAATGGGGTTATAATTCAGTCACTATCGCCAAGTTTGAGAAATGTTCCGCGACAGATCGTCAGTCTGTCGCATAAAATTGTGATCTCATCATTTTATTTGCCTTATTTATGCCGTTTCTCTGTCGGGTTGGCTACCTAGCCTAGGGGGGATTTGACATGGAACCAGCACATTTTGCACAGAGCGACTGCCATCTGACCTCTGCAACCCGAAGGCAAACCTGGCCCGAATCCTAGGTTAAAACACATTTAAATATCATCTGAAATAAAATTCAATTTGACCGTGGGTTTCATCACGATATTTCTCCTTCACCGTAAGAGCAGTCAGTAAATGTACGTAAGTAAAAACGCATTGGCCGGGGATCGAACTCGGGTCTCACGATTGTAAGACTGGTGTCCTAACCACTTGCCCACCGACGTATCCGAACTATGTCTACACAATATTATAAAGAGGAAAGATGTATTTGTTTTGTTGCTTGTTTGACCGATCTCAGAAATTGGTGTGAAAAGACAAATAATGACGTTTCCCAGCAGAATGTTCTCTTAAAGTTGTTCAGTTCCATGGCCTAATCCCGCCTGCAAAGGTTCCTTTCGCGAGAAGATGAAACACGTCCTATACACCTGTTCCAACTCATGCACTTACGTTCATTAAAGCAGGCTGTCAATAGCAAGTAAATTGATATCATGTCTGATGGCAGGCATTTAATCGCCATTCAGCGGTTAGATTGGCTTTGCTTTTGTCGGATAGCTAGATCAAAGGGTAAGCTTAGATAGAAGTTACTTAGTACACAGTTACAGTCCATAGCGTATACGCTATGGCAGTAGCAAATCTCGATGTCGTTTCTGGATTAGTAGGTATTTGTATGGTAAACACTTGTTTGTACTGTTTCACAATTTCAATTTATTTATTTACCCGACCGGTTTCGCTTCACAGCATCATCAGGGGTACATTTTACATTTTAAGATAAGTACATAGTACTTATTTACACATTATTATACACATCGCAAAATTATAAAAAGTGCAATTATTCTGGAGATAACCAAAGCTGTAAAGTAAAGGTACGCAATGAACCTTTTGGTTATTATACAAAAAATTAAATTACTGTTCAGAAAAAAAGTTTAAATTACTGTTCAGAACGAGATTTTCTCTGCAATTTGTTTTTGAAAAGGCCTTATTTAGCATCTATGCAGTCATTACTTTAGCATGGCAGCCCTAAGTGTGAATCAGAAGGATACCCGTGTAGCTGTATCGTACGTACAGACAGACACACTCAAACCGTATGAAGTTTCACGACTGCTGCCCTTACTCGTATACTGTGGTAAAGTGCCACTTTGTTAACCAGATTGAGGTACTTAGTGAGACGTATACATGCACATACCTACCGACATTGTGCTAGATCAGCGTAGACATTATGAGATTAGTCAGTCCATTTAACTGATCAGATTTCAATTTAGCAACCTCTACCTACAGCCACAAGAGCTCATTGCTGGGCATATAGGCTTTTTCTTGTAGGACGGTTCTTCCCTTACTTTCTAGGGTTGGCAGGCAAATCAGTGAGTACAGTACCTCCTGTCCATATTACCTGTGATCATAGACAGCAACCGGGACCTACGGCTTAACGTGTCATCCGAAACACGGAACCATCTTACTTACGGACAATCGGGTGGTTCAGCTCACTACAAACACAAACAAATTCACAAAGTTTGATGTAACCCACCGAGAATCCGGAACCTTCTGCGTCAGAGGCAGTTGCACTACCACTGCACCACATCGGTCGTCAATCGAACAAAAACTGTAGAAACTCGAGTGTTTGCGATATTTCTCGAACGCCTTGTACCAAATACATAATATAAATATCAAGTATTGTCGCGCTTACTACAGTGACTAGGTAAATACCATACATACATATATCACGCCTCTATCCCTTACGGCATAGGCTGAGCGTTAACCGCCGTAATAATACGGTCGCTATCGCCACGTCTGACTAATATAGAGCTCAGCTGCGCTTGGGACCTCCTACTCACACTCTCGTTATAAAATCGGTTCTTTTCTTACCGCGTGTCCAATGTACTGTTATACCATCAATTAGAAGTAATCAAAGTTATTACTACTCACATTAATAATAGCATGGAAAGCAGACTCGATGACGCAATTATAATAATTCGTAGCAAATAAGCGAGACCACCTACTAATTAGTGAATTTTCTCAGGAAATGGCAAGACTTTAGGAAATACGAATACGTTCTCAAATTCCTAGTAGTGAACATACTAAATCTCATAAGCTGCTTGCTAGTTGATTCATTTCATGCATTTACGTACGTACAATGCACATAGTATGTTCTAGATCATTAGTGGGATTTCAACAGTTTGCACTTCAAGGAGCTTATTAGTTATATGTGTTATAGGAAATGTATGAAATCCGTCATTGTATGCTATTTCTAGGAAATGTATACAATTAGTAAAATCACTAGCAAATGTGTGAATTGAATTATATTACACACGTAAGCGTCTCTGCCTGAGCAGGCCGGTAAAACTAGGCAGCTGTGCAATTTCTAGTATACGCTCTTTTGTGACTCTGTCCTGCCAGCCTTTTCTTTCGACGATGCAGCCTGCGTTTCTAATTCTCAAAGTGAGCTTCAAAACATTATTCGGGACGCTGTCCCTTACACCCCGTATACCACGATTACAGCTTAGGCTTCAGTTTTCTTGCGGTAAGACTTACTGGTGGTAGTATTTTCAACACAAATTTAATAAGCTGTACGTTTAATTTTTTATTTAGCAAACCTTAAGACCCTTTAATAAGGGATCATCAGATTCTTCCGACATTATGGCTGGTTTCAGAGCGACGCGTCTCGGCAGCGCTGCCCAGCCGCGCGCGCCTCGCATTACACTAGATTGTATGTAGCGTTTCATAGTGACGCGTCTTGGGCCGCGTCTCGGCCGCGCCGCGGTCGGATCTCCTTCGATTGCCAGTAGCGTCGACTTGCAATCTTTTAAGACGTCGTTGTTGCACTCTTTTCCATATAACGTATATAGCTAATATAGTGATTACGTTTGCTGGCATAATGATTCTCTGCACTCGATCGTACACCACAACGAAGCGCGCGCGTCTGAATGTCGTTTCACAGCGAACGCGCTGCCCAGGCGCGCGCCCGAGTCGCGCGCGCCTGGGCAGCGCTGCTGAGACGCGCCGCTCTGAAACCAGCCTATGAATTCAACGTAAGTTTAAGTGGGCATTTGATTATTTCAACCTAATTTCCAAAAATTGTCTTTATTATAGAGGGTTGAAATTTGCAGAGACGCCGCCGTGTTTCTGTTGCCGCTATAACAACAAATAGTAAAGACCGGAATAAAAAGGGTCTCCCATACAACGTATGCAATTTTAGGTACTTTTTTATTTAAAATGCTCTGAGCTGATCATCTATTGTTCTTTCTCTCAAAGGAACCTCCATTAGGCACTACAGACAGAGTCGTAGCGGACAGAGCAGTCGTAATAAGCAGAGTGTCTCACCTCTTGTCCTTCCGCGGCTCTATACCGCACCCACTTGCCGAGCTTCGGGCGCCAGTACTCCAGCACGTACGCCTCCGCGTACTCCTGCCCCTGGCCGTTGCCGAAGCGCCCCTGGCTGCCGGTTCCCGTGATCACGTGCACAGAGTGCAGGTCAATCTCCAGCCATTCCGTAGATTCCGTGGTGATCTGCGACTTGGGGCACCACGCACCGCCTTTTATTTCTTGGTTCAATCTGTGGAAGAAAGGTACAGTGAGTATTTTGCCAGTCAAACTTTACGAAATTCGGACTTTAACAAGTTTTTTAAGAGTGGAGAGAGTTTAACAAGTTTTTTGGAGAGGTGGGTGGTTCCTATTTCATCGTTAACCTAATGCGTCTGTGACAAACGATCCAATCAGTGTCGGAGGCAAGACTGTTTGTGGCTATTTTAAGCCGATATTCCACAGACACCGCGTTGCCTGGGACGTAATTTTGGAAAACGCAGGGATGCCCGGGACCTGCACCACCCTCTCGGCCTCCCTGGCTGACTCCACAGGAACGACGAGTCGATAGGTGCGGAGCCAGGTCGGCTGCAGGATTCACCGTACGATAGACCTCTGTTACACGCGCCTGACGGAGACCCTGTTCCGGGTTTAAATGTGGAGTTGTCCTTCTCTTGGGTCGGATTTCTACCTCGGTCGCTTCTTACGACCCCCACGGGAAGAGAGGGTGGTGCTATTCTACTCTGCTGGCACCACACGGCCATTGTATACACGGCGATTGTATTTGGTCACATGTTAATTCGCGCATGTATCGAAAAATCACGGGAATATTATTCTGTCTAAAAAAATTGTAGCTCACTTTATTATCCAATAGTTTTACCTACTGAACCTAGGGATCATCGGGTCGTTAGACGCTTCGGTGTCCCACACGAAAAGAAGAAGAAGACTGAACGACTCGGTGTCCCACACGAAAAGAGAGAGAGAGACCTACTCAGTTTACCGTGGGAATGAAAAATAGTGATAGAAGTAGTAAGTAAATAAATAATAAATAAATATCCTGGACAATTCACACAGCGCCATCTAGCCCCAAACTAAGCAAAGCTTGTACTATGGGAACTAGATAGCTGATACTAATACATATATACTTTTTTTTGTAAATAAATACATATTATACATAGAAAACACCCAGACTCAACACAAATATTTGAAAATTGACTTAACTAATATTTGTGTCCGGTGGGGATCGAACCCACGACCCTCGGCGTAGAAGGCAGGCATACTATCCGCTACGCCATCGGGACAGTCAAGTATGTACAAAGTATGTATGTTGCTATGTATTTGTTTCGAACTTCATATCATCCAAGTTGTGAAAAAGGAAAAGCATCTCTAAATTACGTATATTGTACAAATGTAGAAAGATACCGGATATCTTTTCTACCAAAGTTTCTTATTCGACACCGCAACTATAGAAAATAAACTTCGAAAAGGAATATCGGATGAAGCCCAGTTCATTTGATACGAGGCCCCGTTCCCACTTGTGCGGTTGACTTGTATCTTATCTATCAGTTATCATCACTATACCTTGTGCATTTTCAACTTCTTCAAAGTTTTTATTTGAGTTCTTTATTTGCTTTAAAAAAGGCTTTTATACATTAAGTAAACTATATAGTTAAGACCCTTTAATAAGGGATCATCAAATTCTTCCCACAATATGAATTCAACGTAAGTTTAACTTTGGCATTTTATTTTTTCCAACCAAATTTCCAAAGATTGTCTTTATAAACGGGGGATTTTCTCGAAATCTTTTACGTATTTTTTTTTTATTTCTTTTACATCTAGTCAAACATATTTTTATCTGGAAAGTGTATTATGAAAATATTGTCAATTCAATTTGTAACTTGCAATAAAAAAACGAAATCTAAACAACCTACTTAAATTCAGGAAAAGACCTCGAACAAAATTAAGCGTGAATTTTGAAGTTTTGGTACATTGTAAAAAATTTATTTTATTTTACTCATAAATATAGAATATTGATGAGAACAAAGTGTATTTTGTACATTTTCAATTTTATTCAAAAATATAGATTACCGACCGTATTTTGGCTAAATATCTCGATTTTTTCTTCTTCTGTATCAAAAACTAATAAAATATTATAACTTAAAAAAATTATACATGTTTTTAAGGAAGTTGTGCTTAATCGAATTGCAAAAAATATGTATCATTTTAACTTACAATATCATTGTAAAAAATATTTAAAATCCCTATATACACTCGAGAGCGATAAATTAGGGTCATGGGAAAAATAGCAAATATCTCGGAAACTAAGAATGCTAGCTTAATGAAATAAATTGCATTAAATAGACAATTTAATGCTCCTTAAATGCCGATAATAAAATTTCTTAGTTAATGTAAGGATATGCCATAAAACAATAAAAACTGAAAAAGGGAGACATTCGGAGATGTTACTACGAGACTAATTCATTCGTTTATGCTTTTATTTCTAATCTGTTCTTCAAGCGAGTATGCAAAACATGTTAATAATGTTAAATACTTCCTATTCGAGCAGTATGAATGTTATTTACACCTGGATATTGCACCAGAATACTCACAATGCTGGAAACCGGCTGTGGTCAGGTTAATACTACCAGGACTGTCGGTAAACCGTTTCCAACAGTCCAAAATGTTCTCGGATGTTATGAGGAAACCAGCTGTTACCTATGCAGACCAAGAACAAGCAGAACCAGGTGGACCACAATAAGAAAATATCGACATTTGTAGAAAATTATGCGTCGTAGTCACTTTCTTAAAGGATTTGAACCCATTTATCAGTTAAGACGGCTTTGAGGAAGTAAGCCAAATTCAAGACGACAACTTGTTGAAGGTAACCTGAAACCACTTAGACCTGCAAACATCACAACTGGAGCCAAGCTGGAATTTTAAGGCATTTGGATAATATGCTCAAAACCGCTTAAATTGGAGTACACCGTTTAGTCACATTTAATATTCTTAAACGAATTAAAACCTGTACAAATACACTTTGGGTCTTCTATTGTGCTTGTAGGGCACAAAATTTATTGTTTGATGATATGAATAGTACCAAAACGGTGTTCTCCAATTTAAGTGCTTTCGGGCATATTATCAAAATGCTTTGAAGGTCCAGCCCGGCTCCGGGTGGAATGTTTGCAGGTCTAAGTGGTTTTGAGAAACCTTTAACAAGTTATCGTCTTCCTTTTCCATGAATTTGGCTTACTTCCTCCAAGCCGTTCTCACTGATAAATGGGTTCAAATCCAGTAAGAAAGCGACTACGAAGCATAATTTTCTACAGTATCGATATTTGCTTATTGTGGTCCACCTGGTTCTGTCTGTTCTTGGTCTGTTTAGGTTACAGCCGGTTCCCTCATAACATCCGAGAACATTTTGGACTGTTGGAAACGGTATACCGACAGTCCTGGTAGTATTAACCTGCCCCCAGCCGGTTTCCAGCATTGTGAGTATTCTGGTGCATTATCCAGGTGTAAATGACATTCATACTTCTTAAATAGGAAGTATTCAACATTATTAACATGTTTTGCATACTCGCTTGAACAACAGATAAGAACTAAAAGCATAAACGAATGAAGTAGTCTCGTAGTAACGTTTCCGAATGGCTCCCTTTTTCAGTTTTTATTGTTTTATGGCATATCCTTACATTAACTAAGAAATTTTATTATCGGTATTTAAGGAGCATTAAATTGTCTATTTAATGCAATTTATTTCATTAAGCTAGCGTTCTTAGTTTCCGAGATATTTGCTATTTTTCCCATGACCCTAATTCATCGCTCTCGAGTGTATTTCGCGCAATGACGCTCCAGGCCCCAGCCTCAGTCGGGCAGATGGTGTCGCGACCAGTGTATTCATAAGTGCGCGTCCGTAGGTGCTTGTATCGAGCATGAAGGTCAAGTTACGCTGGTCATAAGACTATCGAAGCGATCGGTCGGGCAAATCCTTTATAGCAGCCTTAACGCATTCAAAGGCATGTCAGCCGAACAAAAAAATTAAAAATAATTAATGAGTTCGACCAAAGGCTACCGGAGTGACAGAGAACAACGCACCGGTGGGTTCAGGACCTTTCAGTTTTCTGTTGTCTTCCAGCACAACTTATTTATTATTATGTAGTCAGAGACTTCAATATTTGAAATTCGTAATATTGTTGTCGCAACTATATTATTGCTGGAAATTGCGATCAGGAGTTCAATCTTTTGAATTGAAATGCAAATAATAACCGAGTGGCTGCACAGGCAGGTACAAGTAAAAATCCTATGGCATGTTAGATATTGTTGAGACTCCGCTCTATTGTGTGAGCTACTCAAGCACACTCTTTTGAATTTTGTAAAGGATCTCTATTTAATATTGACTTGGGATAGGATAAACATCCATTGAAAGAATTCAATGCATAACAACAAAAATGGGACTTATGCGAGCCGAGGTAATGCCTCAATCATAATTTGGGATACAAAATTTCAAGTAATTTTGAAACGAGCTGGAGTAATTTCAAATATTTGTAATTATCCAAAATTTTCGTTCGCGAAACAACGCGTAAACTTTCAAATATGCACGCTATCGTATCTCTCTCCGCGGAGTTTTGGTTTGAGCCTTTCAATTTCAATCCGGTCGCCAGTTCGATTCCCACAGCGAACAATGAAACTTGGATATCATAATTATCAAGACTGCTTTGCTTTTACTTTGGTTGGGACAATGATACCAAATACTCGATTGTATCTTACGTAGATGATTCCGGTAGTCTCATGCATTATTTAATTAGAAATGACCGATTGATATTAGATATCTTACATATCATAATATTAAGACCTCTCGCGAGTAGTCTTGGCATTTTAGTTAATAAACGTTCCGCGTTTAGTTGGTTATATTTATCTGAAACTAATCGCGACATACTGGCTATGAAAACAAAACTCGATATCTCTGTCTTTTCGTGTGGGACTCTGAGTCGTCCAACGACCCAACGAATTCTGGTGTCAGATTTTTTCAACCGCCTTCTACAAGTAGTAGGCTTCTGACATGGTTGTGTAATGACAGGCTTAACGTGCCATCCGAAACACGGAACCGTCTTTCTCGGGTGGTTCAGCTCGCAATGTCCTAACCAGACTGGGAACAACAACAAATTCACAAAGTGATAAATATCAACTTTGTGAGTGACCAACCGAGAATCGAACCTTCTGCGTCACAGGCAGTCGCACTACCATTGCGTCACGTCGGTCTAACTCGATATGAATAAGTGTATATCAGGCTGTTCGATTCGACCAGAACATTGCCTCCCAGGATTAGCTATTTATGACAACTGTGTCATCAATGGAGCAGGAATGCAAGATACCACGTCTCGAAGTGTCATACTCGAATCAGAGTTAATAATAGTCGTTTGAGTGTTTATTAGCGTATTCACCAGGGATGTTATGGAGCTCCGTAACCGAAACCGAAACTATCGGATATCTGATATAAAAATATATCTGTTTCCGAAACCGATATAAAGTTTCGGTTAATTTCGGATAAGGGCGGTACTTCCTCACCTCGTTATGATTATTTTTGACTCATGATTGTTCATTGTTTGGTCTATTCTAGGGTAAAATCATGGCACTTAGCAACTTTACATTTACCGACATTCAGTGCAATAAATTTTAAGAGAATTGTTATTTCTAGGTAATATCCGTAGCCGAAACTTACGGATAATCCGAAATCATATCCGTATCCGAATACGGAATTATATTTATTCATTATCCGTATCCGAATCCGTAACCGAAATTCTATATCCGTAACATCTCCGTTATTCACTTACGGCCCCCAAGCACAGGGCGCGACCGTTTGGGCCAATCAAACGCGCCGGGCATTACGGCTTATTGACGCTCCACTGAGCTCAGTGGCTCAGCTCAGTGATGGTTGCCACAGTTGACTGTTGACTTCTGCACTCAAGTTTGTTTTATTTTACAAATGATTAGGGTAGACGATTGAATCACTACATAGTATAAAGCAAAGTCGCTTTGCGCATCTGTCTGTATGTATTTTTTCTTAAATCTTTAAAACTACACAAAAGATTTTGATACATGTTTTTTTAAATAGATAGAGTGATTCAAGAGGAAGGTTTTTATGTATAATACTTACCGGGAACAAGCCTTGTTCCCACGGGAAAATGAGTTGCAGCGGTGACAGCCGCTGGGGCAGGCCGCTAGTTAATTTATAAACACTTATATAAGATTAATACACTAGTATAAGATTAACACTATATACACTAGTATAAGATTAACACTTATGAAAAATTTACAAAGTTTTCATCGCAGGCTGGATATGGCAACGCATTCCACCGCATACTCATGTCCAAAAATGAACTTTTGTGGCTGTTACGTAAAGTAAGGAATGTCGACTCTGTTTGAAAACTTGCAAAATATTCACCGCTGGCTGGATTTGAACCAGCGACTTTCGCCATCTGTACTAGCGGCGCTTCTACGATCTGGGCTGCTGCGGCTCACTCACAGCTCGCCACTCAGTCACAACAGTCTACTGTTGGACATGGGCCTCCCCTTTTTCGGGGAGGTTTCTCACTACTCTTGGCAAGCGGATTAGCGAGCGCAGTGTAATATGTTGCATTCACAGGCAACGCTCCTGCTTATTCCCTTGATGATCATTTAGTTTGCAAACTTTGCCATCAGGATACGTGGCAACCCTAAGCCCGATGAGGACAGCTTCAGTAATTGATTCTATACATGTTTATGGAATTGTATGTACCTACAGTCATGAGTTGGACATATTGGACTTTTGTTTCAAAAGGCTAATACCAGCGAGCTTTCTAAATGATCCGGGATGTTATATCAGATATGTATAATATTTTATTTTTGTCTTCTTTAGAAAAGTCAGAGTTGTGAATATAGTGGATAATTAAGCGTACTTTTTAAAACTGTGAGCCATTTTGTAACTAAGGACTAAGGTTCCTTAGTTCCAAAGCATGTTCTACTAATTTACCCATAGACTTATAATATACTTCGTAAATTTACCAAAATTTTTGTAACATATAAGTACGATATATTTTTGTGATTGTCTCGTAAAGCTCTTTCATATCAAATCCTACACAAAAAGGTTTCAGAACGAAAAACAAACTCAGTCGAAAAATGACAGCCGCCGCCATTTATTTAAGATTAAATACGTACGGCTCAACAGTACTCAAAAAACTAAGTGCAGTAACAGTTTTCAATTTGAGTTTATTAACTAAGCAGTTATTGTACTTTTTTCATTTGACTGTATTGGCAATTTCAAATGAATAACGCGATTGAGTTTCATTAATATTTGAACGAATGAGACCGAATGACGTTGATTTGATTTTCGCATTAAACAAAAGCAAACGTTTCAGAAATTCAGCTCGTCTACTGGAGAATCAAACTCACCGCACTAGGGATTCCGACTGGCAAGCGCAGAACCTTTATTCAAAGTTTATGATACACTTAACAAGGCACGCGACGTTGCAACCATCAGAATTCTCCCGATTCCCTTCCTGCCGCCAACATTTCATGATATTCCAAACGACCATTGGGCCGTTACGTAAACGGGATAGAAAATTGAGGTGTTAGTGGGCGCACGGCGGCGCCTCCGCAAGTCGGAGGAGGTCGCTAATGGCACTGTCGTCCGATTATTACATCCAGGCATAAAGTGAATTGTCGGGGGCTGGAGTGCTATCACCCCTTTTGTTCGCCACGTTCACAAGATGCATAATATATTGAAAGATGGACGTCGACATATGCCCGAATTTATCATTGTGTTCTACTGTACATAATCAACATGGCAGAAATATCGGAGAGTTTGCTAAACAATGAGCATCAACCCGTTTAATGATTTGTTTTAGACAGTCACAATGCGGACATGTGACAACATGCACCGGTATATCTCGATTTATCCAAATCAATAATAGCGTTGTGGACTGGCAAGCCAAATGAGCTACTTTTTAAAACGATTTAAAATGGTATTATGTATGAAAATAGGAATGTATGCCGTCATACATTGCTATTTTTAATGGCGTCAGAACATATATTTTTGTGTAATATTTCTGTTTATTAATTCAAAATTTTAATATTTTGAAAATTCTGAATGAATTCCATAGCATTTTTGGACAATAGTTTTAAGCGTACAACTTGTAATTTTATTTATGCAGCCGCACTGTCTTGTCAAGTTTGCGCAAAAAGTAAGTTCCTTTTTGCAAAATAAAATACTCACTATCTTCTAGCCTTTGACGCCATTATAAAATTCTTTTCAGCGCGCTAAGGCAAATATTTCAAACTATAGAACAGTCGATGGAGCAAAATTGTTTTGATTAAATGAACACGAGCATATTTTCCTTCAAAGGGATTTTATTATTAAAATAACAGCCTTTGAATAAATACTTTGTACTACATAATGTTTGCGTTTTATTCCATGACGGTAAATGATAGGCAAAGCTTATACCGCTAGACTATTTGTTTTCAGAATTAAATACTATCGGTGCGAGTCAGCCGGTATTCATTTCAATCATTGATCGGTGACAATAAAACCACAATTTAATGGGACATGAGCTCCATATCGTATCAGTAGCATACCGTGTCACGAAATTGGACACGCGATGAACATCAAAACTGACACAGTAAGTTCGGGTTATTAATATAATACGAGTATAATTGTGTGTAAAGGTTTTCGACCCGGTTGAATGTATAAATCAATGAAGTTCCAGAACGTTCCACACGTTGTATACAAAATGCTTGGGTATGGGTAATAATGGAAAGATCACCGACTGTATCTTATAGGGTTGATAATAGCGACAAAAATGGAGTAAATGTTAATAGAAGTCGTAGAAGAATATTGTACTTGGACACACAAAACAAGGCAGGGCGTATAGTAAAACAGCGCATGCCTCTTGTTTAGGACATTTCAATGCTATCTGTAACCGAAAAGTATGAACCATCAAAAACATTTTCATGTGCAATATTGGTAACATGAGAGAAAAATGCAGGGTGTAAAAAAAAATTGCTGCAAATATTTAAAGAAGTAAACTAGCTCTTAAAACAGACTGTAGGTTATTTTTGAATCAGAAATTCTAGGCAATTTTTCGGTGGGATAAATCTTTAAGGCAACATGATCGTCATCAAATGAGGAAAGACACAAACGTATTCACCTGTTTTCTTCTCGAGTAATGCTTCTAGACTAATTCTATTTTAAATTAAATGTCCTACTTTAAAATTAAAAATTAAAAGTCCTACTAAGGGCACGTCATATTATTTTTCGAAAAATTATGACTGTCGAAAACCCAGGGCACACGTTAGGTATGCTCTTAACTAAGCTCACAGAAGCCTTTTAACATTGGCTTCGACAAACGGTGTTCAACCATAAGTCCTATGACAGACCACCTTATTAGAGAGATTACAAACTTTCTCAGATAATCTAGATTCTAGACAGCTGCTCTGTCTGTTACAATGTGGTCGGGAACTGAGATAATTAGTTCACAAGGATTATCTTTAGTCTCTTTCTCTTTTCGTGTGGGACACCGAGTCGTCCACCGACCCAGTGAACCCTAGTGTCAGAATTTTTCAACCGCCTTCTACAAGTAGCAGGCTTCTGACATGGTTGTGTAACGACCGCCGTCTCAGTTGCCATACACAGCAACCGGGACCTACGGCTTAACTTGCCATCCGAAACACGGAACCGTCTTTCTAACGAATAATCGGGTGGTTCAGCCTAAAATGTCCTAACCAGACTAAGAACAAATTCACTAAGTGGTAAATATCAACTTTGTGAGTGACCCACCGAGAATCGAACCCGAAACCTTTGCGTTGCAGGCAGTCGCTCTACCACTGCGCCACATCGGTCGTCGAAAAGAATAAATATAGAAAATAGAGCGCGTATCTATAGTTATTAATTATTACTCTTAGGAAATAGCAATAAATAGTTGTTCTTAGTAAATGTGTGCAGTATGAATATCACTACACAGTATAAAGCAATATCGCTTTTCGCGTCTGTCTGTATTATGCAACTTATTTTCATGCTGGTTTTTAATAGATAGAGTGATTCAAGAGGAAGGTTTTGATGTATAATACTTCACGGGAAAAATCTTTATTCCCACGGGAAAATAAGTAGCAGCGGGCGCAGCCGCTGGGGCAGGCCGCTAGTTAGGAATACAATAGTTGTTTTTGTACTTCTTGGTCGTGTCAATGTTCGCGATTGCCTTGCTAAAGCGATTTAACGTACGCTTACTACAAGGATACAGTTACTGTTATCGTAATATTAATAAATAATGTATGTTTATTCATCTTTATCGTACAGTACAGAGCTATTGGTCGCAATAAACTTCAAGCGAGTAGAATTAAGAGTCATCCCTAGCGTCGGCTTTTCATACAAACGTATTCCCCTGTTGTCTTCCCGAGTAGTGCCTCAAACAATACGTTTGAATAAAAACCCGACACTAGGGATAGCTCTTAATGTACATCTATCTTCTCTCTCGGTCCTTCAACTAACATCTACCAGGCTATAAAATAAGCGAGCGAGTGACAAATGCGTATTAAAACAATTAGTCAATACCATCATACCACAAATAAGAGATGAATGATGATACCGACGTATGAACCGCCCATTATATATTTGCTAACCGCGTATCGAATACGCCTTTATAATTATAACTGCCTTTTATAAGACTCAGTGGCATTTGTCAGAAGACAATCTTGTTTCCCGCAATTTTGGTTCTTGCAAAATTGGAATGTTTGTCTGTCAATTTTGTTGTTTAAATAAAATAGCCTTTTACAAGTAAGTATCTACCTAGCTTAAAAAGCAACCGAGATTGATATCCGTATTCGGAACACCTTGCGGTGCAGCTCAGCTCTTCATAAGGTATTGGTGTCCAAGCTTCTCATTAAAGGTACAAAGGTCCGTATCTACAACACAACTATACGGCCTATTTTGATGTATGGCTAGGCGGCTGTGAGGCTTGGACATTGACACAAAAAGAAGAGAATAAACTTTTAGTCGCTGAGAGAAAATTCCTCCGCAAGATCTTGGGCCGCACCGGACGGGATGACGGTAGGCGGCAAATCCGAAGGAATGCCGAAATCGAACAGCTAGTGCCCCAGCCCAGCATAATCGGGGAGACCAAAGCTCACCAACTCTGTTGGCTCGGCCACGTAGAGAGACTGGGAATGGATCGAGGAGTAAAAAGAGCGTGGGACGCCCCAGATACCGCTGGAGAGACGTGGTGGATACTGACCTGCGCGATCTCCAAGTCTACAACTGGCAGGAGATCGCGCAGAACAGGAATCAGTGGCGAGTGCTCGTTTCGGAGGCCAAGATCCATTTTGGGTCGCTGAGTCAAGGGAGTTAGTTAGTAATTAAATTTCTAGAACCTATAATGTGGGATACTCGAGCGCTAGCGAGAACTACAATAATATAAGAAATAAACTAAACGGAACTAAACTTAGCAAGTATTACCCGTATATGCAGTGGTACTACTAAAGTACGTACCTTGTCAATACCGCCGAAAGGTCTAAAAAGAACAAAATTCGACATGGTTCAATTGTATTGCAGCGAAAAAGCTGGAATGCCCAGTCCGTAGTCTGTTTTTATTACTGGATTTCGGCTGCCTATAAAGTATTTGAATGACGAACAATCGAACCTAGTTTTTACTGGTTTTTGAGGCTGGGACGTTTTGGCCGGCCAAATTAATCCGGGTTTAGGTATGTTTTGACAAGTTCAACAAGCGAGTTTTCCAGAGTGTCGGTTCGTCACATATGATACCATGTCACTATTCGTCACAGACCATTATTTTTAAAAGAAATAATTGTCAGACGGGGCGAACTAGCGATAGCGTACTCCTCACGGCTGTTAACACACTGCCTATCCCGAAAGGGATAAAGGCGTGCTATGTGCATGCGGAAAAGCTTTGCCACGACCTGTCTTAAGTTCCTAAAGTAGCTACAGACTAGGGTTTCGCTTCCGGGTCCCGGGAATTCCCGGGAAATGAAAAAATATATCCCTTTTCCCGGGAATGAAATGAAAAAAGGACGGGATAAACGAAACCCTATTACAGACAGATAATCATTAAAACCTATTAAACATACAAAGTAAACACATTGCACATTTTTGTGTAGAATGTACAATATTTCGACCTATGTTCTTTGGGGAAAGTTATTCAGTTTGCACCGAGTAGCGGTCGACCTAAAACATTTGGCACTACATCATGCGTCTCAATGGGAATGTGTCCCGATGGGAATGCGTCTCGTTGGAAACAAACCTTTAAAATGACCTTATATAGTTTGAATATTTCTTAGTCGTATCGGGCTGTGGCAAACCGGGTCTGAGTCCAAAAGGGGAACGTCACAATAGAACTCATCCACCGAGGGCTCCCTGTTTGTAAACCACACGGATGCGGGCACAGGTAACCTTTGTTAGAAAAATAAACAAACAACTCCCTTTTGAATATCGTTAAACATAGGAAGTAAATACTAATTTTGATTCTCAAAGTGCTATCGGATCGTTCGATCATCGTTACATTAACTTAAAGAAGTTGTTGGACGTAGGGTACGACCTTCACTTGTACAGGGTGTAAAAAAAATTGCTGCAAATATTTTAAGTCATATAATCATATATAATGGTATTTACTCTTATTATTGTTTATTTAACACGTGTTATTTTATCTACATATAGGTGTTATATATATTATTAGTAATTTTACCGCGTCTTCGATTTGTACCATAGTTCACCTGCGCACACCATGTCCTCTGGATTTCTCAAAGGTTGACTGGTAGAGATCCCTTAATGGGATAAGTCCGCCTTTGTGCCTACACTTTCTATTAGTTTTTTTTAAGTGTTTTTTGTAACTATTTCTTGTGTGGTACAATAAAGTTATTACATACATACATAGCAATACATTGCCTGCCCTTCTGCCCACTTTACCGTCGTTGAAGGAGGCCGGCCGTGAGATCCTTGCCGGGAATCAGCCCGATCCCCATGCCGCTAGTACTATTATTTATTCTGTGGCCAGGTAAGAAGTAGTCATATAGCGATACATTACCTCCCGTTCTGCGGGCCTACATTGCCGTCGTTGAAGGAGGAGCTGGCCGTCAGATCTTTGTCGGGAATCAGCCCACTCTCCATGCCGAGCGGCGCGATGCATTGCGCTGTGAACAAAGAAAAAAATATCATTAGAATTACGTCTTATAGTGCTGGATGGATTTATACAGGAATATCATGTCGTAAGTAAAATGCAGGCGTACAAAACGAGGGAAACGGTAAGATCTAACTCGGGGATTTTTCGACAATGTAATGTAACGCCATCGATACTCAATTGTCATTCCATTGTCACTGTGATTTTCTATATTTCAAACTGTTAGCAGACTACGAAATGACAGAGATCCAATCGACATCCAACTGAAACGATTTTCATTTCGCAGACTTAGGGCCCTGGTAGCATTTATATGGAGTATATTTTGTTATTATCCCTGGATAAACATCCATGGGCATCCATATGGATGGACCTTTTGGACTGCGGAGTATAAATACTTTTGAAGTTTAACTTAAGCGACCTACATAATTGAGCAATTTACTATCATCGCTTCAAAGAACAATCGGTAAAGGGCCTCATAAACAAACTACTCCAACTTCGATAAGTATATCATCAACTACACTTTCGTAAATAATTCAACTACGAACTCAGAATACAAAATACTAAATTATTGACCTACTAATGTCCTAATTCTACCCAGCGACCCAGGGGATTTGACAAGGGTACCAACTGGTTTTTACACGACTGCCCTCTGACCGCTGGGGTTCTCCCAACTAATCCTAGATTAGGTAAGTACAGGTCGTGTCGGGTGTCAGAGATATTAACCCAAAGGACAACTTACACACACACACACATATCACGCCTTTATCCCTTGCGAGGTAGGCAGAGTACAAACTCAAAACGTCTGACAAAAATTTGAGGGTCATTTCAGATAAGTTACAAATAATAATAAATAAATATCCTGGACAATTTACACAGAGCCATCTAGCACCAAACTAAGCAAAGCTTGTACTATGGGAACTAGCTTATACTTATACACTTTCCCTTCTGGAAAATGACGTCGGTTACGTTTAGCCGCATGCACATGAAAAATCCGATAAAAGGCAGACGACGCGGCAAGACTAGGTACTGAAAACTAAAATTCCGGAATTTTGAAAAATTCGATTCTATGGATTTAAATTTTCAGTTTTCAAAGTTTTAAATCGTTAAAATCGGTTTTGGTGAAGGTGTTTATATTGTTTTCTATTAATTGTTATCGTCTGCAGGGCATTGCTATTGAAAAACGTATATTTTAAAAATAAAAATAATATAAGTCGTTTTGACTATGTTTGGGCTACATTCCCGACAGTTCAAATAAGCGACTTTTTAAAACGACCTAGAACGGTATTTTGTTTGAAAAACTGAAAGTATGACGTCACGCCATTATTATTTGAATGGCGTCAAAACATTCATTGTTAAATTATTTTTCTGCCTATTAATTCAAACTTTGAATATTACACAAAATTATGAACGAAATCCGTAGTATTTTTGGAGAATAGTTTTAGGCGTACAACTTTAGTATTTTATTAATGACCCAGGACAGCAAACACGATATTGAGGACCTTCCGCTTTTACACGCCCTACGCGAGACGCCAGCAAGCCAGTTTAACGAGATGTCAGCTCCTCGTTCAAACTTCGTACGAAAAAGTAGACATTCATATTCCATAGTATCCATAGTTACAGCGAGGTAGAATGCATATTCGCTCGATCTACCTTTGAAGGCTGCCGGCGTCCGATAATTACCCTCGGGGAGGAATATTTGCTGGAACACACGGGGGCAAATACGAGCTATGAGGGTGGCAAAATAGGAACAGGAGAAAGGTATCGCCCGTTCTCAACTCTAGGCTGCGAATCCGATAGTTTCCTGGATCATTAATAAAATATAAAAGCTATACGCTTAAAACTAAAAAATACTACGGACTTCATTCATAGTTTTTCGAAATATTTTAAAGTTTGAAATAATTAACAGAAAAATAATATAAAAGTAAGTGTCTTGACACCATCCAACTAAAATAGCACGGTATGACGTAATTTAGTATTTCATTCGTTTAAGATCGTTTTAAAAAGTATCTTATTTGACTGATGATGCCATTTTTCAATACAGAGACTAATTATTCAAGAGGAAGGTTTCAATGTGTACACGTAGAGGGTTTCTTGCCTTTTTCCAATGTGTAAACGATTAGCAGCGGGTGCTACTACTGTGAGGCGGTAAAATTTTACATACATACATATATCACGCCTTTATCCCTTGCGGGGTAGGCAGAGCGTTAACGCCCGTAACAATCCGGTCGCTATCGCCACGTCTGACATTTTTGAGGATTGTTATTCAAGGTTGTTTCAGAAAACATGTGTATCACGATAGTGACAGGATGTCAGCCTGTCGCCTAAAAAATTTAATACACCAATACTCTCGAGTCCCTTAGTCGCCTCTTACGACACCCGCGGGAAGGACGTGGGGTGATGCTATTCTAAGCCGGCATCACACGGCAATACGGTAAAATTTAGCAAGTAAAATCAAATATACAAGACGGGATGCTGAAAAAAATAGTATTTTTCAGCATCAAACATGTTGATATAAAAGGATTTCGAAATCGAGTCATGCCTTTAGGCAAAATACTGCTGCATACGAGAGCGGAAATGAAAAATGCGATCGCATGACAAAGAATACGATTGCGTTTTATAAAAAGTACTTGTTCATCGTACTATGCAAGGCTTTTTTGTTGTTGTTTAAATGTGATTACAAGTGATTTTTTGAGAAATGAAACCTAGCTAGATTGCTTTATCGCCGCCAAAACCTTTTGCATACGAAATTTTGGAAACGTACAATACAATTATGTAGAATTATTAATCGTTTAAAACTACTTAGATTTTTATTATCTGTTGTAAATATTTTTAACAAAAAATATTAGCATTACCTACTCACGGTGGATGAACTTATACAAAACAAGCCTGAAGCCTGAATTTGGGAACTACTGCTGTGCTGCTTTTGATGAGCGTTCTTAAGACAATTTCTAAAGCAAGAACAATACCTCGAAATTAGTACTACTGCATTGACTGTGGCTAAAAAGACAAATCACAAACAAGAAAAGAAAAACACAATATTGCCTAGTAGGTATGTACTTAGATTCGTCTCTTTTACGTCGGCCCAACATTTGTGTCAACAGAAAAGAGCCTCTCAAAGAAACACACGTATCATGGACACATTACTCGCTAGGCTGCACGTCCAGTGACTGCTCTTCTTTATATGAATAAAAAAAAACGGATAAAAAAACGCAAAACAAGCGGGAAACATCGCATTGGCGGGGCATATTCGCTTGCAGGCATTAATTAAAAATGTAAAGTAATAGCTCGGAACGTGGTTGTTGACAGGATGGCTCGGCGCTTTCATACGAACCACTCAGACCGAAAGGGGTGTTTCGGAAGAAGCTTTACAAGGTTATTTTTTAGTCTGTGGGTACGCAAGAAAAAAAATATACAAAATATATAAAGCAGTTGATATGATTTTTGTACGATTTCGTATCTGGTCCCATGATTGTTCATAATAATAGGTAGAATCCCCCTGGATCATCTTTCTCCTTGACTTAACCCGTTCTCAGTCGGGGTCGGCTACCTAACCTATGGTGTTTGACGTGGAACCAAGTTTTTACACAGAGCGACTGCCATCTGACCTGTGCAATCCGAAGGCTAACCTGGCTCAAAGCCTAGGTTAAGTCACTTTCAAATATCATCTGGATTCAATTTTTATTTGAATGTGGGTTTCATCACGATGTTTTTTTCTTCACCGTAAGAGCAGTCGGTAATTGACGTGAGTAAAACACATGGCGGGGATTGAACTCGGATCTCACGATTGTAGGACCGGTGTCCTAAGCATTTGGCCACCGATGCTCTTACTAGAATCATCCTGGACACTGATTATTAACCCCTTGTATGTACAATCAAGCTCAGGCTCGGTTTGACCGTTGTTCTTATACGTAGGCGGTTTGAGTGAAGACGCGAGTTTGAAAATATTTACTATTTTGTAGAAATTGTCTACAAAATTGTAATTGATAATTTAAGTAGTTAAGAATAATCGCACACACTCTGTACTGGTTTTAAATAAATGAAGTGAATTGAATATGTTTGAACACTTGGAGTTTCAATCAAACACCAATATAAAAAAGTCACGCCACCGATGGGATTCGAACCATCAATAGACGTCAAACGACGAGGGTTCGAAACCCATCGGAGGCTTGAATTTTATCCACGTTTTTGACTTTGTAACAAAAAGTTAATACGCGAGTTTGACTTTGCCAGCAAAATGAAGCCAGGAAATGCTCGTTGCAATCAGACTAGACTCGCCCTGTACAGACTTTTTTTAACTAGAACACTGAATATGTTTTATTTAAATACACGATGGTTTTTTGAACTGTTTGTTAGCCTAAGTAAGATAGATCATAGACAGACTTTTTTATTTTTATTATTTTCTTGGATATTTTTTTTATTTGAATTTTTCTCGTGATGGTTACAATCGACCCTGACACTTCACATCGGTGCGTGACGTTGAGTTCTGGGACACCCTGTATAACCTAAGTACGTCACTGTACAACTGGGTCAATCTTATATTGCCATTGCAAACTACCCCGGCATGCGAAACCTTTCTAGTTTCGAAGTAATAAAGCTGTAAGTTATCGAGTTTCGCGAAACTAGGCAATGAGTTCATTGTTTTAATTACACTTCGTGTATTTGTGTTTCCTTTTTTACGATCATCGGTAATTTTTATTTGGGTTTGATCACAAAGCGTAAGTATCTAATTCGTTTGATACTTTATTCTTTCTTTCTTTTCGTATGGGACACCGAGTCGTCCAACGGCCCAATGAACCCTAGTGTCAGAATTTTTTTACCGCCTTCTACAAGTAGCAGGCTTCTGACATGGTTGTGTAATAAATAACCGTCGTGTAAGTAGTCATAGACAGCATCCGGGACCTACGGCTTAACTTGCCATCCGAAACACGGAACCGTCTTTCTAACGGACAATCGGGTGGTTCAGCTCGCAATGTCCTAATCAGAATGGGAACAAATTCACAAAGTGATAAATATCAACTTTGTGAGTGACCCACCGAGAATCGAACTCGGAACCTTCCGCGTCGCAGACAGTCGCACTACCACTGCGCTACATCGGTCGTTGATACTTTAAAATTTATGCCATGTGATGCCGGCTTAGCATGCCGTGAGTGACAGACAAAAGGGTCAATCTGCTGTAGATTATAGACACAGTTATACATTTTTAATACATAGCTTGATACATCCCTGTGACGTTTGACAGATCCACACTAAAAGAGAAATAAACAAAGGAAAATGGACGTTATGTCATAGCATTTGCGCGAAACTGACAGACATCACAGGTATCAAGCTAATTTTATGTACATATATGTTTGCATTGTGCATTGTTGCCACTTTTATCATTTAGTACCTGGTTGACCGAGCCTAGCATCTCTTCAGGTATTTATAAATAAAGCATCGCTATGTGACTGACCAGACTCGCATCTAGTATGTATTGCTTTGGAACACGCGGGAGCCGGCGGTGGTCAATTTGAATTAGTTAGCAGAATTACTTCTAACCACTCTATGAATACAATATGGATACGAATTGGGCCGTGTTCCGACAAGAAAACACGATGTTGTATTTAAGCTGTATTGGAGGCCATTCGCCACAGTCGCATAAGAGAAGTTATCAGGTATGACTGGTCGTAAACCCGCATTTTGAGGGCAGAGCACACCGCCTGCGGAAGCAGCACGTGTACGTATCGATTGTAATGTATGGGATTGTATGAGAGACGACACACCGAGCGCTTTGCGTAGTCGTACACGTCGCGTAATGCGTAGGGTAACGAAATGCAGCTCCCAAAAGGCGAACCGGTGCGTAGTCTACGCAGAGCGGCACGGCAGATGCGTGCAGGAGATGTTGTATTCTATGCGATTCCCTATTAGACGTTACATTGAACACGTTCTGACACGCACAGCTCAGTACTTGCGTTGCAGGCACGCATCCGTCTACGCGCGTAGCCCAGTGTAGGGTGACGGACATATATACACGCGTACTGTATACGGATGCGGTTGGCTCTACCCTTTAGAGCACGTGCGTCCAACCGGCGTCAAAGGATTACAATTTGGCCGACTTAGTCTACCTCGTTTATGCGCACGCGTTTCATTTTTTTTTCTCGATATTTTATTGATTTGCTGTTATAGTATATCCCCTCAAAAACATTAATATATAAAAAATTCCAAGTCTCGCTACTGAGCTGTTCAACCGTAAAAAGGTATGAGATCCATTTGAAACCAAGTCGGCTATCGATTTGTTCATTCGCCACTTAAGAGATCTATCTTAATTAATTACGTAATTAGTTAATAAGCATTATTTTATAGTGACCATATCAATATTTTCAATATATTTTAATGTTTACAATAAATTGAATGACTTAGCCATCGCACTAGAACAGAAGGTTAACGTGTAATACATATTAAAATTAATACATTCAGTGCGATTGCCAAGTCATTCAATTTATTGTAAACATTAAAATATATTGAAAATATTGATATGGTCACTATAAAATAATGCTTATTAACTAATTACGTAATTAATTAAGATAGATCTCTTAAGTGGCGAATGAACAAATCGATAGCCGACTTGGTTTCAAATGGATCTCATACCTTTTTACGGTTGAACAGCTCAGTAGCGAGACTTGGAATTTTTTATATATTAATGTTTTTGAGGGGATCTCATTACTTTTTGTAGGTAGTCTTCCTTTTTTTCTTTTGCGGCTCTATTTCTTGAGCCTCAGCCACGGTTTTTCTCATAGCCCACTCTCTATCTTTATGTGGTTTTCTCGGAATCTTTGTAGTAATGATTTTTGTCAAGTCTGGACGGTAAATGCTTCTTAGTCTATTGTATTCACAAATTGCAGATTCTTGCGCTTTAATATTTCCAAAGTCTATGTTTATAAAATGTAAGCCGCCCAGACTTGTTACTCTTGATAGTGCTACATAAGCTTGACCAGATGTAAATACAGCTGAACCTATATCCATCAGCGCATTATTCAGACTGAGGCCTTGACTTTTATGTATAGTTATAGCATAGGCTATACATATTGGAAACTGTTCGCGATGGACATTAAAATAGCGATAGCGTGTTTTAGAAACTAACAGCGACATCTGTGATTATTTTGCTGGACCAAAACAAAGTATTTTAGGAGCGACAGCAAAATATAACTTGGTAAACAGTACATTTCTATGGAATTACAAAGTTATTTATGCTATCGGTTTATCTAGAAAACTGCATTGAAATTGCTAGATTTTTAAGTTTTTCCTTGATTTATACACTAAACCCAAATTATATTTCAAATTAGAAGTCTATATTTTGCTGGACCAAAACAAAGTATTTTAGGAGCGACAGCAAAATATAACTTGGTAAACAGTACATTTCTATGGAATTACAAAGTTATTTATGCTATCGGTTTATCTAGAAAACTGCATTGAAATTGCTAGATTTTTAAGTTTTTCCTTGATTTATACACTAAACCCAAATTATATTCCAAATTAGAAGTCTCTATGTCTGCTAGAAGTGCATTAGAATTTTGATGATCGGTCAGTGAGTGAGTCAGTGACAAAATTAAGAACTTTGACTAGCTATAATTCCTAAACCACTGGTTCAAAGTGAACGAAATTTGAAATATACCGTATCTACAGGGCTTTTGATTGATTCCTGAAGTTTCAAGTCTTTTGTTTTATCCATAAGAAAGTTATAAGATGTTGAAAATGGCCTGAACCGCTTCGAGAAAAGGATGGTACGGCTGTGCCGCTTTCTAGCTCGACTTGGCGGGGGCACTGCCGTGCCCCCAGATAGTATTTTATTTAGAGTTTAATCGCTCAATTTGGAACCTATTTTACCCGCTTAAATAGATAGAATAGTAGTGGCTATAACATGGAATACTTCATGATCATCGAGTTTGCCTTTAAAACAGAGTATGGATGTCATCCTCATCCTCGCGCACGCCGCTACCAAAGACTGGCACATAGGTAGGTAGATAAAAAAGGTAGATACGTCAAAATGTGTGAAAAGTACGCTAGTGACAATACATATCTAGTATGTAAGCTATTTTTGATCATCGGATTCACTCGTCTCTTTTCGTGTGGGACACCGAGTCGTCCAACGACCTGATGAACCCTAGTGTCAGAATTTTTCAACCGCCTTCTACATGTAGCAGGCTTCTGACATGGTCGTGTAACGACCACCGTCTAAGTGATCATAGACAGCAACCAGGACCTACGGCTTAACGTGTCATCCGAAACAGGGAACCATCTTTCTTACGGACAATCAAGTGGTTCAGCCCGCAATGTCCTAACCAGACTGGGAACAAATTCACAAAGTGATAAATATCAACTTTGTGAGTGACCCACCTTCTGCGTCAAAGGCAGTCGTACTACCACTGCGCCACATCGGTCGTCACACCGGATTTACTTATGTGTTATATTATTTTATTTATATTAATTTTTGCCTGCAGTATTTACCCTATTTGTTTCCCGAGGATGACGTAAGTGGCGACTAAGGGACTCGAGGGTTTTATGTGTATTGGAATTTTAGGCGACGGGCAGACAACCTGTTACTATATCAATATAACATGCCATCATAGAGATGCTATTTCTTACTTCGACGTGAATAATTTTATTCACAATTTTATTTTGACTCAGGATACTATGTACCTGTCTGATTATTATAAGAAACAAGTAGCTACTTTGTTAGCATATAATATAAATGACACAAAATATGTGTCTTCTTCTATATTAGTTGGTAAGGGTAGTAATAATAATAATTTAAACTAGATTTTAAGACAAAGGAAACCCCCTCTTTGACTGATGTAAATAGTATAGGCAATCCGGGGTCTTCTTGCACTCAACCTAAGACAAAGGAAAAGCAATATCAACTTCAAGTTTTACATCAAAACATTCAGGGCTTTTCCAGCAAAGTATTAGAAATTGAATTGTTCTTAGAGAAGCATAATTATGACGTAGTCTGTCTTACAGAGCACTTCCAAACAGATGACATTTTGTTAAACTATGAAAATTACTGTATAGCCAGCTCTTTCAACCGAAAATCCGCGATCCATGGAGGCTGTTTAATACTCATTAGAAACAATATTAAATTTAAAGAACGTAAGGATGTAGTGGGATTGTCGGTTGAAAGCTCTACTGAATTATCTTGTGTTGAGCTGGAAAGTCATGTTATAGTATGCGTATACAGACCACCTATAGCTAAAAATTTTACCACATTACTAGAAGTACTAGAAGATGTACTAAAATTAGTCACAAAAACAAATAAACATGTTATTGTTTCTGGGGACTTTAATGTAGACATTCTAGAAAAAAATGCACTCAGTGATAAATTTTTAGGACTTTTCAAATCATTCAATTTGTCTAATGTATTTTTTGAACCTACTCGTGTGACGCCTACTTCTGCCAAATGTATTGATAATGTATTCAGTGATTGTAAGCCCGTAGAAAAATGTATTATAAACTCTCTTCAATCAGACCACAGAGGTCAATGCGTAATATTCCCGTTCAAAGATCATATTAAAACAATTAAGATAGAAACTAGGCGCATCACTGGTAGTAGGTTGGAAAAATACCGAAACATTTTATGGGAAAACTGGCAGTCAATAATTATAACTTTGAAAGTCCAAATTGTGTATACCAAGATTTCTTTAATTTAGTGAGCGAAGAATTTGAATTAATTTTTAAAATGGATACAACAGAAATTAGTACGAAATTTAAGTTTAGTGATTGGGCTACCAAGGGTCTTAGGATTAGCAGAGATAAGCTTTTTGAACTTTATGAGCTTAGAAACATGACAACTGATGAAAGTTTTAATGAGCTGGTAAAAAAATATTCCAAAATCTTTAAAACAGCTTGTCTAATTGCTAAAGCCAATTTTATTACAAATAAGATAAAGTCTTCAGACAATAAAATAAAAGCTGTCTGGAAAGTTATTAATAGCGAAACAGATAAAACTAAGCCACGCGAAAATAACTTTTCACTTAATACCGACCATGGAATGATTAGCGCAAATTCCGATGTAGCACAGGAATTCGAAACATTCTTTACAAATATACCTCTTAAAACAACTGAGTCATTAAACTCTTCACCTTCAATCTCATCTTCTTTTCTTAAACAAAATGTAGATGCTTGCAGTTCAGAATTTAAATTTAGTCCTGTGACTCCCCAGTATATTTTAAAAACTTTTAACGAGATTAAAGTTAAGAGCACCGAAGACTTATGGGGAATGTCAGTTAAAGTCTGTAAATCAATTATCGATATATTAGCACCATACTTGGCAGATATCTTCAATGAGTGTATTGATCATGGCATCTTTCCTGATTTAATGAAAGATAGCAAGGTAGTTCCGCTGTTTAAAGCTGGCGACAAACAAGACCCTAGTAACTATAGGCCTGTATCTATTCTGCCCGTACTCAGCAAAGTCTTTGAAAAGATCATACTCAATCAAATGCTGTCCCATTTTAATAGCCACAACTTGTTACACAACCAGCAATTCGGTTTTACAAAGGGACGTAGTACCACAGATGCTGGTGTTGCTCTTGTCAAACATGTATTTAATGCTTGGGAAGAATCAAAGGACGCCATTGGTGTTTTTTGTGACCTTTCTAAGGCATTTAATTGCGTAGATCATGAAACTTTATTGGTATAAAAAGAAGTCTAAAAACTAAAACCCGACTACTGAGATATCGCGCTCTAAAAAGTAAGAAACAAGAAATCTGAAATAATAACTACTCACGATTGAATGTGTTTTTTGTCTCCAAAATTCATACAAAGTAAACAGCTATTATAATTTATTTTCATGGCAGTTTAATATAAAGTTCATAGTGGTTTTCAGGTGATAGCTGTGGTCGTTTGCCACGTGTTCTAGTACTTACTATCTAGTTTATAAAATAAGTAAGGAAACGTGGCAAACGACCACAGCTATCACCTGAAAACCACTATGAACTTTATATTAAACTGCCATGAAAATAAATTATAATAGCTGTTTACTTTGTATGAATTTTGGAGACAAAAAACACATTCAATCGTGAGTAGTTATTATTTCAGATTTCTTGTTTCTTACTTTTTAGAGCGCGATATCTCAGTAGTCGGGTTTTAGTTTTTAGACTTCTTTTTATTTTAATTATTTTGGGGTTGTAAACTTAAATTTTCACGATTGTTTGTTGGAAGATGTAGGTAGGTACAAGTTTAAACTGTATTATGATTTTGTTAGCTGTATATAAAATATGCTAGTAACCCCCCGTGTGATTACATTACAAAAACAAATGTTTCAGTTTCTTTATTCTGTGAGGGGGGCAAGCCCCCCTCAACCCCCCGTGTCGATACATGCTGCTGGTTTGTTACCCAAACAGGTTTTTCATTTTCTTTGTTCTGTGTGGGGGGCCAGCCCCCCTCAACCCCCCGTGTCGATGCTTGCTGCTGGTTTCAACACCAAAAAAGTTGTCTCCGTTTCTTTTTCTGCGAAGGGAGAAAGCCCCCCTCAACCCTCCGGGTCGATGCTTGCTGTTAGTTTCGTTACCAAAACAGATGTTTTCATTTATTATTTTAGCTAAATTTAATATGAATATATGAAGCGTTATAACGACAAGTTCTAAGAAAAATGCACAAATATCTGCTTTTAGAATATTAGTTGTAGGATCTTTTATGTACATACATACATGTACCTATCTATACATACATACATATAAACACATATCAATATCACTCCTTTATCCCGCTTTCGCTCTGCCTACCTATCTATGTACGCGTTAAATTAATTTAAATGTAATAATTCGCGGTACCTTCAACTTCTTCTTTCTTCTTTTTCGTGTGGGACACCGAGTCGCCTAACGACCCGATGAACCCTAGTGTCAGAATTTTTCAACCGCCTTCTACAAGTAGCAGCCTTCTGACATGGTTGTGTAACGACCGCCGTCTAAGTTATCATAGACAGCAACCGGGACCTACGGCTTAACGTTCCATCCGAAACACGGAACCATCTTACTTACGGACAATCGGGTGGTTCAGCCCGCAATGTCCTAACCAGACTGGGAACAAATTCACAAAGTGATAAATAATATCAACTTTGTGAGTGACCCACCGAGAATCGAACCCGGAACCTTCTGCGTCAGAGGCAGTCGCACTACCACTGCGCCACATCGGTCGTCAACCTTCAACTTAGATCCCATTACATGAGATGAAAAATATGACAGTTCGTTTGATACCCAACACGATATAAACCTTATTCAAACATATTTTACATGCAGTAGCAGTACGTATTGTGACTTGAACGTCAATTTTGGTGCAGCTACTCAATTGAGTAAGTCAACAGTCTCAGACAACAGATGTCGCTGTTAGTTTTCCTAAAACGCGATTTGGCTTAATAGCACTACCTTTTTCAAAAATTTTGGAAAGTGCGTGTTCCCCTAAAAATAAGAAATTTAACCGCAGTAAAGAGCAGCCTATGTTTTATTCTAGACATTATTTCATCTTTGTACAAAGTATCATTTGAATCTATTCAGCCGTTTTAGCGCCAAGTCCTAACAAACACATAAATCCGCGTTTATAAATTATATAAGGAATTAGGACTAGGATTAGTAGGATCTCTTATGTACCTACCTATCTACGCGTTAAATAAATTTTAATGTGATAATTTTCGCGGTACTTTTCTACTTCGATCCCATTAAATATGATGAAAAATATGTCAGATCTGAGCCTAAGGAGCAGCTCTTTCTTACCATAGCTTATACACAGGTATTTAGCGTATGTAGTGCTATCACGTCTTGTCTGCCTTTCGTTTTCATCATCAGATCAGCTCCACGAGTATGACACATACCGACACCACACCGATACCGATACCAATGTACCTGCTGCTTGTAGAAAGTGGTTGAAAAATTTCTGACATAAGGGCTCATTGAAGACGAATGTGGCGCAGTGGTAGTGCGACTGCCTTTGACGCAGAAGGTTCCGGGTTCGATTCTCGGTGGGTCACTCACAAAGTTGATATTTATCCCTTTGTGAATTTGTTCCCAGTCTGGTTAGGACATTGCAGGCTGAACCACCCGATTGTCCGTAAGAAAAATGGCTCCGTGTTTCGAATGGCATGTTAAACCGTTGGTCCTGGTTGTTGTCTATGATCACTTTAGTAGACGGCGGTCGTTACACAACCATGTCAGAATCCTGCTAATTTTATTGCAGAAGGCGGTTGAAAAATTCCGACACTAGGGTCCATCGGGTCGTTAGACGACTCGGTGTCCCACACGAAAAAAGAAATTGAATCGTTAGACGGTTCGGCGTCCTACACGAAAAGAGAGAAAGAGAAAAACCGATGTACCAATTTCATACTAAATTGACATTGCGTAAATGCAAGAAAGTTTCAAACTTTCACCTACATTATATATATTTTTGAAATGTGCTATTTAAGCCCTTTTGTTTGATACCCAACACGATACCACTTGAAGAAAAAAAAAATTTTCTTCGTATCTTTATGCACGCTAGAGGGCGCCATGTTCACTTTATTGTGACATGACATAGCCTATAACCATCGGACTGTTCAGACGCTCCTATTGACACCTCATTTGTCAAATTCTGTTAAGTAGATTCGTAGCTAGGAGGGAACAAAGGAATTATTGCCACATACATACATACATTCCGGTCAAAATCATAACCCTCCTTTTTGCTTTGCTGTAGTCGGGTAAAAATTAGAACATTACGGTATTCGAAACGTAGCTCTGAAATTTCTGAATTCGTATTTAGATAATAGAACGCAAAAGGTCCAAGTAAACGGCACCAAATCACAGGGATCTCGTGTTAAAATTGGTGTGCCGCAAGGCTCTATATTAGGACCATTTTTATTTTTAATTTACATTAACGATTTGCCTTACATGGTAGAGAATTTGTCCAAAATTGTATTATTTGCTGATGATACATCCCTTATATTTAAGGTTGATAGACGAGCGCATAATTATGACGAAGTAAATCACACTCTTGGACAAATTCATAGTTGGTTTACTGCAAATAACTTAGTTCTAAATGCGAAAAAAACTAAATGTGTATTATTCACTTTGCCAAATGTAGTACATTCTTTGAATAATTATGTCACGCTTAATAATGAAAAATTAGAATTTACTGCCAGCACAGTTTTCTTAGGGATTACTCTTGATTCAAAGCTTCAATGGGGCCCTCATATTACATCTTTGTCGGGAAGATTAAGCTCAGCTGCCTATGCAGTACGTAAAATGAGAGAAATTACAGATATTGCAACTGCACGACTTGTTTACTTCAGTTATTTTCACAGCATTATGTCCTATGGAATTTTGCTGTGGGGCCGCGCAGCTGATATTGAAACAATATTTATTCTTTAGAAAAGGGCCATTAGAGCTATTTATAAACTTGGCAGTCGTGATTCTCTGAGAGAACTGTTTAATATATTTATGAAAATATCATGTATGTAAGAAAGAATATTCATACTTTCACAAGAAATCATGAAAGACATAATCGTAATATAAGGAGTAAAAATAAATTAGATCAACCTAAGCATAGACTAGCTAAAGTTAGGACTTCATTTGAAGGTTTAAGTATACGATACTATAACAAAATACCGGAAGATATATTAAGTTTGTCTGAGAGTAAATTTAAATCTACGTATATTATTAAGAAAACATTATGTTATAAAGCCTATTATAAGTTAGATGATTACGTTAATGACAAAGAGGCATGGTCCTCTGAGATTCCAGCGCAGCACAAGAAACATGCAGTCATTTTTAATACCAAATCTGGACGTGCATGGAATTTAAAATTGACATAAATACTCGTAATAAGGAAGACTTAATAAGACGAAACAGATAGAATTATCTACTGTAGTACTTTTATTTTATTTTAGCGTAGCCGTCTTTTGGGCTATTAATATATTTTAAAACTTAGCTAGGGTAGCTTAGGTCCTATGGTACAAATTGTTATTTGAGAATAGGAGCACTTTTGAGCAGGTTTTTGGGTGGTTTTCCTGTTCAGGGGGTCCGGCTGATTTACATGACACATGTAATTATATATATATATTTTTTAAATATTCACTAATAGCTACATGCTAGTAAGTTACATGCTGTGTGGTCAGCCTGGCCCCGAGGCAGTGCCTTTTTTATCCCACTCGTGCCGCGTTTCTACTAGGAACATAAAATTGTTATAAAAAAGAAAAAATAATGTCTGACAATTTTCTCTTTTTTACAATGACTAATTTATTTTTAGCGACAGTATTTTATTGTAAATTTTTGACTTTCTGAAAGCGTTCGTTGTGAATCTACTTGGAAATAAACGATTGAAACGATTGAAACGATATAGTGATAATGCAGAATAAATAATAGTACTAGCGGTGATACACAAATTACTGAACCGGCCCTCAACATTTGCAGGACGTGGCGACAGTGAACGTATTCCTACGGGCGTTAACGCTATACCTACCCTGCAAGGGATAAAGGTATGATATACGTATGTGTGTATCTATGTATAGATGCTTTGTGGTCTTTGATATAACTCCCACTTGTAATTCCTACTCAACTAATTTGAACGAAGCACTTTTGCAGAAAAGTAATTTCAAAATTTCCAGCCACAGAAGATTGGTGGGTGGAAAGAGATCAAAGATTTGTTTGGGAGAAATAGGCATAGCAACAATAAAAAGAAGTCTAAAAACTAAAACCCGACTACTGAGATATCGCGCTCTAAAAAGTAAGAAACAAGAAATCTGAAATAATAACTACTCACGATTGAATGTGTTTTTTGTCTCCAAAATTCATACAAAGTAAACAGCTATTATAATTTATTTTCATGGCAGTTTAATATAAAGTTCATAGTGGTTTTCAGGTGATAGCTATTGACACCTCATTTGTCAAATTCTGTTAAGTAGATTCGTAGCTAGGAGGGAACAAAGGAATTATTGCCACATACATACATACATTCCGGTCAAAATCATAACCCTCCTTTTTGCTTTGCTGTAGTCGGGTAAAAAGAACCTTGCCTTTAAATGAAGGTTGAGCCTACCTATTTAATTCTATTCCTGTTGCCGATTGGGCTGAAGCCTCTAAAAAAAATTTACTTGTCCACATACTGCATGTGGAGAAGCTCGAAGAGTAAAATTGAAATTTCAATTCTATAATTTAAAAATATATTTGATCTTGTATTATTATGCATATTTTTAGTTTAAACCCTACCCTGTTACCCTACGTTTAGGTCTATAGAGGGTGTTAGGAAAAGTACTGACCTATAAACACGCCATTTTTTTTTTCAAATTGTAACAAAAGTATACAGGTTATACCAAAAATCCGAAATAATGATTCTAAAAGATTGTTTGCCTAAAGTTTCTTTTTTTAAAAGCGTCGTCGCCTGAGCGGCTCAATTCAACTTATAGTAACGCTGGTTACTAGTTATTATTCTGTGCTTAGAGTAAGTTTTTAGAACATTCACCCAAAGGAGATGGCAATTGCCCAGCACGTTATATGAAGTTTACAGTTGCTATTTTGTATGTGCTTGTCAAGTTATTGTGTTGTAGGTGTTTACCTCTGCGCCCGCAAAAAGTGGCAGAAAAATTATCGGTACTATGTTTTTTTTTCGGTTTGTGTTGTTACTGTTTACCACCCCCATAGGGTGAACGCTCTAAGAGCAAGCTTCACTCTCTCTAGTTGCTAATTGATTACAACTGCGGTAGGCAAAACATTATCAACATGAGTGGCACAGGGGTCGCTCATAGCTATTAGTTAAATACCTTATTACTCAATTTGTCTTCGGCCCTTGCTTGGGGAATAAACTGACACACTGTTACTTATTGAAGTATTAGTATTGCACGCGAGAGGGGTAATAGACAAATAGACTTTGTCCAATAGATGTCGCTGCTACGTGCTTTCAGGCGTCAGGTGTGGAGTGGATAGCACAAAATGTGCAAATCATTTAGTAGTTTAAGAAACGGTGGTGTTTTTAAGAGGCTGCCACGAGCTAAAAACCGGTCCCTTTCAGACAAACGTCAAATAGCGCGCGTACGAACAGGACGGAATCTTGCCGATTCGATAGGTTTTTAACCGACTTTAAAAAATGAGGTTCTCAGTTTGACCTGTATGTGTGTATGTATGTATGTTTGTCCGCGATAATTTCGCGTTGGGATAAACCGATTTGGATGCTGTTTTCAGAATAGAATTTGTCAGACTTAGGAGAAGATTAATCATTAGCAGTGTGATGCCGGCTTAAAATAACTTCGCCCCATTTCGTTCCCGTAGGCGTATTAGAAGCCGACTAAGGAACTCGAGGTTTTCATGTGTATTACAATATTAGACGACAATCTCACCGCCTGTCATTACAGTGATACACAAATCATCTGAAAAGGCCCTCAATATTTGTCAGATGTGATGATCGCGACCGTATTTTTACTGCCCTTAACACTCTGCCTACCCCGCAAGGTATAAAGGCGTGATTTGTGTATGTATGTATTATTATAATCCGTACAAGGAAAGCTGTCATGCAATCCAAAGTGAATTAAATTGTCACATTATCCTGTCACATCTTCTTTTTCGTTTGGGACACAACACAGAGCCATACAGCGACCTAATTAACCCTAAGGTCAGAATTTTCCAACGGCCATAAGGCCAAATAAAAAAAAAAATCAAAGCCAAATATAATTATAAATAAAACTGTATAACATACATACATATACCACGCCATTATCGCTTGCAGGGTAGGCAGAGCGTTAACGGCCGTATGAATACGGTTGCTATCGCCACGTCTGTCATTTTTTTGAGGATTGATTTCCAAGGTTGTTCCAGAAAACATGTGTATCACTATGACAGGTTGTCAGCCTGTCGCCTCGAAATGGTAATACACCAATACTCTTGAGTCCTTTAGTCGCCTTTTACGACACCCGCGGGAAGGATGTGGGGTGATGCTATTCTAAGCCGGCATCACACGGCAATGCAATAAAACAATATAAATAATTCAATTACACAGTTCGTCGCTGTAAGTTAAACCCTTCGACTGAACAGCCAAAGCTACACTCAGTAATCAATCATTCCACGTGCGATAGACCCCCCCCCATCCGCCATCTCCCCCCTTCCATTCGTATTAGACGAAATTTAATTCTGCCTGTTTCCCAACCGCACTCAGGCAGTTAAAAATGAGAGCAACATCGGGTGTGAAAGTCTTACAATTAACGCGAGCAGGGCCGCAGAACTAGCGCCACTTCATATCAAAAGTCAAAATGACTGTCCCGATGGCGTAGCGGATAGTACACCTGCTTTCTACGCCGAGGGTTGTGGGTTCGATCCCCACCGGACGCAAATCTTTGTTCAGTCAATTTTCAAATATTTGTGTCGAGTCTGGATGTTTTCTACATATATAATATGTATTTATTTACAAAAAACAAAGTATATAAGTATTAGTATCGCTGTCTGGTCCCCATAGTACAAGCTTTGCTTAGTTTGGGGCTAGATGGCGCTAAGTGAATTATGTGATGTTTTTAGAATATTTTAAACATAATTCGCTTACATAGTGTCCCGACCAGCGTAACTGTCAGTATGCGGCCTGTACGTGCGTATATGGAGCATTGAAGTTAATGAGCTATATTACCAAGTAGATTCACAACGAATACTTTTTGAATGTCAAGTAGACAAGTACAATATTCGTTTTATTACTGGATAAATGGATTAGTCGTTTCGTATCTTATCTTTTTATCTTAATTAGCCTGCATCATCCCGCTGTTGAGCAAAGGCCTCCCTCTTCTCTTTCCACCCCACTCTGCATTGGGCTTCCAAGTACCAATCTTTGCTAAAGGCGTCTAGCTTGTCACGCCACCTGAGAGGGGGTCTTCCGTGTTTGTCGTCTCGATGTAGGTGGTTGTCACAAAGTTGTTACTTTTGCCCACAGATCTTCTAACATACGACAAAGGTGATAAGTCGTTTAAAAAAGATAAACTTGTAATAGTCTACCTAAAATTGTACCTGTTACACACATCAATCCTCAAATCCCTTAGTCGCCTCTTACGACACTTACAGGAAAGATATGGGGTGATGCTATTCTAAGCTGGCATCACACGGCATTACTTTATTATTAGTTTTCTAATTTACAATAATCTGTCTGGCAAGTCTGTCGTCAAACAATCATTAGGCGTTTCTATATGGTGCCGGCAAAAGTCATAAATAACTTTTTAAATCGATAATAACGACCTTGGTTGAACTCGCCTACTACGGCAGGACATTTACGAGTTGTTATTAAATTTTTAACACAATTGTTATTAAAAAACAATAATACAACGGTAATTTTTTTGTAATATGTAAGTACTGTTATGTAATTAAACTTTATATGTAAATACTAGCATTAAGCATATTAATAAAATTATTCTTATTCTTATTCTTATTTCAAGATTATATTTTGTTTGTAAATGCACCATGCACATATGCCGTAAATGCACCATACACATATGCCGCCGATTCAATATTAGAATTGAAATTACAATTTTACTGTAATATGTATTGTATGTAAAACGTTGGTTGATGTTTCGTTCTTTATGAATAAATAAACAAAAACTTTAGGTGGCGCTAGTTCGGCGCCACCGTCCGCCTTAACGCAAGTATCGCTGAGCAAACATCTGATAGAAAGAGCACACAATACAGGGTTCCGTAATTATGTAAATATGTATATAATTACGACCTATTTACACATTGATTACAAATCTGCGGTACACCGAGTGAAAAAAAAAACGAGATGATGTATCTAACTTGGTGTCATTTTTAACTGCCTACTACTTCCAGAATGTTAGAGAATCCCGCAAATACCGGGATCCCGCGGGATTAAGAGCGACTGACTAGTCAACAATTACCGGGACTGAAAATTAATTGCGGGATTGCATTCTCTAGTGACAGTTCTCATAGGCTATATGACTATCAGGTCAAATGACCTATTTTTTAAAACGATATCTTGTATGGAATACTGACTGATGACGTCTTATTGCGCTATTTTAGATGGTGTCAAATTACTTATTATCCGGGTGTAATGTACAGCCCACCAAATACTGATAGGGTGCATGCAGACTATGAAACTGAACAACTTTCCCTTAGGAACATATATAAAAAAACGACACAAAAATTTCGACTTCCCATATAAAACCGCTAATCAATATTTTTTTTTTTGTTTTCTGAAAATTTTTATTGGGAAGTTGTTCAGTTTCATGGACTGAATGTACCCCAACAGTCTTGGAAGACATGTTCCTAAAACCCTGTACACATTTTCAGACAAAATTCCCGATCAGCTGGCTGGCTCCCTTTGAAAATCGATCATTTTTTCCAACGTTTCCGATCATTATGCGATGTCAACAATTTGCTGGAGCATACATTATTTTTGATCTATGTTTTTTACCTCATGCTGGAATTGTGAAAAATCTATTATTACATCATTGCCATTTTAATAGTCTAGTCATGATTGCAAAGTTTTCGGTAAACCGTACCATACCCCGGTACCTATTTATTCTTACTTCTTCCTCACCGAGTACAGTGGACTGCTCAGTAACTTTCTTCATTTATATTCATTGGGCCACGGCGCACGGCGATATATGGCAGCGAAGGTAGAGCGATATCAATCAGTCGCATAGGCAATGCATATTGTCCTATAGAGTTGTGTGCACAGTTCGCGGCGGCCATAACTATTGTTCTTATAGGTGGCATTAATAATTAATTATGTATATTGTATAGTGATCAAATATTTTAGGTGTTAACATAGCAGAAGGGTAAGGGAACCTACACAATTTTCAGTATTGAATCTAAAATATGACTCTGAATGACATAAACGACTCGCAAAAGGGCGTAATACCATTTTTTTCTAATATAATAATCACACGAATAGCCATTAGAGACTTAGACGAAACGATATCGTTCTATATTTAGTTAACAACATAATATACAATACTGACCGATTTTGTACTGTTTGTTTGTACTTAAGGCCCGTATTTATAAACCGCACTCAACTGTGAGATCGATCTTGAGTGCAACTTTGAGATGCTGTCACTATTGACTGACATTCTCATTTCGCTCTTGATATCGATCTCACAGTTTAGTGCGATCGATATATACGGACCTGTGTGATGTCGGCAGAGTAGAATAGCACCACCTTTTCTTGTAGGGGTCGTAAGAGGCGACCTAGGGATTCACCAGCCCCAAGACCGGTCCTCTGCGGTCTATCGTGCGGTAGACTCCTGCAGCCGAACTGGACCTCAATTTCTAAAGCGTTCGTTTTATACGAAAATCTGCTACTTGCTTGTGTCTCATGTCTACTTCACTTCTCGATTCCTACATACCCTCAAAAATTTACACACATTCTTGGCCACAAAAACATCAAGTAAAATACATTTAAAAACGTGTCGTTAGAACAGTCGTATTGGGTTTTCGGGCTCGGAACTGAAAACGAACATTTTATTTTAGAAATTGAGCTCCTGGCTCCGCTCATATCGAGTTGTTCGTGTGGAGTCAGCCAGGGAGGCCGAGAGGGTGGCGCAGGCCTTGGGCAACTATGCGTTTTCCATAATTGCGTCCCGGGCAACACAGAGTCTGTGCTCTGGCCTCAGACACTGATTAAATCGTCTGTCACATACGTATGAGACCAGTCATGCGGTGTATCCGATAAACTCCGAAACTGATAGACTTATTTAAAAACCTCTTCCATTCCATCATTAGAAAGTTACAAGACCCTGGCCTATCTTTGACCACCGGAAAATCGCTGGGCTGGTCTCTACTTCCTAAAAAAGAATCGAATATTCGTCGGATTCAATGCAACAGTACAAAATGACAACGCTAGTAGGTCAAATGCATATGCAATTCGCTGGGTTGCGTGTCTCTCGCTATATCATTGTTCATACATAAATCATACCTTTGTCCCATGCGGGGTAGGCAGAACGTTAACAATCGTAAACTTACGGTCGTTATCGCGACGTCTGACAAGTATTGAGGGCCCTTTCAGATGATTCGTGTATCACTGTAGTGACAGGTAGTCAGCCTGTAGCCTAAAATTGTAATACGCATGAAACCCTCGAATCACTTAGTCGGCTTTTGCGACACCCACGGGATACAAATTCACAAAGGGATAAATATCAACTTTGTAAGCTGCCCTACCGGGAATCAATCCCGGAACCTTTGCGTCGCAGGCAGTCGCACTACAATTATTGCACCACCTATCGATCCTAAAATAACTAGCAATGTATGCTCAATCGGGCTTTGGCAGGATATTGTAATAGCCTATTACTCGACCTCTTTGTTGCGCCGAGTGAACAAATAGCACACGTCACACAGCCAGTTTTGAATATTAATAAACACGAATAAATGATCCCAGGTTGGAACAAACCAATTTACTTATCCCAGCGGCATGCAAAGTGCGCGTGCGGCTGACAGCCTGCTAACTCAACCACCTACCTTACCTCGACGATGGGACCCCCGATAAAAGAATTTCTCAAGTTTGAAATACTTTCACAGGCGAGGCGGAACGTGTATTATATCATAACAGAGCCCCTACCTGGTCGGGAAGTTTCGGAACCGCTGAGCTTGTGCGTGCTTATGCTTTTGCGTGACATGTAGTCGTCTAATGAATAATAAACAGCGCGGTGGCGACTCGCTACTCATTCATATCCATCCACGGAAGGCAATATACTTTTTACATAAAACGATTGAATGTCAGCTTATACCGTCTACAATATTGGGTTCGCCCTGTATAAATTTCAGAGCCACTCGACGAATCCATGAAAGGTTTTCGTTTACAGGTTGTACACGCCAACCGGTGTAACAAGGAGTTTCTTTTACGACATAAAAAAAACTACTTTGCGTGATGTCGTTTGAACTATGAACTATTATTTTAATTACTTTCATTGTAACGCGGGGTCGTTCGTATTTTATTTTTAACCGACTGTTTCAGATGGAGAGTTAGTTTTTTGAGAGTATGTATGTATGTGGACAAGTAAATTCTTTTTCACCATCTGTACAAAAAGCTAAGCGGATGTTGATGTTGAACATACAGGATGTAAAAAAAATTGCTGCTAATATTTCAAGGGGTAAACCAGCCCATGAAACTGATCACCTTTAACCCAAGTAACGTAGGTCAAAGTATGAATAAAAATTTGGTACCTTTCGCAATTTGGCAATACATAATTAACGACCGACCTAGTCAATTTGTATGAGAGGTCCAAAAATAATTCTCATATCTCTACCTACGGTTCTTGGAAAATGTTGTTCAGTTCCAAGGGCTGATTCACTCATTAAAATATTTGCATACCTCAATAATATTTTAATACCTTATGGTATGCTATGGGTGTCGTCAAAGCAATCGTAATGTATTTTTTACGCTGAACATTAGTTTGAAATAATTGCCGGGGTTTGTTTTTTACTTAATATGCTTGTACAAGTTGAGTAGTTTCCACGATGAATGTGTAGTGAGCGTATGACAGCGAGCGATAACGTTGCCATAATGACCCCTGCGCCCAGGAGTCCATGCCACGAAAACGAAAGGAGTTCCGCGAAGTAAATAAACGGAAAATAAAACTAAAATTCGTTTGTGGACTCGGTCATTAATAAAATATAAAAGTTGTACGCTTAAAACTGTTGTCCAAAATTACTACGGACTTAATTCTTATTTTTTCAAAATTTTTAAAGTTTTTTTTATAAACAGAAGATTTACATAAAAGTACGTAAGTGTTCCGACGCCATTTAAAATAGGAATGTATGGATGTCATACATTGCCATTTTCACAAAATACCATTTCAGATCGTTTAAAAAAGTAGCTCATTAGACCTGCCGGTCCACAACCCAATAAAAATTATCCCCTATTATCTTTGATAATGTCTATGCAATGTTTGTATAGGGTAAGATAAATGGAATAAATAGGGTTCGCAGCCGCACAACCACTAGACGGAAAAACACAAATAAAGCATAATATATTGCATGGTATGGTGCCGGTTTAGAATAGCATCACCCCAAATCTACCCGAGGGTGTCGTACAAAACCGACTAAAGGATAATCATCAAGGGAATGGACAGTGACGTTCACTGTGAATGCAACATCTTGCACTGCGCTCAATGAAAATGTGAAATTGAAAAATATACATGCGTCGACCGGTGATCGAACCCGGTCACATGGGGATGATCGATCGGTGCGTCAATAGCTCAGTGGCAGAGCAGTTGGATGGTAACCCACGTGCCCCAGTTCACTTCCCGGTCGACGCATGCCACTTTTTCAATTTCTTTTCTTTTTTCATTTATGCGTATAATTTAGCTTTGTGAGCGCATTTAAATCCCAATAAATTGAGAGGCATATCTCCAGAAGTGGACTGTTGTAGTAGGCCGTATGGTGCCGGCAGAGTAGAATAGCACCAGCCCCTCTCTTCCCGTGGGGGTCTTTAAACGCCCGAGTGAGCAACCTGACCAGAGTCCGGTCCTGGAGAAGGATAACTCCACATTTCAACCCGGAACGGGGTCTCCGTCGGGCGCGTGTGACAGAGGTCTATCGTGCGGTAGACTCCTGCAGCCAACCTGGCCTGTATCGAGATTTCGTTCCTATGGAGTGGCGCAGGTCCTAGGCATCCTTGCGTTTCCAAAATTTATAACGAAAATCGACTTATATAGCCACGAAAACTCTTGTCTCAGACACTGATTGGATCGTCTGTCACAGACGTATGAGGCCGATATAGACTGTTGAGTTATTCATGTCAGCTATCTCTCACTGCGTGGCGCGCCACTATTCGGCCGAGCTCTCTGTGGACGTTTCGTATACACTGCACCTCATAATTACTACAAGTCCGCCGATGCCTGATCGATAGACCAACCAGCGACCACACTTCGTCATACTATTATACCTAGAGTAAGAGACGATGCACAGAAAATTATACAGGCCTGGGCTGGATAACTTGCCATGTGGTGCCGGTTTAGAACGGCATCACTCCATTTATAACAGAGGGTGTCGTAAGTAATCCAGGGAGTGAGCAACAGCGTTCCATTTATAATGTATAATGAACCTATAGCCCATAGATTCATTATACATTACATTGCTTTTTCAAATAATTTAATTTATCATTCAATATTAAAGGAAATGTTCGGATTTCATGAACTGAACCGTCATTGTCTGTTTCTCTCTAACGCACCGAAAAGGAAAGAGACTTTCCTTTTTGGAGCTGTTGTCACATATATATACGTATATAAAAAAAAACTTTTGACACGCGTTCACAACGCGTTTAATCTTTTTTGGTATAAGGCTCTTTGAATCAAACCGCTAAAATCCAAAACTATAACACCCATATTTTATTATAAAAGAAAATACACATACAAATATCACGTTTTAATCCTTTGCGGGGTAGGCAAAGCCTTAACGACCGTAAAATTACAGTCGTTATCGCCACGTCTGACAAATATTTGAGGGTTGCTTCAGATAAGACGTGTATCACTATAGTGACAGGCTATCTTACGACACCCACGGGAAGGAACGGGGCGATGCTATTACAAACCTGCACCACACAAATTTTACGGTAAAAGAAAATGTAACGAATATTTAGAGTAAATAAATTTCTACTTATTACTATTCCGGTTCACGAATTCATAAACGGTTACCCCCAGTTAGCTCATGACTAAATCAATAGAAGGAATGATTTATTATTAAAAGCAGTATGACAAGTTACAACGGCGAGACGGGGCCCAAAATTCGGCAAATTAATTTATATAGGCCCGTCTTTTGTTGACAGTACGATGCCGGCTTAGAATAGCATCACCGGCTTAGAATAGCATCACATCAAGCGACTGAAGGACTCTAAAGACTATAAAATGAGATAATTTTATCTGGGATTGGTAGTTGTGTGTAAATGAATTAAAAATGTGAATGTATTGAGAAATTTAAAATGTACCTACTAACTGATAATTATGACCAAGTAACAATATTCGTTTTGAAATGCGTTCTTAACTTCTAACCGTAAGTTTTTATTATGTAAACATTGCAATGCCTTAATACAGGGTACATATATTCACGCTAATAACATGAAGACCTTGTAAACTGTAGATGTAGCAAATAAATATATTTAAATTGAAATGGAGAGTTTCATGTGTATTATAATTTTAGGCAACAGGCTGATGAACTGTCACTATGGTGATACCTACACTATTTCTTCGAAACGGTCTTCAATATTTTTCAGAAGTGGCGATGGCGACTGTATTTTTACAATCTTTAGCGCTCTACTCCGCAAGGGATGGAGGCGCGATTTAATTATTTATACTACACCTACATACAATAATGCCCTATAGCTTTATGAAACGTAGAGAGGAACGTGAGTCATTTGTTCACGTTTTAAATTAGCGGGAGGGAAAAATCCATGCAAATAACTTTCCTCACCATGATGGGAGAAAATATGCAACTGTCAAAGTTACGTAAAACGGAACGTAAACCTAATATATTTTTGCAGGCAAAATGGAAGACTTGGCTGAATGCTTACTTTCAACCAACTTATTGCTTTTGCTTTGTATGATATTATTTAAAAGAACAATACCGCGCGAATTCGTTTAAGATTTTTCATTACATTTTTTATGTTTATTGAACTGTTCTTCTATTAGTATTTCTCTTTTTTTATTCTTGCAGGTGTAGTTAGTATAAAGCACAATATATCACTCGGAAGAAAATCCGTACGTAATGGATGAAATGTAAGGGATTTTATGACGGACTGCACACCGCTCGCGTGACCTATGCAACGGACTACGCATAACGTAAGCGGTGTGCCCTCTCCCATACAATCCCTTACAATACAACCGCAACCGGTACGCGCCGGTAACGCCGTATACACGTGCTGCATTCGAGCCGCATTATGTAGGCCGGTGTGCTCTGCCTTTGATGTCCTCAGCTGCGATTCGGGCCTCAAACTACACCCTTGTTAGCAATCGGTTATTTTCACCGCGTGTACTAATGTATTAGTCCGATTGCAAATTTTGTAATGAAGCATACATTTTTGGTTTGTCATGAAAATGTTTTTGTTCAGCCAACATAACCAGCCCCATAGCAAGCACATTAGGACCAAGTGATCAAAACTTATACTTAGTTGTCACTTAGTAGATAGGGTGGCGGCCATGCAGTCGTAAAGACATTAAGGGGATGTCAGAGCGGAACTAGCGCCCTCATCACATAAAAAAACAATACTCGGATGAAAACTGACCTCAGAGGTACAAATTCAGAAGGTTATTTACGAAATGTTCTATCAGTTCAGTAATAGTAAGTCATAGTTGACACTGTTAGGACTTTTGGTCTTACTACTAAGCTATGTTGGCTGAATACTGGATCCGTGTCCACACAAGATGCAACATAATTGTGCTTGGTTTTCTTTGCCGTTCAGAGCAATTTTTGGAAAATAAAACGTAGCTGGATCGATTTATCCGCCCCGAATCTCCCTATGTACGACGAATTTTCATGATAATCGTTGGAGCCGTTTCCGAGATCCTAATTATATAAATATATATAGGCAGTACTTTGAGGAAGAAGCTCGGGCACTCTTCTATCCTAATGCTCGGCCACCCGGGCAGGTTGTATAGGTACTTGAGCCAAGTAACTTCTAGCGGAGGCTGGTTTTAAAATCTAAAACCGTTCTGACCGACACCAACGGTCACGAAGCTTATTGACTGATTTTGCTGGTCAATTAGCTTATTGACTGGCTAAGGGTTTTGATTGTAACATTATACAATTCCTGCTCGTTTCAAGGTATTAGTATAGGTATAGATAAACTGCACCGTTTTAACAAGGTTTTATTGATCTAAATAATCTTTGATGCTAGATAGTTTGGCCCAATCAGTTGCGTATTCATTTAATCAATGTTATTTCTTCACTGATCGGCGCTAGTGTTGCTGATGTTGCCCCTTAACAGCTCTTTGCCGACCAAAATGTACGTGTTAGGCCGGTGTACGTACAGTTGTACACTGTACTACACCACAGTACTTAAGACGATGTGTCCGATTCCACAATCTAGATGACAGTCATTCATGTTATAGGTCGGGGTGGTAGTAAACAGGACGTTTTTTTTAGATTCTGTACATCCAGAGGCCAGATGGATTGTGCCTTGTGGCGCAGTCCTCCGTGAGGCTAACGTCCAGCAGTGGAATTCTATAGGCCGAAGCCTATAGTCCTGATAACAGCCACGGGTACGACTACAACCAATGTGTGTCTCGTGTGTCTCTTAACGAGTAAGTTAGCCCATTAAGGTCCGCATTTCAAATGTCAGTCAATACTAACTGCATCTCAAAGTCGCACAATAGATCGATCTAAGAGTTGAGTGCGGTTTATAAATACGAGCGTTAGTGTTCAGATTTCAAGTAAGAGAAACATGCACGGAATGACTTTCAGCCTCCGTCCCACCCCTCCTTTCCGGCCGATGAGCCGCACCGCATGACGGATGCGTTTCACCTAATTATAAAGGGTTCCCTTCATTTCCTCGCCTCCAACGTCAGCTGTCAGACATAGATGTATAGGCTTCTGCCGTCGCTTCAGCAAATGAGGATTTGGCAACATTATTTAAGCGAAAACATCAAGTGTGCTTTCAACAGATCACAATCTGTGCGAAAAGTCAAGAAGGAACGGCAATATATGCTGACGATACTCAGAATCGTCACTGTGGAGTCGGCTTATACTATTAATATCTATAATCCAAGTCGTCACTGGACATGGGACGCAATTATGGAAAACCCACGGTGACCCAGGACCTGCGCCACCCTCTCGGCCCTCCTGGCTGACTCCACAGGAACGAAAAGTCGATACTTGCGGAGCCAGGTCGGCTGCAGAAGTTCCGCACGATAGACTCCCGATCACACGCGCCTGAAGACGACCCTGTTCCGGGTTTAAATGAGGAGTTGTCCTTTTCCAGGACCCTGATCTGCTCAGATCACGTTTCCCCCTCCGCGCTTCTTACGACCACCACGGGAAGAGACGGGGTGGTGGTATTCTACTCTGCCGGCACCACACGGCTAATAAACCCAAATAAACCATATAAATCAACCATGTTAACCTAATAGTAATGATACCAGAAAATGCCCAATCGTATTCTAAACCCATATGACGGAAAATTTCATCGTTATTAGTAAAAGTCTATGAAAAGAGTAAAGTATAAAGTCGGGAGAAAACGTATAAAGCACCTGTAAAATACTCACGAACTATTTCTTCTAATATATGTAATGTAATGCAGCTAGTTAAAAATACATTCATAATGGTTCCTTGCAACCAAGTTTAATAATGTCGGTAATTATACTATTTTACACTGCCGGTTGGAATTTCATAGTCTGCTATACAACACAGCCCTACAATCAAAAAATTAATAGATAATGACTATCACGAAATTGGTGCCGTGTGATGCCGGCTTAGAATGTGCCGTGTGATGCCGACTTAGAATGTGCCGTGTGATGCCGGCTTAGTATAGCATCACCCCACATCCTTCCCGCGGGTGTCGTAAGAGGCGACTAAGGGACTCGAGAGAATTGGTGTATTACAATTTTTAGGCGACAGGCTGACAACCTATCACTATAGTAATACACATGTTTTCTGAAACAACCCTGGAAAACAATCCTCAAAAATGTCAGACGTGGCGATAGTGGCTGTATTCTTACGGCAACTATCGCACTGCCTACCCCGCAAGGGATAAAGGCATGATATATGTATGTATGTATGTACGAAATTGGTATCCAATTTCAGTCATGTCGTCGTAGCGGTTTTTAAATACACTTCATTGGCTGCACTTACTCGGTCGTCATCATTGGCCTCATACGTCTGTGACAGACGATTTTACCAGTGTCTAAGGCTGTCTAAAGCAAGACTTTATTCGCGTGACGCAGCTGAAGTTTTCTCTCCAAAGAGACTGCGTAGCCTGGGACGCGATTTTGGAAAGCGCAGGGTTGCCCAGAACCTGCGCCACATTCTCGGTCTCTCTGGCTGACTCCACAGGAACGACGAGCCGATACGTGCAGAGCCAGCTAGGTCCACTTCGTGTACTTAATCGATACCCATATGAATAACGTGGTCTTTCTTTCTTTCTTTTCCTGTGGGGCACCGGGTCGTCGAGCGACCCGTTGAACCCTAAGTCAGACCAAGTCAGTTTTTCAACCACTTCCTATCTGATATTGTTGTGTAACGGCCGCCACCGTCTAATAATCATAGACAGCAACCGGGACCGTGCCCTCCGAAGCGCGGAACTATCAATTATACGGACGATCAGGTGGTTTAGCCGGCAATGTCCTAACCAGGCTGGTATCAAATTTACGAAGTGCTAAATATTAACTATTGTGAATACCCACCGAGAATCGTACTCGGAACCTTTGCGTGGCAGGCAGTCGCACTACCACTGCGCCACATCTGTCGTCAATGCTGAACTTAATAAATACCGATACGAAAGTGTTGTTCAAATTTAATAAGGTTTAATAGTTTGTTTGTTTTTCATTATAAAGCAATATTGTTGTTAGTGCAGTCCGAGTAATAGTGAAAAATGGTTTGCAAAAATTGAAATTGTTTGTACAGGGTGTCCCTCTTAAAGTGGTACAGTAAGTAAGTAAAGAAAAAATATCTTGATTTTGGACACCCTTAGCTACAATCTGGAATATATATTTTTTTATATTCAAAAATATTCGACGAGGCAATGCTGCCAGTTTTTTGGGGACTAAATTTACTTTCGTGTTGTACAACTACACTCAACAGCCACAAAAGTCTACAGCTGGACATGGGCCTCCTCCTATTAAGGGCATTTGCCATACTCACCAGGCTTGACGGATTGACGAGCGCAGTGAAAGGTGTTATAGATATTCAAGGGAACGCTGCTGCCCGATCCCTGGATTCATCCCTTAGTCGCCTTTTACGACACCCACAGGCAGAAGTGGTGTGATGCTACTCTAAGCCGGCACCACACGGCTCAGTCTGATCCGTTCTTCCCAGAAGAACTTCTAAGCCCAGACTCTCTCAGAGATTGGGCTCGTTGTTTGAACAACCAACAATTTATTTCCGGGTGAGCTCGAGCTTCCCACCAAGCCGATAAGCGTGGTTTTGATGGCCCCGTGGTGGAAAACGTAGAGTCCAACACAAAAAAAAAACACACGGCACGCCTCTGTTGTCCATTATTGAATTGAAATTCAGTTTTTTTTATTTATTACGGGTACACCTCGATGTTCCTGGGGGCTTATGAAACACTAAGTGCGGAGCGGTGGGCGCATAAATAAATACAATTTGTTGCAGAGTGGCTGATAAAAATGTTTTATGTTAGCATTTCTCTTATAAACGCTTGGGGGTGTAAATAATATTGTCTAGGATATGATAAAGAACATCATATTAATGGTTGTGTGTATGTGTACAGGTTTAGAATAGCATCACCCCACATCCTACCCGTGGGTGTCGTAAGAGGCGATTAAGGGATTCGAGACTGGTGTATTACAATTTTTAGGCGACAGGCTGACAACCTGTTACCCATTATAGTGATACACGTTTTCTGTAACAACATTGGAAAATAATCCTCAAAAATGTCAGACGTAGTGATAGCGACCGTACTCTTACGGCGCCTGTCTACCCCGCAAGGGATAAGGGCGTGATATGTGTATGTATGTATGTGTGTATCTGTACAGGTTCTTCTTCTTCTTCTTTCTTCAGTACAGGTTTAGTTAAGGATAGGATGTCATTGCGACTAAGGTCCATATTAATAAATCACACTCAACTCTGATATCGATCTTCGATTATGACAAATGTCAGCCAACATTATCGACATCTTAAAATCGCACTCAACATCGATCTCAGAGTTTAGTGCGATCTATTAATCATCATCATTTATTTATAAGGGCAATGACTTACAATTGTCTTATAATTTGACACTAAATGCGCATTACCTTTTAAAATAAGGCGACGAATAAAAGACTACTTAGTAGAAATGGCAAAGAACCCATAGTAGAAGAATACCTGACTAATAACGCCCGTATATTTTATAAAACTCAACTCTGAGATCGATCGTAAGTGCGACTTTGAGATGCTGGTAGAATTGAGTGACATTTGACAATATAGCTCTTGAGATCGATATCAGAGTTAGGTGCGATTTAGAAATACGGACTTTTAATCTCTATTTATCCTTTTTTAAACCTATTTACCTATATCACAGCACTATTTCAAGGGGGATACTTAATATTACAAGTTACAGTCTAATAATTTTGAAATTATGAGTAAATAAAATATGAATAAAATGGTACTGAAAATTTTGTATGTTTTTTTTTCTCATATTTGAGCGTTACTGTCTAATTTGACAGAGCACCCTTGTTTTTTTTTCAAGACTTTATTATGAGTATTTTTTCCTAAATCAACAAGCCCAGAAGCCAGTTTGACCCGGTGCCTGAAAAAAGTAGCAAGCTAGCAGCGCGTTGCGTTGTTCACAAAGGTCATTTTTGTTCAACCTCTTCAGTCGAGCCACTAGAGTTCTTCCCCGAGTGAGTCTGTAGGGTGCATTAATTAGTATTTTTAATTACATTTCACAGACAACAAGCGCTTTTGTTCCTCATAGTTTTATTACTTCTTATTTCATAGGAGAGACTAATATAATGTTCAAAGTGCTCTCAAATAAGTTTGCCATTAAAGATTGTTGCTGGGATCTCGATAACTGTTATTAAGGTGAAAAAGGAAGTATCTTTCATTTTCAGTGCGTTAGGGACAACGACGATGTGTCAGTTCATGAAGTCCGAACATTTCCTTTATGTTGAATTATTTGAAAAGTAAGCCTATAGATTCATTTTACTATAAATGACAAAATAAAAAGTGAAACACTAAATAACAATAAAATCGTTCAAGTTTTTAGCCTTAAATCGGGCCGATAATCGCGAAATTATAGCTAACTTTGCGTTTTTTTTATCGAGTCAACTTTATTAAATTATGCGCTCCAAGGCGGAACCATCTTTTATTTTCGGCGGAATGTCAATATTGTAGTTCTTTCTAATCTGACCGCTATCAAGTACAGCAAGTAAAAAACATCAACTTTGTAAGTGCCTCACCGAGAAACCAACCCGAAACCTCTCCATCGAAAGCAGTCGCATTTCTTCTTCTTTTCGTGTGGGACATCGAGTCGTCCAACGACCCAGTGAACCCGAACTAGAACTGCGCCACGTCGATCGTATTAGTACCTATTAGTTTTGGACATTATAATGACCATTCAAAACAGAGATTTGGTGTATTAGAATTTTTAGACGACAGGGTAACAACTAATCACTATAGTGATACACTTGTTTTCTGAAATAATCTTGGAAAACAATTCCCAAAAAAGTCAGACGTGACGATAGCGACCGTATTTTTACGGACGTTAACGCCCTGCTTCGCAAGGGATAAAGGCGTGATATATGTATGTATGTATGTACTATAAGAATAACCCACCGCACAAACAGCAACAGAAAAAAGCCATTTTAAAAGTGCAAAGGTTATTTATTTCGTTGCTAGTTGAAAAATAACAAACGGTCGGGACTTCAATAAAGTACGCGCGCTAAGTCCATCCAGTAGACGTCAATGGCGTCTAGGTTACTATTGGTAGCATCCCAACCCACTCATTTCAGGAATTCGCTTGTGGACTGGGTCATTAATAAAGTATAAAAGTTTCTATACTTAAAAATATTGTCCAAAAATACTACGGACTTCAATCATAATTTTTCAAAATTTGAACTAATAAACAAAAACAAAAAGAAAGTGTTCTGACGCCATCCAAAATAGCAACGTATGACGTCGTACATTCTTATTTTCATACGAAATACCGTCTTAGGTCGTTTTAAAAGTAGCTCATTTGACCTACCACAGCCCCAGTGGCTACTTGAATGACTGGTCAAATGAGCTTCTTTTTAAGACGACCAAAAACGAAACTTTGTATGAAATAAGTAATTATAGAGTGACGTCACATTACTTTATTTTAAATGGCGTCAAAATAATAACTTTTATTTAATTTTATGGTTCAATATTATAATTTCCATAATTTTACAAAACGTTGAATGCGCTAGTAGTATTTTTCGCAAATTTCGACCTATGTTTCTTGGGGAGGGTTGTTCAGTTTTATGAGCTGATTCATCCCTTAAAATATTTATAGCTAATATTGTTACACCTTATATAACTTCTATCTGTCAAGTACCAATCTGGGTATTACAAATACCTATGGCAGCAAAACTAAGTCGCAGATAAGTTTCTTTTACAAGTTTATGCTGTGTGGTCCCATCACACGGCAAATATTATTTGATTACACACACACACACACAAATCACGCCTGTATTCCTTGACTCCTTAGATAAAGACAATTTCACATGGTGCTGCCAGTACATCAGTACTTCAGTAGTCAAATTCGATTGGTAAGACAATTGCACCAATGGCTCCTTTCGGCGACTGACAAATGTATTTTTAATGCACTAAACGTAATTAGACTATTGAATATACATCGGGGTGTGCCGATCGATTTACCGCCTCGGTGACTGAATGATGCTTAGACTCACTCGAGTGTTGCCAGGCTACAATACGTAGTCGGTCCCAAAGTTCTGTCACTGGCACATTATTTTTGAATTTGGAACACGCATTAGGAAATTTTTTATTGCATTCCGTTTTTGAATGTTTGACAATTATTTTAACCATTTGGCGCGATTTTTTACAATGGAGTGGACTCTGAAAGAAAACCGAATAGCAGTTTTGGCGTTGCATCGCTGTGGGCACTCGCCGAGTACCATTTTCAAGTTGCTCAAAAAATTGAAAATAACGCTTAGGATTGTGTATCATACTATAAGTAGGTACAATGAAGTCTCAAGTGTTGAGGACAAAAAAAGAACTGGCCGGCCTCGCTCCGCATGAACACCAGCAGTGATCAAAGCGATCGAGGCGCGCATATGAAGAAATCCTGTCCGAAAAGAGAAACTTATGGCTTTGCAGATGAAGGTTAGTAGAAAAACAGTCAAAGAGGTTTTCAACGAAGACCTTAAGCTGCGAGCATACAAAAAAAAGAGTGGGCACTTACTTAATGCCCGTTCAAAAGAAATTAGACTCAAAAGATCGCGGGTGTTGTTAAAACGGTACGCGAAAAACCGGCACCGCGATATACTTTTTACCGACTAAAAAAATTTTAATATAGAAGAAAAGTATAATAAACAAAACGATAGAGTGTACCCTAGCAGCTCTAAAGAAGCAGGAAACCAAGTTCTGCGGGTGCAACATGGTCATCATGCCTCTTAAGTGATGGTCTGGCTAGGAGTCTCCTACTATGGGCCAACTGAGGTTCATTTTTGCGAAAAGGGGGTCAAAACCAGTGCGAAAGTGTACCAAGAGACGGTTTTTTATCGGTACGTCAAAGACCTGCCCAACACACTATTTTCAGGACATCACTTTGTGTTCCAGCAGGATTCTGCGCCCGCTCACAAAGCCAAGACTACTCAAGCCTGGTTCGAACGTCAAAACATTGACTTTATAAGACGCGAAGATTGGCCATCCTCCAGTCCGGACCTTAATCCTCTGGACTATAAAATTTGGCAGGTCTTAGAGAGCAAGGTCTGTGCTAAGCCCCATAAAAATTTGGAGGGCCTGAAGTCAGCCATAGTTAAAGCAGTCGCTGAAATCGACATGGATATGGTGCGTGCCGCGATAGACGACTAGCTGCCGCGGTTGATGGCCGTTATTAAAAGCAAGGGAGGCCACTCCGAATAGTTTTATGTTATTTTGATTCTTCGATAATTGTATTTTTAATTGATATATAAATTTTTAAAAACGGATCGGTACTTTTTATTTTATCAGTATTTTCATATATGACAGAACTTTGGGACCGACTACGTACAATTGCTACAAGTAAATTGTAATGAAGATATTTGTATACAGGTAAGCTCACATCCAGTTAAACACATACAAAGTAAGTCTCATGCGCTAGGGTTGATTGATTTAAATGAAATTACATAAAGTGTTTTTTATTTAAAACATTGATTTAAATCAATAATATTCATTACAAAATATATTTAAAACTGACAAGTACTTGTAATTGAAATATTATAATCATAACCTCTTCATCATTGAATACTTATATATCATAATATTTGTACAGATGACGTGTGATGTCGGCATAAAATAGCAACACCCCATTTCTTTCCCGTGGGTGTCGTAAGAGACGACTAAGGGACTCAAAGGTGTTCATGTTCATATCAACCTGTCACTATAGTGATACACAATATTTCTGAAACGGGCCTCAATTTTAATGGAATCGGATACAAATCATTTTCTGGTATAAATACACAAAAATCATAAATAATTTGATTTTTTCAAATAAATTTAAAAAATACAATTATGAATAAACATTCATGATTATTATATTATCACCTCTGTCATGTGCGTTGCGCGGTATAAATACTGTCCAGCCCAATTTGTACTCAACTGTACTTGTAGTACACTTCTCAATTTTTGAAGTGCGTGTGCATATTTTTTCCTCTTTGGCTGATTGAATTTTATAATAAACTAGGTTAAAAAAAACAAGACCCCGATGAATTGATAACTTTCTGCGCGTTATAATACATATACATATGACAATTAAATAATACATATGACACCTGTTGGAGTTTTATCTCTAGTTTTTCTCTATGATAAAAAAAATTATAAATATTTTGGCTACTATAATCTCAAGTTGGTAATATTTTCTTTTTTCTAAATTTCCTTGCCTGCTAGGGTTCATTGGGTCGTTGGATGACTCAATGTCTCACGCGTAGAGAGAGAGATACTTTTTAAAAGATATATTTTTGGATAAAGTTGTTTACACTTTTTTAGACACGTAACGTTCTTACGTACAGTAAAAAAGTATTTTTCTGCATCGCACCGTAGACTTCAGGCTTTATTTGAAAAAAATAAGACTATGGCGCTACTGAAAACAAATTTGGTTGGTAAGAGCAGGGCTTGTTTACCGGTTAAGTTTTCAAACCGGTATCGCCATAAGTACATAAAGGGCGTTTCCTTACGGTAATCCTGTAACTACGGTAAAACCTGATAAAACCGTTTTCCTCATAAAGTTAAAAGGTTTCGCATCAATTAACCGGTTTATAGTGGGCTTTATCAGTTTTATACGCATTTATAGAACAAATAAACAATTTGAAACCTGTCCGTCGTGCTGTACGTGACGTAACATTTGCAGTTTTGGCTTAAACCGGTTCATTAAGGTTATTGAATTTCTCACTCTTTAAATATGCACCGAGCGATTTTTTACCAGAAAAACCGGTAAAACATTTTTAAAACCGGTATACACCTGCACAAAGGACGATCTTATGACAGCGTCTGCCAGCGCTGTCAATGTGGCCAAGTTCTGGGCTGCGACGGTGTAGTGTCTGCCATCGACACGCTAAGAAGAAAACCGGTATATTTTAAACCGTTTTCAAGGCCTGGGTAAGAGGGTGATTTGGCAAGACACCGGAAGCCGGCCGCCGCCTCGTTCATCGAAGTCGCCGCTCGCTACATGAACGCCCTTAATATTTAATTGCAAACTTCTCTCTCGCTCGCGCGGAGACTGCTAAAGTTAGTTATATGAAGAATTATAAACTCCTTACTCAGCAGTTGCATTTTGCAGTCATGACCATTAGTTTGGCGCAGTGGTAGTGCGACTGTCTGCCATGCAAAAGTTCCGGGTTCGATTCTCGGTGGGTTTACAAAGTTGATATATTAAACACTTTATGAATTTGTTCTCAGTCTGGTTAGGTTATTAGAGGTTCAATCACCTGATCGTCGGTAAGAAAGACGGCTGTCCATGATTACACTTAGAGGCGTTGGGAGCAAACTCAGACAGATAGGTTACAATAGACCAGAGAAGTCAACATGCGTACAACTCCACAAACGCATTTCAATAAAATATATATATTTTTTTGTATTTGGGACTTAGAGTGTCTGTCTCGAGTGGGAGTCACTAAGGAAATTAATTCCTATTTCTGTAGATACTTAATTTCCATTTCCCATTTTATTTGGAAATGAGGCAACCAATTATATGATTTCCGTAAGCTGTAATACTTACTAATTGATTTCTTTACGCACTTGGGCGCGTAGGTAGATCTTCTACGCAGGAATGTTATATTTGGTATTTAATTGGAAATGGAAACGTAGTCTATGATGAAAAGCTGCCTTTACTATAAGGGCACACGTGACCCGTGCTGGGGTCGATTCAACATTCCGCAAATAATTTTACATGTTGGGAAACCAACTTTATGAGATTCAACATTCTGCAAAATCTAAAATTTCAACTTCATAGGATTCAACATTTTGCATATTTAACTTTCACGAAATTTACCTTTTTACGAATTCAACTTGATGGTCCGAAAGGTTCCATAATCGCATTTTCATTACAATAACTTTCAAAGATACACACGCCACTTTTTAAACATAACTTAGGTGTTTTCATCCTTTTTAAGCCCGGATGGATGAGGTTTTGGATGGTGAAGTGATCCGTAAACGAGACCTTAAGTGGAATCCATGCCCCTATGGCCATTGGCCATATATAGTGGTAGTCACTGGGCGGCAAAAAGGGGGATTCGGAGGTGATAAATCGATCTGGGTTTCATTTTTCAAAAATCACTCTGAACGGCAGTAACAGCCGAGCCATGCTCGGTCAACCAGGTACTACTGGATAATCTAAACATAACCGTTCAGATGCAGTTGAGTGAAAATTAAAAGCATTCCCCGTGCTAACGCGGTATTTGGTTTGTACAAATATGCTTAGGCAAATAAGTGGCGCCCCCTGCATTGTTATTGAAATACCTACTCAGAAATGGTTTATTTAACAAGCGGCATCACAAAATGGTTGTCTGAAACATTTTAATTGGCCGTGTGATGCCGGCTTAGAATAGCATCACCCCACATCCTTCCCGTGGGTGTCGTAAGAGGCGACTAAGGGGCTCGAGAGTATTGGTGTATTACAATTTTTAGGCGACTGGCTGACAACCTGTCTCTATAGTGATGCACATGTTTTCTGAAACAACCATGGATAACAATCTTCAAAAATGACAAGACGTGGCGATAATGGCCGTATTCTTACGGCCGTTAACGCTCTGCCTACCCCACAAGGGATAAGGGTGTGATATATGTATGTATGTATGTAAACATTTTAAAGTACTTTTTTTTTATAATATATCCCATGAATAGTAGGAATCGGCGGTATATTGCGATTCTTATTGGCTGAATTCCTGACGATTTTATTATGATTAACCTTCTTCAAGACGTTTGCCTACTTTTACTAGAGATTCGGTATCTTTATTTCTAAAACTGATATTTGGCTTTTATCCGCCGTCGTACAAAATCGGTAAAAACTTGGGAGCCAGTTTACGACTGTAACCACACAAGAAAGTGTTTTCAAGATGGAAATCCTGTAAACGATGGTGAGAGATCACTTATATTGCCAGTAAAATGCCTGCAATATTTACGAAACTTGTAGATATTTCGCCTTGAGATATAATTCTAAATTCGTACTGATTTTCGACAGTCTGCAGGCAGGGGCGTGTTTTTCTTTAGATGAAAAGGGATAAACTAAAAAGAAAAGTTAAGAGAAGGTCAACGAAAAAGCTTTAATAGCTACTTCTCTAAACGATAGTGAGGGATTATTATACACCGTGTTTCAAAGGAAATGCATTATATGGGAGAGGTTATTAAGGGTATCGTAGTGAACAACTTTCTTTATGCGACCAGTGCTGGAAAACGAGATAAAATTTTTACCTGCTATACAATATATACATACATACATACATATATCACGCCTTTATCCCTTGTGGGGTAGGCAGAGCGTTAACGACCATAAGAATACGGTCGCTATCGCCGCGTCTGACATTTTTGAGGATTGATTTCCAAGGTTGTTCCAGAAAACATGTGTATCACTATAGTGACAGGTTGTCAGCCTGTCGCCTAAAAATTGTAATACACCAATACCCTCGAGTCCCTTAGTCGCCTCTTACGACACCCGCGGGAAGGATGTGGGGTGATGCTATTCTAAGCCGGCATCACACGGCATTATACAATATATATATATAGTTAGTCAAGTGATCATGAATTTTGTGTGAGAGCTCGAAATTTTTTCCATTTTCCGGCATGGGCCCCCTACGAAAAGTTGTTCCAGTACGATGCACTACATAACATTTTCAATCACTTAATAAATAAATAAATCCTAAACTCCGAAACACGGTGTATTGCCAGTAAACTGGCTATCTACTGTAAAGTCACGGCTTTATTCTGACTGTTGAAGCGGATAGTGACTGTTAATGTCCATCTACAAAACCGATCGACTTTTGTCATCGGTGATGGATGCCGTTGAAAATTAGACAAGCAGCTTTTCTGCTAAAAATCGCTCAAAGCATATTTGAAGAGTGAGCGGTTCAAAAACCTAAATAAACCGGTTTAAGAACTTAGTATTAGCATTAGCTATCTAGTTCAAGCTTTTGCTTAGTTTGGAGCTAGTTGGCGCTGTGTAAATTGTCCAGGATATTTATTTATTTTATTTTTATTGGTGCCAAAACTGCAACTCGCATTGTCACGGACAACGCGGCGGACAGGTTTAAAATTGTTTATTTGTTTTATAAATGCGTATAAAACCGGTAAAACCCTCTATAAACGTAGCTTTGCTTTATGAAGAAAACCCTTTTTATAGGTTACGGTAGAGTCAAACCGTAACGAAACGCTCTTTATGTACTTATTGTGATTTGTGATAGTTAGTTAGTACCTAATTTGATATGTTGCTTTATTTTTTTTAAAGGTAGGCCTAAGAGTGTAAACTCAAGCGCATTTCGCCATCAAACTGTTAGTTTGGCGAGTAGAATTAAGTGTTTTTGAAAATGTACTTACCTTAATTGAAATAAAAAAAAGATACCAATTTAAAGACTATATCGGCAAACAAGCCATGGTAAGAGGACTAAGAAAATAGACTTACATATGTCGAGAGCGTGGATGAGCGCGCCGCGTAACAGCAGCAGCAGTGCTACCGCGCACGGCACCATCTCGCCGCCTCACGCCGCCGACACTCCGACTCTGCGAACACCAAACAAATGTTACAACTGGGTCCTGTCATCCCAGATGACAACTACTCGCTGGCATGATATGGATGGTATACTATAGTCCAAGGCCGGTCAACAGAAGGCTTTATAGCCCGCCAGCCGGTTGGCCTATTAAATTGGCCCGCCAGCTAGCGCTTTGGTCTGATAACCTGGTCAGTTAGAACAGATCTCAACTCTCTCAAGTGGACCAAAAGTCATAGGCTACTTGCCGTGATCCTAGTTTGGCAAGTAGAATTATTTCGAAGTACCAGTTAAAGAAAAAACTGAATGATATGGCCCGGCACCCAAGAGAACTTAAAAATATGGCCTGACTGAAAAATTTGTTGGCTTGCCTTGCATAGTCCAACAACTTAGTGCGGGACCGTTCCACGGGCTGACAGACAGTGGCGGGGACGAAGTACCAAGAAATTAGCGGATAGCGAGTGGTGTAGAGGGAAGAGAAACACGTGTATCTATGCGTAAAATACGGCAGCTACCTCGCCCCCGCCACCGTCTGTCACACCACGGAAATGGCGCTGGCGAAGTGACGTCGAAATAGAACAATGTCGGAGCAAAATGGTATCGGAGTTTATTGATTTCGGACTTAAGTAATGTCAAAACAGAATAATGTCGGAGTAGCTTGTCGAAGTTCAGTTTTCTGGTCAACTCTGACCAGGGATTGCCGAAACATTGTGCGGTTAGGTGTCCCACACGTAAAGAAGAAGACTGATAGCTTGCATCGAAACCGTTTCGGAAGTCGTGCGAATTAAAGATCAGTGAGTTAATTTATTATACATAAAAACAGATGCAGGACAAGTAGAAACAGAAAAAGTGCACAACAGGTAGTCCTTATTTGTTTATCCGTGTTTAGTGTAGTAAGTATAATGTGCGACTTCACTTTTAGTCATTCGCTAGTGCTTTAATCTATTCGCAACGCAACCACTGCTGATGTAATGGTACAACTTAGTAAGTTAGTTTTAGTTGAACTTAGTTAAATTTACCTAAAAAATATCGCGACAGATCAGATAACATGGTAGCGTAATTTGCACTGCCGCCACTGCCATTTTCGGGAGCCAAATAAGATAGTATTGTAATTTAAATACACCTTTCATTGCCGCAGCATTTGAAAGAAACTCTAATCGGATTTTATTAACATAGAAATGTTTTAAGTTCTAATCAAGTTTCTAACAATCAAAAATCTCGCCAAATACTACGGAGTCACTCCAAGTAACAAGTCGTGGGAAACTCTATTGAAACGATCGTGGGCAAGCATTCCAATAATGGTAATGTACCGCGAAGCCTACACCGTCCGAGTTTCATCCAAATCACTTCTCATTTCAATGGCCATGAAGTCAATTGCATATTGAATCGAGTACGGGCAGCCCTTCTGTTTACTTCGACAGCTTAGCCCATCTGAACTGTACAAATACCACAGACTCAGTCGTTTCAATTTATTGACCGCGTTTTATTACTCGCATGCATAGCTACACATAAGAGTGTATGTCGTTAAATCCTTCTGGATTCCGAGAAATTAATACGCTCTTTAAGACTTTAGTTAGTGGCTAATGAGATTTGAAATCTAAAACGAAATACCTTTATCTGTTCTGTAAGGTCAGCCATGGAAAAGTTAGCCTCCTACCTGGAGTACCAACAACTTTGGGAACGTTGCGAGTAGCTGATGGATGCCATTGGCCCAAAATCCCTATCTATAGAGGCGCATGTGTGGGCTCTTTGTCCAATAGTAGAGGCTTCTAGCAAATGCAGTTTCACGTAGATTGAAGCTAGATTTGGGCGGCTTCAATATGTTTGGCGCGTATCGTACAACAGTCACATATAGGTGCAACAAATCGTCGCGCAGCAAATACGTAGAACTATGGTGTGTGTTGAAACAAGATTAGGTAAAATTATCCCGAATGTGGATCGTAGGCATATTAAATTAACCGAAAAAAAATTTGAGGCGTTCTTTGAAGGAGGTTTCCTTTTTTAAAATGTTATTTTATAGGTAGAGTGATCCAAGAGCAAGGTTTATAAATTCACTAGCGGGCGCCCGCGGCTCCACCCGAGTGGAAGTCAGTTTTTCAAAATTATCCCATGTCATCACGCAGGAACATTTTTTCGGGGTAAAAACTATCCTACGTGTGTGCCAAATTTCGCGAAAATCAGTTCAGATTTAGCGTGAAGGAGTAACAAACAAACAACATACAAACTTTCAGATTTACAATATTAGTAAGATATGTGTAGGTAATGCTGGCCACGAAAATATCTTATTCTAACGGGAAAATGAGTTACAGCAGGCGAAGCCGCTGGGCGGGCCGCTAGTCAGTAATAAAGCAGTGACTTTGATGGTATTTACAGTTGCAGGTATTTATTCAACCGTGCACCATGAGTCCATGACTGAAGCAATATGGATTCCAATCTGATGGAATCTGAACTCACTATATACACGATAGCCATGACTGTATAAAAAGGCTGAAAAGAGCTGGCTAGATTGATAACCCAGTCAATACAATTTTGAATTTCGAGCTGATCAAGATATCTGAAAATCCTGGTTCACTCTATTTAATCAAAGCCTGAAAATTATACGCGAAATACGAAACTATCTGCTCAGAAGAAGCCAGCTGTGCACTATTTATTAAACACGACATTCATATGAATAACAGTCTTCCTTCAGACGACTTTTCTATTTGTAGACACGGGACGAGTGCTCATGTAAACAAAAGACCGAGTGAACGTGCTTAACAAACAATACTTACACGTCGTTAGAGCCCTGAGAAGTGTAAAGATCTAACGCTAGGGCTGCCAGCATTTCAACAAATCAGTTGACCCTCTATACATGCGTTTGACTGTCCCGATGACATAGCGGATAGTAATACTGCCTTCTACATCGAGGATCGTGGGTGCGATCCCCACGTTCACTCATTTTTAAATATTTTCGCCTAGTCTGGGTGTTTTCTATACATAGAAAACGTGTGCTTAACAAACAATACTTACACGTCGTTAGAGCCCTGAGAAGTGTAAAGATCTAACGCTAGGGCTGCCAGCATTTCAACAAATCAGTTGACCCTCTATACATGCGTTTGACTGTCCCGATGACATAGCGGATAGTAATACTGCCTTCTACATCGAGGATCGTGGGTGCGATCCCCACGTTCACTCATTTTTAAATATTTTCGCCTAGTCTGGGTGTTTTCTATACATAGAAAACGTGTGCTTAACAAACAATACTTACACGTCGTTAGAGCCCTGAGAAGTGTAAAGGTCTAACGCTAGGGCTGCCAGCATTTCAACAAATCAGTTGACCCTCTATACATGCGTTTGACTGTCCCGATGACATAGCGGATAGTAATACTGCCTTCTACATCGAGGATCGTGGGTGCGATCCCCACGTTCACTCATTTTTAAATATTTTCGCCTAGTCTGGGTGTTTTCTATACATAGAAAACGTGTGCTTAACAAACAATACTTACACGTCGTTAGAGCCCTGAGAAGTGTAAAGGTCTAACGCTAGGGCTGCCAGCATTTCAACAAATCAGTTGACCCTCTATACATGCGTTTGACTGTCCCGATGACATAGCGGATAGTAATACTGCCTTCTACATCGAGGATCGTGGGTGCGATCCCCACGTTCACTCATTTTTAAATATTTTCGCCTAGTCTGGGTGTTTTCTATACATAGAAAACGTGTGCTTAACAAACAATACTTACACGTCGTTAGAGCCCTGAGAAGTGTAAAGGTCTAACGCTAGGGCTGCCAGCATTTCAACAAATCAGTTGACCCTCTATACATGCGTTTGACTGTCCCGATGACATAGCGGATAGTAATACTGCCTTCTACATCGAGGATCGTGGGTGCGATCCCCACGTTCACTCATTTTTAAATATTTTCGCCTAGTCTGGGTGTTTTCTATGTATACCTTACTAATAATGAATGTTTCTTCGTTTTGCTCGCAAATGGCCGTAATTATTTCAAAAAAAGAATTCGTAAAAGGAATCATTTAAGTCGTCAGATTTGAAGAGGCACGCAAACACGACAACAATGAAATTCCATACTACTTTTAGGTCCTGGGCCTAAAAGAAATTTCTTTAACTCCACACTTCGTGTAATTAGGTTTTTTATGGTGCACAATATGTTTGAAGTTTAAAGGCTGAGTGACCTCTGAAAAGCTCTATTTAATCAAAGCTTTTCAGTTTCATGAGCTTGTTTATCGCTTGAAAGGAAGTTAGTATTTTTCCTAACACCCTGTATATTTTACTTGTTTGGGACAAAATTTGAACATGTCTTTAGTTTCATGACATATCTTCCTTGGGGCAAGTCGTTCAGGTTCATGATCTGCATGTATCCTATCAGTATTCGATAACTTGTTCCTTCATCCTGACATCCCTTCAAACATGTTCCTTCCTCTTCCTCCTCGCGTCGTATTCCTCAATGCTGATGGCCGTGACTTCCAAGCAGCAGTGGCACCAACTTCTGCCGGACGGTACTAAGCCACTTGTTCCTGTCTTTGGCAGAGTGTAGAGCGTCGTGTAGTTTGGAGTCCAGGGTTGACCGAATCTGATCAGACCATTTTGTAGGACTGCGTTCTCTCGGCCTTTTGTTCGAAGTTGTGTCCTTCTTTTCTTGCGATGTGGCCGAAAACATCCAACACTGTTTGTAGGTAGACAGTCTTCTACTTCTTCGTCGTGTGAATGGATCATTAAATCTCTGATTGCCAGTATTTGGCGGCAATGGCGTTCTCCGTCGCCAGGATCAGCGGATTAGGTAGACAGTTGATAAGCGGGTCTTTATGTTCAAACATGTTCCTTACACCCCCTACAATATCAATAGTAAATGGCAGTGTTGTGGCCTAATGGCGGCTTTGGTGTATCATTATCTGATTCCAATTTCAACACATATCATTCACGTTGGCAGACATTGAGTTCAATTTCCGTATTCGGTGATCGACTGTTGCGACAGTGAGACAGGCATCCATACAAAACAATCAATGGACACCATTCATACGCGCTTGAGATACAGACAAAGGGTGTCTTATTAGGAAATTAATAAATGCTGGTCAGGGTATCTTCTTGTTTTCATGTAGGACACCGAGTCGTCCAACGACCCGATGCATACACATAAAAAATAAATTAAAGACTGTATTACAGCAAAGAATATTAATTATATAAATAGCTACCCGATTACGTACACTGAAATTAAAATTCGTTTACAAAGTCGACCTTATCTCTATGCAGAAATCTCTGCCTATCATCCTCTCTAGAGATTGCAAACCGGGCCCGGTGCTGTTTTAGGCACCCACCGGGCTCAGTAACTAAACCACGGACGGTTACTTGTAAAACCTACGTAACGTTATATATTTTGTTGGTGAAGAGACTATATGTACAAGATATAAGTAAAAAAAACATTTACTTGTAGCAAATAAGAATTTGTTTTGTTTATGTCGAGGCTGCCAAAGTATATCTCGATGATCTGTCATCTAATCTAAGTTGCAATGACACGGTTAGTACTTTCAGCTGCGTTATTACTTACATATTTAATACTATAATTTCATTGCAATTTCGTACCTTGCGTAGACAATATTGTCATCAGCATAAATGTGTGATGCCGGCTTAGAATAAATAGCATCACCTCATTTCTTCCCGCGGGTGTTGTAAAAAGCAATTAAGGGACTTCATGTGTTTCAAAGAAGGGGTTTCATGTGTATTACTATTTTAGGCGACAGGCTGATAACCGGTCACTACAGTGATTATGAATCATCTGAACGGGCTCTCAATACTTGTCAGAAGGGGCGATAACGACCGATATTTTACGATCGTTCACGCTCTGTCTACCCCGCAAGGGATAAGGGCGTGATTTGTGTGTGTGTGTGTGTGTGTCATAAATGTGTTTAAGTCCTTTTTGGACTTTTGTCAACAAGATTTTCGACGTAAACTTTATTTTGCTGTTTCGCTTCAGCTGATTGAAAACATATCAGATGAAACTCATAAAGATTCTCCATCTAGATGAGAATCGTGCCCGCGAATAAAGGCTTGATTCAAGAAATATGGGATGGATCGCGCCATTTTGAGTGACGGCTAGGAAATGACGTCGCGTGTTATGATTGAGAAACCTTCGTTCAAAATTGTTGCGAAGCTGTTAATCGAAACAGTTATAAACTCTTGGCACTGCTTGGGACTCTACTTAATAAAAGTAAGCTCGTAATGCAAGCCTAAATATAGAATCAGGTAAAAACTGTATGTAATTTTAATATGAAAAGGCAACTTTTATTTTACTATCAAGTTTCTGTTACAATACAATTTTGCGCATCACAGCCCCTAGTCGACAGACTAGGGTCTCCTGTGTTGTGGACTCTCCCTCAACCAAGTGGTCCGCAACTTGGTGGTTACTTCTACGTAGCAATATGCACTTCGAGATTGGCAAAATACGTCTCTAGATGTAGATGTGGACGCCAGATTTTAAAATAGAATAGAAGACTAGCTATTTTATTTGTGACGTGGCATATTTCGTATTACAAACACATTAAAACAAAAATAAAAGTCGCACGCAAGCTGTTTTAATTCACAAACAATACCTGCCAACAATACCTATTGCTCGATCTACACTAACAGACAACGAATTGCGAGCAAAGTAACCTGTACATTTCGTGTTCAAGCTTCAGCCACACCTGCGCGTCAAGAACGCGGGATGCGGGACGCGAAATGGGAGCGTCTACGTCTTCTACGTCGCGGTCGCGTAGGTGTGCAAGGTGTCATAGGTAAACATTGGCAGCGTCCGCCGCGCGTCTGACGGTCCCGCTTCGCAGTCGATTTAGTTGCTCAGGTTTGGCCGAAGCTTAAAACAGGTGATATGCAAACAGCACTATCGAGAGGGGTGCAACATGAAATTCTAGTATACGTTTTGCGAGTGGAGCGAGCTCGTCATTTCTCGTTAAAATAAGTTAGGTGCCAACTAAAAGAAAGGCGGCAGCTGACTTTAAGAGGGCGCCAATTTTTCTTCTTAAATTTTACGAAAGGCTTCTAGTGCCGTCCCCCCAGCGACGGGTCTCTCGTTTCGCTGTGGTAAATACGCCACTGGGTACTAGTTTTCAAAAATCCTGCTTCGCATTATTACTCCAAGTCAAATAATCAGTTAATGAAATGCATGTGAAAACATTGAAGATATAGAAATGTTAGACAATGGTAAAGATTTTATTATTAATTACGAAATTGTCTAAGGTTCTAAAAAATTTACAGACGCAAAATGCAAAAAGATGAATAAAAATGTTATAAATAAAAAAATACGAACGACGAAAAGTTGCGTCGGGTTTATTTAAAAAATCTAGTATTGTTTTCGATCTAGAAAATAATAATTGGGAATCACATTATGTCTCTTGATTACAGTCTATGGCAAAAGTACAAGGGGCAAAGAGTCACAGGTACCTATACAATGCCCAAAGAAAAAAAATATTGAATACTATTGTAAAAACTTACTTGATAATTTCCAATTCACTTAATAATAATAAACTGAGCACTGGATAAAGACAGAACAAAGGAAAAGTTTGAGAATAACAAATCTTTTTCCAGCTTGATATTTCACTAGTCAACACCTGTAGAGAGGTCAAGTGCTTGAACATTACACAGCTGGAAACAGGGTGCCTATAATGGATTGGCAAACTATTCGTATCTGCTGCACCCCCCACCCCTGTATTTGCCAGAGAGAAACAGCAACAGGATGAAACTCAGCTCCCAACCCCAATGCAGCTCCCAATACATGAAAGGGACGGCAATATAAAAGGATGCTGAGGTCTGAAATAGATATACTCAGTCCATAACGGGTAAATATTCTAGATCCTAGAAATGCATAGTTCACATTTAGCACATTTTGTTGAAGGAATAGGATTCTGGCTGGCAGGTCAAATGAGCTACTTTTTAAAACAATCTAAAACAGTATTTTGCATGAAAATAGGAATGTATGACATCACACATTGCTATTTTTGATGGTGTCAGAACACTTATTTTTACGTAATTTTCTGTTTATTAATTTAAACTTAGAATATTTTTAAAGGTTTTAAAAATGATATAAGTAGAATTTTGGGACAACAGTTTTATATTTTATTAATTAACCTGTCCACAACTGAATTTAAAATAGTACTTTGGACAAGCAGTATAAATAGAACCTAAAGAGGGGGTTTCAGGGCCTGAAAAGTAGCTGAGAGCATCAATACACATGAGTTTGTAATCGGCTTTTCTTCCAAGTGATACATAGTGCTTTATACTAACACTTCAAGAATAAAAAATGAATAATAATAATAGAAGAACTGTTCAATAAACCTAAAAAATTACATGAAAAATTCAATGTGAATTCTCGCGATTGTTTTTTTATAAAATCATACTAAGCAAAAGCAATAAGTTCATTCAGCTGAGTCTTCCATTTTACCTACAAAAATGTATTAGATTTACGTTCCGTTTGACGTAACTTTGACAGAAAGTTCTCTCCCCTGGGGATGAAAGAATTTGTATGGATTATTTCAATTTCCCACTAATTTGAAACGTGAACAATGACTCACATTCCTCTCTATGTTTTATAAAGTTAAAGGGCATTAGCAATGTAAGTGCAGTATAAATATTATTACATATTATGATATAATAATATAAAAGAAGTTGCAGATTCTACCAGTCCATATTTTTTAAGGTACAGCTCTATTTATGAACACAGCCACTAGAAAATATTCTAAAGAAATAGCAATGAATTAAGACCTAACATATAATGAGGCTTAAGTCACCAATCATTCTAAATTACCTATACTAAAGATAAATAAATAAATCATTATATAGTATTTGTTTATTTTCAAAACTCTAGTTCATTACCTACAAAGATTTTATTAATATGCCTAGAAACAGAAGGTTTTATAAATTCATAAAGGTAGACTACCAATCTAACTAAATAACCAGACAGCTCCAATGATTTTCTTGAAAATTTGTATATAGGGGTATTCGGGAGTAATAAATTGATCTAGCTAGGTTTTTGTTATCTAGAAATCACTATGAACGGCAAAATAAGCCGAATAAAAATATGTTGCATTTTGTTATGGCATTATGGCACTTTCGGGTTTATGCGTGGAATAATAACAAGGTGAATATGCAGATATTAGATAGGTGGTGTAAGAAACAAAATGTTTTAAGGGCTGATTAACTCTAGCTAGGCTCGGTGGAGCAGGTACTTAGCTTTAAATCACTCAATCTATTTTATTTAAATGCACTAAAATCTGTTGCGTGATTTGGGAGAATTTATAAGTGTCCTTTACATACAGATGGAAAATTGCAGAAAGATACTTCATTTTATATGATGTATTGACAACATTATGAACCAAATAAGGAATCAAGGACTGATGGAGATCGCTTATTATGAAATGTTGAAGTGTTTCCTTAGACTGCTAAAATGAAAGGTTCATATTGATAATTCTTTATGTAGGTACCTACTCATTTAATGCTCAGCATACAACAGCAAATTCATTATAAAAAATAATAAGGCATAAATATTAAATATAGAAGAATTAAACAGTTCACAGGAAAGCTAGAAAAGTATTCTATCTCTGAACGCTATTAAAAATAAAATGACTATTTTACTTTCAACACCTGACTTACGACAAAGTTGTTGTCGTAGCTCGTGTAGGTAAATAAAGCTAAACACACATTCTAACAAGCATACAAGGTGTAAATTCACAATTATATCAAATAAAAACGACCCCTAATGGCCTAAATTAGAGCTAAAAGTTAAAAATGCAATAGGAAAAAAGGCAAGAAAGTAGAGTATCGTATCGCTAGACGGGGAAACGAACGCCAGAACAAGGGGCCCTTCATGATTTATTATCAGCGCAACCGAGACAAAGAAGCCAGGGCTTTCCGCGGATTTTTTATAACATACAATTCGCTCAGCACACTAGCAAAACTAATAAAAACAAATCGTATAGCTCACCTTCGAGGTACAAAGGTGGAACCCGGGGACATCGGGAGAAAATTAGCATAATTCTGTCCTGCCACCATGTAAACCACTCAACATAGCTCAAAAGTTTGTACACAATAAAGGCTTACACATAAACTAAAGACAAAAAAATACTGTTAAACACTCATGTTTAGTTATAATTTATCAATATTAGCGTTTTGTGTAGTAAAATACACAATGCAAAACTTCCAATTACATCGACCATATAAAAGCCCTTTTGAGAGCTTTCCGCTTTCTGATAGACTGACGAAAGTAAGAAAGCTTTTGTCTATGGTTGACTCGTCGATAAAAAAAAACTACCACAGGTTATACATATTTTAGTGATGTACCTCTTCATTGATTTATTCAATGAACTGACTCAAACGAGCCTTGCGACTCTTTTTATTTGAGACCAAAGGATCAATTTATACCAGCTTCAAAATATACAGCTACATTATTAAACGGTTAATAACTGTTATTCAACCAAAAGCTTTTTTCGTGGGTATTTTTATGGTCATTTTACGAAAATATCCAATAATTTTGCAATTGAAATTACCAAAACTTTTTGTAAGTAGATATTTCATGTTTTTCTTTTTTACTTTGTACAAGCAAGCCATAGGACTGCTGGAAGAAATTTCTTTTTAGAAATAAGTAGTCTCTCTCTTTTCGTGTGGGACACCGAGTCGTCCAACGACCCGACGTTAATAAGTAGTACCTGTTGTGTTTTTTATCTAAATGTGATTGTCCTGTGTTTTATCTTGTGTGCAATAAAGATTTAAATAATAAATAAATAAATAAGCAAAGACAGGCCGATTTTCTGGCCTAATCTGCTCGAACACCTGACTATTATCTTATCCATTGCAAAAACATAGCGACAGTCATTTCGAACATGAGAATAAAACATACTCACCAAAAAACTACATTTTACTTATTTGAAATTTTGGATTTTTACCCCCCAAAATACAAATCATTTCTAATCAGTATTATGTAATATTAAAATTAAATCACTGATTTAAAAGTCAATTACGCAACATTCTTACAAATGTAACAGAAACAAGGTTTCACATAAAAATTAACTTAGTGAAGCTTACATCTATTGTATTACTACATAGTTGTAATAAATCTAAGTCTACATAAGATAAGTTGGAAATGAAAAGATAAAATACTGAATAGTATATATATATATTTTAATATAATAATAAATAATAATAATAAATATCCTGGACAATTCACACAGCGCCATCTAGCCCCAAACTAAGCAAAGCTTGTACTATGGGAACTAGATAGCTGATACTAATACATATATACTTTTTTTTTTGTAAATAAATACATATTATATATAGAAAACACCCAGACTCAACACAAATATTTGTGTCCGGTGGGGATCGAACCCACGACCCTCGGCGTAGAAGGCAGGCATACTATCCGCTACGCCATCGGGACAGTCAAATATATAACTTTATTGATAAAAACTATAACAAAAACAAGTTACCTACTGGCAATTATTTTTTTTCGCTTTACCTTAACAGATTAGTCATACATTTTACACATTAGTACGACAATACGCAATATTTAATGTTTGAGCGATAGTCTACGTCTAGGATACTTATAAGGTACGGATATAATATATTTGTTCAATAATTTCTTGACAGTCTAGATGGGGTGGGAGTGGGAGTGGGAGTTGATTATTTTGTGTAAAAATACTAAGTCGTGCCTGACACGACGTGATTTCAGTGATTCTAATTAAAAATATGACAAATGCATGTCATACGTGACTCTATGTGAGATACCTGGGGTGCCAAAAGCAAGGTGAACGTTTTTGATGGTACACACACATACACATAATGACGACATTTAATACGGAGGATGGTAATATACAAATGGGTTTTGGTTTGTATACGGACTAGGCATTGTGTAAACGGTGGATTCACGCATATTGCCTGCGACTGGTACACGCTGAAACTACTAATTCCAAGCCAAGCAATTTTCAGTTGGAACCAACGGTTTTAAGGCTAGTTTATTCACTCCTAGAAAACTCCCTCACTTTGAATGACAGCAGCACTATTTCAATTCTCAATACGATTATGGAGTCACCAGACGCCACACTATCTCAATCTCAATATGTCAAAATGGCTTTTCCCCTTCTCCTTTTTAGTCTGTGGTAATGTGGTTTTTCAGTCTGACTCAAAAACGTCAGGTTGCGTATCTTTAGAAAATAAATTAAAATTATGGATCCCACATCTCAGGAGTAATATAATAAGTTTGTGATATAATGGGTGTGATATCCGGCGGTAGATATAGGTTTGAAAGTACCATGTAATCTTTAAATATTAAATGATAAAGGTCCACGTCGAGACATGGGTTCCCGATTGAGGTACGTGAATTAGATTATTTCCTCTTAGGACGAACGGGCCTAGCTCCCCAGAGCAATTGATTTTAACGAGATAGCCTGTCACGTTGTGAAGTGTTATATCATCTGACCTTGTTCGAAGTGCACTTCTGCAGTGATTGAGTATAATTTTGCAACCATCTTGCTTTGTCGTTTTATTTGGCTTTCGATTGTGTTGAACACATCGGTTGAATTTCTCGTTCGATTCGAGATAAGCTCCCCGTCGCATTGCCTACATTTCCTGCCCTCAGTTTGCCGCCCACTTTTTTATGCGTTGTTACACATGCTGAATGTAAAAACATTTAATATTTTTATAATAAATAAACTTTCTTACTGCTCCTACTAACCAGAAATTAGTATTGAATTGAACAGTCCACCTTCTTGTCTAGCATATGTGGGACTGCTACTAGTATTTTACTTATTTTTTTACCTTATGCACAAAATGCTGTGTTTTAAACATTGCGCAAAGCAGGATATGTCTGCATTCGCATCAACCAAAGAAGCTGGGAGAAGCTTGCTGAGGATAGGAATGAAAGCGAAAGCATATATTTGATGGGGGTAAGACTCACAACAATGCCTGGCCCTCTGTAAACCCGACACCTAAAAATGCAAGTTCTAGTATCTAATTCCACCTTCGCTTCTAGTGTGTGCGGAAAGTCATGCTGCTCCCGCATCAGCTTACATAGCGACAAAAAGAAGGCAAGAGCCTCAGACACTGAGTACATAGTCTGTCCTGGCCAACCACTGAAAAAAGGTTATCTAAGTTGTTACCATCAACTCGATGAAGGAGAAGACATATAAGACCAATGATGATGATGATGACTCACAAAATATGTACAAAGTGTTCCTTCCCTTCATAGTAGTCTTATCCCAGTCAGGTGTCAGTAGTTCGAGAATATGTTCTTTGAATACGGACTTTGTAACTGATCAGCATGATTAATCAGTGACATTACCTCTGTCTTATATTGTAACTATTTCTTGGTTGGTACAATATGGTTACATTGGTTGTATTGTACAACATTCTTATGGCTGCCGAATACTGGCATTCAAAAGTATAATTATCCGTTGACACAACTAAGAAGACGAAGAGAAGAAGAAGAGGAAAAAGTATATTTGTCAATTTAAAATGTACTGAATACCCTTTAAAATAGTGACCCTTTACATGTAGAAGATAAGCTATTACTGGATGTTTAGTTTCTAGGATTACACTTTCTTATCTTTTATTTTCAGAGATGCAGTGCACTACCTGTTTGAATTATTTTGCGAAGTATCACCTGGCGATCACACCAGGGAACCATACATCATCAGAAAATATCCAGAATCATATAAAAATGAAGAAGAGCTGAGAAATATTCCTAAATTTGCATTCCCATGTCAATTTGAAAAGTGAGTCATTGTTGTGTACTTATTCAGAGTTATTTGGAATACATAATGAATCCGGGGTTTTGTGAAGAAGCAATCCTTATCCTTATATCCTACAACATCTTGCACACCACCTGCCATGTGTGGTGATTAAGGCAATACCCCCCAATAAGCTAGTGACATAATATGTTGCTATTTTGGATGGTGTCACAATACTTATTTTTATGATTGTTCTGTTTATTCATTCTAACTTTGAATAGTTGTAAAAATAATGAATGAAGTCCATACATATTATTTTTGGATAATAGTTTTAAGCATACAACCTTTTTATATTTTATAAATGGCCCAGTCCACAAGCAAATTGGAGGAGGTCCCTGTCAAACACTAGACTTTTATGGCTGTAGTAGGTAGCTCACATAATCTGAGGAGTGCATACATGTATGATTGTGATCTTATTTTTTTTACATTTCAGTGTATTTGTACAGCACTACTCATTTGTGCTCACGTCTGTTGACTCGAAATATACATTTTGTTTCTGCCGATATGATCCCAAATCAAATACGACACTAGTGCTACTCTCCCATTTACCATGGCATGATCAATTTTACAAGTAAGTGTTTATTGTATTCTTTTATTAAGTAGATACTTAATAAAATAATTGTATATATAAGGTGTAAAAAATATTTAAAGCGGTGAACCAGCTCATGAAACTGAAAAATTTTCTAATTAAACATAGGTCGAAGTATGAAAAATTATTTAGGACCTCCTATACAAAATTACCAATCAACGAGGTCAATTTGTATAGATGATTCACCCCTTATAACATTTTTATACCTTATTATTTATAATATAATTGGGATCTCAGAAAAAACTCCAACTATTTACATGTAAATTCGCATATGGGGGATTTAGGGGCGATAAATAATATAGTTAGGTGTTATTTTCCGAAATCAGTTTAAATAGCAGAAAAAGCCGAGCGTTGCTTGATCAACTAGGTACTATTATTAAGATAAGTGATTGGTTACTGAACCACTTATGAGATAATATTCAAATTAGTTTAGTATCTATTGATAACACTGTTCTTTTAAATAATGCATAGCGATTTTTTATATTTGAGCCTTACCGCAAAAGACTGGAAGTCGACTTTTTTGTGGTAAGGCCTTTTTTGCATTTTGAGTTTTATAGTTTGTAAAATGCAAGATAATATGAAATATTTTTATAAACATAATGGGCACTTGACTGACTGGTCAAAACAGCTGATTTTATTATGATACATAGTATTTTATTTACAAATTTACAAACATCGAAAATTTACAATATTCACAATACTGATACAACAGTGTAGTCAATAAGTCACCTAAATCATGTCTCGAATCAGCTCAAATTGGCCTGTTAAACGATTCACAATGCATGGATCTTAAAATGACCCTCCCCTCATCCTTTGTCGGACGCGGCGACTGCAGTATAAAATTAGAGCATTCACGTTCTTGAAATGCATTACTAGTGGCCCGCCCAGCGTTTGTACCCACTGCTATTCATTTTTCTGTGGGAATAAGGCGTATTGTACATATAAACCTTCGTCTTGAATCACTCTAAGTATAAAAAATGCGCATCTAAATCCACTGTATGGTTTAGGATTTAGCGGCGTCCATGACACAGAGAAACGCAAAAAGAGTCTTCATATTAGAGATGAGCCGAATATTCGGTTTTTATTCGGTATTTGGCATGTTCAGAAGTTTTACCGAACATTCGGTTTCGGCCGAATGCTCGGTTCGGCAAACTTTTCACCGAATATTCGGTTTCGGTGAAACCTATGTTCGGCCCATCACTACTTCATTTTGAATTGGTGGTAGAGTTTGTCTTTTTGGCGTGTGCCTTATATAATGTAATTTCTAAAACATTGATTGCCAATCTGAGGCATGAAGAATTTTTGTACAAACTGCTGAGCAAAGTTCTTCTAATTAATGCTTTGAAAATGTTTTTAAGCTTTTTGTTCGAGACCCTTAATATTATTGTACACTCAGGGGATGGGCACAACAAATAGTTTACAAGTTTGAGCCATAGCGAATGACATTATTTTTATTTTTTATTGATCTCTCAAAGTACCGGGAGACGAAAATCGGTTTCTAGCGGGTGAAACTGCTGAAAACCACTACAAAATTTGATTTCCGCAGATTCGACATTTTGTAATTTATGAGAGCTAAGGGGGGCGCCGAACCTCATGTGCCCCGGGGCGCTGAATCTGTAAACAGAGAACCTGCCTTTTTTTTAAGTCGGTTATAAAGACGCATCGCGCTCGAAAAATATTTAAAATGTGTTATAAATATGCACCATAACAAGATTGTAATTAAAATATGCTTTACGCGGATGAAACAGCTTGCACATGGAAATCCCTTGCATATGCATTTGTTATCTTATTCGATTTGTAAACTTTATACCAAAAAATATTGATTTCTGCCATAGTATAGGTATCTTTTGATAATAGACTATGAGTTACTTTTTAAAACGATCTAAAACGGTATTTTGTTTGAAGAACTATGACGTCACGCCGTAAGTATTTGGATGGCGTCAAAACACTTACTTTTATATTATTTTTCTGTTTATTAATTCAAACTTTGAATATTTCGAAAAATTATGAATGAAGTACGTAGTATTTTTTGACAATAGTTTTAAGCGTACAACTGTTATATTTTTTTAATAACCCAGGAAACTAGCGAATTTATAATCTCAAATATTTCAGGTTGCTGAACTGCATAGCGAATATAATAAACAGCCGTGAGAAGGGGGAGCTGAGCTCGCTGCTGGACGCGTGCCGGGTGCGGCCGCCCACGCCCGGCCACACGCTCAAGGTTAACTACAATGCTGGCCAGAGCGTGTTCTCCTGCACCAGCCCTGATAACAAGCTGCCTAGCATTCCAGAAAACGTACGTGTTATCCCCTGAAATGCGTAAAAGCCAAGACTTGGCCGCCGCCATTTTACTCTCACTCTCTCTCTTGCTCTCTCTCTCGCTCTCTCTCTCTTTTCGTGTGGGACACCTAGTGTGTCAGTTACTAAAGACCCTTCTAGCATAACAAACACTTGGACCTCGGGAGCAAAAATGAAAATTATCATATTTAAAAGTAACTATCTTAGTGATCAGTGACCCGAAATGAATCTTGGCCTACGATCTTGGATTGTATTTAGATACATAATACAATCTAGTGACGCGAAGCGCGAGGGCCCTACCTACCTTTTCTTGAAGTGCTTCGTCGTTTTTTTGAACCCCCACAACTTTAGTTTCTCGGGATATATTGTCCATAGTAATCTTCTTCAACATACAATGTTCCAATTCGATAACTCTTATACTTTCGATTTTATTGATGTTCAAAATAGGCCGTTTATACTTACACACTGATGTACATCAAAATGTTTGGGCACTTCCTGAAGTGCTAGAAAGCTAAAATTCGATATGTTTAGTGTACGAACCACAGACAAATTCAAAAACCTTTATTTTCCCTCCACTACAAAAACATTTTCATGGCAAGATATAGCCAAAACGCGAGAAAAAGACATCAGTTCTGAAATAGAGCCAAACTTCTCGATCTTTACGCCTTAAATCCACCAACTCTTTCATACTTCTTTCCTGGCTTCTTTACTGACATTCTAAAAGTATACATTGTGAATCTACTTGGAAATTAACGTATGGAAATCTTGATAAATCAGCGCTGCAAACAAACATTACTTATGTACTGTTAATGTATCAATGCCCGTCTTGTTAATTGAAATCGGTTGACATAACGGTTCAATCGGTTGATCAATAATGTTCAATTTATTGCAATAGGCATGATGACTGGCAGGTCAAATGAGCTATATTTCAAAAGTATTTTGTATGAAAATATGAATACATGACGTCAGGTTTCTATAGCGTCAAAACACTTATTTTTATTTTATATTTCTGTTTATTAATTCAAACTTTGACTATTTCGAAATCTATTGATAGAGTCTAGTGTTTTTGGACAATAGTTTTAAGCGTACAACTTTTGCATTTTACCTATCAATAGGGGCTTTGACGTTACGGTACATTTAGTTTCCCTGTTATGTGCTACAATTAACGTTGCTATTCTTCATTGACGATATTATAATTTGCTTTATGACGCATCCTTAGCCCAGTTACAAGAATTCTCCGTTTGTCCACAGTGCAACCTCACGGAATACTTCAGCGCGATGGACGCGAAGTGCATGGCGGGGTTGTGGGCGGCGCTGCTGCACGAACGCCGAGTCGCAATAGTTGCTTCGAAACCGTCGCGTCTGTCGGCGTGCGTGCAAGCCGCCAACGCCACCCTGTTTCCCATGTCTTGGCAGCACATATTCATACCGATACTACCAAAGCACCTGGTCGACTATCTGTTAGCGCCCATGCCTTTCCTTATCGGAGTTCCTAGGAGTGTTTTTGAGGTAAGGATCAGCAGGGTAAGCTGTGTGGATACAAGTAAAGTATGCATTAAAAAGTAACTTCGAAAAAGGTTGAACGTTTTAAGAAAGCTCATCAAAAGTAAGCATTGATCAGTGTTGACTGTAGGTAATTAAATACATATAATCACGCCTCTTTCCCGGAGGTGTAGGCAGAGACTACATCCTCCCACTTGCTACGATCCTGACACACGTCTTTCGCTTCCTCCACAGACCGACTGTAGGTCTTAACAAATAATTATTGGTGGCATTATTCATAATCCGTTTCCATTTAGTCCTCTGTCCTCGGCTTTTCTAATGGCTGACGTAATTGGGAGCCCTGTTAGAGTGGTGACCTGATCAATCCATCGGGTTTAGAGACCGTCCGCGGGATCTTTTACCGCTGACTTTTCCGACAACCATCAGCCTTTCGAGGTTATCAGGTTCCCTGCAAGCAATATAACCAAAATAGCTCAGGATTCTGCGGTAGCAAATACTAGCAAGGGTTGTTTTGATTCCGAGCTGTTTTTGGCCGTCCATGCTAAAACTTTGGACTTTCTATTACCATGCATATGTAAATTCATAACATACGTAAATTCTGTACTCATGATAGTTTACATTCTTGTTACAGACTGTGCGAACGTCTGAAATTGGAGACGTTGTTATATTAGATGTGGACGCCAACGAGCTTAGAACTCCTTTCAATGATTTAGAAAGTCTTCCTCCTGATATGGTAAGTTTCAAACACTTATCACACGATAGCTCTGTCATACGTGTCTGACGGAGACACCGTTCCGGGTTTTCTCTCTCTCTTTTCGTGTGTGACACCGAGTCGTCCAACGACCCGGTGAACCCTAGTGTCAGAATTTTTCAACCGCCTTATACAAATAGCAGACTTCTGACATGTTTGTGTTACGACCGCCGTCTAAGTGACCATAGACAGCAACCGGGACCTACGGCTTAACGTGCCATCCGAAACACGGAACCATCTTACTTACGGGCAATCGGGTGGTTCAGCCCGCAATGTCCTAACCAGACTGGGAACGAATTCACAAAGTGATAGATATCAACTTCGCGAGTGACACACCAAGAATCGAACCCGGGACCTTCTGCGTCAAAGGCAGTCGCACTACCACTACGCCACATCGGTCGTCGTTCGTTTAATGTGGAGATGTCCCTCTCCAGTACCGGTCTTGGGTCTGGATAATCCCTCAGTTGCCTCTTGCGACCCCCACGGGAAGATAGGGGGTGGCGCTAGTCAGCTCTGGCGACTCCAAACTCATGGTGGTACTATTATTTATATCCTCATAATACTTATAATAATATAATATACAGGGTGTAAGGGACGGCGTAACGTAAACTTTGCAGGCGTGATCAGACCATGAAACTAAACAACTTTTTCTATGGCGGCTATGTTGCGAAAAAAAAAATTCGATTTCCCATAGAAAGTCACTCAGCAGGAATTTTGTATGGAAGGTCGAAAAAATGGTTTCGTTTCCCAACATAACCCCCATATAAAAAGTTGTTCAGTTTCGTGGTTTGAGCACGCCTGCAATGTTTTCGCTACCACGTCTTACACCCTGTATTCAACGTATTATTCATTTGCAGGTAGCGAGCTTAAAAAAAGCCTTGAGCGATAAAAACGCCCTCGGCGACGCCGTATCGAGGGCCTTCCTCAGAGCGTTAGTTTGTTTAATAGGAGGTTATCGTGACGTCATCAGGTACGATTTTTTATACTTTACAATACGTACTTTATCTCTTGCGGGGTAGGCAGACTGTTAACGAACGTAAAAACACCGATATTGAGGACCCTTTTCAATGAATCGGGTATCACTGTAGTGAAAGTAGGTCAGCCTGTCGTTAAAAGTTGTAATACACTTGGATCAATTCCGCCGTGGTCCTTGATTGCGAGCAGACGCACGCTCGTCCCTGTGTTCAATTTTTAGTGTCATTTTTATTTCTCGACTGTGATTGGTGCTCTAGTTAAATTTTCGATTCCTTGTTCCTCATACGGGGTCCTTACCTGTTGGCTCCACCCCTCGAACGGGATAGATGTATTCCTCCGTGTCCATCGTTGAGACTCGAACCGTCGTCGCTTGCGCATGAGTCGGCTGTCGCCCCACCAAGCTGTTATCTCGCTACGAAACAGTGCGAAATAACCAACACCTCTCGCCGCGTCACCTTCACCTGATCGACGACGCTACGAGCATCGACGTCACGGCTACGAGACCGCTACGCCCGCTGCTACATTCCGCTACGGCGCTCACCGGCTATCTCTCAATGCGCGCGGCACTTGTTAACAAACAGAAGTAATAATAAGTACGCTTATTCCAAGTAATGTCTTACGGTACTTCGCGAGTTTCGGATAAACTAGGAGCACTTAGTTCCTCTGACCCCAATATAGCAGGCCAATTTAACCGTGAGTACGCACCAATTAACAGAAATAAACGCCCGAGATCGGCCCTATCACCAGATAATATGAAACCGCTAGAAAATGCGCCTGATATGGTACAATTCATGGCAAAACAGACAGAACTGATGTCAAAACTACTCTCTGATGTAACTGATATCAAGATACAAAATGTCAAAATTCAGGAAACCAATGAAAGTATACAAAACTCACTGTCGTTCCTGAAGACTGAATATGACACCTTAAAGAAAGAAGTAATTACCTTAAAACAAGAGCGCTACGAGCAGATCAATTACATACAGACACTTGAAAACAAAATTCAAGATCTTCAGCACCAATCTCGTAACTCGGGGGTTGAAATCAGGAACATACCCTTAGGTAAAGAGGAGACGAAAGAATCTTTAATTAACATTGCTAGTGCTCTGGGGCAGGCGATCGGCCTTCCAATAGCATCATCATCCATCCGAGACATTTACCGGATCCCAGGGAAAACTAATGCAGTACGCCCGATTATAGCTGAGTTTTCGTCTGTGATGGTGAAGGATGAAATCTTGACTGCCGTTAGAAAATTCAACATACAGCAGGATGCAAAAGAAAAAAAGCTAAACACGAGTCACCTGAATATACCTGGAACAACACTACCAGTATATGTGTCCGAGCAAGTTCCTGGTTCGTTACGTAAACTGTTCCGTGCTACAAGAGCGTTTGCCAGCGAATATGGCTACAGATTCTGCTGGATTAAAAATGGCAAAATATTTCTCCGCAAAGACGAAGGCGACAGACAAATCTTGATCACATCCGAATATTCTCTACGTGAATTAACCGCCAGTGCACATTGACTAGACTCTGCGGCTAGTGTTTTCTTTATTTTTCTTTATTTTTCATACTAACCTGTTCCTTTTATTTTTTTAATTAGTAACAAACTTGCTATCACACATCACACTCACAAACACAGAACACACATACGAATCCACATAAACGTCACACTTGAATATCTTTATCTATACACACTTCCCTACTGTAATTAGATTCTCTCGCTTATATGCAAACCATTGTATCAATTTTTAATAGTCAAACGCCCAATAAAACTTAAAAATGTCTAACATTAACGATATCCTTATTGACTTAGATTCCTTGAACCAAAACGCTTTCTCATGCTCTCCAGAGAACTGCACTAAATATGTGATCACATCTAACAATAAAAATATTCATATTTTCCACATGAATGTTCGCAGCATAAATAAGAACTTTTGCGAATTAGAAATCCTTTTAAATAGAATTAAAGTAAAACCTGACATAATAATTCTAACAGAATGCTGGCTTAGTAAAGTTGTCAAACTTCCATTTCTATTTGGCTATAATTCACAGTTCACTAAAAATATAAAAAACCAAAATGACGGTGTTGTTATATATTCTAAAGTCGGTCTAAAATGCAAAATAAAGGAGCCGGAGTTTGATTGTGGGTCCTGCCTTACCTGCACAATAGATAACAAACTTGCATTGGTTGCAATCTATAGATCGCCATCGTATAATACAGTAAAACAGCTGGATAGTTTCCTGGATAGCCTCAACAATGTTTTTAATCAATATTCCAACTATACAAACGTCGCTCTTGTTGGCGATGTTAACATAGACATTCAACCAAATAACACAGACGAGTTCAGTTCTAAATATGTGGTTTTTAATGCCTCGCATGGACTGCTTCCCACACATACTATGATCACCAGAGGAGGGAAATGTTTGGATCACATACTACTTAAATCCAAGCTTAAGAACACTTCATTAATAATTGACTCTTCTATTACTGACCATAATCCTACTTTGCTGACATTAGAAGATGTCAATCCAATCAAAAAAGCCCTCCACACCATAACACGCCTAGACCACGAAGCAATCAAAGCTGAGTTAGAGAGTACTGATTTCAGTGACATTCTTAACATCAAAGATGTTAACCAAGCAACTTATGCGTTCATTCATATGCTTAAAACTGTTATCAATAAACACACTTCTACTGTCAAAATACCACGGAAAAACAGAAACATTAAACCGTGGATCACGCCAGGGCTTCTGAGATGTATAAGGCATCGTGATAGACTACACATGAAGCTAAAACAGGCTCCAGACGATCCGATATTAAAAACCACATACTCACGATATCGAAACTTTTGTAACCGTCTTTTACGTAAGCTTAAGATAGAATACGAGCAAAGTCAATTCATCAAGGCAGGTAAAAATCCTAAGAAAATCTGGAAAACTATAAAAGTGATTACTAATTCGCAAAAACAACATGAAACTGCTGCTCACTTACTTGAAAAATTCGATGACCCGCGGATGGCAATCAATGATGTATGTGAATTCTTCAGTTCTATTGGTAGCAACTTGGCACAAAAAATCATATCTGAAAATCCTAATGTATCTCCTCATACTGAGCAACTAGGCTTTCTTCGTGAACAACAAGTCTCTAACCCACCATGCAGTTCATTAGCTATGTTGAGTGTAGATGAGGAAGAGATTGAAAGAATTATCTCTGAACTTCGTCAAGATTGTGCTACCGGTTGGGACGGCATCTCCTCTTTTACCATCAAACAATGCCGAAACACTCTAGTTACTCCAATTACACACATTTGTAATCTGGCCATAGAATCAGGAGTATTTCCTGAGGCGTTTAAGCTTGCCGTTGTCCATCCTATTTTCAAGGGAGGAGCCAGAGACTGTGTCAATAACTACCGCCCCATATCAGTTTTGACGGCTCTATCAAAAATATTGGAAAAGGTCCTTAACAAAAGGCTGACCAAATTTCTGGCAAAAAACAACTTGATTGCAGATAACCAATACGGTTTTCGTCCAGGAATCAGCACCGAAGATGCTGTCATTGATTTAACTCAGAACATTGCCAGAAATTTGGACACCAAAATTAAATCTTTGGGCATTTTTCTCGATTTATCTAAAGCCTTTGACACAGTCTCTGTGCCCATCCTTGTTCATAAGCTCGAAATGATTGGAATCCGTGGAACGCAACTTGAAATTTTTAAAGACTATCTTACTGCTAGGAAACTTCAAGTAAAAATAGACTCGTGGCTAAGCGAAGAGAAAACTGTCACGTACGGCGTCCCCCAAGGCAGTATACTGGGCCCCACATTGTTTTTAGTGTATATCAATGAGCTCTGCAAAATGAACCTAAAACATTGTAAAATTTTCACATATGCCGACGATACCGCAATCCTAGTTCAAGGCTCAAACTGGCAGGAGGTTAAAATTAATGCAGAATCTGCTTTACGTACGATAATGTCATGGCTCTCATCCAATCTGCTCACACTAAACCTGCAGAAAACTTACTATATCCCATTTTCTCTTCGTCAAAACACACAGCCTCAGGACAGCTTCAAAATTCAAGCGCACTCCTGCGCAAGCCAAAACGAAACATGCGATTGCTATTCTCTGACAAAATCAGATTCAGTGCGATACTTAGGTATACAAATTGATAGTAGCTTAAATTGGGGACAGCAAATACAACTTCTCTCTTTAAGAGTAGCACGTCTCGTGTATGTCTTTAAAACACTAAGACATTCTGCAAAACCCCATATACTTCGTATGACTTACCTTGCTTTGTGCCAATCCATCATCAACTACTGCATCCCAGTATGGGGTGGCACGTTTAAAACTGCATTTCTGGAGATCGAGCGAGCACAGCGAGCTGTACTGAAGGTCATACTAAGGAAGCCTTATAGATATCCGACTCATCTTGTATACTCCAGTTTTAAAGTTCTGACTGTTCGTCAGCTCTTTGTGCTACAATCGACTTTAAGAATGCATCGCTCCACTAGACCTCCCGACAAAAATAAACGTCGTTGTGACAAAATTAGTGTAAGACATAGGACTGCATTTGCAGAGCACCAACATTTTGCTCTAAGTCCGTATTTATATAGTAAGATAAACAAGAAAATCAAAATAATTGACCTGAATAGACACGAACTAAAAAATAAATTAGTTAACTGGTTACTCACACTCGACTATGATCACACAGAGGAACTCCTTACGTTCTTGACATAACCTCGAATTACACTCTTAACACACCACATACACCTCACACCTAGACAACACAATCACAATCACTTTTACACACACACGACTCACACAAGCGTAGCAAGTTTAATTAATTCTTGTACCTAGGTGTAAGACAGTTTCTTTTACTTTGTTCTTTTTAGATCTTTAAGGTACATACTTAATCTTAAGTAGATCATGGTGGAATCACTGTTTCCCAAGATACAGGTATCTTTTTCCTAGTTTGGGAAGCAGGGCTCTAGTCCTAAGTCTGCGATAAAGTCAAACTGATAATTGTGTTTACCTTTGTGTCAACTTGCCTATTTGTGAAATAAATAAATATTATTATTATATTATTATTATTATCTCTCGAGTCCCTTAGCCGTCTCTTACTACACCCGGGGAAAGAAATGGGATGATGCTATTCTAAGCCGAAAAGCCATTTAATTTTAATAATTCTAGTGTTTATTACTGGGTTATTTATGTGTAAGTACCTAAACTATACGAAGTGGTTCTACTGATTATGAACAATTTACTACCTATTATGGTCTAGCGGCTTTTTTTTGTATGGAGATTAATTTGTAACAAGCGTTAAACACCTTTTTGTGGTCTCTCTTTCCGTGTGGAACGACACAGAGTCGTTCAACAACCCGATGAACCCTAGTGTCAGAATTTTTCAACCGCCTTCTACAAGTAGCAGGTTTCCTGCATAGTTGTGTTACGACCGCCGTCTAAGTGATCATAGACAGCAACCGGGGTCTACGCCTTAACGTGCCATCTGAAACACGGAACCATCATACTTACGGACAATTTGAGTGGTTCAGCCCGCAATGTTCTAACCATACTGGGAACAAATTCACAAAGTGATAAATGTCAACTTTGTGAGTGACCCACCGAGAATGAATCTTCTGCGTCAAAGCCAGTCGCACTACCAATGCGCCACATCGGTCGTCGGTAAGAGTGCGTCATCGAAGCGGGGCTGCGCTAAGCTAAGCTAAGTGTGGCAGAATTGACCAATCATGAACCTCAAAATCACCGAATCCCCGCCCCGCTTCAGTGGAAACGCACCCTGATTGGTTAATTCATGCCCCGCTCAGCTCAGCTTAGCGCAGCTCCGCTTCAGTGGAGACGCACCCTTAGACATATGTGTAACTACAATTGAAGCATTATTATTACAGAATAGAAAAGGGGCAGCTGATAACGTTCAACGCGGAAGCTTTTGTTAGAACAAGAAAAAATATGCAACCGTTCCTTAGAAAAATATTACAATCGCAAATATTTCAACAGGTACGTTCTTCATTTTCGTGTTATCTATACACTTTTAATTTTTATAACTTACTACATACATACAGATATTACGCCTTTATCCCTTGCGGGGTAGGCAGAACGTTAACGGTATGGTATGTGTGTAATATTTTAAGGAGTGCATAAATTATTTGGTATATGTGTAATGTTTTAAGGAGTGCATAAATTATTTGGTATATGTGTAATATTTTAAGGAGTGCATAAATTATTTGGTATGTGTGTAATAATTTAAGTATTGCATAAATTATTTGGTATTTGTGTAATGTTTTAAGGAGTGCATAAATTATTTGGTATATGTGTAATGTTTTAAGGAGTGCATAAATTATTTGGTATGTGTGTAATAATTTAAGTAATGCATAAATTATTTGGTATATGTGTAATATTTTAAGGAGTGCATAAATTATTTGGTATGTGTGTAATAATTTAAGTATTGCATAAATTATTTGGTATATGTGTAATATTTTAAGGAGTGCATAAATTATTTGGTATATGTGTAATGTTTTAAGGAGTGCATAAATTATTTGGTATGTGTGTAATAATTTAAGTATTGCATAAATTATTTGGTATATGTGTAATGTTTTAAGGAGTGCATAAATTATTTGGTATATGTGCAATGTTTTAAGGAGTGCATAAATTATTTGGTATGTGTGTAATAATTTAAGTATTGCATAAATTATTTGGTATATGTGTAATACTTCAAGGAGTGCATAAATTATTTGGTATGTGTTTAATTGACTATGTCTAAATATGAAATCAACAATATGTTACTTAGGAAAAGTTGACAATTCAAATTAAATTAATTTAAATCAACCAAATATAACAACAAATTATTATGTGAATATTTACTATTTTGTAGAAATATCCACAAGATTGTAATTCAGAATACCTGGTGTTTCTGCTCGTGATTGTCCAGTTTCATAGGTTGGGGAAAAAGTTGCCCTCACATTTTTACAATTCATATTTTTCCCACCAGTTTATAGACGAAAGATTGGACCTCTTGAATTCCGGTCGGGGTTTCAACGACGAGTTCGAAGTGGAGTGTAATCTGTATGCCGAGAAGTTGGGCACGGGCAGCGGTCAGCGTCTCAAGCAGCAGTACCGGGACTGGGCGAAAACTGTCAAGAAGGAAGGTGGAGCCTTCTTCAGAACTGTCAAGGACAAGGTAACTTTTATTCGTGACTGTACTATGCGTAAAAGAAGACAAGAATAAAAAAGGAACTTAAAACTATTACATGGTCGAAGTTTCCCTATAAATAAAAATACTGTGTTGGGAATACTTCGCTCATCCAACATGAGTATAGATATTTAGCTTAAAAATTAAGTAGGTATCTACAGTAAGAATATGAAAAAGTAAGAAAAATTAAAAACACTCAGGAAATCACGCTTAAATGAGTTAATGTGTTATAGATTAAGAAATAGCATGATAAAAAACGGTGTCGGAATTTATCCAAATATCGATACCTATCACACTCGGTGGATAATCTACACCGTGTTTCGGAATAAATACATTGGATCCGACAAGTTGTGTAAATCACAAAACTGAACCGACCAAGATTCTTAAAAGTAAAGAAGTAAAAATTTTCATACAAACTAAATGCCTTCATTTATTTATTACATGCTATATATTACTAAAACAACGCTTTGCTTTTGGATGATAATAAGTTAAATAGCTTATTACGCTTATTAACTGAACGCAATACCGTTTCCATTCAAGACATACCGTACCATTCAACCGTTTTCCATTTCAACGGTATAGTTTGAGAATAGTAAATTGATAACCTTGTGAGAAAGGAACCATTGCTAACAAGGGCGTAGTTTTAGGCACGAAGTGCAGCTGATGGCATCAGTACACACGAGTTTGCAATTGGACTTTCTTCCGAGTGATACATAGTGCTTTATAATAATAACAAAACACAACAACAACCACACGACCTCACATACGAAAAACAGCGACAGTCACACAACATGACATACGAAACACAGCGACAATCACACTACATGACACACAAAACGCACCGATAATCACACTACATGACACACAAAACGCACCAACAATCACACATCCTGACTTACCAATCACATCGACAATCACACTACATGACACAAAAAAAATGTATATAATATTTAGCAATAAGTGCGTTGAGCCTTTCTTTTTCCCGTTAGATTTTGCCTGCAAAAATATTAGATTTACGTTCCGTTTTACGTAAGTTTTGACAGTTGCATCTTTTCTCCCGGATTTGTACCGATTTTTGTCTCCTGCGACTTTTAAACGTGAACAATGACTCACGTTGCTCTCAACGTTGCACAAAGCCATAGTGCATTTTCTATGTAGGTAGGTGTAGTATAAATATTATTTGAGCCGATTCGGCTTAGTGTTTTAGTTATGAGAGAGCAAAATAGAACAAAAGACTTACACAATAGAAAACAATCGTTTAGAGATAACATTCATCGACTCGAATTACATTTCCTAAACTCTACCATGTTGCTGCCTGTGGCGCTTAAGAGCGTACCCTAGAGTCGGGTTTTCATACAAACATATTGCCCTGTTTTCTTCCCGAGTGATGTCCTTATTTATTACATTAAGGCCTACTAAGTCCATGCCGCTATTATTTTCTTTTTTCGAAAAATAATTACGAGAAGAAAATATGAGCAACTTTCTTTTCCCATGCAAACCGAATAATGCTTTTTTTCCATTTCTTAATTATTTTGTCAAAAAAAAAGAAGAAAATAATAAGGGCAACTCGACACTAGGGATAGCTCTTAAATACATTACTCAAGATTGAAATGCTGTCTTGACGAAGCTTAATTCTATTGGGTTACGAGATGCGTGCATGCTCTAAGTACTCAAGAGTATTTATGGTTTAAATCTGTCAATATTTTCAGGCAAACCCTGCAATGCAATCGGCTGTCAAAACGGTGAGTAGGGACAAGGTTGGCACCTTGGGCTGGCCTGTCACCGCTTAGTGGAGAACATGCTTCAATATTTTCTTTTAAACTGTTCTTTTCGCTTATTTCTACAATGTTCTTTTACCTGAATGTCGTGTCGTGGATGGTTATTTCTCTTTCAATAGTTTGTATGGACGGTGTAAAAAAAATTGTTGCAAATTTTTGAGGGGTGAACCAGCACAGGAAACTGAACAACTTTACCCAAGGAGCATAAGTCGACATATAAAACAAAATTTGGACCTCGCATACAAAATGAGGTCCATAAACTATTTTCCTTGTTCGACCTATGTTCCTTGGGGAAAGTCGTTAAGTTTCATGGGTTGGTTCATGCCTTGAACGGAGGTTAGTACTTTTCCTAACACCCTGTGTATAAATTAAAATGGCGGATTATAATTCCGAATGCTAGTAAATTTGGTTAAACAACTAGATTTATTGTTAATCTATTGTGCGTGTTAATTTCGCTATCTTGTATGGAACTGCTGGTCTATTGATATTATTTTGATAACGCAAAAGAGTATTAAAGATTAAAAATAATTTAATTTAATACAGGGCTCTCCACAAAGTAGTGAAAAAGGCGAAAAATCTTTTTCAAAATTATCTTTTCGATTTTGGTATTCTGCGTTGGCAAATTTTGATACATTTGAGCAAAAGAATACATTACGTTATTATTAACGTCAGAAAATATCTGAGCGCTATTAATAATTGTAAAAACCTATATAAGTTTATGAACATCTATCAAAATTTGGCAACATGAAAACAAAAAATGTACTTGTATTTATTGCATGCAACATAATGTAACTATTTTACTGGTACCGAAATCTATCTCCTTCACTTCTGCTATACACATATTTTCAATTCACTTACTTCAAAATAAATCCCCATCACTATCACTTTTTAGGACTGTCTTATACGTTTTATGTTTTTAAAGTAAGTCCATCGAAACAATATAAAGAATGTAAATAAACTAGAGAGACTACTTACATAATACCAAATAACTATAAGAAGTAAGTATATATTGCCAGCAAATATTTAAAGGGATAAATCAGCATGATTTGAACCTCCAATACAAAATTTAACGACCTCTTCAATTTGTATAGAAGGTCTAAATTTTTTTCTTATTTTGACCTATGTTCCTTGAAGAAAGTTGTTCAAGTTCATGCGCTGGTTCACCGCTTACAATATTTGAAGCTATTTTATTACACCCTGTATAAAGCCATGCCATGAAAGTAATATTGTTTATTTACATTTTTATATCGTTTCGTTGGCCCTCCTTCTTCTTTTCGAGTGGGACACCGAGTTGCCCAACGACCCGATGAACCCTGATACCAATATTGTTGGCTTTCTTTTTGTCAATGCTGCGAATAATTTGCTGTGATGCTTTCAGCTTTATTTCTATACGTCTCAAAATTATTAATCGAAATATTAATAAATTGAGCATAAAAAGTACCTAATATATTTTAGAGTCCATGCAACTTGTACTTACGCGAGCAATATATTATTAAATTCGCTATAATTTAGCGGAAAAAATAATATTTTCTTAGGTATTAAATATCACAAATCAATAAATTTGAAATTTGAAATCAGGACCGCAAGCAGATTTGTATGAAGATATTTTTAAACACACGTTGACTCTTGCTAACTTTGTTCTGGGCGTCATCATTATCAAATTTAAGAGCCATGCTCTTGTCGGTGGACCGATTCCCATTCTTGTCTGTTTACTGCAAGTGTTTTGATCTCTTGATACGGCCCTTTACGTTTTTTTTGTGTTAATACACCTTATTTTTAAAGGTCCATAAAATATCTAAATAGGGATGTATTTTTGTACTCGCTGGATTGATTGCGCTGTGCTTGGCACGTTACCGCAAAGAACGGAACGTAACATTTTTTTTTTGTTTTTTGGAACTTGAACACATTTGGAATGCAAGTGTCAGTGCGTACCAGACTGTCAGTCAGTGACGCAATGTTTTTTTTTTGTATTTTGGCTGGAATATAGTAACATAGTTCAACGCCGTCCACAGAGTTCTTGGAATACTACTTTTTTTAATTCTTAATAAGAAAACTTATTGTATTAAAATATTAATTGCCATTATCAATAATCAAATCACTGTTCCCAGGTCCGGCAAGGTGGTAGAAATATGAAATCAGCCGTGAAAGGGCTCAAGAACAGAATGCCAAAGGCCGGATCGCGTTCGTCTTCTATAAATACGACAGATGACAGCAGGTGAGCCATCTTTTTGAGCGAAAATATGATCGAATAAATTGTTGAAATATAGACCAGATAGACGCCGTGTGTTGCCGGCTTAGAATAGCATCACCCCGCATCCTTCCCGTGGGTGTCGTAAGAGACGATTAAGGGACTCTAAGAGTATTGGTGTATTAAAGTTTACAGGCTGACAACCTGTCGCTATAGTGATACACATGTTTTCTGAAACAAACTTGGAAAACCATCCTCAAAAATGTCAGACGTGATATATGTATGTATGTGTGTATGTAATATAGACCACCGCCCAAGGCCAGCTGACACGTGATGGCTGACTAACAGTGACACAATTCTCGCATTCCAGGTTCTCGTGCGGATCAGCGACGCCTGTTTCATCTGACTCGTCGAGCTCGTCGCCGACGCAAACGCGGGAGGGCCCCCGCGAGGTGCCGCCTGGTCTTCCACTCGATCTGCTCACCGAGATGGAGTTCCTATTCCAAAACAGCCAGCGACGGGACTCGTATCCCAACACGTCGCGAACTGAAACCACGTTGCCAGAAAAGTCTGTAAGTGCTTCCGTCTTTTATGTATGAAACTCTTCCTCGTAGGCTTGAAATGGTTGTGAACATAATTCGCTAGATGACTGGGTCATTAGTAAAATATAAAAGTAGAACGCTTAAATAATACTACAGACTCCATTTATAGTTTTTTGGAGTGTTCAAAGTTTGAATTAATAAACAGTAAAATAATATAGAAGTGTTTTGACGCCATAGAAACTATAGAGACATGATGTCAACTATTCGTATTTTCATACAAAATATCGTTTTAAAAAGTATCTCATTTGACCTGCCAGTCATCATGCCTATTTCGTGTATAATATCTGTGGTATTAGTTTATATCATACGACGCTACCCTGTCGATATCTCAAATTGTCCGCCTATATACTGATATATAAGGTAAATTGTAGTATGCGAGTATTTTAATCTAGTATTGGCTACGATTCTAGCGTACACCATTCGAAGCAAATTCCTAGCTGTTGTTGTTACTTTGTCTACAGTACATTTTATTTTGTCTGAATATGAAACGAACATGTCGTGAGGTCAACCTGGTTGACTCCAAGGCAGTGCTTTAATTCATTTATTTATTTCTGTACTTTTAATATGCGACATCCATTATCCAAATTCTAAAATTTTATCAAATTCCTTATACTTTTATCAAGAAATACAAGAATAGTGGTTTACAATGAAATAGAAACAGCAATGATATATAAAATTGGTATTGGTATACAAACATAATAGAGGCTTTAAATAATTCATGACGTAAAAAAAAAAAAAATTAATGATTAATTACAGGAATAGTTTCGCTAGAATCAAAAACACTTACTTGCATAACTAATTAGTATTTTTATATAGACTGCACTACATTAGTTATATGTTATTAAGTCCATTTAACAAACATTCATAGTTAGTTCATTAGGAGAGAATGGTAAAGTTTTGGAATTATCCTTTTTTTTCCAATTCGCAACTGCCTATTTGTTATGCACCTCTACCTTTGTATTGATTTTGACTGTCTTGTATGGTTTCAAAGAAATACGGCAAAACCTTACAAATAAAACTTTTGTTCCACGACTTTTGTAAAATTGCTAAAATACGTACTATTCATGAACAAATTAGCCCGCGAAAATATGGTGCAAATATTTTAAAGGGTGAATTAGCCCATGAAACTGAACAAGTTTCCCCAAGCAACATTTCTGAAAATTTTGGATTTCTTATACAAATGTAACAGCCGACCAAGTCAATTTGTATGGGAGGTCCAAAATTTTTTATCATATTGCGTTTGACCTATGTTCCTTATGGAAAGTTGTTGAGTTTCATGGGTTGGTTCACCATTTAAAATACCTGAAGTATTTTTTTACATCCTGTATTTTAAATGAAAGTTTTTTGTTACTTTACGAAAGTTGTCCAATTTGTTTGGCTTAACTCGTGAGATATTTTGCTCTATTTCTGTGTGATCTCGTAGAACGGAATGCATTTATAGCCTTACTGTTCTTTCCTTTGCAATGTGACTACTATTAGCTTATTTCAGTAGCTTGTATGGCTAGCCTGATTAGGTAAAAAAGTGGTAATGGTTTCTGACTTTGAGCACAAGGCAAATGTATTTAATAAAGAACACATTATTGATATCCTTCTGAAATATGTGAATATTATAAAGTCAGAAATTTATATCATGTAAAGAGTGCCTTGTACAAATTATATTTTTAAGTTAGATTACTGTGAAATGTTATTATTACGCTTAGTATTATAGTAAGTCGTAGTTACGCATTGTTTGTAAAAGGCAACTTGATTAGATAATTTTGCTTCCCATTTGTCATTTTATTGTGTACGACCCCATCATATGCGCTTCAACACCTGTTGACTAAATGCCTTTTTTTCTCTGTCGGTGTTCGTTGCAACGCGAGCACCGCGGCGCATTATTCACCAATTTTGTTTTGCAGAAAACACTGTCACCATGCCCACCTCGGTTACCGGCACGTCCCAATCTCCCCGCTCGATATCCAATTATTTCCACGTGGAAACTAATCGATGTATCAGACGCGCCCGCGCCGCCGCCGCGCGCGACGCACGCCGCGCCCGCGCAAGCGCACTTCGTCAGCAACATCACGAGGAACGAGGACGCGGCCGTCGACTTCCACACAAGCACGATCAGCTTCTCGGAGGGGACGGACAAGGGCAAGCTCAAGTTGACGCTGTCCAATCAGCGCAGGCCGCCAGCGAGCGCGCCCTGCAACGGTTCCACGCCCCCCGCGCCCCCCACCGCGCATAGGTTAGCCCTCCGCCCACCGCCCATACCGCCCTCCAGAGGGACGCTCCAAGAGGTAAAACTGATAACTGCCTTAGTCATCCTAACGTTATTGTATTATATTATGAAACACGACAAGGACCCCTATTTTTTCCAATGACAACCGCAAAAGTGGAGTTTGTTCAGCACTAACACTGTTTATAATAAAACAATAATAACATGTATTTATTTAAATACTTAATTTATTGTTAATAGTTACGATTATCAATCAATATAATATTTTCTAATATTTGCAACTTTGTCCCATTATTCCCTCGCAAATACTTTCCTATATAATCACTTTGTTACAATAGGTGAGAGATAACAGTCACAACAATAGTACATTGACCACGTGGTGAGAAAGGTAACGATTGCTAATGAGGGTATAGTTTGAGGCCCGAAGCGCAGCTTAGTTGCAATCGGAACAGATCCGAGTGATACACAGCGCTGTATCTACACCTGCAAGAATAAAAAATAGGAATACTAATAGAAGAACAGTTCAATCCATAAAAAATCCAACGCAATATCGCACTATATATATATTTTTTAATAATTTCATACGAAGCTTATGCAGTAAGTTCATTAAGCCAAGTCCTTCATTTTGCCTGCAATAATATTAGATTTACGTGCCGTTTTACTTAACTATGACAGTTGAATCTTTTCCGCCCTGGGGAGGAAAGTATGGATTTTTATCTCCCGCTAATTTGAAACGTAAACAATGAGTCACGTTCCTCTCTACGTTTCATTAAGCTGTAATGTAAGGCATTTTGTATGCAGGTGTAGTATAAAATATATTACCATACATTTTCACGGGTGTGAACTAAAACTATCAAAAAATAATGTTATTTGAAAGTGTAAAAACAGGGATTTTAGTAATTACCTAAAAAGAATTTTATGCAAAGAATTCGCGTCGATGGAAAAATAAATTAATTTAGTTGTTGTGCTGGCTAATGGCGAATCAAATTTCTCATCTTGCTACTTAATTAAAATATCGGAACAGAACAGAAAAGAGACTATAAAAGTAAAATAAAGGACGAAATAAACAGTGACTGGGATATACCATCGGAGGTAGGTTCATTTTGTGTTGCATTTTCAAAGTCGGTCAAATCAAGAAGAGGGTCCCGAAAAGGTAGCATTGTTGATATCCCACTCACACGTCATATATAAGTAATATTGATAGAGAGACAAACAATAATGTTGCCATTTTGGGATCCTTTCTTTATCTTACACTACCCTGCCAGCATAGCCCTATTCTGTGTAGATACATTGCGTGTTCATTTATTATGACGGCCTTCTCGTTATTGTTATCTGTGGCGCAAAGAAAATATGCAAAAATCTTGTTGAAAGAAGAACAATAATCATGAAAATTAAAAGTAAAATATTGGTTGCAATTTTATTAGTGGCGGATCCGTGAAGGGGTCAGCCTATGAAACGTTCGAAATATGAAGAAAAAATTCCATATGTACTTTAAAAACAGCTAACCGCCAAAGTTGAATGACCGGACGAACGCACTTTGGCACAGTGACCTACTTCCTAGGTCGCCGCGTCAAGGCCAAGGATGCGCCTATGCAAATGCTATGACATAAGGTCCATTTTCCTAGTGAACAAAGGTCACAAACGCCACAGGTATCAAGCTAAATTTTACAAACTACAACTCAAGATAATCACCAATGTATGCCGAATAAGACTCTGTTCACAGGGTAGTGTATTTAATCCCCGCAGATAAAGAATGAATCCTGAAATAGAAACATTATTACAACATTACTAAACAATAATGTTACAATTTGAGGTGTCATTCCTTATATACACAAGTTATATTGTATTATGTGTATAGTATTAATACCTACTGATATTAGTTTTTAAGATTAGATTTCGAACTTGCACTCGCAATTGCATCTTGTACAGATATAAAGCACACTTATCTTATAACTTATTTATTATCTCATGGACAAGTATCCTTTGATCTCATACCTTATATTACAAAATACCAAAAAGTGTTTTTTTATTTGTAGGAAGATATTAAAACATGATGATTTGAATGAAGTTACGTATCATAGGAAACTAGTCCACGCATATTAGAATTTAGTTTCATATGCATGTTCCTTGCATACCTCTGCACTTGTAGTTTATTTAATCGTAGTACAGATTAAACTTTTCGTTGAAAACTTGACTGATTTTTCGATTTGTGAAAAACACGAAAATACTGATCAAGAGGTGTATTTATCTATTTAACTACATATGTATAATAAATAAATTTATTTCATCGATTCACCTTTTGGTGCATTGCGACCTACATCTAAATGCGAGTAGACAGATTTTGTGGGCTCAAATGGGAACATAGCAAAAAACATACAACAATATCGGGATATATAAAGGTTGACTTGTAATGTGGAGCAGTCGAAGTACCGAACGGTAGCTTTATGCTAAACCCAAAATTTCTTTTCCAGTCTTGTGGTTCAGACACGGATCTCATAAAGCTAGACGACTCTCCGACCGACCTCGAAGACTTCGACCCTCTGAAGATGCGCGATAAACAGGAGCGTTCAGACTCAGTCAAACCGAGTACCGATAGTGCGCTGTTGCACGAGTATGGACTAGATTTCAGCCAGTTCGACCTGCTGGCCGGGGCGAGCGGGCGGCCCGAAGTCTCGTCCTCCGTGCCCAAAGGGTGGACCACTTTCAATTAAGTAACACGGAAAGCCTTGTAGGACAAAACACAAAAACGCGTTCTAGGAGGCACGTACAGAGTTTGAAACAGGCGGAGTTTTGCTATTCAGGGTCGCAGCACACCACCATCGGCCGTTGGGCTAGAGCACTTATCTTATCAGTAGCTGGTACGATACTCGACTCCGATATCCACGAAAGCCGTTTGCCATCCAATCAAATGTTCAGTATAAGAAAGATAAAGTTATTTTCGGATATCTATTTAAAAATTGAGCTACAAGGGCGATGGTGTACGCCAACCCTTAAGAGTAAAACAGAATATTTTCCGCTCCGTTCATTTAACGTGATTCTGTGTTTTGACGGCTGTGTAATAAAGCAACCGTGGCTTTGTTTTAAAACTTTATTTTATTTCCTCGTCAAATGAATAAAAAATGCAAAATATTAAGAGTGTCCCTAATATTAAGAATATCCCTAGTGTCGGGTTTCATACAAACGTATTCCCCTGTTTTCTTCCCTCATAACGCCTATAGAGCTATAATTCTTTTTTATTACATTAAGGCCTACTAAGGCCATTATTTTCTTTTTTCGAAAAATAATTAGAGAAGAAAATATGAACAATTTTCTTTTCCCATACAAAACAAAAATTTATTTATTTCCCATTTCACAATTATTTTTTGGAAAAATCTAATAATAAGGGCATGTAGCTTTAGTAGACTTTAATGTAATAAAATAATAATTAAAAAAAGAAACTGACTTCAACGGACATACATACAAGTCAAACTGTGAACCTCTTAAAGAAATGGTCACTGACCGCCTAAAGGCCTTTTTTTCAAGTCGGTCAAAAATAATTATAACTCTAGTGGCATTACTCGGGAATAAAACCGGGGAATACGTTTGTTTGAAAACCCGACGCTAGGGATAGCTCTTAAGAACAGATTTTATGAGATCGATAACCTAGAATCTAGAGCTTTTTCGTGAAACTTAGTAAATGAATTGATGAATTTACAGACGAAACAAAGCGATGGAAAGACCATTTGAATTATATATGATAATCGTGATATTAGTACACTACTCAACTACATTTTTATCTGTATGGTCATTTTAAAATCAGTGCAAATATTTCTCGGGGAGTTCTACTCGAAAACTGAACAACTTTCTCCAAGGAACGTAGGCCGAAACAACAAGGCCATGACAATTTTTCAAATTTTATTTTTATTTCATAGACCTCTCATACAAAATGTGTAGTAAAAGTGGCACTTCCATACTTTTTTTTTCATACTCCGACCTATTTTCCTTGGAAAAAGTTGTTCAGTTTCACGAGTACACTTCACACTAAAGATATTTTCTCTGAATTTAAAATTACCCTCATACGTACAACACTCAATTTGCTTTCGTAATATAGTTTTTGGTATAAAAGTTATTTATTTTACATTAACCAAGTGGTGATTTAAATGAAATGTTGTATACTTGTGCTGTTGATATAGATAGATTAAATATGTACATAGTGATGTTATTTATCAGTAGATTTTATTTGTAAATTATTTCGTACCTAACTACGTAATTTTAAATATATGTATATGTGGAAAAAGATATGAAAATTTCGTGATAGAATATTTGTCTATTACCTATGCCAATTATAATAATCGAATTATGGCCAACCAAATTTTATTCTATGTGTAGGTAGGCAGGTATACAGTGTGTAAGCGACAGTCTTCCGATTACTGATAGGTTGTCATCAGACTACGTAACCGAGCAACTTCCCATACGAAAATATGTTAGGAGAAGTAAAATAATTTAAGTTCCTGTCATACATTATTCTCCTTGGCTTATCCCGTTTCTCTGTCGTGGTCGGCTAACTAACCTAGTATATGACGTAGAACCAAGTTTTACACAGTGCGACTGCCATCTGACCTCTGCAACCAGAATGCTAACCTGGCCCGATTCCTAGGTTAAGTCACATTCAAATATCATCTGATTTCAAATTTTATTTGAATTTGGGTTTCATCACGATATCTTTCCTTCACCGTAATAGCAGTCGGGAATGATTCAGTGTCGCACTCAATGTACGTGAGTAAAACCACATTGGTACATGGCGGAGATCGAATTTGGGTCTCACGATTGTGAGACCGGTGTGCTAACGACTTGGCCACCGACGCTCTGTTCCTTCTGTAGCTATGACTGACTGCGTGACTTCATGTATAGTAACTATTTAGAGAGTTATGGGTAGAGTTTTATAACTCATCTGTAGGTTGTTCTTTGACTCATAACTGTGCTCGTTTGTTCCAAAATTCATTTGTATGGCCATCCATGCTTGCTAATGGTTGACGCAGTCATACATAGTTGAGCGCGATTATTTAGGGTGGTCAAAATTTAATTGTCGTTTCCTGATATATATTCCTAAGGGAATATAATCAGTTTCATGGTCTGCATGCATCCTACCAGTATTCAAAGAGCTGTCCCTTATACCAGGTATACTGAAAACTTTAAATTTGAATGTGGAAAGTACAGGGTGGACATAAAAGTTGGGTGCACTTTTGAATGTCAATATCTTGTCCAATTATTGTGCTATCAAAATTCATTTTGGAATATTATGTCCATAGTTTCATGGAATTTTATTCAATAGGGTTTTACTTATTGATCAAGGGCGTTTTCTTTGTATCTGACCTCATTATTAGAACACGACGACCGATGTGGCGCAGTGGTAGTGCGACTGCCTTTGACGCAGAAGGTTCCGGGTTCGATTCTCGGTGGGTCACTCACAAAAGTTGATATTTATCACTTCGTGAATTTGTTCCCAGTCTGGTTAGGACATTGCGGGCTGATCCACCCGATTGTCTGTAAGTAAGATGGTTCCGTGTTTCGGATGGTACGTTAAGCCGTAGGTCCCGGTTGCTGTTTATGCTTACTTAGACGGCGGTCGTTACACAACCATGTCAAAAGCCTGCCACTTGTAGAAGACGGTTGAAAAATTCTGATACTAGGGTTCATCGGGTCGTTGAACGACTTGGTGTCCCACACGAAAAGAAAGATTAGAACATTACCTCTAGGTTTTCGACTGCTATTGTCTGATCAAAACCAGAGCAAATAAAATAAACGCCAAAATCATTTGAAAATTATTAGTAGTAAGTAGATATCTAGACAATGTTTTTTGTGCTGAATAAATTTCCATTTTCTCTAAAATGTCTGGCAATAAATAACATTGTTCAGTAATTAATCGTTTTCTAATACTAACCTTTACAAATAGGTCCCAATCTTTCTGTCCACCCTGTAAATAATCTATGTACAGTGCATATTATATAGATAGTTAAGATTAATTTTAGTCGAATAAAATTATTTATTATACTCTATAATAATTACTTATTAAGTTGGATCGTTTCTATTGAAACGGTCTAAGTGCTTGTTCTTCCAATTTGTTGGTTTTTTTGTTGTTATTTTGATGGATTTATATATAAGCCGTGATATTTTGCACCAAAATCGCAAGCTAATCGTTTTGATTGTTTGATATTATGAAATTATTTTTTATAAACGTAATAGCAGAATAGCCCCACCCCATTTCTACTCATGGGTGTCGTAAAAAGCGACTCGACTAAGGGACACTTATCAAGGGAATACGTTGCAGCATTCCCTGTGAATGCTACATCTTGCACTCGCCAATCCACCTGCCAAGCTTGGTGAGTATAGAAAATAGTGGATGATTGTGGTTTTAAGTTAATATTTTTATCGTTAGTTTGCGATTTAAATATACATTCGCTTACATAGTGTAACCACCAGCGTACTGTTAGTACGCACCCGTACGTGCGTATATGAAGCATAGAGGTCAAGTTACGCTGGTCGCGACACTATCTAACCGAATGAGCTATAGTATCATGACATGACAGATCTTTTACGTGGCCTATTCGCGAGAAAGTATATTCTGTATGAACCATGTTATAAAAAAGGCTTTACAGGGTGTTAGAAATAGTACTAGCTTCCTTTCAAGGGCTGATCCAGTTGAAACTGAACAACTTTCCCCAAGGAACATAGGTCGAAATATGAAAAACAATCCTGGACCTCACATACAAACTGACTTAGTAGGTTGGTACATTATGTATGGGAAATCCAAAAATATTAAAATTTTTGATTAATGTTCCTGGAAAATTTGTTCTGTTTCATATGCTGGTTCATCCCTTGAAAGGAAGTTAGAATTTTTCTAACACCCTGTACAGTATTCAATTAAGCTCATTTATTTGTATTAGAAATATTCCATTCGATTACTTTTTTAGCCAGTAGAGGCTTCTGTATATTTCCTAACGATACCTATGCTTGTAACTTCCTTCACCCGATTGCCTCGGAAGAAGGGTTATGTTTTACTATTTTATGTACTTTTTATGACATACTATAGCCCAAAAGGCTTGGCGGATATGTTTACATACATTTGTCATCAGAGAAATCGAAACACGTAAATTTTTATGATTTGATAAAACACGAAACCTATAAAAACTATTTTCGAACTTCTGACATTTTTATTAAGATTTTTAAACCTTACTTACATTTTATCCCAAAATAAACACACTTTTTAAACAATGTGATTAGTACAAAACGTAAACTTGCAAGGTGTCCCAGATTTTTTGATGAGAAGTGTAGTTTTTGTATCAAAGTATCTTTGTTTTTTTGTAATACTTTGATCGATTTATCCATAAAATGGTATGATTTCGAATAACTACTACATTAGTAATTTAGTTAACTGGCTGTGGAATTTTGTATGCTAGCTGGCTCTTAAATTCTAGTCCTGTATATACCTACTAAAAAGACAAAAGAGTACATTATGGCAGTAGCCAAAACCAGCCATTTCCGGTAATAGTCAAGGATAGTCGAGAAGTAGTCGTGGACGTAGGTAGGGAATCCCGCAAGTAATTTTCAGTCTCGGCATTTGCGGGACTGGTCATTCTTAATCCCGCGGGATACCGGTATTTGCCGGATCCCGCATGCTGATAAGATTTCGGTTAAAATATATGGGAAATTAAATTGAAATACGTTCCTTTCAATCTATTTTGTGAAATATTGAATAACACTCAAATCTTTTAGGTATTTTGTGTTTTGTACCCCATATTTTTATCTTAAAATCAATGTCTTGCGTTCATGACACGTTGACAGAATTTAAGCCCGAAATTTTGAAACCATTTAGTCTCGCGCGGGATCCCGCTGAAATAACGACCGGGATCAGTCCCGCAAAAAGCATGCGGGATCCCGGTATTAACGAGAACGGTAAGCAAACGAGACGAGTAATTAGCGTTTTGGGTGAGGCTAGTATAATACTTTTCTTACACTTGTGAGGAGAAGCATGGCTTGGATTTGCTTCTCTGAATCTCATTCAACCTTTAAACTTCAAACATATTGTGTTCTATATTAAAATTTTAGAAGTGTGAAGTTTAAGAAAGAAAAGTAAGTGTTTTGGCGCCATCAAAACTTGGAACGTATGACGTCAAACGTTCATATTTTCAACCAAAATACCGTTCAAGATTCAAGATTCAGTCGTTTATTTCCAAGTAGATTCACAATGAATGCTTTTAGAATGTCATAGAGTTAAATTACAATACGGTCACTGAATAAGTGAATTAGTCAAAGTAACAATAACAATTTTATGTTCCTAATAGAATCGCGACACGAGTCGGATAAAAAAAAAAAGGCACTGTCTCGGGGCTGGTCAGGCTGACCACACAGCATGTAACTTACGTCACCACCATCAATTTAACCGTCACACCGTCTTAGATCGTCTTAAAAAGTAGCTCATTTGACCTGCCAGTCCACTAACCTACGCCGCCGTGATACAGCCAAATACATATATCTATACATTTGTATTAACACTTTTTATATATTTTATTTTCATTGTTTTTTTTTGCTCTTTGGTGCTATACGACAAATCGATATGGGACATTTTCTACCAAATATTCAACAAGCGTGTAAAACGGCGTTTAGCTAAACAGATCAAGCATTTTTTAAGTGGCTTCACTTCTATTTTTCAAGGAAAGGTATTGTAGGTAGTTGAGTACCTATCCATATAACTCAAATGTCAAAACTTAAACATAACAACGCCATCTGGTATGATAATATAGAAAGGGCGAGAAATGTCTTATAGCAAATCTTATATCCTTTACGGCATCTGCTGTGACATAGCTGAGTCGGAACCATTTCACTAGTGTAGTGCATAAGTTTACCTAGATTATGACTCATTATCCTGAATGTTCTCAGTGTATTCTGTGTAGGAGCTTATTTATGTACTGCAATATTAGTGAATTAATAAATGTAAATTTAAAAATACGGTCACTATCGCCACGTCTGACAAATATTGAGGGCCTTTTTAGATAAATCGTGTGTCACTGTAGCGACAGATTGTCAGCCTGTCGCCCAAAGTTGTAACACACATGAAACCCTCGAACCCCTTAGTCGCCTCTTACGACACCTGCGGGAAAGGAATCGGGTGATGCTATTCAAATTTTTTTTACATCACTTGAAACATGGATTGTAATGAATTAACCGGCTTTCTTACACGAAATAATTTAGTAAAGAGTACAATTAGCTTAATGTGAATAATTGTGTTTCGGCTTTACACTATAGGTGCTTATTTGTTATTTACTATTAAAAATGTGCCGGAGATGTGCTCAGTATACATATCTTTTTTTTTTACTAGCGATCCGCCCACTGCTTATTGTTTTCCCGTGGGAATAAGACATTTTTCGGACATGTATCTTTCTTCTTAAATCACTCTATCTATTAAAAAAACTGCATCAAAATACGTTGTGTAGTTTTAAAGGCCTAAAGGGCAGAGCACGCCCTCTCCGTCTGCGGTGCATACAACAAACATACATACAGACAGAGGCGGGAAACGACTTTACTTTATACTATGTAGTGATAATTATCGCTCAAACAGCTACTACAAGACATCAATTTTAGGATATGTAAGAAATGTACCTATTACTTCTAACTAGATAGATAAGTATCTAACATAGTTTACTAAACAACAAAATCTGATTTGTAATACTAATAAGCCAATTTAAAAGTATTTTTGTATAAAACCAGTTATATTTATAACATTTAATATATTATTATCTTCGAAATTCATAGTGATCTTTTTTGAATTAATAGCTACAATTGAATACAAGAATCTGTTATTTTTGTGACCTATATTTTCATACCCTATTTTTAATTAACAGCTATACTGATTAACGTAGGTATAGTTTAGGAAATATAATTTGAGCCGATTCTATGAAACATCATGGCGAATCGGCTCAAATTATATTTCCTAGACTTATCTGTACATTTGGCGAACTGACTAACATTTTTTTTGTCTGTTGCCGTTCAGAATGTCGCCTATGTCTTGATCGGTCCAGGCAAAGGCGAGTATAAAAGAAAATCAAGACCCGAAACTGTTTACATAATCAAAGTTTTATAATCTTGCGAATGCGAATGCTTCATGGGTGCAGGGTGTAAAGGACGGTGTAACGAAAACTTTGCAGGCGTGCTCAGACCACAAAACTGAAGAACTTTTTATATGGGGGCTATGTAGGCAAACGAAAAAACATTTTCGACCTTCCATACTACATTCCCGATCAGCTGAGTGACTTTTATGGGAACTCGAAAAATTTTTTTTGTTTCCCAACATAGCGCCCATAGAAAAAGTTGTTAAGTTTCATGGTCTGATCACGCCTGCAACTTTTCGTTACACCGTCACTTACACCCTGTATAAGGTGTAAAAATATTAACTGCAAATATTTTAAGGGACGAATAAGCCCATGTAACTGAACAACTTTCCCCAAGGAGCACAGGTCGAAATATGAAAAAGAAATTTGGACCTCCCGTACAAAACGGGATTAACCACGCAGGACCAGTTGTACACTTGCGCAGTACCATTAAGTGTACGATTGGTACTTTTTGTCCAAAAAAGTACTAAAATTGTCCAAGTTGTACCCTAAAATTGGTACTAAAATTGTCCCAGTTGTACCCTTACCCTACAAATACATACAAAATCACTTAATACAAAAAAAAAAATCACAACTATCATAATAGTTCGGCCTTATAGCTATAAAGCGGTCCGGTTGGAGGATGATGGGCAACCTGTTCTCTTAGGAACTAGCAGTGTAGCATGCATAGTTTCCGAGAAATATTACAGTTTAGTTTGACATCTGTCATCTTAAATGTAGGTCTCATCAATACCTACAACTTCCTCTTAAAAAAGTAGTAGTCAAGCATGCATAGTTTCCGAGAAAAATTACATTTTAGTTTGACATTTGTCATCTGAAATGTAGATCTTGTCAATGCCTACAACTTTCTCTAAGGAACTAGTAGTTTAGCATGCATAGTTAAGAAAAAAATGATTTTGCAGTTTTTTCAGAATCTAGTAGTCAAATACTTTAAGACTAAAGCCTTAGGCTGGCCGTAAACAGCCGTTTTTTCGATGCTGGTTCCGGTTCCGTTCCGGGGTCGCAGACCATCAGTTTTTTCCAACCGGAATTTTTACCCCCATTTTTGATACAAGGATATTTTTCTACAGGTCTTATGGCGTTATTCCGCAATGCGAGTAAAGTCAGGTCGAACCATAGTATTATTTATCAGGGTACAATATTGGTACTTTTTTGTCCAAAAAAGTACCAATTACCATTAAGTGTACAATTTTGGACAAAAAAGTACCAATTGTACACTTAATGGTACTGCTCAAGTGTACAACTGATCCTACGGGAAATTACGACCGACCAAAACATTTTGTATGGAAAGTCCAAAAAAAATATCTTATATTTCGACCTATGTTTCTTGGGGAAGGTTGTTCAACCTCATGGGGCTGATTCACCCCTTACAATATTTGCAGCTAATATTTTTACACCTTATGGCTGGTTTCAGAGCGGCGCGTCTCAGCAGCGCTGCCCAGGCGCGCGCGGCTCGGGCGCGCGCCTGGGCAGCGCGTTCGCTGTGAAACGACATTTAGACGCGCGCGCTTCGTTGCGGTGTACGGTCGAGTGCAGAGAATTATTATGCCAGCAAACGTAATCACTATATTAGCTATATACGTTATATGGAAAAGAGTGCAACAACGACGTCTTAAAAGATTGCAAGTCGACGCTACTGGCAATCGAAGGAGATCCGACCGCGGCGCGGCCGAGACGCGGCTCAAGACGCGTCACTATGAAACGCTACATACAATCTAGTGTAATGCGAGGCGCGCGCGGCTGGGCAGCGCTGCCGAGATGCGTCGCTCTGAAACCAGCCTATACGAGTGTCATATTTCATGAAAATCGATTCAGCAGTTTTTGCGTTAAGGAGTAACAAACAAACACACAAACTTTCACATTTATAATATTAATAGGATACACAGACATGTCCCTGACTAAACACAGATTACCTATTGTTTTCTGCAGGGATCGAACCTACGACCCTCAGCGTGCGTGGCAGGCAGGTGTACGTTCCGCTACTTACTACCAAATCGAAAGAATGTTAATATTATGTTGCAGCGAATGAATAGAGATGGAACACTGTTCAGCTTATGAGATAGATAATTTGCGGCTGTCGAGGAAGTCAGGCTAATCTGAAGATAAGACTCAAGATGGTAAGTCCAGATTATACTCTAGCAGTCCACCATCAGCCGTTTAAAAAATCCTGAACAAGCAAAGTTTGTAACATGGAAAATCTACAGAGTTATTTTTTAGTCAGTACATACACCTTGTAGGGTGTTTCTACTCATTATTCTGAACATAGTAAAAGTTGTTCAGAATTATGAGTAGAAAAGCCCTACAAAGTGTGTGTACTAACAAAAAAAATAACCCAGTGTATTTGACCACACGAAACGGGGGAGTAAAATATCCGCTGCTGCCCGTTTTCTCGTAGGAACAAAGCTTTTTAAAAGATTATTGTTTACCATACATACGTCTTGTCGCCTGCAATTTCAGAAGTGTGAAGCTGGTAACCGTCAGCTGTCAAACTACTCTCTCGACTTTACGAACGTAGAACCCGTACAGATAAAGAAACTATCTGGAAATGGCGGCCGTTTGTCATGCTTTCTCTCTTCCACTGAGGCTATGGCATATACCAGGCGTTCATGCTTTCTTCCTCACACTTAGGTAACCGCCGCCGTTTACAGCTCGTTTCTTTATCTATACGGGTTCCATTATAGTTTTTTATACCTACTATGTCGAGTGAAGTTGAAATTGAAAAGAACGATCGGGGTATTGGGGTACAAGAATATGATAAAAAGAAATATGTTTATTAACTGATTATTATTACTATTTCAGTAAAATATACAATTCAAAGTCGCCTGATCACCCAAAAATTGACCACATCTTGTAACTACTATTTATACTTAGGCACTTATTGAATTTTATCACATGTCTTTAAAGAATAAGAAAATATATAGTAGGTAGGTACATCATCATCAAGCTCTTGTCGGTGGGGCAATTTCCATAGTTCGGTAATTCTCGCGGCAAGGCATCCTCAGTCTAATTTTTGTCACGCTTTTTTATTTTACAGTTTAATGCCAAATTGACAAATAATATTAAAAAAAATACAAGTTTTCTACATCAATCAGTAGCGAGAAATTCAACAAGACATTCGAAAACCTATTTCCTGCTAATGTTTTGAACGACAAGACGTTTACTTTTTCTTTTATCTGTGTGAAGTATGGTCTTGGTTTTCCTCTTCCTCTTTTCCCTTCTACCTTCCCTCCACCGATATTCCTTATGAATTCGTCATGTCGTACTCGTAACAACGGTCCTACGCAACAATGATACATTGAAGTAAAAATACAACAATGGCAATACAAGACTGAATTAAGGTGTAGATTCAGCGAAATATTTTAATATCATTACTTATACTTAATACTAGGTCACTTATCTTAACAGTACTATAGTCTAATTATACGCGTAGTCAATAAGGGCGCGCCTGCTCCTTACAACTATACAAGATGTAACTTTAAATGTGCAAAACCTGAAAATAGTTCGTTCAGCATCACGAGCAGAATCGATGGAACCACTTTTTACCAGTAGGTAATTTTCTTGAATTTTTTTATTATCAGCGATGCCATTTCTATTTGTTCATAAATCAATTCAAATCATGCACACAATGCGCGCGCAAAGCCGACAAAAGCCGCATTTTTTTTTCTTTGTTTAGGTTAAATAGGCAATTTTCGTATTTTTTATAATTATTATTCTAGTCGCTGGATAGATGGCGCTGTGCTTGGTATGTTACCGTGAAGCACGGAACGTAATATTTAATTTATGTTTTTTTGAAACTTAGAACGAATTTGGAACGAAAGTGTCAGTGCATGCCAGACTGTCAGTCAGTGTTACAATTTTTTTTTCTTTTGGTTTTGGTACCTACACTGGAATCTAGTACCTAACATAGTCAGTTCAACACAATCTATCGAAACTAGTTAATTTTTTAATTCTCAAAAAGAAAACCTGTTGAATCAGTTATCAGTTGATCAGTTAGGACGTCTGTGGTTTTGCGCTTTTAAAGTAACACTTTTTATTTAATGGTGAATACATAAAATAAATCATAATTTAAAGTTGGGCTGTCTTCTGTACATGTTTTCCGACGTGGGCTTCTCGCCCTGGCCGTACTTGGCGAGGAGGAGCGACCACATCTTGGTGTCGTTGTTATCCTGCACCCCGTTCGGGTTGGCGTCGATCTGTTGCTGCCTCAACTTGGCCGCCTTGGCCACCACCTCCGAGTTGAGCATGTTCTCCAAGTAGCGCAGCTTGTGAGGGAGCACTATCTTGCTCAACTGAAATTTAATCATCACCATCATTCTCCTTGCCTTACTTATCCCGTTCTCTGTCGGGGTCGGCTACAGCCAAATGGGAGAAATGGGACTAGCGGGTAACTCGAGACATCGTCGACACCAGCATCTATGAACCAGCTAGGTATAAGCCTATAACGTTATAATAACTGGTTGATAAATGTAGAGTCCAAAGTTTGCAACCAGTCACAACCATCTCCCAAGTTACCCGCTAGTCTCATTTTACCGTACCTGACCTAGGGGATTTGACGTGGAACCAAGTTTTTACACAGAGCTACTGCTACGTCACCTGTGCAACCCGATGGTTAACCTAGATTAAGCCACATTCAAATATCATCTGAATTAAAATTATATTTGAATGTGGGTTTCATCACGATGTTTTTCCTTCACCGTAAATGTACGTGAGTATAACACATTGGTACATGCCGGGGATCGACCTCAGGTCTCAAGATTGTAAGACCGGTGTCCTAACCACTTGGCCACCGACGCTCGGTGTATTTAAAAATATTTTAAGGGGTGAATCAGCTCATGAAACTGAAAACCTTTCCCCAAGAAACAAAGGTAGAAAAATTAGAAAATTCTTTGGACCTCCCGTGCAAATTGACTTTGTCGGTGGGTAATTTTATATTGGAGGTTTCTTATTTGGAAAGCTGGGAAAAGTTGTTCAGTCTCATGGAATGGTTCATCTCTTTATATTTATTACAGGTGAATTTTGCCCATATAACTTATCATTGTCGCTACAGATTTCGTATATAGAAAATGGACCTCCTGAGGGTACAAAATTACTCGCTAACACATTTTTGTTTCGCTAGTTTCCTGGGTTATTAATAAAATATTATATTTGAACGCTTATTTTAAACTACATATTGTCCGAAAATACCACGGACTTCATTTCGAGGGGTTCCGGGCTATTTGTATTAACCGCCATTTTTTGGGATACGGACTTTTATACATATTTGGACTCAGCGAATTTTTCTGCGTCGTTTGAGCTCGGTTTGGTGATGATCGGAGCAAAAAAATGTCGCTTAATACAACCGTATTTTTTGGGCCTATTTCGAAGTGCAATGTATGAACCGGCACAAAATATTGACAAATTTAAGGCTTGTGTACTTAAGCTCACTACCAAATGACCACACAGTCGTTTAAAGCTTTTTGCCTGGAACAATAATTTACAGGGTGCATACGTTCAACCATTTAGCCTGACCTTATAAATATATAGAAATGTCGCTTAAAACAGTTAGCCTCTTAGTAAAATTCATGTCAAATGTCGCTTAATACAATAAATCGAATAAACAAATGTAGTCATATTTTTAGCCATATTTATTAGTTTAAGATATGGTATTTAAATTTATTCGCTTAGGATTAAAATATGAATAACTTTTTGGTAAAAGCAAGTACTTAGAGCTAGTATTTTCAATTCTAGGTACTAGCTTGGAACATGTATTAATAAATCTAGGCGGTTGAGTCATTTAGCCTGGAACAAAAAACCATAACCTCAGGCGGTAAAGTCATTTAGCCTGGAACAAAAACCCATTATCTCAGGCGGTTAAGTCATTTAGCCTGGAACAAAAAAATGAAAATTTTGGGTCACTTTGTATTAAGCGCCATATATTTTCGTTAAAAAGAGGAATATCAGAAAAAAATATTAATCAAATTATAGATAATGAGTAACAGGAACAGAAATTTTCTTTGTTGTGATAAAATAATGCGATTTGTTATAGTTATGATTTTTTTTCTGAAACTTTAAACTGCTCTGGTGTAAAGTTTCAAAAATGGCGGTTAATACAAATAGCCCGGAACCCCTCGATTTATAATTTTTCGAAATACTTATTCAAAGTTTAGTAAATTATACAAAAGTGTTCTGACGCCATCTAAAATAGCAATGTATGACGTTATACGTTCATATTTTCATATAAAATATCGTTTTATATAGGAGATCAACTAAAAGAGAGAAAAAGAAAAAAATAAGGGTTAACTTTTCAAAAAATTTACGTTGCACAAACTGTTTTGATAGAACGAACGATGTTGCTGACATGGGGGCTATTTGTATTCCCAAACAAATACCAAACTAGAACCCGATAGAAGTAAATAAAACGATCCCCAATTTCGATTCCCACGGGAACTGTGTGACTGATCGTATCAATATTACTCGTTCACTCGTGAACGACGCGAAACATCGATATTCATCTCCCAAGCCATGTTTTCTAAAAGTGTTTACTTAGGAGACTCCCAGGGCATAAGTGCTGTTTGAAACACTAAAAAGTTCATAGCTCGATTAGCACGTAATTTACCGAAAATACGCTGATCGATATTGTAGTGTAGTACATATACTGTAGCTTATTTACAGAATGTTGTATTAGTAGAAAATGGTTCAATGTTATGGTTCTCCTTGGTGGCTCAACACTTAGTTCTCTTATATCTTTTGTCAACAAATCAACAAGTCAACACATTCGCATGTGTGTTCGATTTTATCCTACTTAGATTTGGGTTCATGAGCCCTGTTAAAAGGAGAGGCCTAATGCCCTGCAGTGGGACTGTAAAGGCTCTTAAATAAATAAAATAAATGAATGAATAATAAGTGATGGGAACAGCGCATACGTCCTGGGCACCCCGTAATGTAACATACTCGAACATTTGAACACCATAATCGTATTATCGGGGCGTAAACGAGGTACTTACATGCTTACGCTCGCTTAGTGAAGGAGGAGTAAAAATAAAATGGACTAACAGTGCCGTCTTTTAGAGACCCTGAACATTTCAGTTAAAATAAGCCACACTGAAAAACTGACACCAGGGTTCATCGGGTCGTTGGATGACTCGGTGCACCACTCGAAAATGAGAAGAAGAAGCTACACTTTAATGTATCACAAACAATGATAGTTCGTCAAGGAACACTGAAGGGAAATATCTTTTTAGGTCAGTGGTTCTTAACCTTTTAGTACTGGGGGACCATTTATATTTTAGGTATTGCACAAACGCACACACCTACGTACACGAATCACGTCTTTATTCCTCGAGAAGTTGGCAGAGCGTTAACGACCGTAGAAGTACCTACGATCTGAAGTAACGTCTGACGAATATTTGAGGAACGTTTCAGATAAGTCGTGTATTACTATAGTGACAGGTTGTCAGCCTCTCACCTAAAATTGCGATACATAACGAGTATTACATTATAGAACCCTCGAGTCCCTTAGTATATTCGAGATCGGCACATAGGTGTCGTTTCTGTTTTTTGTTAGCGAGATCAGAGAATAATGGTTATGGCTAATCATAAAAAAATACAAAGAATTAACTTACGACACTTGTGGTGAGGTTTAAAACGACAATTAAGACTATTACAACTTTAAACTGTTCCATGATTACTTAAGAGTTCAGAAACTATTATGTACCTACGTTTGGTTTCAGAAATGGAATGAACAGTCTTCTAATAGCTGCCAACATCATATCCGTTCTCGCCAAAGTTTGTTTACAAAAACACCAAACTGTTTATGAAACAAGAGTGATAAAGTTCGAAAAATGAAACCCGACTTCAACATAGGTACTTACACCTAAAATACGAGGTAGGTAATAATATCATTTTCATTTTACACGATGTTGTTCTTCTTTTAGTTACCATAATATCATCATTATCACACGAAGTTGCATTTTGCGTTTTCTGTGCAATGGACGCCGCTAACTCCCCCCTAAACCAGGTAACGGATTTTGATGCGGTTTTTAGTTGATACCACTATTAAAGAGAAATGTTCATATAATATGTCAGCGGTTGCAATAAAACTACTTGGGCCTAGTATGTGGGGTATCAAATGAAAGAGTTACATGAGACAATTTGAAAAATATATTTCATCAATAGGTACATTTACGCTGCCAGTTTGGAAAAAAAATTAAGTTACATTTTTAATACTTCTCAAAACATTCAAAACTGCTATGTTTGGAGTCCTCTAGGTACAAAATGGCTGTCATAAGTATATTTTGTTTAAAGTAGGTATGCCAAATGGTACATCATATCCTCAATATTAACGTGACGAAAGGAATTCCAAAAATCGATAGGTTTAATGTACGAATTTCTCAATCATAAGTCATTGAGAATTACAGTATGTTTTAAGACCACCAGTGGCCTATGCAACGAAACTACAGGCTACAATTTCTACAGGTGAAATTCGATGTACATTGCGTAGCCGGTGGGGATTACAAAACCAGGATTTTTGACCCGCTACGCAATGTACATCGAAATTCACCTGTAGAACTGTAGCCTGTAGTTTCGAAAAACGAGGCACAGGTGTGCCTCTAAAACTATTTAAGAATATCTAGTCAGAATTGCTTTTGTAACATTAAAAATTATTATGTGAGGCAAGACCACAGGCACTGCGTTGCCTCTCTTGGCCTCCCTGGCTGATTCCACAGGACCGATGAGTCGATACGTGCGGAGCCAGGTCGACTGCAGACGCAGAAGTATATCAGACGATAGACCTCTATGACACGCGCTTGACGGAGATCTCATGCCGGGTTTAGTGTGGAGTTGTCCTTCTCCAGGACCGATCTTGGGTCGAGTTAATCCCTCGATTGCCTCTTACGCCCCCCACGGGAAGAGAGGGCGTGACAGCCAACCCCTCATGTAACTGTACTATAGTCGGATAAAAACTGTAACATACAAAAAATAACTGATATTATGACGTAGGTTTACGCGGAATTTCCACGCCAAAGCATATTTCACGTGTTTCTCGTTTTTCACAAAGGTGTGGGATTTTATAGCTTTGTAAATATTGTTTTGTTTAGAAACTTTGTGTTGGCATTGTTTCTTTCGAGTTTACATTCGCCTATAAATGTACTCTACACGAGCGTTCCATAGCAGCTTGTGTGTTAGTACGTTGTTCAGTTATGTGATGCTTGTTCGCCGTGTGGTGCTGGTTCAAAACAGCATCACCCTGTTCCGAACCATCATCATCATCATCACATCATCCTATAGCGGTTCACTGCTGGACATAGGCCTTCCCCAGGGTCCGCCACAATGAACGATCTCCCGCTTTCGCCAACAGTCGCTACCAGCCGCTCTCTTTAACTCTACCTACCTCTCATCGGTCCATCTTGCCGGAGGGCGTCCATCGGTACGCTGGCAGAGGCGTGGTGTCCATTAGCTGGGTCTCCATTGAACGAGCAGCCTCCACTGCCATGCACTGCTGAGCATGAGTATATTAACATGCTCGTTCAATGGAGAGCCAGCTATTCGAGAACCCGCTTACTCCACCGGCCATCGGATGCCACCGACACTACGACAGATGCGACCAGCCAACTACAGCCCAGTATTTATACATCGCACTCAACTCTGATATCGATCTCAAGAGCTTTTTTGACAAGTGTCAGTCAATACTAACAGCATCTCAAACTCGCACTTAAGATCGATCGCAGTGTTGAGTGCGGTTTATAAATATAGGCCTAAGGCATGATGAAGGGAATGGGCAGTAGCGTTCTCTGTGAATAGTAGTGATTCTTGCACTGCGCTCTCCGTTGCTCAATCCGTCTGTCAAGCCTGGTGAATATGGCGGATTCCTATTATAGGGGCAGACCGACAGACTCATGTTCAGCAATCAAATTTCATGTCTGTCATGGTGTATTTTTAAAATATTAGACATAAGTAGAATATTTCACCAAGTAGGTAAGGGGTCTTAGAAGAACATATATGTAATCGTGTATCCTAGAACCTTATCTGCCGTGTGATGCCGGCTTAGAATAGCATCACCCCTAAGAGGCGACTAACGGACTCGAGAGTATTAGTGTATCACAATTTTTAGGCGACAGGCTGACAACCTGTCACTATAGTGATACACATGTTTTCTGAAACAACCTTGGAAAACAATTCCCAAAAATGTCAGACGTGGCGATAGCGACCGTATTCTTACGGTTGTTAACGCTCTGCCTACCTCGCAAGGGATAAAGGCATATATGTATGTATGTGTATCTTAGGAACTTAACCGACAATTTCCTCATGACGATACTAAACCCTCTTACACTATTTATAATTGAATACCTGTCGCAATATAGTAGGGACATCGCCCCAGGGTGATCACACGGGTATTCAGTGACCCGTGAATCGATACGCTTACCCTATACCTACCTATATTACCCAGTCTGCACATAGGTAGGTATGTACATAAATACATACACAAATCACGCCTTTATCCCTCTGGGGTAGGCAGAGCGTTAATAATCGTAAAATTACGGTCCTTATCGCCACGTCTGACAAGTGTTGAGAGCCATTTTCGATGATACATGTGTGGAGCGACCTCCGCCTGACAGAACTTTAATTGCATATCGACCACAGCCATCACAAGCAGTCAGATACTCCACACATGTATCACTGTAGTGACAGGTAGTCAGCCTGTCGCCTAAAATTGTAATACACATGAACCTCTCGAGTCCCTTAGTTGCCTTTTACAACACCCACGGGAAGAAATGGAGTGATGCTGTTCTAGGCCGGCATCATACGGGTAGGTATGTGTTTTGGAGATAATACACTCGAGAAGATTCACTCTCAATAAAAAAAGGGGTACTTGACGTATCAGACTTGCGTACTTATGTCCAATTTTGATCTTTTTATGTTTTACCAACCTATGTGACCAGCATGAGTGCGTGTATGTGTGTGTGTGTGTGTGTGTGTGTGCATATATCATATCAGCTTAAATAGCAGTCCCCTGATACCTATAGAAGGCGGTTGAAGAATTCTGACACAAGGGTTCATTGGGTCGTTGAACGACTCGGTGTCCCACACGAAAAGAGAGAGCGTATCCTGCTGGACGTAGGTCACTCGCAGGTTTCGCATTTAGTCGCTACCAGTGTCCCATGCAATGAAACTACAGGCTGGCTGATGAAATTCGATGTACAATGCGTAGCCGGTGGGATATTACAAAACCAGTATTTATGACCCGCTACGCAATGTACATCGAATTTCACCTGTAGACTTGTAGCCTTTAGTTTCGAAAAACGGGCACTACTGGTGACGTCCAACTCTTTATGACTTCAGTCCATCTGGTTGAACGGAAGATGTATGTACAACGCTTGCCAAGGCAATTTTTTATTAATTATGTTTTAGTTGGTAACGTAAACTACCTACCTGTTTCAAATTCTGAAAAAAAACGGCATGAACGGCGCCCTCAGAATAAATCCCTTCGCCATCCTCGCCTTATCTCGTTCCCTGTCGGGGCCGGCTTCCTAACCTAGGGGATTTGACGTGGAGTCGAGTTTTTACACAGAGCGACTGCCGTCTTACCTCTGCAATCCGAAGGCTAACCTGGCCCGAATGCTAGGTTAAGTCGCATTCACATATCATCTGAATTCAAATACTTTAATGTGGGTTTCATTACGGCGTTTTTCCTTTACCGTTAGAACAGTCGGTAAATGTAGGTACGTGAGTTAAACACATTGGTACCTGGAGGGGATCGAACTAAGGTCTTACGATTGTAAGACCAGGGTCTTAACCACTTGGCCACCGATGCTCAGATTTATATAAGGATAAATTAAATATGACAGTGGCCGGCAGTACTTATTACAGTAAGTACTTATTTTCCAGTATTTTATGTTATGTGATTCGCACTTATCGATTTCCCATTATTTATTTTATTTTCATAGTATAGCTCGAAGTCAAAAGGTTTCTGGGTCGTCTAAAAGTAGTCATCACATCATGTCATTGAGCCAAATAATAGGTGACCTTCCTAAAAAAGACCTGCTACCTACGTCTCAAATAAGATCGTGGGTCAATCAGGTCGGTATTGTTAGGTTGGGTTGGGTTAGGTTCTCGGCATGTATGTGAATACATACATGCGAGTATTTGGGAATCCAAATACTCGCACATTTAATCACCTATCTGGAGCTTAATTTCGGAAATGTTGGATGATTTCATTGTTAACCAATGTTTCATAATATTTTATATTGCGTCCTTCTGTTCCGCATCATGTGTAATGATTCTATGGGGTCAATTTTCTAAGGTATATCATTTAATAAAAAAAAGCACGTGCACGGTTTTTTGATTGCAGGTCCATAGAAGTCAAATAAAATTATTAAGTCATAAAAGTGTCTAAACAATCTTCCATAAAAAATATCATCATTCTCCTTGCTTTATCCCCTTTCTCTGTCGGGGTCGGCTACCTAACTGAGGGGATTTGACGTGGAACCAAGTTTTTACACAAAGCGACTGCCATCTGATCTCTGCAACCCGAAGGCTAACCTGGCCCGAATCCTAGGTTAAGTCACATTCAAATATCATCTGAATTCTAATATCAGGTCCTATCGAAAATTATTGTCTGCTTATCTAGCCTACAATATTTTATATAGCCTAGCCTGGTAATATTCGGCAAAAGGTCAGTTAATGCTTATGAATATTTAAGTTAGGGGCAGCACTAGTACTTCCAATACCGGCATTCAAAATGTAACACCATCGGTTACGATTACGGTATTGATGATTTCAGTAAAATATACAGGTATGCGCTCTTATTTCGTTACTTTTTCATCCTTGCGTCGCTACGCTGTCAACATTTATTGGATTTTCAGAAATTTTGAAGTTTAAATAAGCTTTGCATTTGCATCTTTTAATTTTATAGTGTGATTTTCGCAAAATAAGAGCAAAAAGGCAAATACTGGACTACCGGAATTCCGGTAGTAAAAAAAGCATTCCGGTATTGAATACCGGTATTGAAAAAAGCGGCCTAGGCTCGAGAGGTGTTTTTACCAGAAAGATGTGAGGCAGGCGGCGGAGTTGACGAATAGCTCAAGTTTTATTGGTCCCCAGAGAAATTTGCAAAGAGATATAACTCCCGACGGAGCTCTTCATCCACGAAAACTATCTATTCCTTTTTGAGGCAGAACTCACCGCGTTATAAGTAGTATAAATACAGGATGGTAGTAAATAAGTCGTATAAATAACTAGCGGGTGCCCATTTTAAAAATTCATCCCGTCGCATCCCACAGGAACATTTTTCATATTGTTAATTCAAGTTACCTTCTATGTGTTTGCCAAATTTCATAAACATCGGTTTAGTAGTTTTTGCGTGAAGGAGCAACAAACAAACATACAAACTTCCGCATCTCGATTTTCACATTTCGATTTTTTCGGGATACCAACTGTCCTATGTGTTAATCCAAGTTTCCTTTTATCTGTGTCCCAAATTTCATGAAAATTAAGGAGAATGATGATGGTTCAGAGGTATCAGTGTCAAGGAGTAACAAACAAACAAACATACAAACTTTCGCATTTATAATACACGATTAAAATACTATCGGTCGGATGGTGTCGGCTTGGAATAGCACTACTCTTTCAGGGAAGGACAACATCGCTCTCTTTGTATAGAATATGTTGCACTGCGCTCGCCAATTCCAGGCGATAAATGTAGTGATTAAATAGAAAGCTTTATACGTATAAGTAGCAGCGCGCCCAGCAGCTGCGCCCGCTGTAACTCATTTTCCCGTGGTAATAAGTTATTTTCCAGGCAAGTATTACACGTATAAACCTTCCTCTTGAATCACTCAATCTAAAAAAAACTTCATCAAAATCCGTTGCGCAGTTTTAAAAATTTAAGCAGACATACAAACATACAGGCGAAAAGCGGCATTGCTTTATACCATGTAGTGAAGTGATACTTGCCGGGAAATCGCGGATGCAACCGCTGGGCGGGCCGCTAGTGTACAATGGACATTAGTGATGTAACGAATGTTCCATTTTAAGCATCCGTGAATGCGAATGTGAATATCTGAGGCCCATATTCGCAATGGCGAATTCGAATACGAATGTTAAGTTTTTAAATTTAGCGTCGTATATCTGTGGCTAAAATGTGGTCGCTGATTGGCCGCGCGAGCCGGACGTGGTTGTTTGTTTCTATGCAATCGCATTTTAATTCTGAAATTGCCGAGATGATATGAACGAACTCTCATGATCCCGTTTTAGGTCAATAAAATGATTGGTTATTTACGACAGGTGGTTAACAAAAATCTTCGAACCTGATTTTATGGACATGGACGCAAAATATTCGCAAGAATGCGAATGTTCAAAAACATGCGAATATTCGCGAAAGCGAATGCGAATATTCGTTACATCACCAATGTATACCCTAATGCGATTCAGCCGCATTACCACCGTGGGGTAACCGACCGCGCCCCAGCCCGTTTGCGGCTAACCGAACACGACACGGGTTTCAACCAATTGAATACCTACCGACATTTGCGTAGCGGTTACGCAAGCTCGAACTCAGGCGGATCGCACACATAACGCACAACGGACCGCTAAAATATTGCAGCGGTCTGACAGATCCATACCAGAAAAGTCAATTCCCATATCCCTATATCCTCACGGTGCGTCGAGTGCGGTTGAGCGGTTTTAATATGGGGATTGACATTTTCTAGTATACATCTGACAGACCGCTGCGATATTTTTGCGCTCCGTCGTGCGTTAAGTGTGAGATCCGCCTAAGGGTTCATTGGGTCTTTGGGCGACTCAGTGTCCCACAAGAAAAGAAATAAAATAAAAATGTTCAAAATTTGACTTTGTGTGGAATTATTTATGTAAAATATACTACATACATACTCGTAGAAACAATATATCACGCCTTTATTCTCTGACAGACCGCTGCGATAATTTAGCGGTCCGTTGTGCGTAAGGCGAGGAGTTGCTGCTCAAATCACGATTTCAGGGGGTGAGGCGGGGGGGGCCGCCCGCGCTCCCCGCGCTCAGACACATCATCTGGCGCTCGCACACTACGCACCCGTACGTCGTGTGTCTTATGGACATGACCGCAGTCCGACAACCTTTTAAATATATGAGCTTTATCCCGGCCATGGAACTTTTACTTCTACCGTGAATTATTATTTTTTTGTGATAATGCGACGAAACGAAATATGAATGTGGGTAGATGGATGGACGCAGAAGAGGAGGAAGGCCTTAAAAGAACGTAATGGCTAGTTAAAACATACAAATTTAATTACAAAGGATGTTAGGATAAGTACTAAGCTCCTTTTATAAACCTGTCCTTGAAACTGAACAACTTTCCCCCTGGAACATAGGTCGAAATATGAAAAAAAAATCTAGCCCCCCAATTCAGATTCTGTAAAGTTAAAAAAAGTACGAATAGATTGTAAAAAAGATGATTATGAATCAAACGGTGTAAACAATTATTTCAATTTTGATAGAAAATGGTCGAAAGTCGGAAAATGTCCCAAGTCCAAAAATTTGAGTACGAAATTTCAGTTATATTTGCTATACGATGTACTGTTCTCAAGATATATGCACTTTTAGTTTCCATTCGTTTTTAATATTCAAAAATGATATTTAACTAAAATGTTAAATGGCGTTTTGCATTGGAGTCTTCAGTCACGCCTGCTTCTTGCTATAGGTAGGTACTTCATTGTTTTCTTTTGTTTATGCCGCCGACTTAAGTGCCAACAACCGTCGACTTGGGCTGTACCCCGTGAAATACTAGAATTTACATCATGTATGTGGGATGATTTGTAAGATGAGACGAACAACTGTAAGATTAAACGAATGGACAACTGAACGATATTTTTTTAACGTAAGCCGGATGTTAGATGAATTTCTGAAGTATGATGCTAGAACGAAAAAGCAATGTAGGTGAGTAAACGAGCGTGAAAGAGAGGGTGAACAGATACTTTTTAAATAGGATCACGGGCGAAAAAACTCGGGGTAATCTGAAGAAAATTCGAAAATTAACTTATTCTTTCTTCTACATCCACAGCCACAGAGAACTTAAAACTTCGCTGTAATAACATGGGTGTATGTTATTACAGCGAAAATAAAACTAAAAAGCTTACAAAAGATTTTAGTTAAGTGCCCCATCTCATATAAAACATAACCTTTTTTCCAAGCTGGTCGGATAAAAAACAAAAAGTTGCAATAAAGAATAGAAAAAAGTACGCGTGACAGATAATTGCCATTCGCAAACGCCATTAAACATTTCAAAAAAATAACTTTTGCGAAAATTAAAACGAATGCAAACTAAAAGTGAAAATACCTCAAAAACGGTGCAAAGTAGAGCAAAAATTACTCAGTTTCGGTACTCATATTTTAGGACTTGTTTGATAATATTAAAATTAAAATTGGGCCCCTATTTTGTCCACAATTGTCCTAAGCCTAGCCTCACTCACATGCGCTTTATTGAATTCCTACTTTTCTTGTTATTTATTTCACTACCTCATTTGTTCCAAATTCTCATTTGGTCTACTTTTACATTTAGTCAACTTCCTCATTTATTCTATTCCCTAAAAATATCTCGTCAAGCCCACAATTAGGGACTTTCTAGGGCCACAGACCACCTTTTTATTTTGTTCTGAAGAATATGTCAAGTGCCACGTTATTTTAAGGAAATATAGATGGTGCGCAACGGGATACTGGGTATTACTATAATGTTATCTCTTTGATGGAAGCTTCAGTATGAACATAAAAGTTCATACTCAGCTCCTAAACCGCACCATCTAATTAAACTTTTTATACTACTCTTACATAGAAAGTGCCATATTACCCTAAAAAACTTACAGTCTGGCATGCATAGTTTTCGAGATAACTCAGGTTTTAGTTTCACAGCTGTAACCTTAAATCAAGAATTCGTCAAAACATTCAACTATACCAAAGAAAGTAAAACTACTTTATTTCCGAAACTAAGGTTTTTTGTAGTTCGTGTTCGTGTAGGAGTAGTGTGTGTAGTGTCATCTCGTGTTCATTCTCATATACATTCATTCTCGTGTTCAACCCACGAGTCGTACGAGCGGAGTAAGCAGCTGTCAGCGATGTGTCAAAAGCGTGACAAAGAGCAGCGCAAAAATTTTGTAATTGTGAAGAAGCTGGTAAGACTGCTCTCTGATGTAGTTTTGTTTGTATGTCTGAATCCCATACCATCCCGACCACAGAACAGCGTATGGGTATCACAGATTATATATACGTGCCTAGATCATGGCGAACGTAAGCAATATCGTCTTCAGACTTAAAAAATATCACTATTCGCTCCGTCCGAAGAGTTAACGCACAAAGAAAACAATATATTTGCGTGCGCGCACAAGACATCTCTGGTCTGTGGTTGAATGACCACCGACTGGATCTAATTTGGCACCGCTGTGTCGGTTTCTGTAATAAGTTCTTGGGGGAAAATTGTTTAGATAACCTGTCAACCAAGAGTTATCTTGAAAAGATAATAGGTATTAAAAATTACTTGGTACCTACTGTACAAACGTTACTCATGTTCAAAATGCACACTGTAAATATTTAAAGTGAATTACTAGTTATGTATCATTCCTTTCTTATTATAAGTAAAAAGGCTTGGTTAGACTTTTGCTTTTTATTATCTTATAGATAAAATATCGTCTCTCGTCAAGGCTAGCTGAAGCGACAGCTACGATAAATTTTTGCTCGTCTCGCCAAAAGACGTAAGCGACGTAATAATAAGCGCATACTTAAATTACGCCTTTTGGTGTCAGCCATAAAGTATTTTATCAAGCAATCTGTCCATGTCACTAACGTCATAAGTAAAATGAGCGACGTAATAATTACGAAAAAATATTTGTCAATTTTGCGGGAAATTTTGACACAGTACCGGCGCTGGCAAGAGCCATTTGGGTACTGGCGGGGTAGCGGGCGGTGCGGGATGTCATCGGGAGGTTGGTTTGTCGGCGAGAACCGTTCTAATTATTGGAAAAAAATTATTTGTTGAATTAAAATCTTTTCATTCACTAAAACCTAATAGTATAATTTATAGGACATTGAAATAGGAATATTCTACATCAAGAAACTATATCAAAATAGTAGTCCAAATTACGATATAATTGGTTTGAAAATATTTTTAATGCTCTTTTTGAGATTTTTTTTATTAAAATATGTCAAACCAATCGAGTCATACGATGGTGTTACTACTAGATAATATCTTCGAGTATGTCATATATTTTTTTGAGGTCTTGGTAGCATCAGTAACAGGCTTAAAAAATGAATCGAAAGTAATGCTTTTCGTTGGCCTTCCTTCATAACAGCGTCTTAAGTGTGAGATCCGCCGTCGTTTATTGACAGATTATGGCAGTACAAGTTCTGATGATAACATTTCGGTTCCAATCATCCACCCAACATCATCATACTCCTTGCCTTATGCCGTTCTCTGTCGGGGTTGGCTACCTAACCTAGGGGATTTGGCGTGGAACCAAGTTTTTACACAGAGCGACTGCCATCTGACCTCTGCAACCCGAAAGCTAACCTGTCCGAATCCGAGGTTAAGTCACATTCAAATATCATCTGAATTCATTTGAATTTTGTATGGAAGGTCGAAAAATTTTTTTCGTTTCCTAACATAGCCTCCATAGTAAAAGTTGTTCAGTTTCATGGTCTGATCACGCCTGCAAAGTTTTCGTTACACCGTCCCTTACACCCCGTATTGGTAATATTACCGTGTTGTTTATTAGAGATCTTATCAAGTACATGATATGTACTGTAGAGACCGTCTACGGCGTAGCTCCGCGTGCTACAGAAGTGCTACGTTGCGCGTAGAGCAAGCAAGGCCTAGACCATAGTATAAAAAAGGGAAAAGTAGGCTAACTACGGCCTTCAGCGCTATGATTGCCTGCTCTCTTAAGGTTGTCACTTTGAATAAAATTTCAATTCAATGACTAAAAATTGGCATAAGTCGAGCAGTTGCATTTTTAACTTGCATGGGTCTAACCAATGTGTCTGAGGTCAATTTTACCTACTAACACGATAATGAAACCTATCTAATGAATTACTTGATATTATCTTCAGAATTACTAAAGCGGTGGAGGGTTTGGATTTTATCTTATAGGTACCAATGTGATTAGAAGAAAAAGTGGGTATTATGGAAAGTAAGTAAAATTGGCTTTCCTTTTTATTACAGTTATTTATAATTGACGGCCAGATAGAATTACTAATCATTGGCACTAGTGACTGCGGGGGATATTTTTTAAAATAAAGGAAACGACTCCAAAGAACGTGTAAAATCGCGTACCTCCATTTTCTCGGTTAATATGACTAAAACACGTGTAAAGTCGCGTACCTCCATTTTCTCGATTAATATGACTAAAAAAAGTCTGACCAACACTTTACTGAAAAACGAATCAAAATCGGTCCAGCCAAACGCGAGATAATCTCGGACAAATATACATACATACAGGTCAAACTAAGAACCTCCGTTTTTGTTAGTCGGTTAAAAAAGTCAATTTTAGGATTGCGGAGTTCGAAATCAACGGGGATTTTCTATCACACACACATGCATGCCGCGTGCGATGCATTTGTATGAAGATAGATAGCATACTTCTCCTTTTTTATACTATGGTCGAGAAGATAATTATGTAGATATGCAATAAGGACAAGTAAATCCTTTTTGTGGATTAAACGGCTAGGTGGATGTTGTCACCTTTTAGTACACCCACTGGTAGAAAGAAGGTGATGCTATTTTGAACCGGCATTACGGCTTAGAATTAGAATAGCATCGTCCCATTTCTTTCCCGTGGGTATCGTAAGTGTATTGCAATATTAGGCGACCGGCTGACAACTTGTCACTATATTGATACATGACTTTTCTGTAACGACCCTCAAATTGTCAGACGTGGCGATAACGACCTTAATTATACGATCATTAGCGTTCTGCCTACCCCGCGAGGTTTAAAGGCGTGTTTTATGTATGTTTTATTACACTTCTGTGTCGAGAATTTAGCATACATTACTGGTTACCTTTAAGTTTCTCATGATTAGATTTTTTCCATTTCTCATATCATCTGAAGGGGCCCTCAATACTTGTCAGACGTGGCGATAACGACCATAATTTTACGATCGTTAACGCTCTACATACCCCGCAAGGGATAAAGGCGTGATTTGTGTATGTGTATTACTGCAAGTCTCAATAGTACTGCTGGAATTCAAACTATCGATCGTATAGGGTTGTTCGAAAGAAAACTATCGATAGCTGTACCATCGATAAATCGGCAACGGCATCTACCGCCGACTCGTATTGCAGCCGGCTCAGGGGCCGAGTTTTAATCGTACTAATGGCTCCCCCCCCCCCCCCCGCATCCCCCTCCCCCCCTTTACCGCATCTCAAGCGAGCATTCCTTACAACTTTTCTCAAAGTGTTTCCTGTATCGGATTTCCAACCGTTTGTAGTAATTATTAATTAGGTACCGTTTCATGCGAAACTTATTATGCTCGTAGCACACGTTCTACGTTACTTATCGATTACCATGATGATGATGATGATGATCTCTCTGACCGATTTCGGCCATGGCGACCACGTCGACTCCTAATCATCGGCGCTGGTGCGCCCGGAAATGGATATTGTAGCCAATTTTGGCAGTAAACTCCCGTGCACAGTGTGGACACGTGAGTTTGCCATTTACATAATTTATAGTTAATGGCTACGGGTGGACGGGCCTTTAACTCATCGCGCTTATCGTCGAGGTCTGCTTTACGCTGTTCTTCAAACTCGCGGACTTGCCTCTTTACCATCCTGCGCCATTTGAGGCGCTGTGCTGCCAGACCCTCCCATTTAGTGGGCTCAATGTTGCATCTTTTCCTTTTTTTTCGATTCCCATATACCTACCCCCAAAAGGTAACACATATTTTTCACTATGAAAACATCATGTAAAAGTAATTTAAAAAAGTGTGGTTAGACCAGTCGTTTTAAACTTTCAGCCTAAAATTGTGGTACACATGAAATCCTCGAGTCCCATAGTTGCCTTTTACAACACCCGCGGTAAGAAATGGGGTGATGCTATTCTAAGCCGGCATCACACGGCACAAAAAATTACTTGGGAACTTTTTAATTCAAATTCAAATTAATTTTTTTTCAAATTCAAATTATTTCTTCAAAGTAGTACATTTTACATTTAGCTTTTTGATGGTCAAATATTAACAATTTTAACAATAACAATTTTATGAACCTAGTGTAAACGCGGCTCAGGTGGACTAAAAACTTAAAACTAGCCCCAGTTCGTATACCTAGTTAGTTGCCTACTAAAGTAGGTGGCCATCGCGCTAATTGTGTTAAAACTTGGGCCGAGCCCATAGCTTTTTTATTAACACTGAACTTGACTTGACTTGACTTCTGAATCTGAAAAGCTCCAACAGCGACATCTAGTTCGAAGTAGTCTTGCTGTCATTCCAAAAAAACGTCATTATTCTTCTAGTTTAGCGATAACGGAGAAATGAAACGAATTGGGTGCCTATTATTTTCTTTATCATCTGTGCCAATAAGCCAATAAAAAAAAAACAAATGTCTCCCGGCAGTTGAGACGTGACTTGAATTTGTTTCATGTTGTTTTTGTGAAATTGAATATTTTTTTTGTGTTTTATTGAAGTTATATATCATATGTATGAAGTTATATGTAGGTACCTAGAGTACCTAGTAGTAGAAAATAATGTATGCAACTGCATAAAATTAGGCTTAAGAATAGCCCTGTCGAACTAAGACACTTGCATTTTAATGACAGTTGCATAAAATACTATTATTGGCTAGATTGAAGTTATATGTAGGTACCTAGTTGTAGAAAAGAATGTATGCACAAATCCTACTACATATATATTATTATTATTTGCAAAAGTTTTTCTTTTACTCGACGTAAGGTCGGTGCTTGAGATGCAGGTACGGGCTTAAGCCAAGTATCCTGAATCAAATGTGTTTGTGTTTTGTGAGCTGTGTGTGTGTCGTAGTGTACGATTAGTGGCTTGTGATGTGTGGTTGTGAATGTTATTTGTAAGGTTGTTTGAATGTATATCTTGATTATTTTGAAGTGTCAGTGATGTAGGGTTTAAAAATCTGCGGACTATAGAGCAGGTGTCTAGGACTATGGATTTTTGCAGTGGTATATAGGTGTTTTTATTTAGTTCGAGTAGTTTAAGTGCGGTATGAAGAGTTTTTGGTATAACTCCGGTTGACGAAATGATGATAGGGATAATTTTGACGGTTTCTTGATGCCACATCTGCTTAATTTCGTCTGCTAGTGGGATATACTTTTGAATTTTTTCGGTGTGTTTCTGTTTCAGGTTATGGGTGTTAGGAACTGCAATGTCTATTAGGTAGGTTGTTTTGGATGCCTTACATGTGAGTGTGATGTCCGGTCTATTGCTGAGGATTGTGCGGTCGGTAACGATGTCCCTATTCCAATACAGTTTTGCTGTGTTATTTTCTAGTACACTTTTAGGTGTATATTTGTAATATGGAGTGTGTGTGTCGAGAAGTTTGTATTTGTGTGCAAGGAGCTGATGAATGTGTTTGGCAACATTTATTATTATTATATATTATTACTACATATATTATAAATGCGAAAGTTTGTTTGCTTCTCCTTCACGCAAACATTACTGTGGCGATTTTCTTGAAATTTGGCACAAAGATAGAGGGTAACTTGAAAATACACATAGAATTGTTGTTATCCCGAAAAAAAAACCAGAACAGACTTCCACGCGGGCGGATCCGCGGTCACCCACTAGTGTTATAATTGGGACCGGATTATATGCAACATGAGAAGCCTGAAATATGCACAAAAAATGCTTGATATATGCATGAAAACCGCCAAAATATGCTAGCGAAAGCGATGGGAATGAGAACGAAAAAAAGACGCACTAGACTCGAAAAATATTGAAAAGGTGATCTATATATGCATCATAACAAGATTTCGGAGAAAATATACTACATGAAAACACGTTAAATATTTAAAAAATGTATATGAAAATGCATATAATCCGGCCAATATTTATAATAAATCAATAGTCAGCTAGTTTACTGTCTGTTAAACTAGGTATTTGAACATTTTTGCATACGCTTCTTTGACGAACTTTTGTATACTCAATAATTTCTATAAAAAAAACTGGGTTAACTTCTCAGAAGAATTAACCTTGTAAGGACTTAGGATGATCAATGTGAGAAACATCTGAGTCCGTGGGCACAAATATACGTGCTTATACTTATACTTGCCCTTAGCGAGGAGTGTATAGGGCGTAGGGCCCGGGGGGCGGGGGGGAGGGGGTTGACTAGGGCTGGGACACACCCGCAGGGCCGCTTTGCCGCCTCGCCCAAAATCCTATTACAAAACAATTAAAACTTTTTAAGTTTTCACGGTTTTCTCAACTCTGCAAATTATTATAATATAAATTGGAATAACTTTTAACCACTTATGCCGGCTTACCAAATGGTATTGTGGGCAACAAACGGATTACTTTACTTGGTTGAGGAAAATTGAGGATTATTTTAAAATGAGCGTACTTTCAGTAGCCTCTACTTACTCTCTTTGACAGTGTCCATGATCAATTCTACAGCGAACTATAGGTAGGTACGGATTTTTATAGAAACCTGATTCAGTTGATCCGTGAAAAGGGTAGGTTGACGTTATGTTGATAATAGGCACCTTAATGTGTAAAAGTTTCGAAATTGCCAATTGCGTGTGCACTTCTGTTATTTTATTATTATAATATCAGTATAGCCACTATAGCCGCTACAATGCTGGACAAAATTTCGGATGATAGACTCATATATCAAATAAGAAACGAAATTGCAATTTACTTTTGTGCCACCCTGAGCTTAACTCATAACGGTCTGTGTAGTCGCTTGGGTACGGCATCTTTTTTTAAAATTTTTACCTACTGCTGCGGCTTTACAAGACAAACAGTAGGAACCTTAAAAGCTTTAAAGCTTATTTAAACTAAATACACATAATTTAAATCAAAACCTACCTAAACTCTCACACTATTCATCAATAGGTAGAGCTATAAGCGGTCTAGAATTAAGAACAAATTACCATTTTTAGGAAACTTTATGCTCTACTAGACTACATTTTCTATTTTACAAATATTACAATACCTATTTTTTCTTAATAAAATAAAAACAACGAAATTGTTTTTTTATGAAAACATTCTGCCATTGATTTCAAAACTAGGTAACCATAGTTATAAATCTAGTCTAGTATAACTGAATCAGGTAGACACTAACGGGTCAATTAATCCATTCGCGCGTTTTTCATTAAAACGTTTGAAAAAACGAGGGGTTTAAGAAAAAACTAAGAGGAGTTTACGAAAATTTGTGTGTGTGTGCTCATCCCTAGCGTGGTTGTATTCTAAGGCAGCGAAGGCGCGCGTCTAAACTGCGTTTTATACTACCCGCCGGTAGTGCCCCATATAGTTTACATTGCTAGTTATAATAGAAATAACTTGAGATAAGCAACAGTTGCAGCGGTTGTTACACAACCACATGAGAATGCATTTTGATTAATTAATTTATTTTTTTTTAAAAACAGATACGGAACAAGGACCTCTAGGGTAGATACAGAAAAAGGACACAACAGGTACTACTTCTAGAAATAGTTTTCTTACAGTAGCCCTCTCTCTTTTTTTTCGTGTGGGACACCAAGTCGTCTAACAACAACAACCGAAGCCCTAATAAAGTGAGACAGCATTAAATGAGACGCGGATAAAACGTGCTCCTCTGTAATATAAAAATGAGAGTAATAGTATTGTAAAATAACGCATTAATAAGCTATTATGTCTATAAATACACACATATTTCTAGACAAAATAACATATACCTACAGACATAAGAAAATAGATAAAATATTTACCTACTAAAATGAGTTACTTCGCTAGAGAAAGATAATGCTCAGACACGTTTTTTAAAAACAGTGTTCTGACACCAGGGTTTCATTGGGTTGCTAGACGTCTTTGTGTCCCTAGAGAGAGCAGCAATGTATGCCAAATGGGGCATCGTCTCGGCAGTCGTTGTCGAAGGCGGGCGGCAATCGTTGTCGAAGGCGGGCGGGAATCGGGACTCGGCCGGCGCCCGCCGAACGCGACACCCGCGTCGGAACGCCGCCGCAACGCGCGCGATAAACACGCGATCGAACTCGCGACTTAAACTTACTATCAAAACTAACCCTAACACTAAACCATCGAGTCAACATCAGTGAGTGGTTCAAAGTTATTGCTATGGAACTTAAAACTAACTTTGAATTTATTACCGCTGAGTTCGCAAAGGGAATGAACTGTAAAACCCTCGTGTGCAGTTAAAGTAGGAGCAGATAAGGTAAGATAACACCAGGTTTTACGTGATTTTTGTCTTTGTTTCGTGCGAACGCTGGGCGAATGTTTTCGTGACTAACAATAAAACTTTATTTTAAAACAATACCTACTAGTTTTATGTCGTTTCGTGCTGGCGTGAATAAAGTTTGTTGTCAATATTTCTGACCTAAATTTTTGTATGCCTAATCGATTGCTATAATTGTCTGTTTTTAAAATGTTAATAAGTAATAGGCAGGTCAAATGAGATACTTTTAAAATTATATTTTATATGAAAATACGAAGAGATGACGCCATGTCTCTCTAGTGTGGATGGCGTCAACCCTTATGTTATTTTATAATTCAAACTTAGAATTTTTCTAAAAACAATTTAATGGAGTATGTAGTAATTTTGGACAATACTTTTAAGAGTACTACTTTAGTATTTTATTAGTGAATAATACGTGTAATTTAAAATAAGGTCGCTTTTTGCGTTTCTCTGTTATTGACACCTAAACTACGCTAAGAATTTTGGTAATTCTTTGTTTAATACATAGTGACTTAAGAGAAATATTTATATAGGTATGTATAATGAGCGTCGGTGGCCAATTAGTTAGAACACCGGTCTTACAATCGTGACTCGAGCTCGATCCCCGCCATGCACCAAAATGTTTTTACTTATATACCTACATTTACCGACTGCTCCGGTGAAGAAAAACATCGTGATGAAACCCATATATAAATAAAATTTGAATTCAGATGATATTTGAATGTGACTTAACCTAAGATTCGGGCCAGGTTAGCCTTCGGGTTGCAGAGGTCAGATAGCAGTCGCTCTGTGTACAAACGTGGTTCCACGTCAAATCCCGTAGGTTAGGTAGCCGACCCCGACAGAGAACGGGATAAGGCAAGGAGAATACCTGGAAACCGAAGAGCAGCGGGTGTAAATGCTAGGCTCCGCTAGTAATATTTTAGAGAGAAAACTATGTTTATGTTTGTCTTTTTTTCCCTCCCGGCAGAGCGAATGTATGTCACGATTTTGTGTCTGTATTTATTTAAGAGGCTGGAGCGTGAAATTGGCTTTTCACAATTATCCTTACTCAAGATAGGCCGAATATTCGGCTTATGTTCTGTATTTGGCATGTTCGGCAGGTTTACGGAATATTCGGCAGAAACTGGATATTCGGGAAACCTGCCGAACATGCCGAATACCGAACAATTGAAATTAGCCGAATATTTTACCGAATAAAAAGGATTGTTTTTATATATGATTCGTTGTAAATCGTTATGTCAAAACAAGGAGGGGAGCAGTTTTTTTAATATGTTGTTTATATTTCTAATGTAAAAAGTTAAGAGGGGTAGCAAGCGGAGAGGTCCTGTGTGAATCCGCGATCAAGTAAGACTTTTAAATGGTGACATTACATTCTGCCGAATAATTCGTCCGAATATTCGGTTCTGCAAATTTTTTACCGAATATTCGGCCGTACATTCGGTTTCGGTGGAACCTATGTTCGGCCCATCACTTATCGTTACTGCCAGGCTGCCAGGAAGATATTTTTACTGTAGCAATAAGGCCGCAAATTGTTCTAATCTGTTCTTTTGTTGCCGTGTGATGCCGGCTTAGAATATCATCACCCAATTTCTTACATAATGGTATCGTAAGAGGGGATTCGAGGGTTTCATGTGTATTGCAATTTGAGGCGTCAGGCTGACAACCTGTCAGTATAGAGATACACGACTTATCTGAAATGACCCTCAAGCATCTGTCAGACGTGGCGATAACAACCGCAATTTTGTGGTCGTTCCTGACCCCGCAAGGAATAAAGGCGTGATATATTGTTTCTACCAGTGTGTATGTAGTATATTTTATATAAATAATTATCAAGAAACCAATTTCACACAAAGTCAAATTTTAAACTATTTTTCTTATCTTTTGGGACACCGAGTCGTCCAAAGACCCAATGAACCCTACAACAACTTTTGAACTGCAACATCTCGCGAAATCACTTACAGGAAAAGCCTCGCGAATGTTAATTGGATGCGTGACAGGCGCCTGGCCTGGCAATCTTATCATATCACATTTTGGTACTTAACATTGTACTAAGGGATGCTATATATACGATGTAAATACCGATATATCGACGACCAAAAATATCTATAATATTTACGGGGTGTAGGGACGGTATAACGATAACTTTGCAGGCGCGATCAGACCATGTAACTAAACATCTTTTTCTATGGGGGCTTATGTTGGGAAATGAAAAATATCTTTTTAAGTTCCCATACAAATCAGCTGATCAGGAGTTTTGGTCGTAAAAATTTTCACGTTTACCAACAAAGCCCTCGTAGAAAAAGTTGTTCAGTTTCATGGTCTGAGTTCGCCTGCAAAGTTTTCGTTACACTGTTCCTTACACCCATATCGATGTATCAAAGAGTCATACCTATAGATAATGGGCTACTTATGTCAGATCACGATCTGTTTGCCTAACCTTGTTTTAACAAACACCAATAATATCGATATCGAAATATCCCAATTTTTCCGAAATCAAATATCGAATCTCCAAATTCACAAAAGTTGCTAAATTATTTTATTGACAACACTGATAATGTTGTGTTCTAAAATGACTCTAGGCGCGATTGTTCTCGTACAGAATTGTGAATAATTTTTCATCAATGAGTTATTTGTCCAAAAAATATTACAGCATATTGACTTATCGAGATATGTCGATATCGATATTTAGATTTCGCATTCCTAAATTGCATAAATTATGAGCTTTTGTGTAGAGTACACGACCGAGCTTTTAGTGTATTCCAGTCATTGTGGTGATAAAAAACAATGGTGCTATGCTATCGGTAGCACATCAATTTACCCTTTGAACCATATCGTTCGCTAGATGACTGGGCCATAAGTAAAATATATAAAATTTTTAGAAGGCGGTTGAAGATTTCTGATACTGGGGTTCACCGTGTCGTTGGACGACTTGGTGTCCCACACGAAAAGAAAAAAACGGCGGACCGCACACTTAACGCACGACGGACCGTTTAAATATCGCAGCGGTCTGTCTGATCCATACTAGAAATGTCAATCCCCTCTAAAACCGCTCAACCGCTGTCGACGCAGCGCTATCGCAGTGTCGTCCGTCGAATGCGGTTTTATTATGGGGAGTGACGTTTCTAGTATATCAGCATCAGACAGACCGCTGCGATATTTTAGCGCTCCGTCGTGCGTCAAGTTCTGACCACCATACGCTTAAAACTATTGTCTTAAAATAGTATGGAGTTAATTCATAATTTTCCAAAGAATTCAAAGTTTGAATTAATAAACAGGAAAATAATATAAAAGTTAGTATTTTGACGCTATTCAAATGCTAGCGGCATAACTTCATACTTTAAGTTTTTCATACAAAATACCTTTACAACAGATCGTTTTAAAAAGTAGCTTATTTACTTTTGTAGGCATGTTGCATCACATAGAGATACTTTCTCGCGCGCGAGTAGACTTCAGAAATGTCTATTTTGTATGGATTTTATCTTAACATAAGTAAAGAATTTTAACACAAAGGCGATCGCACACTTGACGCACGATGGAGCGCAAAAATATCGCAGCGGTCTGTCAGATCCAAACTAGAAACGTCACCGCTTCAATAGATACCGCTGAGTCGAGAGCGGTTGAGCGGTTTTAGTATGGGGCTGCTTGACATTTCCAGTATGGATCTGACAGACCCCTGCGATATTTTTGCGCTCTGTCGTGCGTCAAGTGTGCGATCCGCCTGTATAGAGGAAATCTTTGTCGCGGTACGCATCATAAGCATACTGGACAGGTGTTTCTGTTAACAATGGTATCACCTTATAGGTTTTTGGTTAAATCACATTTAGGTATAATATGCCATGATAATGGTATAATTGCCGTGTGATGCCGGCTTAGAATAGCATCACCCCACATCCTTCCCGCGGTGGTCGTATAAGGCGACTAAGGGACTTGAGAGTATTGGTGTATTATAATTTTTAGGCGACAGGCTGACAACCTGTCCCTATAGTGATACACATGTTTTCTGAAACAACCTTGGTAGACAATCCTCAAAAATGTCAGACGTGGCAAAAGCAACCGCAAGAGATAAAGGCGTGATATAATAATATGTATGTATGTATAATGACGTTTTAATGTGAGTACCTACCTACCTAATAAACTAGTTCTGTCGTATTGATGGTGTCATTCTCAAATTAGTGGTGTCATTCTCATATTGGTGGTGACATTCTCAAATTGGCGGTGCAGTGTATCTCAAATTGTACATACTTCAATATGGCGTGCGCTAGGGCTTTCGAATACCGCTTTTTTTCGATACCGGTACGGCATTGAATACCGGATTGTTTTTTTTTAAATACCGGGATGCCAGTATTCCGGTATTGGCCTTTTTCCTTTTAATTAAAATAGATATACAATATTATTAATAATATTTATATGAAATATAATATATTATTTCAAAATAAAATTTGAATTCAGATGATATTTGAATGTGACTTAACCTAGGATTCGGGCCGGGTCAGCCT